>JAJFAS010000010.1:0-718914 GCA_021223625.1 Fusarium sp. HKF-74
CTAACCCTAACCCTAACCCTAACCCTAACCCTAACCCTAACCCTAACCCTAACCCTAACCCTAACCCTAACCCTAACCCTAACCCTAACCCTAACCCTAACCCTAACCCTAACCCTAACCTAGGCGTTCTGGTGAGCGAGAGTTTACTACCTAGAATATAATTACTAGTGCTATATAAGATACCTCCTGTCTCTTACTATACTAGATAACCTTTTTACTACTTAATACCTCTTATATATACTATAGAGTCTTTATCTTCCCTTTACTAAGCCCTAGCCTATATATATATACCTCTAATATACCTACCGCTTTCTAGAAATCTTTTACTAAATAATTACTATAAGCTATTAAGGCGCTATATAATAGCGGAGTTATATATTAAGGTATAATATATTTACTTAGGCTTATACTATAAACCTCTCTATTTAGTTAGATTAAAGATACTTACTGTATAATATAGATATTAATAGCGCTAATATTATATATAGCCTTACTCCTTTTAAGAGTAGTATTACTATAGCTACTAAATACTAATATCTTAAGCGCCCTTAGAAAATACCTATATTTATATATAAACCTATATAGAAGGATAGCTAGCTAGTTATACTTATAGTCCTGTATAGTAGCCTTATATAGGAGACTATAGCCCTTACTAACTTTAGCCTAGCTATTAAGTCTAGTACCTTAGTAGAGTTTAAGATTTAGTTACTTATTATTTACTGTACCCTAGAGTATATCTATAATATAAATCCTAGCTTTACTTTTAATATATAAAGTTATATATATATCTTTACTAAGCTTTACCTAGGATTTCCTATATTTTATAATATAAGATACTCTATAGTAATTAACTTTATAGTTAGCGTTTTAGGGCCTTTTCCTTTATTATAAAAGGGCTTTTATATAGGTAATAGATAATAGGATAAGTTATAGTATAACTAGATTAAGAGGCTAGAACCTAGATTAACCCTAGAAGTAAAAGTTATATATACTAAAGATAATATTAGCTTTACTAAGTAAAAGCTTATTCTCTTTATATTAAAAAGGGGTCTATTATATAACCTTAAGTACTGCTTTACTACTAAGTAACTGCTAAAAGATACCTCTTTTAAGGAGCTAATAGCAATATATAGACTATAGAACTATATAGCTTTTATTAAATTATAATATAAAATAATAAGTATTAAGTATTAGTATTAAGAAATAATAAAATAAATATTATTAGGTATATAAATAGAGTTCCCTTAGCTATAAAAAGCTAGAAGTAGTTTTATATTTACCCTATAAAATATAGGAAAGTAAGCTAGGTAAATATAAATCTACCTTATTTACTTATAGTTAGTTAAATATATATAACCTTACTTTATTTACTTTTTTACTATTAGTTATTATTTAAGTTAGTTATTATTTAGTTATTATTAGTTATTAGCTTTATAATCTTTACTATTAACCTTTAGTAAGTTAACTTTCTAAATATTTACTAAGGGCCTAGCTAATAAAAGTACTTTATTAAAGCATAGATTTACTATATATTTAAACTAATAACCTTTTATAACTACCTATATATCTCTATTAGCCTAGCCTAGATATACTAGTTAGGGTAAAAGTAAATATAGTACTAACAGTTTAAGTTAAAAGTTACTTACTTTAGTAGTTAAAAGTAAAGGATAAGTAAAAAGACTAATAGATTTTATTATAATTTAAAAAGTAAAAGCTAATAAAACGCTAATACTTAATTAAATGCCTTATCTCTAGGGCTAGGTTTACTAAAGACCTTTTTATAAGCCTAGTAAGGTATATTTAATAGCCTGCTAATATAGCCTATTTCTTTTTAATAACTAGCCTTAGCTAATAAGGTTATATTATTATAATATTAAGTAGATAGCATTATATTAAATTGATTTTTTATATCCTAACTTAATATATTAAATAGGCTAATATTACTATATAACTGCCTATTTAATTAATATATAGGGAGAGTCTTAGGTTATAATACTAGAGTATATTTAAGGAAAGATCTATAATATAGCAAGGCTAATCCTTTACCGCTAGTATCCCTTTATAAAGGCTAAATATTTTAAGTAAATAAAGCTTAAGTAAATATAGATTTTAAACTAAAAGTAATAGGAAGGTAACTATAAAGCTAAATACTTTAATAAAAGTATATACTTCTAGCTAAACTAATATAAAGGATCTAAAGTAAGATAGTAATATAGTTATATAGTTATATATAATTATAATAGTATTAAGCGCTTTTAATAAGAAAATAGTCTATTACTTTTAGTAATATAAATAGTAGATTTAAGTATAGAATGTAAAGGCTATTTAAAGAGTCTTAATAATAGGAGAGATATTACTTATATATCTATTAAGTCTAATATTTATTTACTACTTTCCTATAACTACTAAAGAAAAATACTTTTATTTTTTAGTTATTTTTAATTAACTTACTACTCTATATACCTTAACTATAATACCTTTTTATATTATTAATACCTATATAGTCTATTCTTACTTTAATATATAAGTCTAACTATTATATATAATATAAAGAATTAACTAACCCTATAATTTAAAAGCTTAGGATTATAGAATTACTAGTTATCTCTATCTTTCCTATTATAAGCTTAGTATTTTACAGTAAGTAATTTACTTATTTAACTCTTTATTATTATATATACTAACTTAATATAGCACTATCTTTAATAGGATATATATTTAATAGCCTTAGGTTACCTAGTATATTCCTAGTAGCAATTAAGAGCTTAAGTATAGTAGAACTTTAAATTAGTTATTTTAGTAAGTTTTCTCTATTTATACTTAATATTCTTATAATTTATTCTTCTTAAAAGTCTAAGGCTAATATATATAGGAATATATATATCTAGAAATAATAATTATAATTATATAGCTATACTTTACTTAATAACTCTATAGTTACTTAGTACTGCCTTAATCTCCTAGTTAGGTTAAGGGGGTAAGGGATCTCTAGTCCTTAGTCTATATACTCTTAAGACTACCTTATAGCTATAATAAAGTATTTTCTTCTATTTATAGGCCTTTATAGGAGTACTTTTTACTATTAGTATTATTCTTTTTATTACTTATATATATATATAATTTAGTAAGAGGAAAGTATAAAATTAGCGCTTAATTAAGTAAGGCTAGCTAAAGAAGGCCCTTATAGTATTAGTTACTATTTTTATTATTAGTATAGCATTTACTACTTAGATAGGAAATATATTGCAGTTTACTATAGAGAAGTTAGGCGCTGTTTTATTATATATTAAGGTTAGGGGTATACTATAAGTACTTAAGTAGCTTATATTTATATTCTTTATAATATTTTATATAGTTATAGTAAAGTAAGTTACTAGAAGGAGAAGTAAAGGGTTACTTAAGGGTAAGAAACTTATAAGCTTTCCTATACTGCTGCTACTACTCTAAGGCCTATAACTTCCTCTTCCTTTACTACTACCTCTACCTCCTTAATAAGTAAGTATCTTTACTATATAGTTACTAAGATAAAATAATATAAAATTATATTAATATACTAGACTGTAGATATATAGCTAGCTATTTTATTATTCTATTAAAGACTAGATATATCCCTAAACTGCCTTATAGGTAAACTAGAGTTTTTTAGTTACTTACCTTATATTATACTAACGTTTACTTAAAACTTATTAGGCTATAGTATCCTTACCTTACTACTTTATTATATTATTAAATACTTAATATATTTATAATACTTCTATACTTCCTTAAATTACCCTTTTACCTATCTATCTCTAAACCTATTCCTTTTTTTCCTTATCTATCTACTTATCCCTATAGGAAAATCTAAGCTAACTATATAGCTCTTTACTTTTACTAAGTAAATATACCTATACTTAGGTAATAATAAATATTATAACCCCCTTATACAGGCACTTACAATTTATAATTCTTTTTTAGCTACCTTCCTTATAGTTTTTTTCCTAGCTATTATATAATTCCTATAGTATAAAATATTCTAAATAATAATTAAAATTCTCTATTACTTTACTTCTTTATATATACTTTTCTATACTTATAGTAAGCTTATATACCTCCTAGACCTACCTATCTATTTTTATTACTTTATTATAATATAACCTTAAGTATATCCTATTATTACTTAAACCCTACTACTTATAGAATAGGTAACCCTTAAAGACCTAATCTATAAGCTTCTTTTTATAGTTTAGAAAGTCTTAATACTCTTAAGCTATTAAGGTTATAATATAATACTGAGTATATTTTACCTCTAGCTCCTATTACTATATATTACCTTCCTCTCTATCTTCTATTATACTGCCTTTATTATCCCTATTTTCCTTATCTATATAGCATTAATAGATATTATATAGTTCTTTACCCTCTTTATAACCCTTTTAGTTATTTTGCCTATTTATAATAGAATTAAGTACTATATACTAGTATATATTGCTACTAAGATAGTTATCTATAGCAATATACTTAGATACTAGTAGCTATAGCCTTCTAGAATTACCTTATATATCTAGCTAGATAATAATAGCCTTACTATATTATCTATCTTAGCCTATATACCTACTTTACTATATATAGTTAGCTATACTATATAGTATCTTTATATATACTATTACTTAAATATTAGGTATATTAATACTAAGATTAAGTATATTTATTACTATAATTACTTTCCTATCTCTATATTACTTATACTTTATACTACTTATCTAAAACTTAAGCCTTTTTACTTTCCTATCTTATATATTAATCTCTTAATAGTAAGTATTATAACCTAGCTTTATAGCTAGATATTCTATAGCCTTTACTTGCTAGCAGTAAATAATAATCTTAGCTAGCTATAGATACTTTTTTAGCTTTTAATTAATTGTTACCTTTACTTACTTAATAATAGTAGTAATTACTTCCTTAATAGTTAATATAAGGACTGATTTAATATTATAAGCTATATTGCTATGTATTATCTTTGCCTGGATTATAATAATATCTTTGTGCTATGCGTTAATTAGGCTAAAGAAGGCTAGTTTATCTACTAGTAATAGTATTGTAGTAAGATAGATTATCTAAACCTTAATTAATATAAGGGTACCTAGCTTATATAGCTTAGGCTAAAAGGATAGGCTTCCTTTTATAATTATATAGAATTTATTAATAATAATTTAGTCTACTTTAGCTATAGCTTGCCGTAACTCTAGAAAGTTTAAAAAGCATTTTATTATAGCTAACTTTAGTATTATAAATATAATTAATATGTCTCTAGGTACTTTATTACTTTTCTATTTAGTATAGGATATCTTAAGCCTTTAGTACTAGTCTATTAAATTACCTTAAAGAGATATAAGCAGGATAATTACTATAGTAAGCCTACTAGGATAGCTAGCTATAGGTAGTATAAAGCAGAGACTTTTCCTAGTACCTATCCCTATAATTATAATTATAGGACTCTTATTTATTATAATTATATCTACTGCTTCCTACTACTTACTGTAAAACTAAATATAATCTCTATATAGCTAACTAAGCTTTTAGTTAATATTAACTTGCTTAAAGGTCTTTTATTGCCTTAGCTATAAGTCTCTTATTACTTTATAATATAATGATAGTATTTTCTATTTATGCCTTAGTATAAGAAGCTCTCTAAACCTATTAATAGTAGATAGAAAACTAAGTAGTTAATACTACTCTTTGCTAATAAACTAGAAGTTAATATATTATTTATTTATCTTAAAATAGCTTTTTATAATAAGCCTACTATATACTAACCTTATAGTTAAAGAGCTATAGTAAGCCTATATATCTTAAATACTATTCTATTCTATATTACTATTACTATTACTACTATAACCCTTATTAGCTTCTTTAATAAGAGATATATAAGTAGTAGTGCTATTATAGAAATAGTATTATATAATTATAATAAAAAGATATCTCTAGTTATTAATAGTAAGTCTACTTTAATAACTTTTAAAGCTTATTTAGTGTAAGATATAGGTTATCTATATAGATATTTAATATAAGCTAGGGCCTAGATATTATAGCTTAGCTTTTATCTCTCTTTAATAATACCTATATATATTCTCCTTATTATTACTTCTATTACTACTAGTCCTATATTTATCTTTCCTATTATTATTATTTAAGTTATTAAGGGTTTTTTCTAGAGCCTAGAAGTTAAAAGATAATTTAGTCTTATCCTAAGTATTTACTTATATATCTTCCTAGAATAGTAGTATAAGTAATAAATAATAAATAACTAAGGCATTAACTTTATATAGCAGGAAATAGTATATAATTTTAAGTTACTTAGTTTTTAAGAATCCTTTATAGTATTTAGCTATAAGTATAATAACCCTATGCTTATAGAGGATATTTTATATTTTACTATTAGCAGTATTTCTATACTATAGGGTAAGTAGCTTTAATAACTAGGTAGCTTACTTACTACTTAGATATATTATAAATAGTAGATATTTAAGAAATTCCTCTAAGTACTTACTATAATACTAAGCTTTCTTTTTAAAAATCTTAAGCTTAACCCTAGACTTTTCCTTAAACTAGGCTCTTTATAAAACTATATTTATTTACACTTTATAGAATACCTAGCTATTGCTTTCTAGTACTAATTAAAACAGGTTATTTATAAATAAATAGCCTATACTAGTATTTACTATATTATTAATAAGTTTATTTTATAGAATCTATAGTAATTTAAGTTTAATAGGTAATTAATCTTTATACTTATTATATAAAAGTAAATACTTATATAGCAGTGCCTTAGCTTATTATAGAGTAGTCTATAGTATAGACTAAATACTAAGAACACTAACCTAAATGCCCTTATATATTACCTTTTTATTATCCTAACTAACTAAACCTAGTATAGCCTGCTAACCGCTAGCTACTATACTGTAATTATAAAACTAAATAATAAATTACATTAGTATAGTATCCTAACCCTTAGCACTACTAATTAAAAACTAGTATATTATCTTAGATATAATTTTAAAGTAACCTAGGCTCTTATCTTTAGCCTCTTATCTAGTCTACCCTTAATCCACTTTCTACTAAATATATAGAGCCTTCTTATTAACTATATACTTAATAAGAAATACTTAGAAAATTACTATAATAGCTAATAATTTAGGGGTAAAATTAGTAAAAGTCTCTTATATTTTATTATCTTAGATACTTAAAATAGTTAAGAAACTAATAAGGATACTATTATACTTAGTAACTTTAGTAAAGTAATTAAAAATAGAGATATAGAATGTAAGGGCAGTGTCCTTAAGCTATTAATATAACTTAGTAATCTACAATAATATTAGCATAGGCTTAACTTTATTATTTATATTAATAAGTTTTACTATATAATTTATTATTATATTAAAAGCAGTATCTTAGCTTTTAGTTAGCTTAAATAGTAGTTAGTCTAAGGTATCCTTATAAGAAATAGCGTAAACTATATAGGTAAAGAATTAAAGATAGATAGTAATATACTTTTTCTAAGTCTATTACTTAAACTAGAAGTAAAAGGGTATATTATGTTTTTTATATAATTCTTTCTAATTAACTTTAAATAATATATTCTACGAGACTATACTTAGCCTAGTTATACTAGTAGCTTTTTAAATAAAGCATTTAATAGCTATATATATATACTAGAGCTTAGTATTATCCTTAGCTATAGGGTTATCTAGCTTTATAGTATACTTTAATAATATAAGGCCCTTTAGATACTATTTCCTATTACTAAAGTCTTTTAAGTAGGTAGTTAATCTTAGTTAATAAAGCTATAAGTTTAGTATAGCTAAATTACCTATCTCTTTAATAGCCTCTATTTCCTTTTTTTAGATCTCTTTAGATTTTACTTAAAAGACTTTAGTAGCCTATTAAGTAGCTATATTTTCCCTTACTTACTTAATATTTAGACTCTCTAGATTAAGACTTCTTATTACTTTAAAGTATTTACTGTATAGGCCTTTAGTAAAGAGCTATTAATAGAATATGCTATCTCTCTAGTATATTAAGCTAGTATCTACTTTAATAGTATTAGCCTTTTATAGACTAGGCTTTATGTCTAGCTTAATACTATATACTTTCTAGAGGTATTTATTTCTTTATTTTAGGTTTATACTTACAGTCTAGCATTCTATAGTAAAGGTATATTAAAACCCTTTGCTTTTAGGCTTACTAAGTACTTTAATTAGTTAACTAATATCTAAGATAAGTAGTAAAGCTAATATCTCCTTATTACTTTTAATAAAGTTAAGTGCTTTAGCCTATAACTTAACTTTATTAATCTCCTTCTTTATAAGTCTATATAGTTTACTATAAAGATATACCTAGATTCTTCTATATATAACTATATACTTATATAACCTATAGTATAAAAGGTATAGGTTATTTATATAGTTAAAATATTCTATTATACTAACTTAATAATAAATAATAGGAATAATAAAAATATAAAAATAAATTATAAAATATCTTTTTCTAAATATATAGTAGCTTAAACCTCTTTTACTTACTTTTAAGGTAAACTTACTTTTTTTCTATTAATAAGAGCTAATATAAGTGCGACTGCTATGTCTCTGCGTAGTAGTTAAGGTAAGCTCTTGATTAGGTACTATATATAGGGTACCCTTACTAACTAATATATATTAAATTTAATATCTATAGTTAAAGCTAGTAATAGAAGTACTTTTATAATAAAAAAAACACTTTATTATAATCCTATAATTAGAATTTATATACTTATAAGTTTTTATAAAGATTATATTATATCTTATAGGTAAACTAGAGTTTATTAGTTACCCTAGATTTAGTTTATTAGCTGCCCTATATTATACTAGTGTTCTTTTATTTCTTATTAAAATTAGTTTATTAGTTGCTAAATGATACGAGGGATGCTATTAAGGATAATAGTAATGCTTAATATATGTAATAAGGTAGGATAATATAGTCTGTAGTCTGTAGTCTGTAGTCTGTAGTCTGTAGTCTATAGTCTGTAGTCTGTAGTCTATAGTCTGTAGTCTGTAGTTTATAGTCTATAGTCTGTAGTCTGTAATCTGTAGTCTGTAGTCTATAGTCTATAGTCTATAGTCTATAGTCTATAGTCTATAGTCTATAGTAAAAGTTCTTAAAAGTAAATTTCTTATTACTTAGTAATATACCTAATAATTATAAGTTATAGCACTACTTTCTTTTTATATATCTATCCTAGCATTACCTATAAGCCTTACTAGTTTATTTTTAGATTTATAGCTGCGCGGCTTACTAACTACTCCCTATAGCCTATTATTTTACCTAAGGTCTCTCTTAGGATAATAGCACTTATATTATTCCACTATCCTATATATCTGCCTAGTTCTTCTTACTGTAAGAAAGGCAGGCTAATAGCACTAGGCCCGCCAACCTTAACCTAGACCCCTACTAGCTATATATATAGCTATACCTGCCTGTAACTCTAAAATAGAGAGAGGGGTTAAACTTCTAAGTAGGGAAAATCCTGTATTATAAACTATACTTTAAATTTATAAATAAAAAGAAAGGTAAATATAGAAAATTTATATTTTTATAAGTATATAGCTATTTATTATAACTAATATTTTAGGTTTTTATATATTTTTAAATTAAATAATTAACCTTTTCTTATTTATATTCCCTTTACTTGATTTTACTAGCTAATTAAGCTATGTAGGATTTCTTTTTTCTTTGTATTTACTTCTATATACCTACCTAATATATATATACTATTTTCTCCATTTTCTTAATGCCTCTTTACTAATTAAAGTACTGCCTTCTAACCCCCTCCCCCCTAATCCTTACTCTCTCTTTTTTTTCTATATTATTTAATTATTATTTTATCTGTTTTTAGTATTACTTAGTATAGAGAATTACTATTTATATAATAGAATTACTATAGCTATTAGTTGTAATAATGTAGATTATGCCTTTGTCTAGGGCGACTTTATTAGCTTGGATAATAAGGGTAATATTAAGGATATATCTAAGCCGTTAGAGCGATATAATGAAGGCCTTTACTACCCTATTTATATTAAAGAGATCCTTGTTAAGAGGTATCGCATTGAGCATAAGTTAGGCTATAGTAGCTTTTTAACTGTCTAGATAGTATATAATATATTCAGTAATAAGGATATAGCCCTTAAGATTTTAATACCTAGGTATTCTAGTAAGCAAGAGTTTACTACTTAGAATATAATTACTAGTACTATATAAAATACTTCCTATCTCTTACTATACTAGATAACCTTTCTACTACCTAGTGCCTTTTATATATACTATAGAGTTTTTATTTTCCTTTTACTAGGCCCTAGCCTATATATATATACCTTTAATATATCTACTGCTTCCTAGAGATCTTTTACTAAATAATTACTATAAGCTATTAAGGCGCTATATAATAGCAGAGTTATATATTAAGGTATAATATATCTACTTAGGCTTATGCTATAAACCTTTCTATTTAGTTAGATTAGAGATACTTACTGTATAATATAGATATTAATAGCGCTAATATTATATATAGCCTTACTCCTTTTAAAAGTAGTATTACTATAGCTACTAAATATTAATATTTTAGGTGCCCTTAGAAAATACCTATACCTATATATAAACCTATATAGAAGGATAGCTAGCTAGTTATACCTATAGTCCTGTATAGTAGCCTTATATAGGAGACTATAGCCTTTACTGACTTTAGCCTAGCTATTAAGTCTAGTACTTTAGTAGAGTTTAAGATTTAGTTACTTATTATTTACTACACCCTAGAGTATATCTATAATATAGATCTTAGCTTTACTTTTAATATATAGAGTTATATATATATCTTTATTAAGCTTTACCTAGGATTTCTTATATTTTATAATATAAGATACTCTATAGTAATTAACTTTATAGTTAGTATTTTAGGGCCTTTTCCTTTATTATAGAAAGGCTCTTATATAGGTAATAGATAATAGGATAAGTTATAGTATAACTAGACTAGGAAGCTAGAACCTAAACTAACCCTAAAAGTGAAAGTTATATATACTAGAGATAATATTAGCCCTACTAAGTAAAAGCTTATTCTCTTTATATTAAAAAGGGATTTATTATATAACCCTAAGCACTGCTTTACTGCTAGGTAACTACTAGAAGATACCTCTTTTAAAGAGCTAATAGCAATATATAGACTATAAAACTGTATAGCTTCTATTAGACTATAATATAAAATAGTAAGTATTAGGTACTAGTATTAGGAGATAATAAAATAAATATTATTAGGTATATAAATAGAGTTCCTTTAGCTATAAAGAGCTAGAAGTAGTCTTATATTTACCCTATAAAATATAGGAAAGCAGGCTAGGTAAATATAAATCTGCTTTATTTACTTACAGTTAGTTAAATATATATAACCCTACTTTATTTACTTTTTTACTATTAGTTATTATTTAAGTTAGTTATTATTTAGTTATTATTAGTTATTAGCTCTATAATCCCTGCTATTAACCTTTAGTAGGTTAACTTTCTAAATATTTACTAAGGGCCTAGCTAATAAAAGTACTCTATTAAAGTATAGATCTACTATATATCTAAACTAATAACCTTTTATAACTGCTTATATACTTCTATTAGCCTAGCCTAGATATATTAGTTAGGGTAAAAGTAAATATAGTACTAATAGTTTAAGTTAGAGGTTATTTACTTTAGCAGTTAAGAGTAAAGGATAAGTAAAAAGATTAATAGATTTTATTATAATTTAAAAAGTAAAAGCTAATAAAATACTAATACTTAATTAAATGCCTTATCTCTAGGGCTAGGTTTACTAAAGACCTTTTTATAGGCCTAGTAAGGTATATTTAGTAGCCTGCTAATATAGCCTGTTTCTTTTTAGTAACTAGCCTTAGTTAATAAGGTTATATTATTATAATATTAGGTAGATAGCATTATATTAAATTAATCTTTTATATCTTAACTTAATATATTAAATAGGCTAATATTACTATATAACTGCCTATTTAATTAATATATAGGGAGAGTCTTAGGTTATAATACTAGAGTGTATTTAAGGAAGGATCTATAATGTAGTAAGGCTAATCCTTTACTACTAGTATCCCTTTATAAGGGCTAAATATTTTAAGTAAATAAAGCTTAAGTAAATATAGATTTTAAACTAGAAGTAATAGGAGGGTAGCTATAAGGCTAAATACTTTAATAAAAGTATATATTTCTAGCTAGACTAATATAGAGGATCTAAAGTAAGATAGTGATATAGTTATGTAGTTATATATAGTTATAATAGTACTAAGTGCTTTTAATAAGAAAACAGTCTATTACTTCTAGTAATATAGATAGTAGATTTAAGTATAGAATGTAAAGGCTATTTAAAGAGTCTTAATAATAAGAGAGATATTACTTATATATCTATTAAGTCTAATATTTATTTATTACTTTCCTATAACTATTAAAGAAAAACGCCTTTATTCCTTAGTTATTTTTAGTTAACTTACTACTTTATATACCTTAACTGTAATACCTTTCTATATTATTAATACCTATATAGTCTATTCTTACTCTAATGCGTAAGTCTAATTATTATATATAGTATAGAGAATTAACTAACCTTATAATTTAAGAGCTTAGGATTATAAAATTGCTAGTTATCTCTATCTTTCTTATTATAGGCTTAGTATTTTACAGTAAGTAACTTACTTATTTAACTCTTTATTATTATATATACTAACTTAATATAGTACTGTCCTTAATAGGATATGTATTTAATAGCCTTAGGTTACCTAGTATATTCCTAGTAGTAATTAAAAGCTTAAGTATAGTAAAACTTTAAATTAGTTATTTTAGTAAGTTTTCTTTATTTATACTTAATATTCTTATAGTTTATTTTTCTTAAAAGTCTAAGGCTAATATATATAGGAATATATATATTTAGAAATAATAGTTATAATTATATAGCTATACTTTACTTAATAACTTTGCAGTTATTTAGTGCTGCCTTAACCTCCTAGTTAGGTTAAAGGGGTAAGGGATTTCTAGTCCCTAGTCTATATACTCTTGAGATTGCCCTATAGCTATAATAAAGTATCTTTTTCTATTTATAGGCCTTTATAGGAGTGCTTTTTACTATTAGTATTATTCTTTTTATTACTTATATATATATATAGTTTAGTAAGAGAAGAGTATAGAGTTAGCGCTTAATTAAGTAAGGCTAGCTAGAGAAGGCCTTTATAGTATTAGTTACTATTTCTATTATTAATATAGTATTTACTACTTAGATAGGAAATACACTGTAGTTTACTATAGAGAAGCTAGGCGCTATTTTATTATATATTAAGGTCAGGGGTATACTATAGGTATTTAAGTAGCTTATATTTATATTCTTTATAATATTTTATATAGTTATAGTAAAGCGAGTTACTAGAGGGAGAAGTAAAGGGTTACCTAGAGGTAAGAAACTTATAAGCTTTCCTATACTACTGCTACTGCCCTAAAGCCTATAACCTCCTCTTCCTTTACTGCTACTTCTGCCTCTTTAATAAGTAAGTATCTTTACTATATAGCTACTAAGATAAAATAATATAAAATTATACTAATATACTAGACTATAGATATATAGCTAGTTACTTTATTATTCTATTAAAGACTAGATATATCCCTAGACTGCCCTATAAGTAAACTAGAGTTTTTTAATTACCTGCCCTATATTATATTAGTATTTACTTAAAACCTATTAAGCTATAGTATCCTTACCTTACTACTCTATTATATTATTAAATACTTAATATATTTATAATACTTCTATACCTCCCTAAATTACCTTTCTACCTATTTATCTCTAAACCTATTCCTTTTTTTCTTTATCTATTTACTTATCCTTATAGGAAAATCTAAGCTAACTATATAGCTCTTTACTTTTACTAAGTAAATATACTTATACCTAGGTAATAATAGATATTATAACCCCTTTATATAGGTATTTATAATTTATAACTCTTTTCTAGTTACTTTCCTTATAATTTTCTTCCTAGCTATTATATAATTCCTATAGTATAAAATATCCTAAATAATAACTAAAATTCTCTATTACTTTACTTCTTTATATATACTTTTCTATACTTATAGTAAGCTTATATACTTTCTAGACCTACCTACCTATTTCTATTACTTTATTATAATATAACCTTAAGTATATCTTATTATTACTTAAACCCTGCTACTTATAGAATAGGTAACCCTTAAAAACTTAATTTATAAGCTTCTTTTTATAATCTAAAAAGTCTTAATACTTTTAAGCTATTAAGGTTATAGTATAATACTAAGTATATTTTACCTCTAGCTCCTATTACTATATATTACCTTTTTCTCTATTTTCTATTATACTACCTTTATTATCCCTATTTTCCTTATCTATATAGTATTAATAGATATTATATAGTTCTTTACCTTTTCTATAACCCTTTTAGTTATTTTACCTATTTATAATAGAATTAAATACTATATATTAGTATATATTATTGCTAAGATAGTTATCTATAGTAGTATACTTAGATATTAGTAGCTATAGCCTCCTAGAACTACCTTATATATTTAGCTAGATAATAATAGCCTTACTATATTATCTATCTTAGCCTGTATACTTACTTTACTATATATAGTTAGCTATACTATATAGTATCTCTATATATATTATTGCTTAAATATTAAGTATATTAATACTAAGACTAAATACATTTATTGCTATAATTACTTTCCTATCTTTATATTACTTATACTTTATATTACTTATCTAAAACTTAAGCCTTTTTACCTTTCTATCTTGTATATTAATCTCTTAATAGTAAGTATTATAACCTAGCTTTATAGCTAGATATTCTATAGCCTCTACTTACTAGCAGTAAATAATAATCTTAGCTAGCTATAGATACTCTTTTAGCTTCTAATTAATTATTACCTTTATTTACTTAATAATAGCAATAACTACTTCCTTAATAGTTAATGCAGGGACTGACTTAATACTATAAGCTATATTACTATATATTATCCTTACCTAGATTATAATAATATCTTTATACTATATATTAATTAGGCTAAAAAAGGCTAGTTTATCTACTAGTAGCAGTATCGCAGTAAAATAGATTATCTAAACCCTAACTAATATAAGGGTACCTAGTTTATATAGCTTAGGCTAAAAGGATAGGCTTCCTTTTATAATTATATAGAATTTATTAATAATAATCTAGTCTACTTTAGCCATAGCTTACTATAACTCTAGAAAGTCTAGAAAGCACTTTATTATAGCTAACTCTAGTATTATAAATATAATTAATATGTCTCTAGGTACCCTATTACTTCTCTATTTAGTATAGGATATCCTAAGCCTTTAGTACTAGTCTATTAAATTACCTTAGAGAAATATAAGTAGGATAATTACTATAGTAAGCTTACTAGGATAGCTAGCTATAGGTAGTATAAAGTAAAGACTTTTCCTAGTACCTATCCCTATAATTATAACTATAAGACTTTTATTTATTATAATTATATTTACTACTTCCTATTACTTACTGTAAAACTAGATATAATCTCTATATAGCTAACTAAGCTTTTAATTAATATTAACTTGCCTAAGGGTCTTTTATTACCTTAGCTATAGGTCTTTTATTACTTTATAATATAATAATAGCGTTTTCTGTTTACGCCTTAGTATAAAAAGCTCTCTAAACCTATTAATAGTAAATAGGAAACTAAGTAGTTAATACTACTCTTTACTAATAAACCGGAAGTTAATATATTATTTATTTATTTTAAAATAGCTTTCTATAATAAGCCTACTATATACTAACCTTACAGTTAAAGAGCTATAGTAAGCCTATATATCCTAGATACTATCCTATTCTATATTGCTATTACTATTACTACTATAACTCTTATTAGCTTCTTTAATAAGAGATATATAAGTAGTAGTATTATTATAAAAATAGTATTATATAATTATAATAAAAAGATATCTCTAGCTACTAATAGTAAGTCTGCTTTAATAACTTTTAAGGCTTATTTAATATAGGATATAGGTTATCTATATAAATATCTAATATAGGCTAGGGCCTAGATATTATAGCTTAGCTTTTATCTCTCTTTAATAATACCTATATATATCTTCCTTATTATTACTTCTATTACTATTAGTCTTATATCTATCTTTCCTATTATTATTATTTAAGTTATTAAAGGTTTCTTTTAAAGCCTAGAAATTAAAAGATAATTTAGTCTTATCCTAAGCATTTACCTATATATCTTCCTAGAATAGTAATATAAGTAATAAATAATAAATAACTAAGGTACTAACTTTATATAGTAAGAAATAGTATATAATTTTAAGTTACTTAGTTTTTAAGAATCCTTTATAGTATCTAGCTATAAGTATAATAACCCTATACTTATAGAGGATATTTTATATTCTGCTATTAGCAGTATTTCTATATTATAAGGTAAATAGCTTTAATAACTAGGCAGTTTGCCTACTACTTAGATATATTATAAATAGTAAACATTTAAGAAATTCCTCTAAGCACTTACTATAATACTAAGCTTTCTTTTTAAGAATCTTAAGCTTAACCCTAGACTCCTCCTTAAACTAGGCTCTTTATAAAACTATATTTATCTATACTTTATAAAATACCTAGCTATCGCTTTCTAGTACTAATTAAAATAGGTTATTTATAAATAAATAGCTTATACTAATATCTACTATATTATTAATAAGTTTATTTTATAGAATCTATAGTAATCTAAATTTAATAGGTAACTAATCTTTATACTTATTATATAAAAGTAAATACCTATATAGCAGTACTTTAGCTTATTATAAAGTAGTCTATAGTATAAACTAAATACTAAAAATACTAACTTAAATGCCCTTATATATTGCCTTCTTATTATCTTAATTAACTAAACCTAGCATAGCCTGCTAACCGCTAGCTACTATACTATAATTATAAAGCTAAATAATAAATTATATTAATATAGTATCCTAACCCTTAGCACTATTAACTAGAAACCGGTATATTATCTTAGATATAATTTTAAAGTAACCTAAGCTCTTATCTTTAGCCTTTTATTTAATCTACCCTTAATCTACTCTCTATTAAATATATAAAGCCCTTTTATTAACTATATACTTAATAAGAAATACTTAGGAGATTGCTATAATAGCTAATAGTTTAGGGGTAAAATTAATAAAAGTCTCCTATATTTTATTATCTTAAATACTTAGAATAGTTAAAAAATTAATAAGGATATTATTATACTTAGTAACTTTAGTAAAGTAATTAAAAATAGAGATATAAAATATAAGGGTAGTATCCTTAAGCTATTAATATAACTTAGTAATCTGCAATAATATTAATATAGGCTTAACTTTATTATTTATATTAATAAGTTCTATTATATAATCTATTATTATATTAAAAGTAATATCTTAGCTTTTAGTTAGCTTAAATAGTAATTAATTTAAGGTATCCTTATAAAAAATAGTATAAACTATATAGGTAAAGAATTAAAAATAGATAGTAATATACTTTTTTTAAGTTTACTACTTAAACTAAAAGTAAAAGGGTATACTATATTCTTTATATAATTCTTTCTAATTAACTTTAAATAGTATATTTTATAAGACTATACTTAGCCTAGTTATACTAATAGCTTTCTAAATAAGGCATCTAATAACTATATATATATACTAAAGCTTAGCATTATCCTTAGCTATAGGGTTATTTAGCTTTATAGTATACTTTAATAATATAAGGCCCTTTAAATATTATTTCCTATTACTAAAGTCTTTTAAGTAAGTAATTAATCCTAGTTAATAAAGCTATAAGTTTAGTATAGCTAAATTACCTATCTCTTTAATAGCCTCTATCTTCTTCTTTTAAACCTCTTTAGACCTTACCTAAAAGACTTTAGTAGCCTAT
This sequence comes from Fusarium sp. HKF-74, assembly GCA_021223625.1. NCBI lineage: Eukaryota > Fungi > Ascomycota > Sordariomycetes > Hypocreales > Nectriaceae > Fusarium > Fusarium sp. HKF-74. The sequence continues at coordinate 18,018 of JAJFAS010000010.1, forward strand.
TAAGTAGCTATATCTTCCTTTACTTACTTAGTATCTAGACTCTCTAGATTAAGACCTCTTATTACCTTAAAGTATTTACTATATAGGCCTTTAATAAAAAGCTATTAATAGAATATACTATCTCTCTAGTATATTAAGCTAGTATTTACTTTAATAGTACTAGCCTTCTATAAACTAGGCTTTATATCTAGCTTAATACTATATACTTTCTAAAGGTATTTATTTCTTTATCTTAGGTTTACACTTACAGTCTAGTATTTTATAGTAAAAATATATTAAAACCCTTTACTTTTAGGCTTACTAAGTACTTTAATTAGTTAATTAGTATCTAAAATAAGCAGTAAAGCTAATATCTCCTTATTACTTTTAATAAAATTAAGTACTTTAGCCTATAACTTAACTTTATTAATCTCCTTCTTTATAAGTCTATATAGTTTACTGTAAAGATATACCTAGATTTTTCTATATATAACTATATACTTATATAACCTATAGTATAAAAAGTATAGGTTATTTATATAGTTAAAATATTCTATTATACTAACTTAATAATAAATAATAGGAATAATAAAAATATAAAAATAAATTATAAAATATCTTTTTCTAAATATATAATAGCTTAAACCCCTTTTACTTACTTTTAAGGTAAACTTACTTTTCTTCTATTAATAAAAGCTAATATAAGTATAACCGCTATATCTCTACGCAGCAGTTAAGGTAAGCTCTTAATTAGGTACTATATACAGAGTACCCTTACTAACTAATATATATTAAATTTAATATCTATAATTAAAGCCAGTAATAAAAGCACTTTTATAATAAAAAAAACACTTTATTATAATCCTATAATTAGAATTTATATACTTATAAGTTTTTATAAAGATTATATTATATCTTATAAGTAAACTAGAGTTTATTAGTTACTTTAGATTTAGTTTATTAGCTGCCCTATATTATACTAGCGTTCTTTTATTTCCTACTAAAATTAGTTTATTAGTTACTAAACAACGCGAGGGATGCTATTAAGGTACTTAGCTTATATAATTTAAGCTAAAAGGATAGGCTTTTTTTTATAATTATATAGTATTTATTAATAATAATCTAGTTTACTTTAGCTATAGTTTACTATAATTTTAAAAAGTTTAGAAAGCGCTTTATTATAGCTAACTCTAGTATTATAAATATAATTAATATATCTTTAAGTACTTTATTACTTTTTTATTTAGTATAAAATATTTTAAGCCTTTAATATTAGTTTATTAAATTACTTTAAAAAGATATAAGTAAGATAATTACTATAGTAAGCTTACTAAGATAGCTAGCTATAAATAATATAAAGTAAAGACTTTTCTTAATACCTATCTTTATAATTATAACTATAGGACTTTTATTTATTATAATTATATTTACTGCTTTTTACTACTTACTATAAAACTAAATATAATCTCTATATAGTTAACTAAGCTTTTAGTTAATATTAACTTACTTAAGGGTCTTTTATTACCTTAGTTATAGGTCTTTTATTACTTTATAATATAATAATAGTATTTTCTATTTATACTTTAGTATAAAAAGCTTTCTAAACCTATTAATAGTAAATAGGAAACTAAGTAGCTAATACTATTTTTTATTAATAAATTAAAAGTTAATATATTATTTATTTATTTTAAAATAGCCTTTTATAATAAGCCTGCTATATACTAACCTTATAGTTAAAGAGCTATAGTAAGCCTATATATCCTAGATACTGTTTTATTTTATATTACTATTATTATTATTACTATAACCCTTATTAGCTTTTTTAATAAGAGATATATAAGTAGTAATATTATTATAGAAATAGTATTATATAATTATAATAAAAAGATATTTCTAGCTACTAATAGTAAGTCTACTTTAATAACTTTTAAGGCTTATTTAATATAGAATATAAGTTATTTATATAGATATCTAATATAGGCTAGGGCCTAGATATTACAGCTTAGCTTTTATCTCTTTTTAATAATACCTATATATATCTTCTTTATTATTACTTTTATTACTACTAATCTTATATCTATCTTTCCTATTATTATTATTTAAGTTATTAAAGGTTTCTTCTAAAGCCTAAAAATTAAAAAATAATTTAATTTTATTTTAAATATTTACTTATATATTTTCCTAAAATAGTAATATAAGTAATAAATAATAAATAACTAAGGCACTAACTTTATATAATAGGAAATAGTATATAATTTTAAGTTACTTAGTTTTTAAAAATCCTTTATAGTATCTAGCTATAAGTATAATAACCCTATACTTATAGAGGATATTTTATATTTTACTATTAGTAGTATTTCTATACTATAAGGTAAGTAGCTTTAATAACTAGGTAGCTTACTTACTACTTAGATATATTATAAATAGTAAATATTTAAGAAATTCCTTTAAGTACTTACTATAATACTAAGCTTTCTTTTTAAAAATCTTAAGCTTAACCCTAGACTTTTCTTTAAACTAGGCTTTTTATAAAACTATATTTATCTATACTTTATAAAATACCTAGCTATTACTTTCTAGTACTAGTTAAAATAGGTTATTTATAAATAAATAGCCTATATTAATATTTACTATATTATTAATAAGTTTATTTTATAAAATCTATAGTAATTTAAGTTTAATAAGTAACTAATCTTTATACTTATTATATAAAAGTAAATACCTATATAGCAGTGCCTTAGCTTATTATAGAGTAGTTTATAGTATAGACTAAATACTAAAAATACTAACTTAAATACCTTTATATATTACCTTCTTATTATTTTAACTAACTAAACCTAGTATAGCCTGCTAACTACTAGTTACTATACTGTAATTATAAAGCTAAATAATAAATTATATTAATATAATATCCTAACTCTTAGTACTACTAACTAGAAACTAGCGTATTATCTTAGATATAATTTTAAAGTAACCTAGGCTCTTATCTTTAGCCTCTTATTTAGTTTACCTTTAATTTACTTTTTACTAAATATATAAAGCCTTTTTATTAACTATATACTTAATAAGAAATACTTAAGAGATTGCTATAATAGCTAATAGTTTAGGGATAAAATTAATAAAAGTTTTTTATATTTTATTATTTTAAATACTTAAAATAGTTAAGAAACTAATAAGGATACTATTATACTTAGTAACTTTAGTAAAGTAATTAAAAATAAAAATATAAAATATAAAGGTAATATCCTTAAGCTATTAATATAACTTAGTAATCTATAATAATATTAATATAGGCTTAACTTTATTATTTATATTAATAAATTCTACTATATAATCTATTATTATATTAAAAGTAATATTTTAGCTTTTAATTAACTTAAATAGTAATTAATTTAAGGTATTTTTATAAAAAATAGCATAAACTATATAAGTAAAAAATTAAAAATAGATAGTAATATACTTTTTCTAAGTCTACTATTTAAATTAAAAGTAAAAAGGTATATTATATTCTTTATATAATTCTTTTTAATTAACTTTAAATAGTATATTTTATAAGACTATACTTAGCCTAATTATATTAATAGCTTTCTAAATAAAGCATTTAATAGCTATATATATATACTAAAGCTTAGTATTATCTTTAGCTATAGAGTTATCTAGCTTTATAATATACTTTAATAATATAAAGCCCCTTAAATACTATTTCCTATTATTAAAGTCTTTTAAGTAAGTAATTAATCTTAATTAATAAAGCTATAAGTTTAATATAGTTAAATTACCTATCTCTTTAATAGCCTCTATTTCCTTTTTTTAGACCTCTTTAGACTTTACTTAAAAGACTTTAGTAGCCTATTAAGTAGCTATATTTTCCCTTACTTACTTAATATCTAGACTCTTTAAATTAAAACCTCTTATTACCTTAAAGTATTTACTATATAGGCCTTTAGTAAAAAGCTATTAATAGAATATACTATCTCTTTAATATATTAAGCTAGTATCTACTTTAATAGTACTAGCCTTCTATAAACTAGGCTTTATATTTAACTTAATACTATATACTTTCTAGAGGTATTTATTTCTTTATTTTAGGTTTATATTTATAGTCTAGCATTTTATAATAAAGGTATATTAAAACCCTTTACTTTTAGGCTTATTAAGTACTTTAATTAGTTAACTAGTATCTAGGATAAGTAGTAAAGCTAATATCTCCTTATTGCTTTTAATAAAGTTAAGTGCTTTAGCCTATAACTTAACTTTATTAATCTCTTTCTTTATAAATCTATATAGTTTACTGTAAAGATATACCTAGATTCTTCTATATATAACTATATACTTATATAACCTATAGTATAAAAAGCATAGGTTATTTATATAGTTAAAATATTCTAATATATTAACTTAATAATAAATAATAAAAATAATAGAAATATAAGAATAAATTATAAAATATCTTTTTTTAAATATATAGTAGCTTAAACCCCTTTTACTTACTTTTAAGGTAAACTTACTTTTCTTCTATTAATAAAAGCTAATATAAGTATAACCGCTATATCTCTATATAGCAGTTAAGGTAAGTTCTTAATTAGGTACTATATATAGGGTACCCTTATTAACTAATATATATTAAATCTAATATCTATAGTTAAAGCTAGTAATAGAAGCACTTTTATAATAAAAAAAACACTTTATTATAATCCTATAGTTAGAATTTATATACTTATAAGTTTTTATAAAGATTATATTATATTTTATAAGTAAACTAGAGTTTATTAATTACCCTAGATTTAGTTTATTAGCTACTTTATATTATACTAGTATTCTTTTATTTCCTACTAAAATTAGTTTATTAGTTACTAAACAATGCAAGAGATACTATTAAGCTAAAGACTATAAGAAAATTAAAATTAATAATAACTTAATAATAAATAATATAAATAGCTTTTTATAGTATTTTAATAAAATATATTAAAATTAAAAAATTAAATTTACTATATTTTAATAAAACTATTTAAAGATATTTTATATATAAAGTTTTAAGTTTTATTAAATAGTTAAATATATTTTAAAATTAAAGAAATATAAAGATTATATTTTAGTCTTTATAGTTTAGCTTATTTTACTATTAACTTATACTTTTTAAGTTAATATAAAGCTTATTTTATTAAGTTATAAATATAATTTATATAAAGTTAATACTATAGTAATAATTAAATATAATAGTTTAGCTTATATTATTATAAGCCTTTATTCCCTAAGATTAATTTAAGGCTTACTATACTAGCCCTTACCCTATAGGGATATCTATTTATCTTTTTAATATTTTAGTTAATTTTTTATAAATCTTTTTACCTTTTATATATAAAATAAATATATTAATAGTAATATTTAATTATATATATATATATATATATAAATAGATTATATAAATAGGTAATTATAACTTAAATATACCTAAGTAGCTAAGTACTTATTATTTCTTATTTTAGTCTTTTATTTTCTTTTTACTTAATAAAGTAATTAGTTTTATTACTAGCCTTTTTAAGCTATAGCCTAAAATAGTTAATAACTTAAGCTATAGTTTTAAAAGATTAAAAAAGGCTAATTAATAGTAATATATATAAATAGTAAAGTTAATTAGCTAAAAAGCTTTAAAATTATAAGAAATAAGACTTTTAATTATAATACTATTTATTAAATATATAGGTTTATATATATATATATATATATAATTTATAAATAACTTTACTTTTAACTTACTTTTTACTTAACTTAATTACTTAAAAGCTAGTATATTTACTATATATTAGACTTAAAGTACTTACCTATTTAATAGTAATTATTTTATATTATCTCTCTTTAATAGCTAAAAGTAAGTTAAACTTAATATATTAATAACTTATATATTATCTAAAATCTTAAGTCTATTTACCTTTTTATAATACTTTTTAAAGAATTAAATAATCTCTTTTAGTATTTAAACTAAAGTTAGCTATATTAATTTATTTATATTATTATAGTATAACTTAAAGTCTTTTTTTACTTTAATAATAAAGTATAGCTTTAGCTTATTTAATAAATTAAGTAATATTTAAATTTAATTATAAATATTAATAAAAGCTTTAATATATTAGTATTCTTTATATCTATTAGCAATCCTATTACTATTTATAATAACCCTTAAGATCTATATTATATTAAGTATATTAATTAATATAAGAAGCCTATAAAATAAATATTAGTAAATTAAGTATAGGTAGTAATAAGCTACTTTATATATAATATATTAAATAAAGTATCTTTTAAGATTACTTATACTTTTAAAATAGTTAAGCTATAATTAAATATAGCTAGCTTTAAATATATACTTATATAGAATAATAATAGCTATATAAGTCTCTTAAAAGTTAAAGTTAATTTTATATTTCTATAAAAATAAAGTAATTAGTAGCTAGTATATATTATAATTAACTTTAATATCTTTAAAAGTAATCTCTTTACTATTAATTACTTTTATAATTATAAGCTAGTAAGCTACTATTAATACCTTTTTACTTTTTAATTTATTATAAGGTATTATAATCTAGCTTATATAGAGGTATTTACTAGCTATTATATTAATAAGGGTTACTTAATAATTAGGCTTAATTAATATATAGTAAAATAATTACTTTATTAATTAAAACTTAACTATATCTATTTCTTAAAAGGCTTTATAGCTAATAAGCTAGTACTAGTTCTTAACTTATAGGGATTATAAAGAGTTAACTCTTTTAAGAATTTTATTAATAATATTATATAGAACTTTAAGTAAGTAAGCCTAAGGGTATACTAAAATTAGCTAGCTAAAGTAACTAAAGTAATTATCTTTATATTATAATAATAGCCTTTAATACTATTATTAAAGTAAATAGTACTTAGCTAATATAAAAGTACTATAAATTATAATAATAAAAGCCTTTAATATTAAAGTATACTTTATTTTTTTTATAATTTATTACTATCTATATATCTATTTTATCTAAGTTATATATATAATATAAAAAAATAAAATTTATATAAATATAAATTAAATTAAAGGGTAATTATAGCTTAAATAATACTACTATTTATCTTTTTTTCTTTTTCTTTTTTTAAATTTATATAATTTAGCTTATAAATATATTATATATTTAGTAATTATTAAAATAAATACTAAAATAAAGGTAAATAAACTAATACTTATTATATAATTATTAGTTATTAAAATAAATATTAAAATAAAGTTAAATAAGTTAATTAAGTAAGATAGATAATAACTTAAGTAAAAAGCTATAGCTTATATATAACTTTAATTAGCTATTACTTTATTAATAGTTTAGACTATATTATTATTAGCTTATTACTTTAAAGTAAAGATAGGAATTATAATATTAAGAAATATAATTCTTTATAATATATTAATAAATTATATACTTTTTTTTTAACTTTACTATATATTATTAATACTAAATAAAGTAAGTAAACTATTTAGTTATAATATATAGTTAATTTACTTAGATTTACTTTACTTTTTTTCCTTTTTTTTTTTTTTTCTTTTTCTTTCTTTTTCTTTTTCTTTTTCTCTCTATAGCTAGCTTTTTTAAGCTATAGCTTAATAAAATTAAGAGCTTAAGCTATATTTCTATAAGGCTATAAAAGCCTATCCCTATAGTAAGCCTATCTAAGTATTACTATTAAGGGAAAGTAACTTAATTTAACTTAGCCTTTCTAGCTATATAGCTAATAATTAAAGATAGTAAGCTAGAGCTTAAGCTATAAATCTTTAAAGCTAGCTACTATAAACTATAATATAGTAGTAAGATAGCCTAAGTTATATATACTAAAATTACTAATACTTTTACTATAAAGTAACTTTCTAGCTATTAACCTTAAGATATTATATAGTAAGGTTAATTAGAGATAGGGGATAGGTATAGAGGCTTAAGGTTTAATCTTATAATAAGGAGCCTTTTTATTAATAGCTTTAAAGTTACTTTACCTTTTTAGGTTTATTTTTTAATTTTATTATTTCTTTAATTTTTTATTTATAGTTTAATCTTACTATATAAAGCCTTTTTAAGGTAATAGCCTTTAATACTATTTTACTTTTTAAGATTTAATTTCCTTTTATTTTTTTCTTTTTTTCTTTTTCTAGCTTTTTAAATCTAATTATAATAATACTTTAGCTTTACTATACTATATAGCTATTATAGTACAGTCTATTTTATTTTAGCTATTAACTAGCTTATACTAGCTTAGTAATTAGGCCTTTTAAAACTATAGCCTGGCTTATTACTATTAAGGAGCTTCCTTTTCTTTATCTATCTTTATATATATAAAGGCCCTTTTAGCTAGTTAACTTGCCTTTTCTATTTCTTTTATTTCTTTTATTTCTTTTACCTTTTTTACCTCTTTTACCTCTTTTACTTTTAATATATAGATATACTTATTATTCTATTTATACTTAATCTCTTTAACTTATAGCTTAATAGATAGAGAGGAAAGATAGGTAGACTTACTTAGGGTTAGCTTTAGTATTTTAATTAGCTACTTTAAATTAGTAATATAATATACTAGTAGTATACCTACCCCTACTTATTTTAGGCTAATTAAGAGCCTGCTTTAAATAGTACTATATACTATATTACTGGCTGCCTAGTAATTAGGTTATAATAAGGACTTAGGAGCTGTTATTTATAATAAGACAGACATCTGCCGATTCCTGATTAGCTTATTATTCTAAGGTCAAAAGCAACCGGGAGACATTTAAAACACATGCTACTGTCTATAATTAAGAAGTCAAAAGCTCCTCGCGGACATGTCGTGTTCATTTCCGTTCCGCGGTCATTACCATCACCGTGTTCCATCTTAAGCGATAGCACATAAGCGAATACGCGACTGTCCCCCACTATCTAAGACGCGCTATCAGCAGTAGCGCGTTGTAGTTCAGACATGTCTACAACGCGTTGTTCCGAAATCCCGCCAACGCCGCCCTACCAGCAGCCACGGAAGCAAGGGGAGAGGGGTCAATAAACTAACCTACTCGGTCCAAAGCCATGCCAGCTTCGCAGTAATGTAAATTGAGTCTTTTGGCTTATTTATATATATTGAGATCTGGGCATTGAAATTGCTTGCTAAATAGACTGTTACAATATCTAAAGTAGGTATTCTTGAAATGTTACTATTGCAAATACATACTGGAATGGAAATACAAGCCAGGATTGATAATACAACCCTCTTATAACGAGTTCCAAACACCTACATAATCAACTTCCATGTTAACCGAGGGCCCATCAATTGTAGCATTGTTTGGTGGGCCAGGCCAGTTTCCACCGACGGCGACGTTGAGCAGCAGGAAATGCTCCTTATGCGCCAGCTTCACCCAGCTTGGCTCATCCCCAACAGTCGCACCTGTGACATTGAAGATCTTCTTTCCATCCAGGAACCAGTTCAGCGACTCGTCCCTCCAAGATGCATTTTTTCCCTCGCCGCACATGCTCCTGTCAACCATGAAGCCTAGCGTATGAAACTCGCCCCTAGTAAAGTCCCTGCCTCCGCTTCCAATTCCGCTATACTCGTTGCATGGTCCTCCAGGAGCGAACCCACAGTGGATGGTTGAATAAATCTTAGATTCGCCATTGATAGCTTCGAGAATATCCCACTCCGAAGCCATTGGCCAGTTTGTGTAGTTACCTCTGAACTCGCTGCCCAAAGCCCAGAAAGCGGGCCAGATACCTTGCATCTTTGAGGCTGGCGCTCTACCGAGTTTAAGGCGCGCCTCAACAAGCAATTTCCCTCCTTCTTTAGCAACAAAATCGCTTCGTTGAGTCTCAATCCTCGCGGATGTCCATTTACCCTGATTGAACAGTGGTGTAATAGCCAGGTTTTGGTCTGCTGTTATATGTACGTTGGAAGGGTCCTTGGTGTAGGTTTCGAACTCGTTATTTCCCCATTGTTCTGCTCCGCCTGGGTACGAAGTTCCGAGATCAAAGATCCAGTTTGAGGACGAGGGAAGCGATCCTGGATAACCGATAAAGGTTTCAAGAAATGTTAGAGCAAAGCCGGGTTTAATGAGTGACGTGATTTTGGAAACTGGGCTCGCCACCGCAGTAGTTAATACCATAAGGGGTAAAAAGAGTAACTTCATAATGAAAATATCTAAACAAGTAACTGAAACAGAAAGAAGGAATATATAGAATAGAAAACAGTAAAAACAAACAGGCTTGCTAAGGAGAGACAGATCGCAGTATATGATATTTATCAATAAGGTTTTAATTATATAGAGTTTAATTAAATATAATTATTTTCATATAGAGACAATACTTCGGCAGATGAATAGAGCTCGGATGGCTCGGAGTATTAAAAAACCTAAATCTTAATAACCTTCTCGACGCAGACCTAGCACAGCGACGCTAAAAGCACTCCCCTAGGCTGACATACTGGCTTCGCCAGTGCGCACTCTTAATTTTAGACCTTGCTGTTTTACCTAACCTGGCTAAACTTGAAACAGAGCTGATGGATATCATGCCGGGTAAAAGTACTATGTTGAGGTGGACATAGTAATGCATGAGCAAACATCCCTCAAGATCAGCCATGATGTTGCCCAGTCGCTGCAGCGTAAGATTGAAGGTAACTTTCTTTTATTGTCCTTCTAGACCATGTACAGATGTTAATATATTTTCAGGGCTTGGGGATGTTGAGCGGGCATTTGTTCATGTTGATTATGAGTGTGAACACAACATTCACGAAGAGCACAAGCCACTTTATAACAGGAAGGTTTAATGTAAGCCAGATTTGAGCAATGGCGCAACGTGGAGTCGTCTGAAGACGAAAGACTTACTCAATAACGTTTGCAAATGAATGTACCTAGTGGGGGCTTAGTCTATGGGGGTGGCTGGTGCCTGTAAGCTGAAGCTTTAGGCTGCGTATATAGTAATAAATGACAACACGGTGTTATCAGTCACCACGTCATCAGCAACATTACAAATCTTCAAAAATTACTTCTATAACATTAACAAAGCTAATCCAAAATGTCACACATAACGGCCCGAAAGTATTTTACTATTTTTCTACTCCTTGCATCTTCCTTTTTGTCCGCATACGCGAGTCAATGGCCCGAGCCACCACTGTGGACTGGCAAAGACCCCTGTGCTTCGATTCTTCGCGCAATCGTACCGTCATACCACCAATTCGGCAGATGGGAAGCTGTGTACAGGGCCATGAAAGCATGTAGCAATATCACTGAACTCGACCTGAGGAATGAGGGCCCAAGTTGCACAGAGTTTCCCGATGGCTACAATCTGCCTTTCAGGTCGGACTGAAGCGATAGCTATCTCTCGGCGCCGCAAATACTATCGCTATATGACTACGCGTTTCAAACATCCGAGTTGGAATATATGCGGTCAGGAACACCAAGTTGGGCAAACGATGACGGCACATGGCCAACGTCGAATTCCACAAATGCTGTTGCCAGATGGGCAACAGAAATATATTATCGTGGCCGATTGAAATGGGATGAACTGTCATATAAATTCAAATATCCCGCCGGCCTGACGAGATACTCTGCATGGCATGGAGACAGAATTGCACGAAGGTGGTATGACCGGCGACATACATCGGTCGAGAGGCTATCAATGGAAAACATGCAGCTCTGGCTGGAAGCTATGGACTTCTCCAAGGTGCACACTTTGTCAATCGATTATGGAAGAACTTGTCCTGAAGGAAAGAGCTTACTCGTTGACCTTCCCCGAGCATTGATAGGTCTTAAGAATCTCTCTATTCACGGTCGGTGGTTAAATTGGAGAACACATCTGGCGGAGTGGGAAGCTGCCCCAGGGCCTTTACCTAAGAACAAATGGACTTCTTCGCCGCCACCGCCAGCCCTCGATTTCATCTTGGCATTACCTCCGACATTGAAGAAGATCATCTGGAAAGAGAGTGAGACTGTCCAAGAGGCCATCTTCAACCCTGTTTTAAAGCATCATGGATGCTCGCTGCAACACCTCCAGTGGACGAACCACGAGAGAGGATTCAAACCTAGGCCAATGTTAACATAGGATCAGCTGCGTAGCCTGGCAAAATGGGCACCTGGTTTTACCAGCCTTATAATTAATCTCGAACGCAGAAACGGGACCTTGCCTCGAGAGGAGTTAAACATCCTTGCTGGGACTTTGCCCAAATTGAGAAGGCTGGTTGTTAATCTAAATTTGCTAGATAAAAGGCTGCTTATAAACAATACGGGCTATAAAGATAAAAAGAAACACGCATCGGGCTCTGTTTTAGATGTCGAAGGAAGTCTTGATATATTCCAGGGTCTCAGAAAGGTCAAGGTCAGTGAGGAGTTCGACAGCGTCGAGTTTCTTTAGGGCGAGTGGACTGATAATTGGCCTTTCGGACAAAGTCTCTGGGAGGATAGATATTGGGTCAGGTATTATTTAGTTAAAGAAAATAGGGGCCTAGAAGAGAGATATAAATCAGGACATAAAAACGCCCTTGACCCTAACTTTTAATAGGATATTAGGGGTATCTTAGGTAAGTATACTGTTAATTAAGATATTATATAGAACACAATCTTAAAAGTGTTATTTTTACTTAAGTAAACTAAAAGCTAATACTTATATTATATACTTTAACTTAATTATAAATTTATTAAAAATATCTATTAAATTAAGTTATAGAGAGTATAGCCTTGACTTTTTATTAGTTAATTAGACTTACTAAAACTATAAGCTTTAATAATTACCTTATTTATTAACAGTTATTTAATTTAAAGTACTATTTAAATTAGTCTATAGGCTAAGCTAAATACTTTACTATAAAAAGGAAATAAGTTATCTTAATAATCTATTTACTTTATTTATAGAAATAATCTAAAATACTATTTTAGTAAGTAATAGAATTTAAACTATAAAGTAAAGCTTATTTAAATAATATCTAGCTTTAAACTTAAAAGGGTAACTATAAAATTAGACCTTAATCCCTTATATAATTTCTATAATAATTCTATTACTATAAAATACCTTAATTACAGTAAGTAAATTATTAGTAATTACTGTAAAATGCAGTAATCTAATATATAACGATTTGTCTGCATTTTCCACGACCGAGGATAAGTATATATCTTTAAGTAAGCCGCTATAGTCTATAGAAGCAGTAGAAAACAGTTATAGGAGCCAATTCCCACATTAGCCCAGCTCCGTTCATACATCAACCTGCCTGGCCAGCACTTCCTTCACCAAGCTTCATACTGCAAAGTCGCAAATCGACCGAGCACATAGTATCCGGTAGACCTCCATCTGCATTCAAAGCCCAGTCAGAATAATGTCCCCATCTGATATACACAATTGGGATCCAGTTAGCGCGGCTGTTAATCAGACCGCCTCCGCAACTGACGACGCCCGTGAGACGACGCCAACAGACGACCAAGATGGGACCAAGAAAAGGAACACCGCTAAAGACACGACAGCGGCCAATGCTGAAACAGAATCCGCGGAACGGCCAGCGAAGAAGATGAAGACAGGTAATACATATCTAGAGCTTGACAAGCATGATACACGACTTGCATAAACGTTAAAACGGTGTCCCTGACCATCACAGTACTTCCTGACAGCAGCGCAAAATCAAGGTTGGTGTTCATGTCCTGCTGCCCTCTTTCAGTGTCAGCATAGAAGGCGATTCTGACGAGTCTTGTCCTACCAGTGCGAAGAAGGAGATCCACGCCGACAATGCCTCGCGAAACAACTACCTTGCCAGCCCTCTGCTCTAAGGGGCGCACAGCAGGCCCGTCAAGATTTGAGGTCAGGTCCCGCTGGAGGAGGTCAAGACCAGGTTTATTACCCTTCAAACGATAGGTAAATCTGTTCTGCGCTGGCCTTGGTAACATGGAATTATTAACAACGGCAGCATCGACCGCGAAGTCTTAGTACGCCTAGAAGCTGTGGAACGATATCTACGTCTGATGAGACCATCCACTCCAGATCTGTCGAGACCGACGCATGGCTATGTATCAGTCGAAGACCATCTCAAGCCTTCGGCAGCCAAGCTGTGCACTTGTCATGTTCGGTTTGGTGTCAAGGGTACCAGGTTCCAAGAGAAGGTATGGGACTCTGATACTGGCAGCCACTCAGTGTCTGGATGAGTACTGCCAGAGGATTTGGATCTCTGGAAAGATGATGCGTTGCGTTTCTAGACTTAGTCGGCTGGTAGGACCTGTTCTTGCCTCAGCCTCACAGGGAGGGCTGGAACTTCAAAGCACATTGGGAATGAAGCGAAAGTCGACATCAGATCGCGTGACCCAGCACCTGACGCCTCCTGCAACTGAAGATCATGATCTCAGAGCTGGGACGTCCAGCAAGTACAGAAATCAGCCCAAAGACATCAGAACCGACACTGATTAGAGAGTCCAAAGGGATTGAGAGGTAGACTGTTATTCATTGAGTAACGACTCTCTGGGCACAATGCCTCAGAGCGCAACGGCATTCGATTAGCTGCCCACATCCTGGATGGCCGATTCTAGCCTTGATCGTCGAAATAGCTGGATCATGTCAGACTTCAATTTTGAGACTCTTGGGCCCAACAATGCCGAGCTGTTGACATTTGTGGATGACGATAGCCTTGGTTTTACTCGAGGTATGGGATTGTCTTTAAACATTGAGCGAAGGGAAACTGAGGCACGACTGGGCACTCTAGGTATCAATGGCGTGTTTGATCTTGGTCTTGATATGTTTCCTTAAGCAGTCACGACAAGCTTCACTAATTCACTAAGCATGCTTGTTGTTTACCTAATTCTTAACATATATCTGCTAGTGCCAGACCTTCTATATATTCCCTTTTCATCTCCCAGTCTATCTAGGAATTTTACCCTTACTATTAAACACTTACAGAATCGTCATTTGTTCTTTCAGCTTTATATCAAAGCCCATTTGCCGTAAAACGGAGCTTCCATGGAGTGTCTTAATAAATAGCTTAAGCTCTAAAAAGGAAAAAGAAACTTAGCTTCTATTGCCACTGAAGACAGTTAGAAATCTTACCTCAAACATCTTTAGAATAGTTAGGACAAGTTTGTAGAGCTTCAATAAGGATATGTTCTTGCCGGCACATATCCTAGCCCTAGCCCTAGCACTAAAAGACAATAGATAACTATCTATCTTCTTTCGCTGTTCCGGTATTGCTTCGATCTAGCGTTCGGGGCAGAACCCTGCGGTACTGACATTATAAACCTCGGTGTCTTGATAGATAACCCATGGGGAACAACCAGCGATAATTCTACCGGGATAAAGTCTCCACTAAGTGTAGCTCCACTAGAAGGCACTATTCTCTGGACAGTCAGACCAATGGTTAGGGTTACAGTAAAGGGCCTCGTTGATGACAGCGTTTAGGTACGGTGGATCCCTTACTTCCTCCCATTGCACGAGTCAATTATCTCTTGAAAACCGGCCGGCCTTACTCTTGGCTGCGAGTTTGTTGAGAGGACTTTCCTTTGGAGGGTCCTTTAGCAGGTAGTAGAAAACAGCTTACAGTGTAATCCCGGTTGTGTTAGATCCCGCAACCATGTTAGCTACTGTCAGGCCCAGGACGAGTTGCTCGGTAATAAATTTGAGATCTTTGTTGTGCGCCTCTTTGAAACGATTCAGAAAGTCCGTCCTCAGAGCTTTTTGCATATCCGATGCCTCCTCAAGCTAGCGTCCGACAAGGTGCTTTCTCGCGAAATCGGCAATTGGGAGCACTCGAGTTAAGGGACCCATGTTTGACTAGCTAAATTTTGATGGGGTTCTTCATTAACAGCTTATCTAGGAAAGGGATCTAGCCAATCTATATAGGTTTTGTTGTCAGTCGGTAAAGCGTGAGAGGTTTGAGAAGAGTCGCTACCTACCTAAGATATATAGTTTAAGAAACTCTCTAGATCACGGATAATATTATCGATATCGATACCTTTTTCGATAAACCCCAGTCGCTTGGAAAACGTCAATTCTCTAATCATATTAAAAGCGTAGAACTGGAACTACGGCCCAAAGTCACAAATACCTACATTGCCGGTCTGGTCGGAAAAATGAAGATTGAGCTGTCTGGTGGACTTGTCTGATGTTGAACCGACAAAGGGCATGAATCCGACAAGTGTACTCATCGCATAGGCATTAGATACTGATCTTCAAAGTCTGGCGTAATATCTGTCGTTGTCTGTGTTAAACATGGTTTCGAGTTTACTCCCTTTTAGTCAGAGCTTGCTGCACCGGGTAGAATTTCGACTATAAATAATAATTAATTAGCTCGCAGTTGTTCAGTTAACGGACCTCTAAGTCACCTTTGACCATCCTGCACTCGGACTGTGAATGACCTTTAAAGCTTCTGTATCTGCAATAGATGCTGCTCGGGGGCCCAATCTGACAGCTGGCCTGTACTTCTTGTGTAGCTCGATATATACTTCTTGTGCTCGACAACTACGAACGACGAGAAACCTCCGTAGATCTGTAAAGCCAGCAAAACACGGGCCACATATATGATTTAGACCATGCCCGTATCTATTATATAAGAATTATATATAAGGCAGATCAAGATAAACCCGATAAGCCATAGCGCAGCTGCGCTGAAAGATTGAGGTACTATGTGTTTCAGGATCATTGTAAGACTTAAGGCTGGAAAGATGATTACCACAAATAACAATGAATAGCAGGTAATTGCAAGGCTTCCATGATATTTCAAGACCATAGCCAAGAGATCCGTTGACGGTATTTCGAAATTATCCCGGCATACCATCCGGTCCTGTTCATGACAGGCGTTGGGGCTTTGGAAGACGACGACGACGACGCTGCTCGCATGAAATGACAATTGCTGTACAGCAGGGAAAAACAGCGAGAGACACATCTAGAGATTAAAATCGATATAGCCGATAAAAGGTAAATGTGTAGATACAGCAGTTATAATCGCGCTTGCAAACCGCTTGGTGTGAAGAAATGATATTAATGGTTAACTGTGCCGTGTATGAAATGACCTGGCTGTTTGACTCTTGTACCAAGACGTTATGCAACTGAATTTAACGGAACTTGGATCGGAACAGATCTATTACGGTGTTGCTCGCCTCCTTAGCCCCAATACCCAATGTAATGGAAATCCAGAAAGTCCAATTGCCTTGAATCTGTTCCCCTAGTATGTATCATCTTACTTGCAACTATAGGACAGACGTCTTATATTACGTCCCTAGCTTGTGGATGGCTGCTGGCTGATATCAGTAGGCATAATACTATAGGCATTTTAGTTTATTACCTGCTTATCCTTTATATATCATGAGTCCCTCCGAACAGGAAAGCTCTAAGGAAGGAATCACAGCAATCGTTCAACCAGTCAAGCGTTATATAACAGGCCGTGGCCTGAACACTGGAGAAAGCATATACAGAGATGCAACCGAGTTATGCGCTGCCGAAGTGCCCGGCTTTGGAGCAGCATCACGCTCTTATGCTACTCTGAAGCTACCTGCAAAATTGGCGGATGACCAAGACCTGAAGGCACACCTTTCTTACGACTCCCCTACCAGCTACACCTGGAGTACCGAATTTCTTGTTCCATCGTCAGGATTGAACACTCAAACAGGATAGGTTGAGTTGGGAGGGGCAAATGTGATAAATCTTGACATCGACCCCAGTACGGTGGGCCATATGCATCGAACAGTGTCTTTGGATATCTCGACTTGTGTGATGGGAGAGGTATATCATGAGATTCACAGTGGCCAAAAGGTCCTCTTAAAGTCTGGGGTAAGTGTATAATTATTATTTTATAAATGGGCAGTCTTGCTTGTAAAACACTGCTAATACTTGTGTCTTGTAGGATCACATGGTTCAGATGGAACAACGCCTCTAAGACGTATCGGGCTCGGTAATCGCAGTCCTTCTCCCATGTGCCCTATTCAAGGTCAATGATTGCTACTGCCCTGTGAAACTAGCCTATTGTAAATAAATGTAAGGAACGCGAGAAGAGAAAGACAACAGCATGATCAGGTTAGAGCATTCTAACACCAGCCACGTCTCTTAATAGTCATACTTATAGCAGAGAAATCCGCCTTGAATATCCATGACTTCCTTGACCGTAACATTGGGACGAATGCCGTAGGTAGTCATGACATAGTCCAGAGTCGTCTCTTCAGTTCCGCTCTGGGTTGAAGGGCCTCCCAGTTGATATAAGCGAGTGTCAGGGTCCTCGGACTGCCACTTCCACCAAAGGCGATCGATGAAACCGTGATGGATATAGAAGAGCGGGTCTAAGCTGGTTAGTCTATAATCGAGTCATGAGGCCAGGGCTCGAAAACATAAACTTACCTCCGGGGCTCGCATCGATATCCTCCATAACTCCGCCAACCTATAACCCCGATTAGTCGAATTCTTCCATATCCACTCTGGTTGTACTTACTCCACTATGACCGGCGCCGTGGGTTTTGAACCCGGTCGCCTCCCAGAAATCGAGGTAGGTGCTCTTATCATGGCATTCCTGAACATAGGTTTCGTTGCCGAGGGTACTGTTGATCTCGTTGACTTTGCGGGATAAGCAATGATCAGTCAAGGTTTGTCCGGGACCAATGTGAAGAGTGGTATTTGCGAATGGACCATCAGTAACACAATTATCCGGACCAGTCCCGTTACCGCCGAATCCTGTGTCGGGATCAAGGAGCGGCGAGTCCATGAAATTGCCCGCATCGCGGGTTTCGTCCCACCAGCTACCCATACTGTTAGCGAAGGGAACAGGGAAAAGAGTTGCTGCGGTAGTACTCACGGTGTTGGTCCCTTGTAACCGCACTCGTCTCTCAAGAGCTGCTCGTACACATGTATATAGAGACGGTGAAATGGCAGGAACTGCGCCTGTAATTGAGAAAGCTCAGTTAGCGAAACACATTCTCTAACCCGATAGAATAGATAGGGTAATACTGACGACAAGATGAATTGTCTTCGCCTGCACCTGATGCATAGCATTCATATCGTCAAATCTTGTGACTGTACCCTCTATGCCTGTCTGAGCAGGCAGCTGCATAAGGCACTTTACTGCCTTCAAGTACGATTGCTGGTCAGCACTTTTCATGTTCGCCCATTCGATGCGTGTCTGAATCTTTTCAGGTGTGCATGTGTTGTTGCTGGATGATATGGCAGGTACTGGGAGTGCCAGAGCCAGAACGGCAAATACAGAGAAGAACATGGTTGGAAGGCAGACGATCTTGGTCAATTGAACAATTCTTTGATGAGACAATCTGATAGCTTGCTTTGGACTACTAGTCAGACTATGCAAACTATCTGAATAGAGTTACGGGAGCATACAAGTCTAATATAGTAGATTTTGAAAACGGGTCCCCCGGTTATGATTATGGAAATGATCTGCAAAACACTACAGATCCACGATCTCAATCTCTCGAGCTCTTGGCAGAAGCTTAGCGAGTCACGATTCCACGCTATTGTTACCAGCCGCGCGGCGTCCGCGCGTCAGTCTCCACGCAGTGATGGTATATCTATAGTGTTTATACCCACTAATAGGTTTCAGGTGGAGCGATGACAGTCGCAACCTCCATACTACTTCTTGAATAGTAGACTTGGCAGAGAGGGCCTTGCCACAACTACAAGATGGCCCATGGGTCAGCCAAGAACATATCCCGGAAACGGCACGCTGAGAATCAACTTGGTCACTCATCCTCACGGCCTCACCGCGTCTTCTTCTACCCATGAACAGGGGATGCGTCCAATCATAGGTTTCACGCAGCTCGAACCGCTCTTGAGCAACTGAGAAGGGAATGCCAAGGCGACAGGATGCTACAGAGACGGCCGGAAAACATCTCGAAAACGACATATGAAAACTCAATTTCACCACTTGCCGCCTCATATTCCACGCGTTAACAGGGAGTGTATCAACTGAGGGGTTTCAGACGGCGCGATGGCCGTCGCAGCATAGGTTGTCTAACGGAAAATGGCGATAGGAGTCAACGAGACAAAACTGACAAGCCTGTTCTATAGTTATCTAAGGATCTGAAGTTGAGTCAAGAGCTACAATCAACGCATCTCTTCTTCCCTACAGCGACCACGCTCAAACATATACGTTTTGAATCGTGACAGCAATCAAGTTGAGAATTTACTTCATGACGCCGACTCAGGCAACGGGGAAATCACATAACTTCTCAATTTGCTGCATTGCCGGCACGGCATGAGACCTGCAGTCGGTCGATGAAAAAGAGAGAAGTTACAAGCATTATTCGGACTCTTTCGGAGAAGACCAAGAAGGAGTGGCGTGAGACAGGTCCTGCATACTGAAACTCAAAATAGCGGAGGACAAGCATGCTTTGGTTCAGTAAGAGTTCTATACGGCCCCATGTGGATAGTATGCACGTAACAGTATAGCACCCTGAAAAGCAATGGAAGCAATCATCCGCGGGTTAAGATGTTCAAGCCCTTGGAGGATTGGAGCACGGATGTTTAAGCTGAGAAGGAAAAAAAAGAAAAGTATAAACTCTAAATGGCGATCAGATCATTTGGAGTTAACATCGAGGACGCAACTGGGTAAAGCGCGTTAGAATAGAGTTTCGGTTTCTAAACATAGATACAGCGGCTAATGGTACCTGTCAGATGAGGAAAGAGACAAGAGGTCTAGAGTCTAGAACATACACATGCAACCATCAGGAGACAAATTTTGGCGCACGTTCATTGCAATTTGGCAGATAGCAAACTACCCCAAGCAAGTCGGGTTCGCCCACATCACGAACTAAGATCCACAGGGTCCAGAGCCAACTCTTGGCCAAAGCAACAGGGTCAAGGAGGGGGGAGCGTATTGCGGTCTCTAGATGGGCAAAAGCCTAGGGCTTCATCGAACTTCCTATTGGACAGCGCGTAACCTAGAGCCGGGTGAAGTTGATAGATCCAGATATAATATTGTGAAGTGTATCTCGACGTGAGGCTTGATATGCTGGCAGTAGTGCCTCGTATATGTGGTTACAGCGATCAAGCCAGAATTCGAAGGTAGCTTCTGTATAGCAAACATGAGTCAAGTCCAAGGACTCGTTCACGAATATCCAATCCAATTTTGTCTCCCCAGTTTCAAAGCTTTAGTTCAAAGGGCCCCAGCGCGGCTAAGTCGGCAAAACATCCGTGCCAAGCGCCTTGCCAAGAGATATTCACCTGTAAGATCACTTCTAATCAGCAGATCAGTATAGGAAAGCGTAATAAACATGACATAGATCCTTGTCCGTAAGAGTTAATAAGCTATATGTCAACCAAGATGCCCTGAGGGTCTGACACGAGTGAGAATGCCAAGGCTCTTACTGAACCAGAACTGGATGGCGATGTCAGCCAGGGAAATGATCTAGGCGATAGGGTTTGTTTATTTGCGACAAATCTAGTGTATATCCAAGCCGTTGCAAACGCCCTAAGAATTGCGGTTAGTTGGGCAATGTCGTTGTGTAAACACTGCCGGGTAGCCGGGATAATATTAACCCTAACCGAGCTGAGGACCTCATTGGCTTTCCTTCGACGTTCAGAGAAGCTGGCTCATGAGGAATATTTCACTATGAGTCAGCTGTCTTTGTTTCACCTATGGAAATATAGGGTATCAGCTGAACTTCTAATTTGGTCTGGTGGGCTTTATGGTTTCCAGGATATTGTCAGAGTCGCCTATCGCCAAACTTTCAAGGGTGCGAAAATAAGATAGATTGAGAGGCAGCTTGAGAGCAAGCTTGCTTATCAAATACAGACGAATAATGGAAGCCAAGCACTGTATTACTTTCTGTCGTTGCCTTAAAGGTTAACTTCGGAACTATACTATTGAGAAATAACAATTAAACATGTCCATGGCTAAATCCCTCTCATCGACTCTGCAATTTGTCTCCTCTTGTTTTCGAGTAAGTGCCTCAAGCAAAAGCGCAGCCCGCTTCGCATTCTTTGTGGCTCCGTGGCTGATACGAAATGCTGGTAAATTCTCTGGACTCTGGGCCTCAGACTTCAGCACCGGTCTCGCTTTTCCCAAGGCCTTGAGTTGTTCAATGGCCCAAATGCGGTGTTCACCAGCCTTGCATTCTGCCCCAAAAACAAAAACTGGCCACATTAGAGCAGGATGCACTGTCTTCTCTTGGATCCTATCATCCGACTCGCCATACGAATTCTTCATGTGTTCCCACGTCTTTTCCAGTGCGCCCGCTACCGCCTCAGTGTGAGGAAGATGCCACCAACAGATGCGATGGAGATAAACGAATAAGACCCAGAAGCTCGCTAAGTATACGTTGGAAACCTCTCGTACCCTCATGGCGACATCGGGGGCCACTGACATCGACAGTTCAGCCGTGGACAAGGATATCACGGAAGGACACTGGGCCCACAAGTCCCAGAGCTTGCTATGAATTCGTTTACCCTCTAGAGAAACTCTCATCTCGGCGTCTGGGGTAAATCGATTGCAGTGGTGCTTGTCAAGGGAGCTGATCTGGCGGCAATACGCTTGCGTTTTCAAATACCACTCCGAAGCAGGCTGTAGGATTGCGCGGAGTATGATCTCCTTTATATCACAAGGACTCCTTGCAGGGACGACGATCCCACTGTCGCCATGTTCAGAAACTTCAGACAAAGGACTTTGAGAGAGTAGTTGGAAGTCTTCGTCCTCGCCAAGCGAGTCTCTTCTGTACTTAGACTCTTCGTAGTCGCAACTGATGATCTGAATAGGGTACTGAGAAACAACTTGGAGGGCCTTGGATGATAAAAGAGTCGGACCACTTAAGTGAGAGGCTTTGCTATCGAGGGAATTGAACCACGAGAGAAGTTGTCTCGAGTACCAATTCCAGTCATGGGAGCATGTAATGATGGTATCGGCAAGTTCAGTGGGGAATAGACACCCACTATCGTATTCAACACGATCGCGAAGAACATGAGTCCACGCTAACAGGAATATAGCAGCTAGCCAATCATCCATCTTGGAGCTGACCTTGCTGCATTCGACTTGAGAAAGGTCCTGTTGAATCGCGCGGGTTGTTGTGTTGAACGAATTCAGTACGTGGTCTTGAATGTCGCATCTAGTAGTGATTGAGTCACGAATGCTATCCCACTCAAGAAGCTTATCAAGACCTAACAAAGCACTCATTACGACATCGTTTTGAGATGCCAAGTTCATCAGGTACTGTTGCAAGTGTCGCCACTTCTTGATGCCCCCCATTAACATGGCCGCAGGCGGTTGCATTATCTTGCCAAAGACCTTTAACGAGTGCCTATTTTCCAAGCTCTCAGGAGCTGCAAGGCTGCCAAGCTGGAACTGATCCTCTTTCTGTGTCGATATTGTACTGGCAATGGGAGGACTACCAATGACCGCCCTCCAGAGAGTCGCTGCATCATTGGAAGCTCCTAGGTCCGAAGGCTCAGATATCATTGAGACTGAAGAGCAAGCCATCACATCCTGATCACCATTTGGACGGCTAGTGCTGCACGACAGGGACTTGGAGCTACCAAAGAGTTCTCCTTCCCAACTGTTGCAAAGGGTGATGATGTCGCTGGCCATGTTACCATCAGACCATGAGAATAAATCAAACTCAGCCACATCTTCGTTCCCTTCCCGCACACAGGCGATAGAATTTTGTCTGTTGGGTGAAGAAAAGCCTGCAATGCAAGCAGTGGATGGATTGATGAACGAAGGGCCCGATACAGTAGGGGAAGGAAGTAATGGTCGATGTTTTGGCGGTCCCGAGGCTCCTTTCGAGCGATGGGGATAGTAGCATTGGAGCTGTAACCGATAACAAGGTTGACATGAGGGATATGCCTCATCGCATCTCACGTGCCGCCTCTTACAGGTAGCGCACCCCAGTCGGGATCGAGGGGCAGCTCTACCTCGAGCAGGTCGCTGATGCAACGAGTCATGAGCCGACGGCGTATTTGATCTTGCCATTATGTGTCAGGAGGAATACGACCAAAATTGGAAGAAAAGCTATGTGCGGCATATAAATCAGGGTTTCTGGAGGTGTCAGCTTCAAGTCTGTCATGTGTACGCACATGCGCACAACCGGCTGTTCGGATAGACTCCTTCTGCTACCTATCTAATCTCGGGGTATTCTCGGTATGGGTGCTAATGAACTGGCACAATAAAGCCAGCATCCCCGCAGCTCAGCTATGATAACCCATTCCTCGGGGTAAAGAAAAACAGCTAAACAGCTTACACTAAAAATCGTTGATTTTACACTGAAGCCTGTCTGCTGTTTTTCCTCACCCCCTAGCCACGCTAGCCCTCTATCACAGTCTAGACCCTGGAAAGCGCGGGGTAAGCCCCGCAACGGGTGTTAACTTGCATGACCCTTACACAAACCCACGTATCATCGTTCGACGATTGGCTTCTCAGGGCACTCTCACTATCGGTTATCAGTTGGCAGCCGGTTTTGAGTTTGAGCTAGCTATTTGAGGGATATTTATGAAGATCCAGTTGTCTCTTATCTCGAGTCTGCGAGTGTGTCATGTGAGCCCGAGGAGGTGGCCTGACTGTGATGTCATGGTTATGTGATATACCTTGATTACAATTGGCTATCATTCCGACTGTCCCCGTACTTACATAGAGCGATGTATGGCTATTTGGACCAGTGGCTATTTGCAGTGTATTAAGTGACTGACTCCATGAAACAGATATATTATAAACTGAGGATATTATATTCATTTAACATACTGGCAAAGATGTCTAAGCTAACAAGAGGCATATATAGTACTGTAAACATTTCTGATAATTATTTTAAATATATACAATATATTAAGCCCTAATTTAAAATAAAATATACACATTAGCAAGACCTTATAAACTGACTTTATAGCAGATTTTAAAAATGTTTTTCTATTTTAAGCTATTATCTTAGTCCCACTTTGCGCCTTATACCTTATGCCTTGACCTCTTCCTTCTGCTTATCCTCTTTATCGTTCATCAGCAGGCCAGGTACATCCTTGAAAACAGCAAAGCTAGAAGGCGTTTCTTCAAGCATAGGAAAATGGAATCCACACTGAGGGCAGGTCTCCTTTAACACAGCCTGTTCCTCAGCCAAGTTGTACTTCTTGTCTTCTGCCTTATTGCACACAGGGCAGACTCGGATAAGACGAGTGCCGACAAGTTCAAAATTCGTAATAATATCCTCCATAATTGCACCGTTGGCGGCCCACGACTTGCAATACTTATGATAGGTATTTTTGTGCCAATCATAGAGAGCGCCTCGGCTGGTCCAGAAGCTACACTCGTTGTACCAGCTTCGATCATCAGGATGCTCCCACCATGTCAGATGCAAAAAACCAGGAAGGGTCATGAGGTGCCGGCGGGTATCAGCGAATAACACCTTGAATTGATTAGTTTATGCAAACTATAACGTATTGAAGATATACCTTGAATTTTTCATAGGCGTCTGGGCTCGAGAAGCGAACGCGTTGCATGCTCAGGTAGATAGGCATTTTGTCGTTCGGTTAATTGAATTCGGATAGAAATGAAAATAAAGAGGAAAGTGATCAGATCTGTAATTGTGTGTTCAGATAAAGTCTAGAAAAGACCTGCTATAAATATTGCCTCGATCCATCTCGTCGAGACTGGTCTTAGGATCATCTCAAGCGACTCCGTAAGCGGAATGGTCTGAACATATCGGCTGCGTATCAAGCTGGTTAGTCCGGGTATTTGTTTTCCACTCACTTTCATTGGCTGTATTTCCGACAGCATGCATGGAGCAGGATAATTTCCTGTTTGGGAAAAATACAGAATCAGGATCTACATGTCCTGGCTAGATCTACCAGAAACAAACAAATGACATCCTATCGCACAGATTCTGGCCATCGGAGAATGGGCAAATAGTATCAAAGCTCTGCTCCCCGCACCGGCTCACCGAGAGGGAATCCCATTCAACCCCACATTGTCCTCAACCTTAATTCAAGAGTTCGGGGAGAGGATATGAACGGCCGGAAATCTGACCAATAGTGCGACAGATACAGCCAAATCATCATTGACTACACACTCAATAGTAACAGACTTACGCTTTGATGTTCTAAATGGGATACTGGTCAAAGCCAACAGGGTATGACATGTATTGGAAGCGTAGCTACAGCGACAACGAAGTACAAATAGGCTCGAGGATATCCCTCGTTGAAACTCAATACTTTCTTAACTATCAATCAATAAACAACCAGACACCAGTTCTACCAATCTATCATACTATCACCATGTCTCAACCAACCACTCATGTTGTCCACGGCGGCAAACAAGCCTCCCCTGAGAGCACTTGGACAAACTTTGAATGGGAAGAGCCCAAGCTGGGCAAGCAGGTCCACGGCGAGGTGACCATTGCCCGAACCTTTGGCACTTCTGGCAATCTCACCTCCGGATTCTGGAGAACGAGTGCCACATCCCCAGGTGCCAACAGCGATGGGTCGCACAACCTCACCTATTCCTCCCCCTTGGGCGATGAGACCGCATGCGTTATCGACGGGTCTGCCACCTTGACAGTCGTCTCGACCGGTGCTAAACACAAAGTTGGTCCTGGATCAATCATCAGCTCTCCCAAAGGACTTGAGGTCTACTGGGAGATTGATGCTCCTTTCTTCAAAAAGTACTGGTGTATCTGGAATGGCACCAAGGCTGCTGCCAACCCACCGACTGATCTTCTCATCAACCACGTCAGCGACAGCCCCGACTGGGTTGACTACAATTTCACTGAGCCCAAGGAAGGAGATCTCGTGGCTGGCGAGTTGTACTTCATTCGTAATGGAGGATCAACTGGGACCATGTTGAGTGGAGTCTGGAGATCTGGGAAGGGGATTGCGGCTTCTGACCTGACTGAGGATGGTACTATGACTACACCTTATACTGGGGTACTTGGTGACGAAACTATTCTTCTGCTTGAGGGTGAAGTCGAGGTCACTGAAACACTCAGTGGAAAGAAGCATAACTTCAGGGCAGGAGATGCAATTGGTTTGGCTTCGGGCATGCATATCACCTGGGTCTCGAAGGGCCCTTTCTCAAAGAAGCTGTGGGTTATTACTCGAGATGTTGTGGAGTAATTATTGGACGATAGAGTAATGCAGTCAGATTGTGTAGCTTGGAAGGAGAGTTAATAGTTTTATGAACACAAGATCAAACAGCCATTCTCAACTTAAGTTTATCCTCTGTAACAATTTCATCCTTCTTAGGAAGAAGTTCCTTCATATCCCATGGGCAACTCACATATCTTCCACCAAGCCAATCCCTGCGCTCAGAAGCTAGCCAAGCAATCGTATCACCAGCTATATCTGGCCGATGAAGAAGTGCATTCCTGGCTGCTTCAGGCGTTCCTTGAGTGATCTTTGTTTTAATCGCTGCGGGGTTCACGCAGAGTGCCAAGAGCCCCATTCTACATACTCGACTTGCAGCGACTCGGTCCATCGAAGCACTGCGAGCTTGGAGCTTCGACAACTTCCGCTACCGGGGCGGACATTCAGAGCTCCCGACGACGATACGTTGATCATGGTACAAGAGCTGCCAAATTTAGAATAACTCAATAGCTGCATCGGAATGAATGCGCGTGCCATGTCGAAGAGGCCTCGGATATTCACTTCCCATGTTCGCCAGTAGATGTCAGAGCCAGACTCAAGAAAAGGCTTGTATGGTTCCATATATGCGGCACTGTTGACAAGAACGTCCAGTAGCCCGTTGAACTCTTGAGCTACAGAATCATACATTGCTTTGACACTTTCTTGGCTCGAGATGTCAACTCTGCAGGCCAAAACCAGAGGCTCTTCGCGATTTGCAAGTTTCGCAGCTGATTTCAACTTGGTGATGATGTCATCGGATATACCGTGTAGATCGCAACATGCTATTCGAGATGCCCCTGCACGCGCAAAAGCTGTAGCAGTAGCATATCCCACTCTGTCTTCGTGTGCTGCGCCAGGAATCAGGACATGCTAACCGGCGAAGTCCAATTTTACAGGTGAGATGTAGTCGTAAGATGTAGCGGCGTGGTGGGTAAGTATAAAGTCAGTGCCGACAGGGAGGTTCTTTATAGTTAATATAATTAAATACTATTTATATATAAACATTTAAACATTAACGGGACTGGGGATATATAAGTGGGAAGGTAAGGTGTTTTTCTAACTTAATATATAAAAGTAGAGGTTAAATAATATAAAGTTATTTATTACTCGGCCTTAGATAACCCAATATTTAATAGCTAAAATAATTATTTACTATAGATAATAATATAATCCTAACTTATAGTTATATCTATATGCATTTTGCAGATATATAGCGATTCTAGGCTTAGCTGCTTTTTATATAGGTACTTAGAACCCTATAGATTATATATAGTTAAAAGCCTATTATCTAATATATATAAAGTCCTGATATTCTAAATAAGAAATTAATATTACTATAATGCGATTTACTATAATGGAAAGAGTGCCTGCTACTTATATATATCTCAATCCTTAAAAACAATAACTGTTCGGCTTCTCTTAATGCACCTTATCCTGGATTACTCCTCCTGTGCAGGATTCGCTGCTATAGTTCCAAGCCAGTATTCATCCTGATCAGGATGATCCGTCCACTCATGATCTTCACCCTCCACATATAACCTCACAATCCTTCCATCAGGGTCCTCACAAGCCATGACCCAACCTTTTATCCCCGTGAATATCCTACTCCTTCTCACTCCATGGGCATCCAACCATGCTCCCCACTCCTCTAGGTCTGCGCGGGTACCCACGCCCCATGTGATAGGATCCCAGCCCTTCTGCGCTTTAGCCTGCTCGGGGACATAGCGTAGCTCGATGATCAGCTTAGTGGGCTCGTGTGTGAGCATGATTGCAAAGAGCTTGTGATCTGGGGTGTAGTGGTTGTATTTCATGATGCGAGTCATGGGGAAAATGGTTTCATAGAATTTTCCAGTTTTGAGGATGTCATTGCAGGGCAGTTTGAGATGATTGATTCCACTAAACGACTCTGGTTTCTTGGGATGTGGTTGCGACATTGTGCTAGGTGGTAGTAAAAGGAAATGGGGATTGCTTTTTGAAGTAGACTGCATCTCGGTCACTCGTTGCTCTTATATACTTTCCAACCGACACTTCCGACTTGTATACAGATCGGCATGAGAAAAATAACCGCCGCTCGCGAAAATCAATAATAGCGAGCCCGAGATACTAACTTTCGATTTTAGCGCGCTGATAATGACATCAGAAGACGTCTTGCTGACGCTAAGTTCTGCGTGCTGTTTCAAGGTTCCAGCCACGGGCCCCATTCCAGATAACACATTTATCTTGCGACGTAAACATTGTACCAGGGCCTTCACTGTGACAGAATTTGATGTGATATTGATCTATAAATATGCCTATGGATACTTTGACGCCTAAAATTCTGTTCATGTTTCGTTCAGGCGTCACAAGCCTTGAGTATTAATCGGTAGCTTTATAAAGACAGCATAAACTGAGATCAGCAGTAGAAGAGAGTTATTTCATAAACAATCATTCAGTAAATCTCGATTTCCAGAGGCTCCATATCACCTATCTGAGCTTTGATGAAATCTCCTTTCACGAGCCATCTGTTTCCATGAGACCGAGCAGATCCAGAAGGTGTTCCCGTCATGATCATATCTCCAGGGTCTAGAGGCAGTATCTGGCTCATCTCAGCAATGCACTCTGCAGGACTCCGAATCATCTCGCTTGTAGTCCCATCCATCATCAAGTCACCGTTAAGCCAGAGTCTAACGGGAATATTATTCAGATTCCCAATACACTCTTTTGGCCAAAAGATGGGCCCGCAAGGTTTCATTCCTGGTTGTGCTTTGCCGCGTATGATGTCCACCAAGCCTTGAGGACCAGTCTGGAAGAGATCGCGGCAGCTGAGATCAAGGCCAATAGTAAAGCCAGCGATAGCCTCTGCAGCCTGCTCTGCAGTCGCGTTTCTAAGCCCTTTCCCGATCACAACTGCCAACTCGCACTCCCAGTCAAACTGGTTAGTTGTCTGTGGAAGAGGAACTGTCTTTCCCGGTCCCACGATGGAGCTTGTAGGAGGACAACTAAAGAACGGCATAGGATCCCATTTCTCCGTAGAAAGGCCCATCTCTTTCAGGTGACTGGAATAGTTGGCCCCGACTGCAAGAAGCTTGTTAGGGTAGCGAATTGGGGTATCAAAATTTGCTTCCTTGAGTGGAATCCTCTGCCTCATGAGTTGTCCGTCCGGCTGAGCAAGACGCGATGCCAAACGTTGCAGCGAAGAGTACGCTAAAGACCAATCCTGGAGAAGGCCAAAGATGGTGTGACTTTGGAACGAGGCATCGAGTGTTGCAAGCGGATATACCCATTGGTCGATGACCATTGCGGCTTCGAGATGGTCATGGGCGTTGCGAATGGTGGCGAGACCAAATGATGCCGTGTTTGATGACATTTTCGACAAGTATTGTAAACTGTTGGCTCTATCGCTGAGTAGACAATGATGTATCTCCTTGAAATATTTGTCACTTTTCGAAACAGATAATGGCTTGGTCTTGATGCGCGTTCTAAATACTTTTGCCAAGTGAGATCAACAAAGACAGCCAATAAAGGGAGCCACAAACACCAATATGTCCGTGGCTCATTCACCTCACGAGCGACAAAACATCATGTCTGGCCAAAGATAGTCGACATTGGCTTCCCCAGCTTAGTGTCATAGTAGAAGCGGAAACGTCGGGACCGCTCTCGGCGGCTTGAGAGAATCATGTGCCGTCAAGTGTCATCCTACGATGTTGGTTGGAGGCTAATGCACGAGGGTGCTTGTCGATCACTTTTACGCATGCATGACCTCTTTAGGTCTAGTTCTTACACCGGATGCGAGGCCTTTCTAGGCTTACTTGGGGGCACGGTCGTCGGTGACACACTAGCCTCCACCGTACTAGATTCCGACCCGCGTTGAGGATGATCAAAACGCATCAAGTTTTCCAGTAGCGGCTGCAAATATGGATATAAAATAGCGACAGGAGTCAAATTAACACTAACACCTTACATCTCGTTCTGTCATCTAGCAAAAGAATCATCAGAATGACTAGTTCCGTTGACTTCGATAACCCAGGCAAGACTGTCCTGAAGCCCGTCAAACTGGCACACGTTGTACTCCGTACCAACAATTTCCTGCGTCTCTCATCCTACTACCAGACATTTCTCCAAGCGCGAATTAATTTCGAAAATGAATTCATGCACCTTCTTACCTACGATGACGAACATCACCGCATTGGCATAGTCAACATGGACATCGCCAACAAAGACCCAAAGACATGCGGTCTTGAGCACATCGCCTTCTCCTACTCATCCCTCACAGACCTCGCCATATCTTATCTTCAGCGCAAGGAAAATGGTATTGAGCCATTTTGGTGCATAAACCATGGCCCAACAACCAGTTTGTATTATCATGATCCTGATGGGAATACTCTTGAGCTGCAGGTTGAGAATTTCGATACGTTGGAGGAGGCGACGGAATACATGAAATCGGAGGCATATTTGACGAATCCGTTGGGGGTCGACTTTGATATGATGGATTTAATCAAGAGGATCAGAAGTGGGGAGAGCGAAAAGAGTCTGAAAGCGAGGCCGGCGAGTGGGCCACGAAGCTTAGATACCGTCCCAGCTTAGGTAAAAGGTCAGATGAATTATTGACATGCCAAACCGATTTGTTGTTGAATCCAATTCTCAATTCGGTAGGTGAAGCTTTTGTTCTCAGCCGATACTCGCTTCTCCTGCTGAAGAGCCCAGCATATCCCACGAGCATAGCAGAGAGTAATCCGTTCTTGAGTTAGACAGAGCGAGCCGCAGTCATCAAAATGGATTGAGGCTAATAGCGGGGTGATTGACTCGACAAGAATATCTGCCAAATTTGATATGGCCGTTTGTTGTATATCAATTTCCTGTTCGAAATCGGATGGATCCAGAAACATGTTTTTCATCGTCAAGAGAGCGTCGATCCATGCCGACCTCAAGGCTAGTTGTCCATGGTAGAAGAACGACATCTGGTGTGCAATGAATGAGTCCTTGTAAACACAGACGTGATCTGTAAGCGGGAGAGAGCGTGCTAGCAACACCTGCAGCACGTCCCTATGTTCAGCAATTTGGATACGCTTCGGCACCCATGATTCAGGGAGGCAGGCCTTCCATTGCTCATACTCTTCCAACTGCACCTGGATCTTGATGATCAAAAGTGACAAGTCTTCCCAATGAAAGGAGCTAAGATCTCTAGTCATGGCCAGGGTTTGCTGAGCTCCAAGTTGCATCCTGCTGAGACTATACCTCGGTACGGAGGGATCCAGCATGTCGACACACTCCAGCTGTACTGGTAGAGGTTGGAGTCCGAGGCCAAGTTGTCTCACTTGCAAACGATGGTTCGCCATTCGATAGAGGGCAAGTCCAACTTCGGATTGGATCTGCTCAGTTCCTCTGACTGCAAGCAAATACTCGATCGCATTGTTATGGAGCTTGAGGGGTTCTTCTCTGACCAAGAAAACAACCTGGAATTGTTCATCAGCCTTGAAATAACATTTCCTATTCCTTTTCTAGTGTATTTACCTCAAA
Organism: Fusarium sp. HKF-74; assembly: GCA_021223625.1. Classification (NCBI taxonomy): domain Eukaryota; kingdom Fungi; phylum Ascomycota; class Sordariomycetes; order Hypocreales; family Nectriaceae; genus Fusarium; species Fusarium sp. HKF-74. The sequence continues at coordinate 50,516 of JAJFAS010000010.1, forward strand.
CATATCAATGGTCATGATCGCCATCAATGTAGCATCATCGGCGACGAGGTTATGGTGCATAATCGCCTTTCTCACAGACGCCAGCGCGGCCCCGTATCTAGAGAATGCCATCTGCTTCAGGTTTCCTTCACAGCTCATGAGATTCCCAGCATTGGCTAACGAGAAGGCCTCAACCGCAAGGTTCAACGCAGAGACTGGAGCAGCCTTGGCTTTCATCTCAGGTAGCAAGTCTAGGTACCCAGGGTTCCTTAGCTCGGCACTAGGTCTCGAGACCCAGTCCGCATAGAATACATCCAGTATCCTGTCCTCGAGCCTGTATAGAACAGGGCTCGGAATTCTTAACAAAGCTTTTTGGTTAGCTAGATTCCATGGCTTAGCAAGAGAAGGAAGGGTCTCACAACTTTGTAGAGTGTCAATACTCAATGCGTGCAAGTCATGGTCGGTATCTGTACCGCAAGGAAGAAATGGATTCGTTGCATGTTTTGAACGACGACGAGCTCGCTCAGAATTAACTTTGGCCGTTGCATTTTGATCGCGAAACATGTAGTCGGTATCTGACGCATATCCGCCGCAAACGATTTTACGCCTGAAGCAAAGGCTACATGTCGGTCTTTTGAGGTCACACTATAATGATCGTCAGCTGGGATGGTTGACTGTAGGGCCAGTGGATCTCACCTTAGTCTTGGCGGTTCTGCAAGGTTGACAAGCTCGGTAAGTAACCATGATGCAGCTTCACGGAGTAAGCGAAGCCAATATTTCCAGTCAATTCTGAACCATTTATCGAGGTCAGAAAGAGTATTGAGATGACTATCAGCTGTGGAAAGGTGGCAAGGTCTCTGGTGAAGAACCCAACGGCAGTTCCGGACTAAGAAATACGAAATTCGAGACTCCCCGCTCCGAATGTCAGCCTCAGTTATGCCCCTGCCTGTACCTTGATGTCATAACCGCGCGCGTAAGGATTAAGGTTTCGGACTACTGCAGGAATCCATGAAACAGGCAGTAGGGGAATATTTTTGAAATGTGGTTACACAAAGAACACGTGAGTATTTAGATATAATGCTTCAAGATAAACGGTAATCATACTCTTTCTTGAATATAATGCACTGATCAAAAGTATAATATATTGCGCCGTGCAATGACATTTTGAAGCCACAATCATTCAAAGATTCCCAAAGCAAATACATCTACTCGAGAGCATAAATTATGCTTACCAGTCCAACACTACCGGTGGCAGTGTCTTTGGCAGCTCGTCGCTTTCTGTTGGGTCTGAAGCTTCTTTGAACCCCTCATCGTAACACAGTATACCTACAGTCGTTAGCACCACCATCGGACCGCGAAACCGAGGTGGCGCACTCGCGGTCTATGATTCATTCATGATACACAGGTCACCTGCCACCAATCCGGCTATGGAACCCGATCACGCCCGGTTGTTATGGGATTGAGTTTCGATGATGATAAGAAGACTTCAGATGACTAGACTTAAATTCTGTCCATCCTTGAATCATCAATATGTGCAAACACTACCGATCACTTTACGAACAGTTTCGTGGACCCCCAGTAGCCCTACCGAACAAGCCACGAGCAATTCAAGGTCCGTTTCAGGATGAAGCAGAAGAGCTGGTCAAGCCTGGCTCTCTTTGTGCTTTGCCCGCGATTTCTCGCCGTATCGACCCCACCAAGCCGCGCACCTCTACATTGAAGCCTGATGGCTCTATCAAAAACAACGATCGAGTAGACATTGGGCCAACTCCGTTGGCGTTCAGTGAATGGGAGGAGCTAGGTCTACAGCCGCCCCATCTACCGACCATGCGCGCCTATCGCTTGCAACGCATTTGCGATCAACTGATCGCCCGCAACCTTGGTGGCATCCTCCTGTTCGATCCTCTCAACATTCGTTATGCCACCGACACTACAAATATGCAGCTGTGGACGGCACATAATCCTGCCCGAGCCTGCTTCGTGGCGGCAAGCGGCTACATGGTGCTATGGGATTTCCATGGCTGCGATCATCTTTCTGCGCATCTCCCTTTGATCAACGAAGTACGATCTGGTGCCTCATTCTTCTACTTCGAGACCGGCCCCCGTACCGATGAACATGCCCTGCATTTCAGCGCACAAGTTGATGAATTGCTCCGAAAGCACGCTGGAGACAATCGTCGATTAGCCCTGGACCGCATTGAAGTTACCGGACTCCGTACCCTCGAAGCCCAGGGTATAGAGATATGTGACGGGCAGGCCGTCACTGAGCACGCACGGATGATCAAGGGTCCTGACGAGATCCGAGCTATACGCTGTGCCATTGCCTCTTGTGAATCTGCACTGGGCGAGATGCGTCAGGCTATGCGCGCTGGCGCCACCGAGAACGACGTCTGGGCTGCTCTACACGCTGGCAATATTGGCCGTGGCGGTGAATGGATCGAAACTCGTCTTCTTAGTTCTGGACCACGCACCAACCCGTGGTATCAGGAATGTGGTCCACGGGTGCTCCGCGATGGAGACCTCGTCGCTCTCGACACTGACCTCATTGGCGTATACGGTATGTGCGTGGATGCATCGCGTACCTGGATCTGCGGTGGTCTCGAGCCTACGGCAGAGCAGAAGCGTCTGTACCGAATAGCTCACGAACATATCACTACCAACGCCGAGATGGTCAAGCCCGGGGTTAAGTACACAGAACTGACGAGGAATGGTCATCGACTACCAGAAAGCTGCCGCGCTCAGCGGTATAGCGTCATGTTCCATGGCGTAGGGCTATGTGATGAGTACCCGTGCATCCGTTATCCCGAAGACTTTGACTCATATGGTTATGAGGGAGAACTTCAGGCAGGCATGGTCCTGTGCGTTGAGGCCTATGTTGGTGAAGTCGGTGGCAAGGATGGAATTAAGTTGGAGAACCAGCTGCTCGTGACCGATACGGGCTATGAACTACTGACTCATTATCCATTCGAAGAGTCTTTCCTGCGCGACTGATCCTGAGTGTTGCGCGTTACATGTAGATGGCTTATGCCCAAGGCTATATGTATCAAAGCTCTGAGTTAGTTTAGAGAGTAGTAAATCGATTAGCGGATAGTTTAATATAAAAACAACTTAAGGATATTTTCACAGTGTGTATCCAAGGACATCACCTCAAATAGGACGGAACTTAATTTCAATCCATCGCAATTCACTTCGCCATCACATACACGAATGAAACACCAATCAATACCCTTTCTCATAAACTGCAAGGATCCAAACTCATTTATTCTCTCGTATCTCTAATCTGCATCTCCTTCATTACTCTATATTTCTAAGGCAACCTGATCTTGTATCCCATGCCACTTATAATCCCGTACCTCTCGTAGACAACTTATAACACCTCGATAGTGTAGGTGCTATGCGCTCTAGATACCTCAAGGGCTTAGTAGTCGTAAAACTCAACTAATAGTGGTGAGAGATAAGAAACTCGGCAAACAGACTTAACAAAGCCTTGCTGAATGAATTGGGGGTGAGGGCATCAATGAGATCCCATCCTTTTCGCACCCAGCATTCGATATCCTGATTACACTTATCCAGGGTCCCAGAGGACTTAAGAGCATCGACAAGAGCCGGTACATTATGGCCTTGCCAGTAGCCAAACCACTTTTCACGGTCGGTGTGATCCAACGTAAACATCTTAGCCACTGGATAGGTAATCTTGTGGTTGTAGAGATCGTCTGCTGCACTTTTACCTTTGACCTTGCCAAGAACATCCAAGACGTCATCTCGAATTTGAAACGCAATACCTAAACAACTGTTAATAAAGTTTCCTTTCTGATATAAATAACGGCAAGAAAGATCGGACCTAAGTTTTGAACGTAAGCCCCAAGTGCTTCAATTTGCTTGGGAGTTCCCCCTCCGACAATTGCCCCGACAAAACCACAAAAGGAGGCGGGAATACCACTCTTGCATCGATGCAGATTGATAACCCGAGCCAGTATTCTCTCAGCATCCTGGATACTCGGGAGCTTGTCCATATTCATTCCCGCGATGTCAAGTCCTTGACCGGCGTGGCCGACTCGCATCATCTCAAAATACATCGCGTAGATGTCCCGACGCTGTGAGTCAGACAGAGCTTCATTGTCTCGAATAATGGTCTCTCCCCAGAAATACATAGCGCATCCGGCATTAATAGCAGTTGGGACCCCTATGACTTTGTGCACACAAGGTCCCCCGCGACGCGTTTCGCTATCATCCTCGATATCGTCGATGATCAACGAAGCCGTGTGGATCAGCTCCGGCAAAACCAGAAAGGACCTCCAGTCGTTCGCGTTACCACCTACCATTCCAACCGCGGCGCCAAAAAGCATGGGTCGCCTACGCACGCGTCATGTCAGCCACCTCTTCAGCTCTCTCGGAGAGGGTCCAGCAGTGGAGGAAACTCACCAGTTCTTGCCGCCTCTGTCATTAAGCATATAGAATCCGTTAACGATGTTCTGCTGAATCTTCTCTTCTTCGTAAGGATCAAAGTGCACTCGGGTGATATGTTCGAAGTGACCTGGACGAATTGAAGCGGGGATCCAGGATGCTAGTTCTTGTCGAACGACTGAAGTCGCATTTTCTAATGTCTGCTCCATGGACTTAGACATATCTGTCCCTTTCACGAGCTCCATAGCCCCAAATCCGTGAATTGGTGCACCTTGCCAAGTACCAGAAAATCGAACGGCTCCCTCGTAGAAAGAGGGCATGCGCAACCAAGTCTGGAACTCTTGGTTCTGTGTGACTGACGCAATCTCCAGGTTAATATTAAGGCTGGGTATCCCAAGCTTCCAGCAGGTGTCAAAGTCTTGGAAAGTATGGCCTGATACCCAAAGCTCGCTGGATGTAAGCGTAAACTCAGTCAGCTGGTGGCGCTGGCCAAATTCGTCGTAGTACAGGACATATTGCTCAAGAACTTCATTTCCATCAAGTACCTATGAATGATTTGGTTAAAAGAGGAAGGCAATTAGGATAGATAGACGAACCTGAGTAATGCACACTTCCATATCTTTGACCGTCGAGACCAGGGAGATCCAGTTCCAGCCGTATCCCAAGGCTGCCGGTTGCTCCTTGGTTTCCTCCCCTGTTAAAGAATATTCGTGGTCTACCCAGGTTGTACCGGTCACCGCTTCCCCCTTGTACACCCCAGCAGCTAGGGTCCGGGGCCAGCTGTAATAGAACATTGCTCCCTATGAATAAGTCAGTTTGATACATTCCGACACTATTGCAGGAAGGTACATACGGTCCTGTCATTGAGTGTCTCTCCGTCGTGGCCATGAAGCATAACGGGCTTTGTTGCGTGGACCTGAATCTCAAACTCGATCTCAGGGACCTTGAGGTGGTATGAGCCGTTTTCGCCCAACAGAATCGCACCGTTGTCCCATTCAAGATGCAATGCTGGTCCATCTCCCTCGTCATCTTGATGAACCTGCACAGGACTCGATAGCAGATGGTCGGGGATAAACAAGGGCACATCTTTGCAATTAGGCCCAGCTTGAAGCATACTTTGGATCGTTTTGCTGAGGCCAGTATGCTTGCCTTGCAGCGACTTCAAAAGGTGTTTGGGTAGGTTGGAGGGTACCTTTGAGTAAGTGCTATACTTTCTCGTCTTCCAGTCTAGGGTCGCATAAATTACAGCCCAGTTATGCTCTCTTGTCTTCGAATCTAACTCGATGTCGGCTGCTTGACGGAAAATACAAACAATAACAGTGTGGCTAGGATCCTTAGGTTTGTCGGTAGATATAGCACCATGAAGATGTGTCTGTATGTAGTACCATTCTGTCTTGGCATTAAGTTGTGGTTTGTCCGTAATGCGGGGATCCATATATCGGTCGGGGCAGTCAGTTACATCCCGTCCAAAGGTATCACTATCGGGTAAAATAGTAACAGAGGTGATAGAAGTGACTTTTGTCTTAGCTTCATGTGCCTGCGGAACGAACGGAAGGCTATCATGACCAGAGGATAAAGTAGTCGCGGCATTGGACATGGCTGAGAACAGTAGGTAATGATAGTAGTTTTCAATACAGAAGAATGGGTAAAGAATAAAGACAGCGTGAACAAAAATAATGGTTGATTACATGGAAATATATATGTGTCATTCTTGTGTATAAGCTAGTGCCCTTGTTTGTTTTTGTTTGTGCCTTCTTGCGTAAGGTAACATGACATCAGGAATGTCCCAAGTCTTGGCCCAGCTTAACATCACCAGTAAAGTCTTATCTATTCAGCCCTTGAATAGACATAAGTGTCTCATAAACCGACTTTCTTGTCATCCACGGTAAGAGGTTGGTCGCTCTCAGTTTCTCATTCCTCGAAATAAGGTAATAAGGCATGACATTGCATGCAGGAGTCATGTCACATATCTCCTAAAGGCCATGTCAGCTAGAAGCTTAGATAATTGTCTTAGTTATAACCCTGATAGATGGCACGCGTCAGCTAGCGCGGCTAGAGTATTATGGGAAAAAATTAATGGGGGTCAAATGCTTACTGTGTCACAGACGATCCCTGCGCAGAGGAGTGAACCTGGATCTGGATCAGCACGCCAGTGAAGTGGTTGTAGATGAATCATGACCTAGCTTTCATATTTGGGAGTCTGACTCGTGTGAGAAGCATGGTAAAAAGGGTCTCGGATGACAATGGGGCAAGATGCGTGATATGCGGGTGCTCGTGGCTAATTTCAAATCTAAGTAACACTTCTCTAGAGGACAGCAATTAGGCCGAGCGATATTTATAAGATGGGTTGCGTGACAGAAGCTTTTATTTTTGTACCTCTTCAAACCGGTACTCGGCTCAAAGAGGCGTGATAGAAGTAGCCCGCTCCCTTAGATATACTTGTACTGGAACTGACTGCGGTGCGGTACTTGCTACAAAGATTGACACACAACAATTTTCCGCCCCCCACCCCCACCCCGACCACGGCCCACGGTCCACCGCCCTACTAAATCATCTTAGTATGAGGGCTGAGCGGATTGGCCGGCCTCGATACGAGGTTTCAAATGACGATACACTAATAGATGTTAGTCGCAGATGCTCTTTACGATAAGACTTAGTGTAGTACTCACATCAATACCGCAAACAATAGCCTTACAGACACCATCAATGAGATCGCCACGTCCAGTGCAGAAGTCAATGCAGGCCTTGCAGGAGCCCTTGGGCTCAGTACCGCCGTTGCCACCGTCGCTGCCCCCAGGGTTGCTGCCCCCAGGGCTGGTAACGCCAACACTGATGTTGTTTTCGTTGTTGTTGGTGTTGGTGTTGGTGTTGTTGCTGCTGGCATTGGCGCCAGCTCCAGACGCCCCCTTGCCTGAAGGTTCGCAACCGGCACACTGCGGCTCCGGCTGCGGCACAGGGGTGGCCGCAACCATGGCAGCAAAGACGGTAAGGATAACTATAGAAGCCTTCATTTTGATGCTGGTAGTATCTCTTTAGGTAATATAAATGAGTGAGTAGAAGCAGTGGAAGTCTTCTGAGTGAAAGAGGAGGATGTTAGAGTATTAAGCTGTAAAGTGTTAAGCTGTGAAGTGATAAGAATGAGAAGTTGGATTGCTTTGAAGAATTTACTTTAACGGGCCAGAATCATTCTCTTAAATATTCATTCTATAGGCTAAGGGCAATATTCCTGTTGACTTAAAGAGTTATTTTTTAAAAGAGAGTTATGTACCTTCGACACAGTCAATTCATACTCAGCATTCCAATTCAAATAGCCTTTCAGCCCAGTAAAGTATATCTCAGCTTTGCCTTAATGGCTTTCCAATGTATCGCTTGCCTAGTAATACTATCCTCGACACGGTCTGTGCCTTGTATGGTATGGATCTGCCTCAGGAAAGGCTGCATTAGGGAACTGCTATTAGAAACCCCGCACATTGCTATGTTTTTGGTTAATTAACGGATTGATATGGACTCTAAGAGAAACATAATAAATTCCAGTTCCGGCATAAGAGATAGAGTTCTCATTCTACTGTTCTCAGTAACCGAATGGCAACGGTTACTTGGCCGTTCTTACATAAATTGAAGTTCATGTTTCGATAGTAGCCACTGTCGATGTTAGCTATATGACCGCGCCGCGCAGAAGACTACCGCTTCTCTTGTGGCATGGTAAATACGAACCTCAGCTTTGCAAGGATATCTAAGCATTCCCGAGGACGAAACCAACTCACTTAGTGAGTATGCCGGGTTCCAATTACCTATGTTGATAGCCTAAAGTGTAATCTTATGACTTCTTGCATTCGTTCCATCAGTTCATCAATTATTATGCTCTGGCAGTCACTTGTACACCCTGTATATATATGTTCAAAATGACCCAGAATATGTGAGCGTTTATGACTACCACAATAACTGATTTACCTACCAACCTTCATTCCATCATTTACTATGAACAAAATCTTACTGCTCATTTCTGCTCTGTCAATGGTAGCCAGCCAGATGCTAGCCCTTGAGATGGAGGTCTGCCCTGTTCCGGTTGTTCTGCAGCCAATTGTGTTCATAAGGAAGACCCCAGTGCTCCTCAGTACTGAGCTGTGTGAGAAGACCATCCTCACACTAGGTAATACAATATTCCCTGTCGACTTTGTGCCGACTATTGTGGAAACAACGTATGAAGTAGTTACAACCGTCACTTCAACTGCTACTGTGTAAGTCTGGTTACAATCAGAGCGCATCTGACTTGATTTGGCTAACAGTGGCAAAGTTCCCGAGATGGAAAGCCCAATATCAACCAGCCATCCAACATTATCATTGGCACCGAGTCGAGCGTCTGGGCCGAAAGCCTAAGCACGGGTGAACCATCTCCTCCGAGTAGTTTCTCGAATACAGGCAGCAGCCCGGTTCAGACTGGGACGGCTCCAACTGCTGAGACTTCATTGACAGGAGGCAGTTCTCTCAGTAAATCTGATAGCTCTGCAGGACAAGGGCCTACAAGCCAGGGAGGGCCTTCGGGAACTGGCACCCCTCCTGCCAGCTCCGCAGGCCAAGGTTCCCCTACAAGCTCTACAGCCCGAGACTCCTCCAGTTCTGGCACCCCTCCCACCAGCTCCACAGGCCAAGGTTCCCCTACAAGCTCTACAGCCCGAGATTCCTCCAGTTCTAGCACCCCTCCTGCCAGCTCCGCAGGCCAAGGTTCCCCTACAAGCTCTACAGCCCGAGACTCCTCCAGTTCTGGCAGCCCTCCCTTTAGTTCTACAGCCCAAGACTCCTCAGGTTCTGGCAGCCCTCCCGCCAGCTCCACAGGCCAAGATCCCCCTGTCAGCTCTACAAACCTAATTCCCTCCGGAAGTAGTAACTCTTCTACAAGTTCTATAGGTCAAGAGGGGTCTACAAGCCAAGGATGGTCTTCGGAAACTGGTAGCCCTCCCGCCAGCTCCATGGGCCCAGAGGGCTCCTCAGGAACTAGCAGTTCATTCGCAAGCTCCACAGTGACGACCAAGGACGGTTCAAGCTCTGCTGCAGAAACGGCGCAAACCCAGTCAAGCAGCACTTCATCAACCAAAGACAGCCCTACTGCCTCCACTAGCCAGTGTATTATCACAGCAACGCCAGTTCCAGAGTGTTGCTTAAACGAGCTCCCTGATGGATGTCAGGCTTTAGAAACTACCAATGGGGTGGCTCTCAAGCCTATCATCCCAGAGTGCGAGAACGCTTTAGGAAGTTACATTACCGACGACATGAAGGAGTGCTGGGCAGGAGAGTTTACAGATCAATCCCGAGGACAATATATTGCAGACTGCCTTCTCTACGAGCTTGAGGATTGCTGCATTACCACGCTGCCCCAAGCCTGTAGCGATCTTCGAGGCAAGAGTGGTTCCGCTGTCGTAGATGGCGCTGACCAGTGTCGCTATGCACTTGGGCCCTTTGTCCATGGGATTGCCTCCCCATGCCTGGATAAGGATAATATCACTAATCAGACTCAGGGCCAGAGTATTGTTGACTGTTTGGAGGTTGCGTATGGTTTTCGATCTGGTCCGGTCACAATCACCGATGGAGAGATATGTCCTCGAACTGCTAGCCCATGAGACAATCATTGACTGGCAAAGCCGAGGGACGCAAGCCTAAAAGACAAGACATAAGGCGCAAAGAGTCAAGGGATGATAACATGGCTTGAACTGTCCGGATGCTCGGCAACTTCATTGGAAATTCTTTTTCACTCCTGTTTTTTACTCTTAATAATAATAATGGTCCTTTTTCCATCGCTTTAATCGCTTTCCTCGGCAGTACCGGAAGTGTCGGCATCAAACCTATGACTAGTTCGAAAACGTTCCCCTTATCAGATGAATCAAGAGTAAGGATGCGGAAGCGGAGCCATCAGACGCGGCAAGCACGGTTACATCTCCGACAACGTTGCATCAGTAGCATAGTGACAGATTCATATGGAATGCTTCACCCCTTGCAATCGTAATTGCTGCTCAGGAGATCGATCTCAGGCCAGTCTACGCTCCCTACAATATCCATACTACGAGTGGATACACATACTTGTATTTGTGAAGCGGTGGGAACTTGCTCCTTGATCGTTACATACCCTGGATCGAAGTCTTCCCCCCGCTAAGTCTCAATACAACATCGACCTTTCCTATACTAAACGAAACTAGTAGAAACCTCAGCATAAGATGATTATTATGATAAAGCCCAAGTCTTGGGTCAAAAGTCTCATCCTGAATTCAACAGATATCCCTGAAACTATAATTAAAATTTAGCTAATCCTTTCACTTAGGTAAATCTATTTATAGAATTAGTTATTAAACAATTCGCCGTTCGCCAAGGGAGACCCAATTTATAAGAAAACATTTCATGTTAGGATTAGTTCAATGTTAGTAGGGCCGACAGCAAGCAGTAGAGATGGCGATCAACGTCTAATTTTCTTTACTGGAGTGCCTATACGCCATTGTCTTGACAGCTGTCAGTGTCAAGGCCAAGACTGGGAGCGACTAGACAATTCAATTAGCCCTATAAGGCAAAGTCATGAAGATCCTCTGCTTAGGGCATAGCAGACAGAAATGCCGAGAGCTGAACCAGGGCGGAGCGGGCCAACCATCGATGACGGTTGCCGTTACTGCTCAGCCGCTGGGAGGTGGGGACGGGATATTGAGACTCAAGGAGCTTGGGCCACACGAATAGGACGGGATGGCGGAGCATTAGAGTTTAGTTGGCGGATATGTTAGCGCCGGCAGTTAGCACCAGAAGCTACGGTAGCTCATGACACCAATATGACGTGTTACACATTTATGTGTGCACAGTCTGTTTTGTATGATCTACTGTCGTAGTGCAGGGCATGTGCGGGGAACTTGGTTAGGGACACGAGGTTGACAGAGGCTGAGTTGAATGGAGAGTCAGATAAGCAGAGTCAAAAAGTCAGTTAAAAGATATGACAATACTGTGCCCGTTGTAGTGAGATGTCATAATTTATTATTTGACGGGGTTGCAAAATCCCTGGAGCCTTTTGTTCCTTATGTCTCTGGTTACTTGACTGATGAACATTGGTTACTGCTGAATAAGGTAAGTGATTGTTTGATGTACACTGATAATTGCGATATAAGGCAGGTAACTAGCTTTGACTCAAACCCATACCAAGCTGAGTCACGCCCTAACCGGGTTCAGTAAATCAATGAAACCTGAGATAATAATAGCTAACTATTTAATATATTTTATTACTTCTATGCCAGTAGCTAGTTTTAACTCAGACCCCTGCTCAGCTGAACCAGACTTAGAACAGCCTCTTAAACTAAATAAGTTCAATATATAAAAAGTATATAGATTAAATACTATAAGAAAGACTAAATATACTGCTGTCTCTAGGGCTTACAAATATACAATTAGGCATAGAGAGGTAATAAAGAAATAATAACAAAAGCTACTACTTTAAGGACTATGGATCTGGTAACCTTGCTTTCTGGCGCGTTTCCCACGGCTATAATGCTGGTAGTTGTTGGGCTCACCGGCATCGGGACAGTAGAAAAACCCGATCCTATTTCAGCTCCAGTAGGTATGCTATGTGGAGCACCAGCCATTGTAGTCTGCAGGGAGGTGCCTGCAGGAGGTGTGGGGGACTTAAGAGACTCTGGGGATCCTGAATCTCTCTGGATAGCTGTATACGCAACACTTTCCAGAGACGGGCCCTGAATCCTTGGGGCTGTCTCGACAGGGAGAGTCAGAGTTGTTGTAATTGGCTTCTCGCCACATGTGTGACAGACAACAACAGTGGTCACAATAGAGCCAGGAGGGCAGCTACCAGAAGCAGGCTGCTGGCGCTGAGTCTCATTGCTATGAGAAGTAACTGTATGGGTATGTATATCCGGGCTATGTAGGTCGGGAGCGGGAATAGCAGTGGTGTAAATGAGGGAACTACCACTAGTTGCTTGCGCCTGGCAGCCCATGGCCACTCTAGTAGATGTAGGATAAAGGCTTATCTGTGTGATAGGGGATAATATTCTTATTGTAGAAGTGTATCCATTCTCTCCTGAGGCTTGCATTGGCTTTACAGGAAGCCAAGAGGCAAGACTAACAACAGAAAATAGAAGAACGAGTAGAGTAGACTGCATGATTGAGCGAACGAGTGAAGTAAGGGCTTGATAGATTATTTTCTGTTTACTTTATATAGACAATTAGAGTATTTATACTTTATCTTATTTACTTGGATTGTTGTTTTCTATTTGTAAGATTACGTATACGTGATAAAGTGCCTTCTTGAGGCACCGAGGTAAAGCGCGCTGTCTGTGTCGGCTTTGAGCCGAAATCAATTCTGAATAGTACTTCTGAAAATACACTTCAGGGAGCATACCAACTGCTCACACCAATTTCCAAGGTAACCTTCAAAGTACCTTCGTGATAGCTACGAACATGCCGCAATCAGGTCAATATGGTGCACAGCCCCTTGCCGAGAGCTGATCTATCAGTTGATACATGGTGCTATCGACGTCATTCAGCATTGACAGACACGAAAACGAGCCAAGAATTCATGCCTTTTCGAACCGCCTTCCTACTCTAAGACAATCATTTCAATGGGAAACGTCAAAGACATCGCTTGGAATTGCATACGGACATCAAGAGCTGAAAGTAGCGCAGATTGTCTCGGTAGGGCCTCCTTGTTGCAAAGGTCGCCAAAAGTTCCTTATTGAAAGTTTCCAATCATATCGCTCCTATTCCCACTATTCCTCTCTGAATCCTCCTCCTTAGCAAGAATGACGCATCATTGAGTTATGTCCCACGCACTTTGAGGAAGCAAGCATGTCCGCGTAGGCTGGGCAAGACAAGAAGCTTTACTTCATGCGCCTGTGGGGTTCGATGCTTACAGTTATGGCCTCCGTGATGTCGCGGGAGAGAAAGTATACATGTCCTGTCCTAAGGAATTCTTTCCTGCAGGAAAAGGCATTTAAAAGAGGCTTATAGCTATGGTTACCTGATCATGATTACAGAGCTGCGTTCGTGATACTGGAATAATATAGATAAATGCTTTTATATTAATAAGGTCTTTCTTAAGTAATTTCAAGTAATTTTATTTTACTAAAAGGAGAAAAGCATTTTCCTACTTATAATATTTTTTTAATTTTAATAAATAAAGCTATATATTACGATTTATGCCTGTAACAGCGCTGCAAGGCTTCTGTAAGCAGCTGTATACATTACTGTAATTGCTACAATAGCAGTTATAGCCCAATCTTTTGCCCTATACCGTAGTAATTAGGTGTAATCGTTACACTATAATTATAATTTAAAATTATTAAAGCTTACCCTAGAAGACTATTTAATTTAAAGTATATTTTTTATTAATAATTTTATACTCTTTATTAAATTAATTAAATAGATAATAGTTACTTTACTTATTTTAGTACTATAAGTATAGTACTTGCTATAGATAGGCTTAAATAAATATCTACTTCTGCCTTAAGCTATAAACATTTATTAAACAATACTATACTAAAGATAAGTAATAAAATATAATATAATAAATTATATCTTATTTCTTAGCAATAGCTAGATTAGGCAGTATAGGCTTATAAGTAGAAATTAAATAATATATAGGTTTTAAGCAATGCAGTTATATAAGAAAATAGAATTAAAGAACTTTATTAAAATATTAAATCTTAGTGCTTTAAAAGTTATAAATTTATTTAAGTAATAAATAAATAACTATTATAATAGTACCTGTCTAAGGATATTACCTTAAATAGCACGGAACTTAAGTTCAATCCATCGTAGAGGAACATAGAGAAGGGCTGCAAGAACAAGCTCGACCTCAAACCCAATGTCGCCAGTTGTCTTAGCAATAGGACCTGTATACCATTCTTGTGACATACAAGGAACTGTCAGACCAAATGCAATACCCATAGCACCAATTGCTGCAAGGCCTGTCGGCAGCTTCGAAGGCTGGTCCCAATGATCTGGATTGTACCTCGAGAAATCAGCTCCTCGGAAGACAAAATGCTCCATACCAATAACGGCCACATAGCCTGCAGCCCAGTAGGAAATCAGATACATCAGGTTCTCTAGACTGTCGAAGAAGGACTTGGCTGCTTGTATAGATACCGGGATGCCCACAACGGTGTAGACAATGGTGAAAAAGCTGCGTGGTATCTTCAACATAAATGGGGCCAGCAGCTGGAAGTTGAGTGAGATACAGTATATCGACGCTGCGAGGTTTCCAATGACGGACAAAGACAACAATACGGCGACGAATCGGCCAAAGCCTCCAGCGGGGAGAAGCATCGCCTGCATGACACCGCCCACGGTGAATCGATCGTAGCCGTCTTTCCAGGACAAAACGTTGGGTGTCGCTCCGCCAATGGCAGCTCCCAAAATCATAAGAGATACGACAGGGAAGAATATTCCGGCATAGGTGTAAGCAAAAATACGCCACGTAGAGACTTTAGGATGGCAGTAAACGGAGAAATCAGCAGCCAACGCCTGTTGTAAACGCTCAGTCATGGTTACTATCGGAGAGGCGTGGGGGAATTTGCTTGAGATGAGCTTACCGAAAAGGGAATAATGAAACCTGCAATGACACCGCCGTAACTAACAATTGTAGATGCCGATGCAGCTGGCTGTTCAACCTGGTTGCTCAAGTGCTTTCCACCGACACCAGTAGCGATGATAATGGCTATTAGATTGAAGATCCACGAATAGCGCTCATACTGATGGAGGAACTTGTATCCAATGAAGGATACCACCATCGCAATAATGGAGATGATGACGATTCCTACAGTGCTGTTGATGGAACCGCTTGAAACAGCAGCAAGAGTCGAGCCGCCTGTGACAGCACAGATTATGCCAAAACCTGCATTTGTACACAAATTGAGGATAACCATGATGACTATCAAATAATATCTAGAGCAGCAGTTGTAAGAAGATGTACCATGAAGGGTAGGTGGAAGTCTTTGAGGTCTTTACCTACCCGAAGGTGAAGCGCGAAATAAGCATCTGTCGCAGACCAGTCCGAGCGCCGAATGTGCTACAGTACGCCGGGAAAGCACAGCATAGTAGACTGAAGAACAAGATGAGAAGTGAGCAGTCTTTTAGTGAGAGACCGAAGCCCAAAGTCCCAAGCATGCCTGTCACGATACTGTAATAAACACTGTGATCAGTCTTGTACATTATCATCTGCATTTCTCAGACTTACGGCAGGATGTTGACGTTCATGGTGAACCACATGAAAAATATGTTGATGTAGCGAGTATCAGTTCGCTCTTCAATGGGCACTGGTTGCATGCCTCGGGTTTCTAATCCCCATCTTCGCAGTCGGTCCAGCCATATGGTTGAAGGGCTTAGGACCTGGGACTCTGCCTCGGATACATCTATGGGCGGATCAACCGTGAGACTGTCTGACTTTTCTGTCTTGTCCATTTTTGTGACTGTCGCTTGCAAAAGATTCAAATGCCGAGCTGAGCATTAACAAAGGTGCAGGCGTATGAGGTTGAGTAGGATATCAAGGACAACCACGAGACACCAGCTGGATCATTGGATTTCAGCGGGAGAATGTGGCAGGATATATTGAATGAACCTTTGATACCGAGCTCAGAAATGCATGTCGGCAATTTGCGACGGCAAGATAGCTACGTTATCGGAGTGGGCCGGTCACCGATTTGATAAGGTCTACGGAGTAGTCCAGAAGTCTGAATATCTGCCGTCGTAGCCGTTAGCGCAAGGTTTATCCACCACGATCAACAGATCAACGAGTCAAAAAGCCGCGATAACAAGACACGATAATATATTTGCCGAATATCCATTTGAACATGTAGCGTACGTAACACTCATAATCTCATAAACTTGATAGGTTGAGCTTATCATATATCTGCCAGATATTCCAAGTCCAAGCGGGAACGCCGTGTTAGCTGGACACAGATTGGGCTACATGCCCGAACAACTACTAAGAGATCTGCGATGGACCTATAGATGGACTTTAAACCTAACTTGGCAACAGTACATTACTTAGACGATCCCTTGCCATACTTTATGGCAGAGGAAAGTGTTGGCTTCTTGAGGCTCACAATCGGAGCAAGCGTTGCAACCGTAACATGAGGCCACTTAAGTCCATTGAAATCAAGCATCACCATCTGAGAGTACTGAAGCTGGTCATACGCGACGGTGACAGTTTTCTTGGATGATGGAATCTCAACGTTTTCGTCGATATAGAACTCTGGCACAGCATCTCTAGGGCCTTGAGAAGCAGGAGAAACCGTTTGGCCTACGCTCATGGAAGGATCAAGCTCAACTTCAGCGCGGATCTTGGAGACCCAGTACTGAGCCGTCACGTCAACAGCATTGGCATTGCCGCTTTTCTTCTCGCGCGAAGCTTCTGCCTTTTTGCCCTCGTCAGAGCCGATATTGAAGCCAATGTTTGATGTCCCACCGCCAAAGGCACCGGGCGGAGCATTAGTCGAGACGATAAACATGGTGTTCTCGATGATATCCTTGCCCTCATTTGCCTGTCTCAGGATGGTGTTTGGATCGTCAATAATCTGCTGGGTGATAGACCCATTGGCAATAAATTTGCGCAGATCTTGGGGCAGGCGACGAGTAGTGTCTTTGTCAGCGTCCTGGTTGTCGAAACGTTTCTTTTCCAGTTCATCAATAGATTTGTTAGGCTTGATGATAGGGATCCCAAGCTGCGGAATCACAAGCGGCGTGATGCTGGTGGGATCAATTTTCGGGGCACCTTTGGCAGTCCGGGCAGGTTCAAATCCTTGAGCGTTGATGGTTGTGCCGTGAGGAATAGAACCCATGCGGCAGAAAGAGGCTGCAAGCTCCGGCATGTCCTCTACCTGAGGCACGCGCATCCAGAGTCCAGGCTCGAAGTGGATGACAGGTGGGTTTTCTGGGAAATTTCCTTTTTCATCGGGCATTGCATCGACAATAGACTGCGTATATGGTCGACCGATGAGGTCAATGTCGGCCTGATCAAACAAACCACGATTGGGTACATCCTTAAGTAATACCTCACTGAACACTTGAGTTTCGCCAGTCAGGTTGAGTTGCAGGAGGTTGCTGGTACTCTTGTCGGTTGGGGGCTTGGGAAACTTGGTGATAGTCTTTGGGTTTCGGCTCAAAGGCCTGAAGATAGTGTTGAAGCCAAAGCCCTTGAAAGTGCCCTTGAATCTGTCTAGGACATCTAGAGGGGGAGGAGGAGGTATTCCAAGCCCATTTCCATTCTCATCAGTGACGTCTGAGTAACCCCCATTCTTGGAAGTCCCACCATACTCTTGGAGAGTTGGCTGAAGAACAGTAGGTCCGTAGCTGAAGCCTTCTGGGACTCCGATACTGACGACGGGAACAGCAGGAGCAAGATCCTCGAGAGAGATGCCCATGACTGTAGATGAAGAAATGGAAGCTGGGATTCATGAACCGTTGGTGGGATAGTAGCTTGAATAGAAGTAGAGTATATTGGATTTAATTGTCTTTTTATCTTCAAATGCTTTGTCGGCATCAGGTACCTTTCGTTTGCTATCAACCCTGTTCCAACCTCGAGCAGATTAAACATTCCAGCGCAGCAGTAGCCTATAGAATGCAGGTGCTTAATCTTACCTTCTTTGTCTAAGATCTGGTCCAGAACATCATTTAACGACCTGTGGCTGGCTGATACAGCAAGCTGAAAATACAATGTGAAGCCAATTTGGGAAGTGTCTACCGCTTAGCTCTTTACCCCGACCAATGATTACAACTTGCTTGAACATAAGGCTACGGGCTATGGCAGGTGGATGAATATGTTTCAGAACCCCGCAGTTGCAAACACCTGCAAAATCTCTGCGCACAGTGTTGAACTCCATGCTGTTAGTTGATAACTAAAGCTTATAATATCTCAACGAGATATATCAAGCCAAGACACCGAGAAAGCCTAATCATCCTCACGCTCTACATAGTATTCCGCCCGGTTGAGAGAAATATGATCCCATTTGAACTTGACGCCACGACCTTGACGACCCTTGTTGGTATTAGATTATCAATACCTTCCAGGACACCTCGTAAATCTCGGAAGCTTTTCCCCGGATGACTTTACGCTAGCCGCCGGGAGTGAGACATCGCCAATCACACTTGGGCCATCCTGGGGCTAGACTCTTTTTCTGCATCAGCCACAAGAATAATCACCAAAAGCCGCATAGCATATCCAATAGCTATGCACTGTTGCGGGGTAGTACAGTGGCATGCAGACAGACCTTACTGTAGTAGACATCTCAGCCGCCTGTATAACGCCATGTTTGTGACTTTTGAGACTAGGAATGTCCGCGTGCCAAAAACGCGCATAAAGGTATATTGATGCTGATGCGTCGTCCCATGCATAATTTCTACTTTTCTAAGTGGCTCTGCATCGACAAGATTTGCAGGTTATTTATAGTGGTGTACATATCACAAATACGAAGAAGACTATTGGCCAGTGATTGAAGACCGTAAAGCTTTATTGAACATTAAGTTCTGTCTGCCAGAATGAGCTCTCAGTCACAAGTCACAACTGCAAATAACACATTTCAGCCAGCCACATAGGCAGGATCGTCACATTTTCAGTCATCGGATAAGCAGAGAACTTCAGCCACCACTGAAGCGTTGCTAAGAGAGGTGTTGAGTAATGAAGAATGTGATTCTTTCAATGAGCGGTGTGAAAGAAGTCAGGATTCCTGCCTCGAGTTCAGCCAGCCATATTCACATCGAAGGGTGTCTTCAAGTAGAAGTGACCTATGGGAGGCAGTTTCCTTCTGCATAGTTTACTCCAAAAAGGACAGTGATGTTACTGCAATGTTTCAAGTCAGCCAGCCATTTTAATCGAGCGAACAGTCTCTAAAGATATGCAACAGCTCGTTCCGAAAGGGGAAGGCCTGTGAAAAGTGAGTAAGACTCAGGTATCCACCTTCGCGTTGTTTTTCGCCCTTTGCAGCATCTCATTTGTGAATGGAAGAATGGAGTTGTTAAAAAGGGAAAGGTCTGTTGAGAATCTACTGAGACTCAGCCAGCCATATTTTCACCAGTTTCGACACATCTGTGTAATACGACTGTACAAGCCTCTCAGGAGACATTTTCGTGGATATTCATGCGTCAGTCTCTTGTGTCAGTAGAGTCGGCGTGAAATCATAAAAGATTGACCCTACGCTGAAGGATCTGAGGAAGATTCTCTACAACAATCACTTTACATCTTTTAACTCGGTGCTAAACAATCAACTACAATCATGTCTTCGCAAGATACCTTTACAGAAGTCCATCAATTCACAAAGTCCTACAAACATATGTGGGCTCGTGATGTTGCCAAGGCGAGTATGAACTATGATCTCAAGGGTGTTATCGAACGCTTGAAGGAGTCTGTTCCTACTAAGTTTGATGAGAAGGATACCATTGGCTCGATTCGAGAGAAAACCAAGAAGTTCACTGGCCTAGGTTTTATCCCTGAGGAGCAGGGTAAAGTCAGCGTCGGCATTGTCGGTGCTGGTGTGGCTGGCTTATTCGCTGCCCTGCTCTTTGATTGGTTGAATGACCATGAAGAACTCAAGGGCAAAGGACTCAAGATCAGCTACGACATCCTAGAGGCTGCTGGTGCGGAGAGACTCGGTGGACGTCTATACACCCATCATTTCTCCCATGAAGAGCACGACTACTACGATGTCGGTGCTATGCGCTTCCCCAACAACACGATTATGAAGAGGTAAGCTAACGATGAGACTAACTCGGACTCTGAGGTTGACATATTTCCAAGGACATTCCAGTTGTTCCATTATATCGGAATCACGCGGGAAAGCAAGCCGGGCTTGATTCCCTATTACTTGAAGGACGAGGAGGGTCAATGCCCTGCCTACTTCAACGACATCTCGACTAGAGGTAATATTTGGGACGACGAGAGAAAGCCAAATGATCCGTACAAGGTGAACAAGGGTCTGCCTGAATGCGGCCAGATTCCGCCACAGTATGCCGCCAGAGAGACATGCAGCGATGGAACTACTTCTGACCGCTCTATAGTCTGCTGAAGACCGACCCCTCAGAGCTAGTTCGAAAAGCCCTCAAGTGCTTCACGGACGTCGCCGTGAAGAAGTTCGATGCGGCAATTGCTGAGGAGAAAGAGGAGGAGAAGCAAGCATTCGAGAGTGCCGGTATAGATAAGAAAAATGGGGCGAGAGGCCCAGCATCCCAAGAATTGTGGGATCTTCTCATGAGGGCCGATCATATGAGTGTTCGACAATTTCTTAGCTCGTCAGTATTCCTCACATCTTCGCGGCGATCATAGAACGGATTAACACTGACTTGAAATCGCAGAGGTCAAAGGAAAGATGATGGAAAAGAGCTGCAGCTTCCAGTCGAAGGTGACTTCCCCCAGGGTCCCGGTTACAACTACAACACCATCGAGTGGCTTGAGACGATGACCTAGTAAGTCTTACATTAAAGTCTCCCTTCTCAGTAGCTCACTCTTGGTAGCGGGACAGGCTGGTATGATCAGTCCCTCACGGAATGTGTACTAGAACAGCTCGATTTCCACACTCCCGACATGGACAACGACCCAGCTACTAAGGACCTCCAGTACTGGTGGTGCATCGATGGCGGTGCACAAGAGATCGCCAAGCGAATGGCTCTGAAGATCAAAAAGCGTGTTGAGTACAACACCAAGGTCGAATCAATCAATGCTCAAGTTGAGCTTCGTCAAGAGCGCAAGCCGGGTACGTATACCGCCATGAAGATCAAAACTACCAGAACGGATCCAAAGACCAAGAAGGTCGAGACCAAAGACAGGGAGTACTTCGCTATCTTCAATAGCACCACTCTCGGTGCCCTTCAACGCATGGAGCTTTCCAATGCTGGCCTATCATGGGGTACTAAGCAGGCCATCCGAGCTCTTGGGTATGGTGCTTCGGCCAAAGTGGGCATGAAATTCAGAACTGCATGGTGGCAAACAAAGCCATTCTACATTTCCAAAGGTGGCGTATCCCGAACAGACTTGCCCCTACGTGTCTGTGTTTACCCATCGTACAACATCAAATCAAACGAGGGCGAGGACAAGTGGGATCCCACAAAGCCTGCCGTCCTTTTGTGTTCGTATACGTGGGGTCAGGATGCCCAGCGTATCGGCGCCCTCTGTTCCAACAACACAACGCAAGACGACGCGGAACTCAAGCGCTTGATCATCCACGACCTTGCACGTCTTCATGCTCGAAAGGACTTTCCGTTCAAGAAACTTGTCAAGTTCTTGGAAGAGCAATACATTGACCACCACGGCTATGACTGGTACAGAGACCAATATATGTCAGGAGCATTCGCGTATTTCGGTCCCGGACAGTTTTCCAACATGTGGCAAGAAATCATCAAGCCCAACGCACTGGGCCAACTGTATCTCGTCGGCGAAGCAGCCTCGTCCCACCATGCATGGATTGTAGGTGCACTGGAAAGCGTTATCCGAGCCGTGTACGTCATGTTCCAGGGTCTCCAGAACGGCAACGAAAAGTTTGAGGCCTACGATATCGTCCTGAAACTGCTCAGAACTGGGTCTGAGAGCGGTAAGAGTGTCAGTGAGCCTTTGAAGAAGGACGGTGATATGCCTACGGGCTTGCCGTTCCATCCTCTACCAGAAGAGATGCCTACTAGACAGTTTTGCACGACCAAGGACAGGGAGTTGACTGCTAGCCCTGAGAAGGAGGCCAACGAAGACGTTGACATGACCTACGGTGCTGCGTTGGCTGTTTTGAGCTTGATTGAAAGTTTCTATGAGTTGGGCGTGGATAAGAGTGACACGTATTAAGCTACAAGATGTACGTCGGAGATGTATTTTGTTACTAAGAGTTTGGCTTATTAGCCTCATTGACGAGTATTTTTATGAACTATTAAATGTTCTTGCAAATTGAAAAGTAGCTGAGACCGATTTCCTGGTGATGCATATGAAAAGGAGTGCAAATGGCAAGGGTTTAATGAGCATCGTTTCACATTCAGCGTCGGATTCAACGGCTGACAGTGGGCACGGTCGCTAAACGGCCTGAAAATGACAGGTAACCCCATCAAATTACGTCAGCGGTTCCAGTGTTTTTATAAAGGCCAAGTTCATACACGTGTAATCTTTTGCAGTCGTCAAATAAAACCTCAATTGCATGTTTAACCACCATGGCCAACTCTCAGTTCCCTCCCTACGAGGGCACAGAAGTCATTGGCTTCCAGTTCTCTAACTCTAGTGATCCTGCGTCACTCTCGGATGAGAATTCCGAGGTCGGCAAGATATGGTCGGCCACGCTAAAGACGTACCTCGACCATCCAGAAACGGGCATCGTCTGGTGGGGGATTGTGCATGACGCTCCGAACAAAGCTAAGCTGTTTGTCGGTAAGTACAGTGAAGCGGCTCGATAAGAACCGTGCTAACAGGAGTGTCCGAAAGATTGGAAGAGTTTGGCTGGTCGGGCTCAATTCGAGGCCAGTCAACAAGCGACAGAGCTCGCCAGCGCCTGGAAATCCATCACTGTAGCGCCAGCCACTAAAGACGTCTACAAGTTCACCTCAAGCGATGTGGCTAGGCAAACGGCTTTATCCAGCACCTACGACACAGTCACAGCTCACTTGAGTTTCCGATTCGTTAATTCGCTCAATTCCAGCGAAGTTCAGCAATTGGACGCCGTACTGCAGGAGCTAGATCGCGCCATCATGCTGAGCCCTGGCGCTGTCGTTGCCAGCTACTCAATTGGAGGATGGAGCTCAGACAACAGGTCATACAGCGCGGCCTACCGCTATCTTAATGCGAATGCTCTTAGGAATTTTATCCAGGGCGACAACAAGGTCAGAGAGTTATTACAAATCTTGCAGTCTCGTGCTTCAGGCGGTATGGAGCTTGAGTTTATGGAAACGCGAGTCTACAAGCAGGGCTGGCAAGGGTCTGTTACCAAGACAGAGCCTGATAACCCGACTTTATCGGAGTTCATGGCCGAGGCGCAGGCCATGTTCACATTTTGACACACCTAGGATTCGATTGAGATGATTCCTGGGTGAGGCTGGTTTTGTGAAACTCGGCACGGCTCCGGGCTCGGAGGATCGCTCCGATTATTGATGAATCGCATCATTCAAAAGGGACGGACGATGTCAGCCATTACCTTTGTATAATTAATATTGTAGAAATCAAAATTGCAAATTAGCACTGCATTTGTAAACTGAGTCATCCAAAAATCATATAAAATTCGACTTGCTGGTTTCGATGACTGGGAAGTCATGATAGTAGGACGGTTATCATTGGTGAAACACCGAGACTAACTCCTCATCGCCCACTTCGGGCCCTCGTAGATCGAAGGGCGCATCGCAAGCCAATGACTCACCGTGTTCAGGTCGCGTATTCATAAGCATAAATCCTCACTGACTATCCATCCTCTTCGGTCATCTGTTTTTCTATCAACAAGAATATCAACACAGCTCGAGTCCATTATGACATCTCTCAGAGCAAAGTTCCAGTCGCGATCCTGGCAAAAGGATCAATTTACCATCTCAACTGATCCCAACCTATTCCCTATTTCCCAACTCACCGATATCTTCAATTCAAAAGAGTTCTATTGGGCCAGCGCATTATCACCTGAAGCCTTTAAAGAAGCCCTTCACAACTCCCTGTCTTTCGGCGTGTATGACTCGGCCAAATCGTCCGGCCCAGAATCACCAGGCAAACTGATTGGCATCGCTCGATTGGTGACCGACTTCGTCACCTTTGCATACCTCACAGACGTGTGGGTTGATCCAACATACCAAGGAAAAGGCTTGGGGAGCTGGCTTGTTCGTTGTATCCGAGAAGTGTTGGATGAGATGCCAGATCTGCGACGGGCGATACTACTTACCGGAAACTGGGAGAAGTCTGTACCATTCTACGAGAAGTTGTTGGGCATGAGCTTGGTTGAGCCAAAGAGGGGTGAAGGACTTGCTGTTATGGAGAGTAAAGGGAGAGGTCATCCGACATATGGGAAGTCAGGACTAGGCTATGACTGAGGATGAGCTTTTGTTCCTGTTGAACAGGAGCTGCACGAGTTCATGCACCCAAAAGCTAAAATTTCTGCTATTAAGCGGCTTTATAGCATGCACCATTTTCTCATTATATTGAGTGTCAAATTTCCGAAGAGTGGACCTCGTGTCAGGTCTGGTTATGTAATGATCCTGAGGTTGATGTTGCTATTAAACCAAGGAATGTGGATGCGAAGATCTCCTCAAGAACTGTTCTCTTCTCAAGTACCAGCCGTGGATGGATATACGCGTGTATACCTCAAGTCACGCCTCTTTGCTAGTCACCGTTGAGGCAATGGATAAGGACTGAAAGAGTTTCTCGGCACCGAAAGACTAGATCAACCCGAATTGACATCAAATTTACATAATGTCTCCTCTATACCGCTTAGACAACTAACGCGCCGCCGTCCTACACCATGCAATTCGGCTGTCAACCCGAGCCTTCAATTCCTGTATCACCCTCCCATCATCAGTCTCTCCATTCGGAGACTCTGCGTTTGACTCCGGTCCCAATTTCACTTCCAGATAGGCGTCTACCACGCGGCACTGTCGCACGAACAAGTAAGTACAGAGCTGTACCACTATTGCCACCCGGAGATCCGCAAATGCTGGGGTTATGGTTCCTTGAGGTGTATGATGTTCAACATCAGCGACATCCTGCAAGGCGCTTAGTACGGCTTCAAAGCTGTGGAGTAACACCACATGGCATACAACCACTAGATGGTGCGCCACGTGGTTGTCGCTCACAGCCTTATAGGTTCGGCTTCCGAGTTCCTCTTGAAGTGAGACTGTCGTCGTTGTGAATTCGGATGAGCACGAAACCAACTCAACAATAACCTCCTCGTTACGTAGCTCATTTTTAATAACCGAAAGAGAATTGAGAATGCTGCCTTCATCGTTCATGTCTTTGGAAGGGTCAAAAAGCCATACCATGACGAACTTGAACAGGCCGTCATTGAGCAGCAACGAAGGTACACATCGACCAGTATCTCCCTGTTTATGAGAGATCCTCCTGTTCTTGAATACTTCCTGGATCTTATTGGAGAGGGCTTAGACTCTAGGTATGAGGCGGCCAAGTGCAGTTGTGGCGTTCGTGAAACGGCAAAGTGGCAGTTGCTTCAATTGCGACGTAACATTGACTGAGGCCAAGTTCCAGTCGCCTTGAGGTTCGGGTACAAACGAGTCCTGTAGAGCATTTTCATCACCCGCCTGTATGTCCATATGGGTTACGTCCATGTGGGTGTTGGACATCCAGGAGAAGCCAATGGGATCATATTGGGCATGCGTAGTATCCCACGAACAAACGCCCCGCTGCAACGTATGATCTGACCATGCTTCGGGCATTGGTTCTATGTACGGTCCCGGGGCTAAGATCGGGTCCGACGCAAGTTGGCATGGATCAATGGTTCCAGAATCATGAGGCGTGGCTGACAGCTGAAGACTATACGTGATTCCAAGTTCCTGGATACTCGCACAGTCATACTCCTCGGGTACAAGCAGTTGCACAACCGTTTTCCTGCGACTTATTGGAGGCATTAGCACCGTCTCGCCCTTGTAATGGTGCAAACTCGGACGTCCCTTGGGACGGCTAAGACTGTACACGCACTGAGTGCCATGTCGATAACAACGACTACAAGCTCCCGTTCTGTTTGTCCTGACAGGAGTGCATCTCAGCTTTTGGCTATGACATCTATCACATGACTGCCGGCGTGATAGTAAAGTCGTAGGCGGACTTGGCGGGGCCAGGGGGACTGATAGATCAATTGAACGGGCGGTTGATGACATTCTGCAGTGGTGATGACTTTGAGCAAATAAATAGCTCTGCCAAAAAGAGTGAGAGCTGAATGAACTCTAGTAAGATATACTGAAAGCATACTCTGAAGAAAAATGACCTTAGTGAATTTATATCCAAATCCTTTTAATGGCAACTTTCCATTAAATCGTTTGTACGTAATGGAATGTCAGAACTCAATATCCTATTAAAGTTCTCTGGGATCCCGAATGCAGATAAGCAGCCACTTCTCCGCCACTTTCGACATCTAGTCCACCTTTTATTCCTTGCTTATATGATATTTCATTTAAGGCTCCAGGCTCAAAAACAAGGCTGAGTTACTGTCTGACTTCTGATCCTAGTATCTGTTTTTGCTTTTGACAATGGACACCAGGGCACATGCTTTCCTGATATATGAGTATTTGATGTTTAAAGTAATCTCCACATTGCCATAGCCTTATACCAAGGGCGATAAACAGCTGTGAAACAAGTATAGTGCTGCAGCCTGTAATGCGTAACAGAGACTGAGGTTTCTAAAATACATTTTAAAATAACTAATAACTATCTCGTTGATCAGGACAATGGTAGTTACTTTAGGGTATAGGAAGTATCAAACTCGGGGGAAAGATTCAAGATAAATAATACTACCCTAAAGCATGACAAGTTCAAGGAATGGGATCTGCAGCTAGCTGATAAGAGCCTGATAAGCGCTTATCGATTGGCCTAATTCACTCTTATCTCTCCTTATCCCTTATCGATAGCATCAGGTATTCTTCTCTGTCCAAGGCCGTAGGCCATCAAGAAATTTAGTATGGGCATACCCATCACCGGTTATCCTCAGCACCTCCTTATACTCCTCCTCGCCAAGGCACTTGAAAAACAGCAGAATACCCGCCCAGATGAAATCAGCATAGCTCACCACATCCCCTAGCAAAAACGGTCCAGACTTATTCTCCTCAAGCAGGGCCGTGATCTCACGTGCAAACGGCTCCGCTCTGTCAAATGCTCCAGGGGAGTGCTTTTCTCCGTACTCATAGAGAGGCATTCCTACGTCTTGCAACCGTGTCTGCAGAAAGAATTCAATGCTCTTTTCGCCGATAATGTTTTTGGCGACGCCGGGGACATAAATTGGGACCATTTCAGTCATGAATTTAATCATTGATGCTCGGAGGCGGTCTTGCATTGGATTCTTCAGGTGCACACCTGGCTCTGGGTACTTTTCCTCGATGACGTCGGCGATCTTGTAAGAGTCCATGATGTATGAGCCGTCTGGCATTTGAACGGCTGGGCATGTGAAGGGCGCGCCTCCTTGGTTTGGGGATACACTAAGTACCAAATCGTTACTGGATGCTCGCTTAATGTGACTTGGCTTTGTACTTACTGTCCACTGAGGCGCTCCTTGATCTCGGGGTATTCAAGCTACACCAATCAGCAAATCATAACATGGCGGTTTTGGTAGCTTACCCATTCGGTCTTGTAATCAAGGCCTTTGTAGTTGAGAAGCAGTCTCGCTGCAGCTCGTGTTAGCGCTGAATTGAGCCCATAATTATGGACGCTGACTTCTCCATGTATTCATGGACCAGCAGACCTGAGGCGACCTGCTGGGTATGTCGAAGAAGGTAATTTTGTTTTCGGACATGCTGCTGTTGTTTCTTATCTTCCGCTCTGCGATGCGATGCTCGTCCTTGTGTATTTGTGTATAATGCCAATGCAGCCTCACGGAGATAATTGAGGGAAATGGCCCGACTGATAAGGTACGACAAGATATAAATAGTAACCGGATCGTTATCGTGTGATTATTAAGCAGCAGGCCAAACGCACCAATGACAGCAACATTGTATCTTGCCCTCGCGCGATGGATGCTAGCATAATCCTTCAATGCCAAAAGCAGAAGGTGAGAATGGTTCGATATTAGATGTACAGACAAAAGTGCCTATTATCTAGCATCTATTTATAGTGCTTCTTAAATCTCATGCAATAGAATTCCTATAGATATACATATATATAATGTTTGCATATCCCTGTTTAGGTTACATGTCCCCAAATTACATTCTCAAGATGCGTCTGCGCAGATGACAAGAACTGTAGCCACCTCGGGTGTAAAGGACTCTCAAAACGGGAAAGTATGAGCTGGATGTGTGCATAATAGAGTGGACCTGTCACTGACTCCTTGAAGCTCTTAAAAGACACTTGAACCAATCGTCAGAGTTGGGGTTCTATCGGTAGATAACAAGAGGGGTTGTACTTACGGATCAGCAAGCTCGGAAGCTTCCAATGAGCTGAGAATTGCTCAAGCTGGAGTAGCAGAAGAAGTTCACAATTTTCAATGTCAGCTATGAGCTGCGTGTTTGTACTCTCAGTACACTTCTTGTGGATATCCAAGAAAACAAGTGCCGTCAAGCTGATAAGTGATAGTGCTGGGTCCACGGTGAGAGTGTAATTGCTATCCCACTTCTCTGCAACCCCAGCTATATTCTGGCAAGTCTCCAGAACGCGCTGCCAGCTAAGCGTCCAATCGTCACCTTCCGGAAGATAGTAGCAGCTCGCAAGGGCAGCTAACAGTTGCGCCATATGTAGTAGAAGCACTGGGACTAACCTCGCGTGATGATTTGTATTTGACTCATTCATGAACGCATTCCTTCCGGGATTCAGAAAGTTCCGTGGTAAAGCTAGACGTATTGCGGACAGCGTACGTTCTGCATCGAGTAGGCTCGCCGTGAGGATCTCATGAGGAACCAAGTATCGCATACTCATGGCTCTGCCAAATTGCCGCAAGACAGTGACGGCGATGAGATGAATGTTGAAAAGTAAGTTGCTTTCGCTACCGGCCTTGACACACAAGAGAAGGTCGGGAAGACCACGCGGATCATGAGGTAACCGGCATGGGGCAACAAGTCCTTGAGAAAGCTGACTCTGGTGATTAAAAGACGTGTTGACAAGTCGTTCATCAACTTGGTAAGGTGTGCCCGATGAGAGGTTGGCATACGAGTCAAGACGGTATACACACCACCAAACGAGTCTCCAGTTTTGAAGATCCGCGTCGCTCACATTGGACCATTCTGGGGAGACCGATTGGATTATGTCTAGACGATCAAGGCCCATCCAGTACGCGAGCCGGACAATCTTTCCTATGCGTACCCAGGCTTGCTGGCCGGGGAATTGGTGGAATTCATAGAAGACAAGTAAGCAGAATTTACGGAAGAGATCGAGACTTGGAAAGTCACCGGCTGTATCCTCTTGAAGAGTTGTGTTGCTAAGAATTAGGTCTATACGACCGTCGAGGTTAAAATTAGGAGATGCGAATTTGAAACCGAGGAGCTTGGCTGTGATAAGAAGCATAGCTTCGGTGAGTTCAGGGCTCCCTGCTAATAGAGTATCCTTGCTGTTTGATGCGGCGGTCTCGGAGAAGAGTGGTATGGCTTCATTAATGGATTTGAAGTACTCATCGGTCCTGACATGGTCAGCGGGAAGATATGAGAGTAACCTAGTGCATTTAGTATGCGGTATCCTCTCTTACAGATAAGCTTCCTCTTCGGGCGAGATAATAGGCGGCTGTGCTGATTGACTGGCAGTAGATGCATGAGAAGTGACAAGGGTATCAGGACTTTCAGAGGGTAGATCTGAAACGATTGGAACCGAAGAATCATCGTCCTCAAGGATCAAATCAGCTTGCCAGTTGGCTTCTCCTATGCCATCAAAAAGAGTGATTAGATGCCGCGATGTTCAATCAGTAGGCAGGCGTCTCTTACCGGAATGCCTTCTCTCCCGGTTGTGAGTGTTCCGCGTTGCCCGTGGTGCTCGCCCAGAGCCCGGCGCTGGTCCAGGTCGACGACGCGTCGTGGAGTAGCTGCATATTTTACCGCGGCTCAGGCAGCGCGAGCATGACGGCTGTCCTAGATCGCCTGTAATGGGTTGGCCGCATCAGTACTGGTGACAGGGGCTTGCCGGATCATCTCACATCGGACTTTGGAGCTGATAAGCACGGAGATTGTCAGATCCTATAGTGGCGAGAGTTGATGCGGGGTCTACGAACCGAATGCAATTGTCGCAGACTCTGGTACTCAGCCGATGAGATGGAACTGGGCCGAATGTTCCGCCGCCTGAAGACGGTGAGGCAGACATTGTGGAGAACAGAAAAGACTCTCGATCGGAGACTAGTAATAGATACGCCGCTTGTCGATGGATACTCTTACACAGAAGACCAATGCCGAGTCGTTGTTTTGCGTGATCAAGACATCGAAGGCAATGAGAAATGGTCGAGATTGTGGATTCATGAGTTGCTCCGAGCAATTATCCATGCAGTCAGTATTTCCGATGACTAACCAACCTCGGCACTTTTAATGTAGCTAATCCCGCGTCGGAGGATCTCAAACGTTCAAGCTTGAGATCTGCCGTAGCCTGTATTTCCCCGCGTTTTAGCACGATGGAGCAAGCAGCTCTTCCGAATCCCATGTTGAGTTGCCACAAAAAGACCGTGTTACAGAAAAAGATGTATTTAAGCATTGGTCATAGTGAAGGGTTGCGGCAAACAACTCACGGTATGATACACAGACGCCATGGCCAACTTTTCCGTGCTCATCAAGTTTGAGTCTGAAGAGGATGGAGAGACATATTTCGCCGATCTTGGTCCCGATGCTCAAGGCCCGCCTGCTCTCGGCACCAAGGTCAGCGCGGTCAAGTCTTTGCAGGGCCTGGCTGATAAACATGAGTCCAAAACAGTAACAATTCGCCGTGTATGTATGTCCGTGCCATGCTTTGGTGAAGCCGATACAAATCTACTCTACTAACTAAGTACAGCTCTTAGCACCACTACCGAGGGATGACCTACCTCTATACTGTGTTGGGCTGAACTATCGCAGCCACGCCAAAGAAGTTTCAGTATGCCAAAGTGAAACAGACAGCCCCCTTCGAGTCAATCGCTAACATGTGAGTAGCTCACCCTGAGCTCGGTCCCTCCGCTTTGGACTAAGCCAGCTGCATCTCTTGCAAACCCAGATGAAGACATTCCACTCAATGATTTTTGCGCAAAGAGTCTTCCCGACTATGAAGTAAGTTACCATGCACAGACTAATATTGCACTGTGTAATGCTAATCACACAAAAAGGGCGAGCTCGTATTTGTAACCTCCAAACAATGTCGCGATATATCCCCCAAGGAAGCCAAGGACTACATCCTAGGGTACACGGTTGGCAACGACATATCTTGCCGCATGTACCAGCTTCCCAAACATTCAGCCGGCCAATTCTTCTTCGCCAAGGCCTTCGACAAATTTGCGCCCATTGGTCCTGCATTGATCAGCCCAGCCATATTTGGTGATGGCTCGGGATTCTCAGTAGTCGCAAAGGTGAATGGTGAAGTCAGGCAAGAGGCTGAGTTTAAGAAGGACATGGTGTTTTCGCCGGAGCAGATTCTCAGCCACATGAGTCAAGGTACTTCACCATTGTGCACGAGCTAGATCAATGCTGACAGAGTTGATATAGGAACAACTATACCGGCTGGTACAGCGGTCATGACGGGTACGCCCGCTGGAGTGGGTGCCTTCCATAGTCCCAAGGTATTTCTCAATGACGGTGATGTTCTCGAAGTCACCATGGCACGGGCTGGAACATTGAGAAATGTTATTAAGTTTGAGTAAGCATCGTTCGTTCACCTATGAGAACCTGGCACGAAAAGCTTTGCTAACGAAGTCCTTCGCAGAGTTGGACTTTTGACGCGTCTGATAGTCTCTGTGCAGAGGGTTGCTATCTTTTTGTTTAGTAGATTTATGTAGAGCTTACTCATAGGCATTTGTTGTTCTTGTGAATATAGATATTGCGTCTTTATCCCTCGAGCTATTCTGTGGCCAGTTCCATTACTGAGAGGGCTCTTGTGTGTTGATAGACCAGAGAATTGACGCTTTTTATCACGCCAAACACAATGATTCTCCTGCTGACATTTGCATCAAGATGTGACAGAGCACGTCGTCATACCAATACAGGACTGGGAGTCAATGCATAGAAGTCCACAGTTTATTCAGCGGAACAACTAAGAAGTAAAGTAATATGCCAAAGGTCTCTAGCTAGCAATGTATCTTGGATAATTTTATAGCAAGCCTCTGGAGCTTTATCCTGTCAACTATTTCTTAGCCCCAAACCCAACAAAACCTCTCAGTGATTCGAGAGAGCTGACCAGCCCAGCATAGTCAGAAGCACAAGCAAAGATAAAGAAGTCAGGTCGAATAATCGCAAACTTCGTTCCTCTCCCAAGGCGTTTACCAAAGATGGAACTGTCATATCGGTTCGCCATGTGCCTGTCAGTTGCAGCAATCGGCGAAGGTGAATAGACCATGGGATGACCAAGCCCTCCATTAGTGTCTGAGAGTGCCTTTTGACCCTGTGATGAGCCGCCCAAATTTGCATCGTAAACAATAATCGCGTTGTTTGTGAGGATGGACGAGAGTCCTGCTTCTTGGACTGCAGCTGTTGCCTCAGCGTGCAAGCGTTGCTGGTTTGCTGGCTTTCCGTCGCTCATAACCACTAGAGTAAAGATAGTATTTTTCTTTCGTAAAAGGCCATCTGATAGGAATGACTCTGCTTGGCACTTCGACGTCATGTGTATCTGAGGCAAACGAGAGCCACCTATCCACCCCTTGACAAAGAACCCGTTTTCAACACCTGAAAATCCCTTCTTCTCTTTATGGGATATATAATCCACATACCGAAACACAGAAGTGCCGTGCAGAAACATCAAAAGCCGGAAAAACAAACGTTGCCATAATGAAGGCTCATTATTACAAATGTGGCCGTTGATCATAGAGAACTGCGCCGCGTCGTTGATGCTCTGACGCCGCTCGGATGCCCAGCACTTGAGCAGCTTCTCATGGGTTTCAGGCTTGGAGTCTGGGTGGAGCATCAGAGCTAACCTCCATGCGAGTTGGTGAGCATCTCTGACACCACTGCCAATACCTTGACCGGCGAAAGGGGGAAAGACGTGGGCTGCGTCGCCGATGAGGATTGTACGACCACTGAACCAGCGGTCAACCACCTTGTGAACAAAGTGGAATGGTCGACAGCGAAGGATCTCGATACAATCTTGCGGGTACTGCACAGGGCCATTGAAATTCTGCTTGCGGTTTCTGTCTCGATAAAGAGTGATCATCGGCGTGATATGTTCCCAGAGAAGCTCTTCTGAGTTATCTTTGATGAGTGACTCATCTTGAGCAAATTCATGACGCCAGAGTCTTTCCTCGTGAGGACCAAATCTTCCAGAAGCAGTAGCCTTTCCAGGCGGGGTACAAAAGTGCCACCCAATCGGCCAGAACAGATCATAAACCTCCTGCGGCGAGTAGCCAAACTTCCAAAGTGGAAAGTCAGGATGAGTTTCTGGAGTCGGTAGCTTCATCTTCAGGTTGGCGGCTATCCAGGTGCCGCTGTAAGGATAAAGACCGTCTTGCTGCTTTATGCCTACAGTTGGTTCAAGGAAGTGCTTTCGTACGATTCCAAGTTTTCCATCGGCACCGATGAGCCATTCTCCTTTGATTTGTTGGCGCGTACCTTGGCTATCCTTGAAGTCGATCACTGGTGGATCTTGTTCAGACCGTGATACCACTTCACAGGAAGGCCGAAATGAACAGTATTGCGATTGGTCAATAGCCTTTCTCAATGCAATCTCTACAGTTGGTTGTTAGAAGATAAAAGATAATATTAATGGGGCTTAGAGTAGTTTACCTAGACGTGGCTGCATTTGCAGAATGCCTTCAGGCAAGGCTTGTTCAAGACTGTTGATGTCCCCTATACGGATTGAGAAGAATGGCGGGACATTGAAAGCACCGCGATGAACGTTCACATGGGGAATCTCTGTGCAAGTCTCGATTAGTACCTAATGCGACTGTATACGGATTCATTTGCTTTAGAAGTTTGTGGACTTACCATGACCTATGCCCGCTAGATCGTTGATCCCGAGACTGTGTAGTATTCTGATGGCATCCCCTGTGAGGAAAACGCCTCTGGGATCTGTGGTGATCTCTGCTTCTTTTTCAAGAATAACGGACTGGCGACAGTGCCTTGTCAGTACGGAGCATGAGGGTGCAGTACTTGTCGAAATTGTGGCTACTGACATGAATCTTTAGTCGGGCGAGTGACAGTCCAAGTGCAAGACCTGCTGGTCCGCCTCCAACAATAATCACTTGTGTTTCTTCCATTGTATGCAATGGTGATAAGTGAATCATTCAAGAAACGCGAGTGGTCAGTTGTGTCTATACCGGTCCTGGCATCTCACTCTGAGGACTTATATGGAAGGTAGTCGGGTCCATGGTAGAATGCGAGTCTCCGCTATCCTCGGTATCCCCAGACGCCACCGAATTCCCCCTGCAGCAGATACATCGAACCACTGAATGCGGGGTCCACGCTCAAATTGAGTTTGGCTTTCGGAAGATTCGTGAACTGCTTGAGTTCCTCCGCCGCTAGTTTGGAGATCCTCCGAGCGTCTTGTGTGAACAAGATAACTAATAAACAGATACCATGTGATCCATTACTAGAGGACAGTAGGCAGCAAGCAGCTCAGAGTGTCTGCTCTTATCCTAAACCGCCTTCCCCTCTACTTCTATAGCTACAACCCTCATTAGCGGCTGTATCTAATTGAACGAGCTCCTGTTAGTATCAGCACCCTTCCAATACAGAACAGCTCAATACTCTCTACATAGATAGTGGTATCTTATCTAAATGACTATCACTAAATCCAGATCTGGAATTATCTGATAAGCTTCTTCAGGAAATAAACCCAGGCACTTGTGGCCAATAACAGCTATAGCGTAAAACAAGTTCGCTTTAGGAAAGTGAATCCCTTCAATTGAACGCTTATAATTGGCCAACGGTACAATTGGTAGCGTTGTTATCAGAACACTACATTTACATGTTGGCTAGAGCAAATTGCGCCTTCTTGAGCTGGAAAAACTATTAGCAGTAACAGGCTTGGGCCATTTGAGGCTTACCACTTTGCGTTTTACAAGGGATAGAATGTCCAAAAGTAAATCTTAGGCTCTACCCGAGTGGATCATACCCATAATGTATATACAAAAGAGCGCATCTCGAGTTGAACGCTAGAAGGTTATAATCATTGGTCAAAATTCTAAAAACTACCTGGCCGGTACACAATCTAAGCAATTATTATCTCCTTCCCTGCAACATTGTTGAGCTCTCAAGCCTCTCAAGCTATGTTTAGACTTATTGATATGTCTCCCTATATTCTGTCTGGCACTCTCTTCGCCTTAACGCTGTCTCTTGTCCTATCAATTAAAACATTTTTATCCTCTAAATCCAGCGCAGACCAAGTCTCTGCCAGGCCCTTCAAGCCACCGAAGGGATGGTGGACTGACACCAGACGGTTTGGTATTGAACAGCGGGCCATCTTCAGCCAGGTATGTCCTTAGACTTTATATGTTGGATTCGATCTGACCAAAGTAGAGCTGGATTTGCGTCAGTCATCGCAGTCGGTTCTCAAAGACTGGCGACTATATCGCATTTGAGATTGCTGGCTTCAAACTCCTCCTTATGCTAGGCAAGGATGATGTGGTACGAGCATTTCATAACGTCTGTCGGCATCGTGCATTTCCAGTTAGTAGAAAGCTTTCTGGTTCAGCGTCTATACTTGGCTGCAAGTACCATGGGTGGAGCTACAATAATAAAGGAGAACTTACAAAGGCTCCCCACTTTGAAGATGTGGCTGGTTTTGACAAGAGCCAGAATGGCCTCTTCCGTGTTCACACTAAGATTGATGATAATGGATTTCTACACATCAATCTGAACAGCAGCCCAGAAGCAGGCGAGGCGATGCTTGAGATGAGGAAGGTCATCGGATGGCCAGCACCTACTTGCCAGACCCAACAACATCTTGGATCTTGGGAAGTCAAAGGGAAGTTCAACTGGAAGGTTCCTGGTAAGTGCCTTGGTTGGCTAGTACTAAATGCGACTCATATTTACAGAGATCTAGGGAATGCTTCCGACAGGGAAACATCATCTGCCCACCTCAAAAGTTCTTTATGGCGCTTGTTCGGCCCTTCTGCTGCTGGAAAGCTTCGATTCAGCCCTCTCACCACCGTCTATTCGCATAAGGGAAGCCCTATCTGGTATCAGCTCACGTATTCTCCGGAATCTGTCAGAAAAACCACCGTACGATGCGACGTGTACTCAATGTCAAAGCAAGATAGCTCCGAGTTTGAGCAATGCCTGAAGCCTGATCTGGAGCTTGAGATCAATTCGATTGTACGAAGCCATGAAGAGTTGCATGAAAAGCTCGTAAGCTCTACTCACTCACTCTATTATGGCGGAGGTAGGTCGCGCGCTCACGTCCCGGTAATTATAGAAGACTGAATATGTGCAGATGAGTATGCTTTATTGGCTGATATAGTGGATAAACACGCCAAAAGAGAAAAGAGCGAAGGGGCAGAGATCAAGCCAGCTGCAGTTAATCAGTGTCGAAGTGATGGCTATGCAAAAGCCGAAGGAAGTAAGTTAAATATCACTAAGCTTCTTACTACTGTATAAAAATGGACATAACTGACATATCTCTACAGTATGCATGGCCTTAGAAGGGCTGGAGAAGTCTGGGGATCTGGGATGGTAGATAGGAAGATGTAATCCCTCTCGATACTTAATATACCCTGAATGAGGACAATGATTGTGATGCCTGGTGAAACTGTAGGCGAATTTAAATCCGCCATGCTTGGCCCAAAGCAAGGTATACTTTTAGTAGTAATGGTGATGCGATAATAGAGCTAGTCATTTGAAGACAGGAATATTGCCTAAGACTACAGGACCGCCGTGGGTAGTCAGAAAATGTCTAATGTTTCTCATCATGGTCACATGAGCTAATTTTGTGCCCATTCGCCCTGACAGTTTCGTAGTTTAAACGCAATACAGCTGTGGCTTTGGCCCTCAAGATGGCCTCAAGACCCAAGGCAGCAATAACATTTAGCTCCCCGCCTTCAAATTAGTAGGATATTTGAGGTTCTATCTCAATCGTGAATAGGACACAAGAACTCAGCCTATGCTAAAGAGTAACAGTAGAAGGGATATTGCTATGGTACAAGCAGGATAGCAATAACGACAAGACATGACTAACACTTTGTCTATATTATAGTGTGTAGAGAAAAATCACAGGTCAAGGCGGGGTCGGCTAGGTAGGAGCTGAGGGAGTTGAGGTTCGGACATGTTATTGGTCAGTAGCATCGGATCGCTTTTCCCAATAGAGGTAGAGAACACGATCCGCTGCCTAAGGAGGTTAGCAGAGCTGTGACTAAATGAAAGACCATGAATATGACACATACACTCAATTTATCGAGATATAGATGCATACCTAACCATACCGAAGTCCACGTATCAGAGTCTTATCACCTCAAAGGCCTTAGGAGTACATCAACTTATGCACCATATCATTGTTGTCGATTGAAAATGTCTTGTCCAAACACACTCCCTGCCTCATGGTACACCAGTAAGGCCATTGCTGGCTTAGAAAGGCGTGCTATATTCGACAAGGTATGATGGTATGTTGGTAATCTAGTGGGGCAGCAACTGATATGCTCTAGACCTGGATCTATCTCGGTGTTATCACACGATGGTCCGCTGACGGCGAGGACTGTTTCTATGACATGGGGCAGTTCAAATTCACCATTCGACGTGAGTCACAAGACTGGAACAGCATTCAAGTCTTTACAAGTGACGTACGAAATCGCTGCTATAGGCCGAAGTTGAATTCTGACACTCTCAGGGCACTCAAATGCGTCAGCATATCACCCGGACCGGCCTCCTCTTTATAACTTTCTCTAGTTCGACACCCGAGTTCGACGAGTACTTTCCTGGTCTCGAAGATCTCATTGCGACAGTTGACTTCACCACATTTCCTTTCAGAAGAAGCCTCAAATACATCGGAAAGTATAATTGGAAGACTCTTATTGATGGGTTCCAAGAGTGCCTTCACTGCTCCTTTGCGCACCCATCATTCTCCAAGATTTACCCGCCGACCACATACAAAGTTCTCAACGAGAAGTACTTCTCACGTCATCTAGCAGAAACAGATAAACACGACAGCCTGAGTGATGGTCTTTTTCTTTACTTCTTCCCCAACTCTACGTTGAATTTGTATGGTGGTGGTATCTCCTCGTTCCGAACCTGGCCGACAGACGATCCGTCTCAAACTATCATGCAGTTTGACTACTATCACAAGTCACCCGTCGAAACGCAGGACTTTGAGAATTATTACAAATTCGCTCGAACTGTAGCAACAGAAGATAACGACCTTTGCGAAATGGCTCAGATGAATCTGAAGGCGGGGATTTATACTGAAGGCATACTGAATCCGAATAAAGAAAACGGGGTGATCCGTAAGTGGGACATATCATGATATCTCACATGCTATTGTCAGTACTGATGTTTTAATTGTTAGATTACCAGAAGCGGGTTTTTGAAATGTGCCTGGCCGAGTTCAACAAGGAAACCAAAGCAAACGACAAGCAGAAAGTGATGGATTCAAGCTTGGTAGCAGTTCCGGAAGGGATCATCTAGTACTATCCCTACAAGACTTAGCGTATAGATGCAATTGACATCTTCTTGTTTACAAATTGATTGCTCCTCGGGAGACCATAGTGGTAAAGATCTTTGGTCTGTGACCAAATCTCTATGATGAGACTCATTTCAACCGCTGTAGCAGAGGAACAGCCGCATGAGATGATCTCCCACGCCGCCTCTGGGGGCCCGAATGTGCCCCTAGCTAATCAATTGCACCTGATTGGTCTGATGCTTGCTGCAATGATCATTCTGGTTGGAGGTAGAAGATCCGTACTAATCCAAAAAAGGCCTCTCCAGGCCACATTGACCTATTGTGGATAGTCCCCAGATTCCCCCCCGCCTTCTTATCTACTCTCTAGTCTGACCTGCATGTTCAAAGTCCCCAACTTCTGTGGCACAAGAGACGCATTGCACAACATACAATCCTGATATACTAAGCAAGCTGCCAGAACGACCGACACTGCATGACGCAACGGGTTAAACAGGCATGTCTAAAATACTCGTAAAAGCCTAGACATGACACCTCCCGAGACATCTCAGCTACGTCATCTATTACCAGCTTCCCCAGGAACGCAGGTGCATAAACCGTCACAAAAACGAGCACCAAACAAAAAAAGCCGAAATGGTTGTATAAGAATCCATATTGAGAGACATATAAGGCTCGATGAGGGAAGGAGCTAATTTCAGTCTAGGTTGCATTACATGCAAAGCCAGAAGAAGAAAATGCGATGAGAAAAAGCCTTCCTGCTCCCAATGCCTTCGCCGGAAAACGGCATGCGGGGGCTATCACGCAGAGTTTAGGTGGAGAGAATTTGAGAAGCCCGAGGCAGGCAGTATATCGTCAGGGAATAGTAGGCAACCCGATCCTTTCCAGCAGCATGGTACGATGCTAAGGCTTTTATTTAGATAGCAGGAGACGGCAACCCAGGTCGGGCCAGCCCCATATCGAATTACGAGCTTCCCATTTAGACGAAGCCGAGCTCCCCAACAGACGTGATTCTGATGATAATGGCGTACCGAGCGATCTACTCATCCAATTCGAATTTCCGCCACAAGATCCTGTCATCCCGCAATCTCATACAGCCCAGACTCCTGTCGAACAAGGGTCTCGATGCGAGTTTGTTGACTATGGTACCAACTTTGATGATCTTTCATTGGAGATGGCCTTCGATATAACCGAAGACCTGGATAACCTTTACGAGATTCTTGCCGGTCCTGATTCCTTCGATGCGCAACCAATCCATCGCGATATCTCACAGCAAGATTACCCAACAATGCCTGGGGGCATTCTAACGGGGCCACTTGACACTGAGCAGTCACAACTTCCATTTGTGAACTTGGTAAATGATGATATCTCCCTATCACCATTTCTGCGTACAAATCCTTCACATATTGTTGAAGGAACAACAGAATCTCTGAACTTTTGTAGAGATGTTGAGTTTGGGGAAACAGGTAGTGAAGATGATGGGCACTCTTCATCAAGTCCAAGGAGTCATCTCAGGTCGCCTGTTTACAGGGTTCCCCAACTCCATAGTGACTCTCCAGAGAACATCTCTGTTCTCTTTGATCGTCGCATATGCGAGGTTTTATGCATCAAGGACAGCTCAACCGGGAATCCATGGCGAAAGATCGTCTGGCCCATGGCTAAGGAGCACACTGCCCTTTATCATGCAATCGCTGCCATGACATGCTTTCAGGGATTCAATAATCTCCCTCAACATCGGGCCATAGGACTAAGACACCTCAACTATGCAGTTGAACAGCTCACAGTCATGGAATCTAGCGATTGTAAGCCCGAGGCAACTATTAGTACCGCGCTAGCCGTGAGCCTCGCTCAGGCCTGGTGCCACCCTCGATCTTCTACAACCACGAGTTACATAAGGAAAGGAGCCGAGCTTCTTCGAAAGGCACTAATAGAACATCAGTCTTCTCAGCGTCCCAGAAGTGAGCTGGTTGGCTTAGGCTTCCTGTCAAATACCTGGATATATATGGATACCATAACGCGTGTTACATGCCATGACGGAAACATCATGGACTTACCGCTCATGTCGGATTGCAGCTTATTCAGCTCCACGTCTTTGGGCTCCACGGTAGACCCTCTAATGGGATGCGCTGGGCCACTGTTCCCTCTTCTTGGCGGCGTAGCTGATCTTGTGAATCGGGTTCAGCGAAAGCAGGAAAACCTTAACTCACCAGCGATTGTCTCCGCGGCAGTCCGTCTAAAGACCTCAATCGAGCGATGGGAACCCTGTACTGAACTGGATGAAGAACCTCAGGAGACTCAACTGTGTTCAAGCGCGATTGATCTGATACAAACAGCTAATGCGTATAAGTGGGCAACCTTGCTGCTTCTTCACCAGGCGGTACCGGAGCTTCCAACACAGGTTTCGTTACAGGACATGGCCAGAAAGGTCCTGACCCTTATAGCGACTGTACCGGAAGACGCTCATGCAGCCATATTTCCCGTGATGCCGCTAATGATTGCGGGTTGCGAGGCTACCGAGATCGAGGATCGGAACTGGGTGTCTGATAGGTGGGGAGTTTTAAGTTCTCGACTTACCTCGGGACTTGTCAACAGATGTTTGGAAATTACAGCAGAGGCTTGGAAAAGACATGACAAGTCATCTAAAGCGACTCGTGGTGATATGGTTTCCTCTAGCCCTTCATGCTCGACAACGAAGCGCGAAATATATTGGATGAAAGTCATGAAGGACTGGGGTTGGCAAGGTAAGTTGATACGTGGACGAGACAAGGAAAAGGAAGCATATTAACATATATCAGTTATGCTTGGCTGAGAAGGCTTTATCGCTAACTAGATTGGAAAAGACATCTGAGTTTTAAATATTGTTGAACAGTACAGAAATGGGTATGGTGTATACAATAAACAAGCCAGGCACTTGTGTTCCCCCAAGACTAAGATCTTGCTGCCAATCATCCCACAACTAAGTACTATGGCATATACGCTTCTTACTTTTTAAGCCCTCAAGGACTGTGAGGAGCTACTGGTGAGCTTCTGGTATTTGTGAGGTCAAGGAGCAGAGCCTACATCTCCGGCAGGATAACTGTGACTTTGACGCGGTGCTACTCCAACTTGCAGAAACTATTTGTCTCAGAAGAGAAGGTTGTTATTCCATTATCGATCTAGATCTAAGAACTTAAAAACGTGCACCGCCTACTTAGACACATTGTAGATAAAAATAGTGAATTAACCCAGCCATAAATCTACCAAAGTCTCTCCCAGAATCTTCGCAGCCAGTTCATCTGTTGCAAACGTAGTCTCTCCTTCTCAATCGCAGCAGGATCTTCCCATATCTTGCATTCTTCATCAACTTCGGCCTTTCCAGTGACAAGGTCTGCTTGAGAAGGCTTCACCCATTTTGTTTTCTTCAGGAGCTTTCCGACAACAAACATCAACGGACCAAATATGGTGGCGAAGTAGTAGGTTATCCACCCTTCAACATCAAATGGTGAAAATGTGTCCCAGCCAATGAAGAGAAGAAATATACAACCCAAGAAAAATGCAAAGTAAGCACCATAAGGTCTGAAAGGTGATAGGTACGGCAATGATGATAACGGGACCGCGTCTGGCTGAGCCTTCAAGGCGCGATGCCACCCGATGAATGTTAAGAGCATGCAGGTGTAAACATAGACAAACCCGCCCGTGGTAAGATCAACGAACTATTAAGTGGTGTCAGAATATTAAGTGTGAATAGATTTGGGAGATGCAAATTACCCAGTAGAAAACAGTAACAGACGAGTTTGAAACGACGAGGAATGAGAGGCAAGAGAGTAAAGTGACAGTTACGACTGAGTAGATAGGTACACCTGACTTGGTGCATTTCACAAATACCTTGGGAGCGAGTCCATCTAAGCTATTATTAGCATACGGCTACCTCTTCGTTTTTGAAATGGACGTACCGCGAGCAAGCCCATACAAGGAGCGAGACGTAGAGTACAGGTACGCGTTCCCGCAGGACCTGCGGCATATAGTCAGCATATTCAAGAAGGATTCTACTCAGAGTATGTATACTTACCAGCCGGAAAGTAATATGACAGCATTGATCACATCAGGTAAACCATGTATACCGAGGTTCTGGATGCCGATAACCCAGGGCGAAGCTGCTGCTCCGGCATCCCCGTTGCCTATAGCATTCAGTAACCGCTCATCACGGCTTGAGCAGATAATTCCGACAGCGAATACTCCAACAACATAGAAGAATGCCAGTCGATAGAATATTAAGCGAGCGACTCGGGGTATAGTTTTCCGGGGATTCTGGATTTCGCCAGCCGTGAGGCAGATCAAGTCAGGGCCGCCGATCGTGAATGCAGCGTAAATGACTACAGACCTGGATTCAAGAAGTCAACATTTGCGCGAGTCAAGATGATTGGGGTTGGCTCATATAACATACCAGAATCCGAGAAATCTACCAGCTGCCCCATCAGTATAATAGGCGTGCATGGCGTTCCCGCCGCCCCAGTATCGAAAGCCGTAAGCGTCACCTCGAGGGTTCCCACCACACATGGTGATGAAAGTAAGCAAAATGAGGCCGATGATCAAAATCACTTTTGTTGATGCCATAACAAACTCAGACTCTCCATACCACTTGACGGCAATCACATTCAGCAGGAAGCAGACTACCAGAGCCATGGCAACCCATACACCTGCGTTGATAGAAGTATTCCCTAACATTGCAAAGGTCAGAGAAACAAGGAACGAACAATTGACTTGGGCTGAAAGGGCTTTACATACAATACTGCATCACGGTGGCCACAGCACTATATTCCACACAAACTAGCATGACACCACCGTAAAAGTACGTCCAGCCCATCGAGAAGCCAAGAGCAGGATCGACGAAGCGGCTGGCGAGCTCGAAGATACTTCCCCGGATCGGAAGATATGCGCACATCTCTGCAACGCTGAGTGTGCATGGTAGGATAAAGAAAAGGCTCCAAAATAGATACCCAAGTGATAAAGAGAGCGGGCCGGCTTTAGACAGCACACCACCAATGCCGACGAATAGGGCAGTGCCAATGCTACCTGCAATAGCCATTAGCTGCACGTGGCGAGGAGACAGCCCACGTTTGGTTTGCTCGTCGGTCATGTAGATGGAAGCTCTCTGGATTGAACTCGTGTCGCATGCATTCACTACTCCTGAGGTATCAAGGGCGACCTTCTTGGAGTCATCTTGCTGTAAGATAGAAACCATCTCTGACATGTAAAATAATGTTGAATATGGAAGTAGGATAGCTGAATCTTGGGAAAGTACACGGCTCAGGTCCAACGTAACTGCACTGATTTATATATCTTGTTTTGCTCTTGTGCCTCTTGAGCAGAACAATGGATTGGCTATGTATGAAAAGAGTTACGAATTGTACAGATGTTGATAGCTAATCTAGAAGTGGAGAGGCTATCGCCAGTATAAGAATTGCCCTAGTACGTTCTAGGTTATGGAATCCACGACCACATCGGTAAGGTCGTATCATTTTACTACATTGGGTTAATTCGCTGGGCGCAACGTGATAAGTTGACGGGCGCAAACGTTGAGAGCATGTCGCTCAGATCGTAGACAATTGGAAGTCACACGCGTATATCAATGCATAAGTCATCCAAATGTCTTTTTGTACATAGGCCTCTGCTTAATTTGAGAAAATACGCAACGCCATCATGTCTGTTACAACCACTGTCCGAGCCGTAAGCCTCGAGGGCAATCATCATGCCACTGCAGAACCACAACCCCCCGCACAAATGGAGGAGACGCCCGAGCAGGTCTGCGCCACTGGGGGGTATCCGGTCCCACCTGTGCCCGAGTTCCAAGACCCTTACGTAAAGCGACAGTGGCAATTAGAGCATATGGCTGCCGTATTTCGAGTATTCGCACGCAAAGGCTTTACAGAAGGAACCGCTGGGCACATCAGTGTTCGCGACCCTGTAGAACCAGATA
This sequence comes from Fusarium sp. HKF-74, assembly GCA_021223625.1. Lineage (NCBI taxonomy): Eukaryota > Fungi > Ascomycota > Sordariomycetes > Hypocreales > Nectriaceae > Fusarium > Fusarium sp. HKF-74. Next base: position 95,158 of record JAJFAS010000010.1, read on the forward strand.
CCTTTTGGATCAACCCGTAAGTGTACATTTCTTCCCTTGTGCCTTGACTGTGATTTTGATCTTTGCTCAGTCTCGGCATACACTTTGGCTTGCTTAAAGCAAGCGACATGGTGCAGATTAAGGAGGATGGCCATGTCATTGGTGGAAATCGCGTTGCGGTCAATAAAGCTGGATTTCAAATCCATGGAGCCATCCATAAAGCTCGGCCTGATATCAATGCTATTTGTCACACACATTCTCCTGCTGGGAAGGCTTGGTCAACATTTGGGCGCCCTCTCGATATCATCAACCAAGACGCCTGTATCTTTCTTGGTATACAGGCTGTTTATGAAAACTTTGGAGGTATCGTTCTAGAGCGTGATGAGGGGCAGAGAATTGCCGCGGCACTGGGTAAGAGTAACCGTGTTGCGATTCTGCAGAATCATGGCCTCCTCACTACTGGGTCTACTGTTGATGAAGCAGGTTATTTGTTTACACTCCTAGAGCGATCTTGTGAGGTGCAGATCATGGTGGAAAGCGCCGGTCTTCCGAAGAAAACCATTGGGAAGAGAGAAGCAGAATACACTGCCAAGGCTTACCAAGATCCAGTAAGTACCTGAACAGCTCTTTTACTATCTAATTGAAGAAAGCATCACGCTAATCAGACTAGAAAACACTATATCTTGAAGCTCAACCTGACTTGAATTATGAAGCAACTTATTCTAACAAAGAATTAAATCTCAATTTTTAATATTGACTTCTTAATACATTTTGACTTTATTTTATTTGTTGGTTTAAAACTGTCCCGCATCAGCGATGCCCTCAAATCGACATTCTACTCTGCAGCCTGGGCCGTGATATCATTGCATTGCATAGCAGAGGCAGACGCCATGTAAAGCCTGAATCAGAACACCTTCAGGGCATTGATAGCGGCGCTGCACTGAGCCTTGACATCGTTATCCACTTCGGTAAGCTTGATCCAGTTCCCCGCCAGAAACTCCCTGAGGGAGCGGGAACCAACAATCGAAAGTCCAGATGATGCCTGATTGGCAAACCCGTGGACAATTGCTCTGCTGCTGCTGAAGAAATTGGCGGCTGGATATTGCTGTTCAGGAGACAGGCGCTTGATAATTTCAACGGCCTCATTCCCAGCATCGTGGAACTGGTCGTAGAAGCTTTTGGTGGCGGTGTTGCAAGCACTGCGGATGGTAGCATTCCAGACGTCTCCATCGGGCTGCGTATTCTTCAGGCCTCGGATGGTTTCAATGCATATTCCGGTAGCAGTCTGGATGCTCTGGACACTGACTATATGGATACTGATAAGCTGATTTTTGACGTCATCCGTTACGCGATTATCATCGAATCGAGTGGTCTGTATTGCGTCTAGAGACTGCATTGGTATCATGTCGAGACTTGGAACCGAGAGCGCCATATCCTCACGGAGTTTCTGCTCCCAAGTAGGTGTAGTTGCGATCGTTGAAGACATGATAGTACTCCCGGAAGACGGTTGAGAATGGTAGGTTGGAGACTCCGGATGATGTAAAAGAAAGATATAAAGAGTAATGGGCAACGTTGGATTCTATACCGCATATCGTTTAGCAAGTTCGATAGTCGATGCCGAATTTTAGCTAATGCAAAGCTTCTCCAGCTCTTATTGGCTAGCTAAGTTCTCTGTGCTGATTTAAGTCTGAGCTACAAGCCTCAACTGTAAATAATACAACCGTATTGGCTAGCTGCGCAGGGTTAATGTCTTAGGCCAGTCTTTAAAGCCATCGTATTTGGTATGTGCCAATCGACCAAGGCTCTCAATCACCGACATTGAAACAGGAACAAAATTTCATCAGCAAAATCTTATTATACTATCGCCCTTCCTAATATACTATGTAGGTATCCTACATCCATACTTCCTCCTGTCCAGTCCCATATATCGGCGATCCAGTCTTCCGTTTCCAAGTTTGTATTCTAATCATTATCAGCTTATCATTTAGGCAGAGAAGCGGGTGGCACGGCGGTTGTTGCGAGTACTAGCGTCGTTCTCATCCTCATCCTCCTCGTCATCATCGTTGCCATTACCGTTGGCGTTGTTGTTATTGTTGTTGCTTGCGTTGCTTTTAGCACCGCCGGCAGTGGTGTCGTTGGTTGTATCATTGGTGGTATCGTTGGTGTTGTCATTGGCGTTGCCGGTACCAGCGTTGCCCTTGTTTCCAGCCTCAGTAGCATTTCCAGCATTGCCGCCATTGCTGCTTACCATTTGGACTGGAATCACACCGCCAAATGGGCCAGCACGAGCCGGGTTCTGACAGCGGACAAGACAGACGTTGTCCTCGCCTGCGACTGTTCCAGTACAGTTTTGATTGGCAGGAATGGAAGCAACGAGAGGGAAGTCTCCCATCTGGCCATCCCGGTTGCGACCCCGTTCATTACCCGCGACATTAGTCGTCACCTCGATGTTATCCCAAGATGTACCGGTGCCGTCGGCATTGATCATGCAGGTGTATGGACCAGCACCGTCTGAGTTGACTTGATGAACCGTCATGTTGAGGCTACCACCGGGGTTCACCTGAGGGAGCTCCGATCCTGACTTAAGTTTTAGTATGTGAAATCATTATCAGTGTTAGTAGGCATAGCTTACCTGTCTCTTCCATGATATCCAAAGTTCCCTGCTCGATGTCGTTATCACCGGCAGACAAGGTTTCACCGACAGTATCAGCGGATTGGCCTCGGAATCGGGTTGCATCTTGCTGGAAAGGGCGTCTTCGAGTTCCGTCTCGAGGAGTTGAGGTATCAACACCGAGGGCCATGCCAGAGCCACCGGCATCGCCGACGGCATTGGTGATGACACTATGAGCTGAGACTGCTGCGAGATCGGCAGCGACGAAGAGGGCCATGAGGAGATTCTTGATGGGAGCCATTTTGAGATTGCGATATTATTGTGATGTAGATTAAGAAGAAAGATGGGCAAAGATATGAGATTGAACTAGTCAGAGACACTGGAAAAAGAGACCTGACCGGCAGGAGAGAAGTGATTAGAAGGGAAGTAGATGATGCTGATGCTGATTGTTGATGCTGATGATTAGAATCACTGAGAGGAAGATGATTAAACTTATATAGAAAACTCGACGAGTCTATTGCCTCTTACGGCCATCTTAAAATGCACATATATCACCACTAAAGAAGCAGCCAAGTAAAACACAAGACACTCTCGAGACATTCAACAGCTTCACGATAGCAACCTCAAAATCTGTAAAACATCATCAGACAAACATATCACGCACCGCACGGCTTCCTTCACGTACGCTTTGACCCTTTCCCGCCCAGCCAAGACCCGGAATCCTCGTCTCCCGAAGAACACAGCCACTCTGTCAAACAAAACGTCAAACAGGCCATTGCTAAACTGCGATTTGCTCATTAACCATAAAACGCTTGCACTTAAAACACAGAGACTGCTTCTGAGCTACGGACACGGACCATGATCGGCAAACAGGTCGGCGAGAGCGGCACGTTTGTAACCGATTCCAAGACCTCGTCTATCTCCTGAGGAGCCAATCGTATCTCTGCGTCGTCAAGTTCCGAGATCTGTGGAGGTCTTTTTGTCAAAGAGCCAATTATCTGCCAGGGAATGTGTTTTGAGGGAGAGACGTCGCAGGTGGTGTTTCAGGGGAGAGGGCTGAGCACACGGCCAAGAAGAGGACAACACGGATATGGTGAAGATTCAAAACTGCTTGGCTATAGCTAAGCTAAATATTATGTCTATTTTTTGAAAAATGTTGCACGTGAAGGCGGCCGAAGGGTTGTAGAATGGGAATGACCCTTGTTGGGTTTGTTCCCGGCCGAAACCATGAAAGGCACGAACACGAGGAAGTGAATGTGGGGTCTAATCATGACTCGAGTGAATTTACGGAATAGCCTCGGAGGATTCGGGCACCAATTCACCCTATAGTTCCTCCGAAGCCAATTTTATTAACATCTCGTGATGTTTAATTACTGCGATAACAGATACTTAGACAATAAAAACATACTATAAATTATAAGCGCTTAAGGTTCTTACTTTAATCACAATCTGACCGAGATATCACAAGAAATCCTATTATCGCAAATAATGTCCTCCATGAGCTCCGCACCTGATTCACAGCTTCAACTCCGATGCGGACTTGTCCTCAAGAATAGGCTTGTCAAGACTGCAATGTCTGAGAAGATGGCTCAGGGCTCCCTGCCTTCCTCCAATCACAAAAAAGTGTATAAGCGATGGGCGGAAGGTGGATGGGCAGCTCTAATCACAGGTAAAGCAGAGCAAAGAGCTTATCTATGTGCAATCAACTTTGCTCTAATAATGCCTAGGCAACATCATGGTTTCAGACAAGTACCTTGGCAGCAATGAAGACGTCGCAGTCACCGGGACCGCATCGAACTTGCTAAAAAGCTGGTCAGAATGGACAGCTGTTACCAACAACCAGAATTGTCATATGATTGCTCAATTGTAAGCCCAGCACCCAAAGTGAAGTCTAACACACCTCGTGACTAATTGCTCCATTGTGCTAGAAACCATCCAGGACGACAATCGCCAATTGGAGCTGGAAACAGAAGCATTTTCTCAAAGACAATCGCTCCCAGTGCTGTTCCCATCAACCTCGGAGCCAACACCGTTGCCAAACTAGTCCGTATGTTGGTGTTTGGAACTCCGAGAGCCATGACCCGGTATGACATAGACGTTGTCATCGCGCAGTTCACTCAAGCTGCGCAAGTGGCTTACCAAGCTGGCTTTAAAGGCGTTGAAGTTCATGCAGCGCGTGGGTCACAGCATATAAACGAAACCTTTATTATTCACTGACTCCATCTCATAGACGGGTTTCTGCTCTCACAGTTCATGTCGCCCAACAGCAACCATCGCGTTGATGAATTCGGAGGTTCAACAGACAAGCGCGTCGAGCTAGTTCTTCGCATTATCCAGTCCATCCGAAGGGAAGTCCCCAAGACGTTCTGCGTTGGTGTAAAGATCAATTCCGCAGACTTCAAAGACGAAGAGGGTATGACTCAAATGCTACGGCATATCGAGTTGATGCAGCAGGAGGAAATTGATTACATCAACCTCAGTGGCGGATCTTTCGAAGACCCTCAGATGATGAGCACCAACTCTTCCCTGCAGCCAAGTTCTACCAGGTCTCGTTCAAGCATTCGTGAGGGTTTCTTCCTCCGTACGAGTGAAGAGATTCGTCGCAGATTTCCCAATCTTACATTGCTTGTGACAGGAGGGTTCAGAAGCCGAAATGGTGTGGCTGGAGCTATTGATAGCAATGCCTGTGATCTCATTGGACTTGGGAGACCAGCTGTGAAGTATCCAGAGTTGCCGAACAAGATCATGTTCAATGAGGAGATAAGCGACGACGAGGCTAGATTTGATGTGGAGTCTGCTCCCGGTGGCGGATGGTTGGCTTCAAAGGTGCGCTCTGTTGGAGCAGGCACTGAAACTGTAAGTTCATACCCTCTCATTAAGCGATTATGTTTTGTCATTCAATATGCAATTTCTGACTAAAACTATCTAGAAATATTGGGTGATGGCTATGAAAAACCTGTGATGCACATACTCTTCTTAGTAGGAATGACACACTACCTTGTCCCGATGTACTGTTTACCATCCTGGACCGCGGCAGGTTCTCCGAGTTCGATACTGTTCTGATTAATGCTTATATAATATAATATAAAGAGACTGAGTCCTATGACTTGCTCAGATGCCAATTCCTGGCGGGAGTGTAGAGTGCTTTTGTTAATGACCAAAAGTGAAATGCCCTTCAGGAAGTCTATCTGGGACACCAGTAAATGAGAATGTGAAATCGTCCACTGAAGCGTTCTCGAAAGTACTTCTGCTGGAGGGTCGAGTCGAACTCCACTTATCCTGTTCCTCGTCAGTCTCACGCAAATCACCAGTATCATCTTGATGAAGTGGCAGTGATTTGAGGGCCAGGAATCGCATGTGGCCGACTAGGTGATCAATCGTGGATGGGTGTGGCTTTTCTTCACCGCAAAGCGGACAAGCCTTGAACAGCGGACCAGTCTTGCGGACGTTTTGATCAGCTAGAATGCCGAGTTGATCGTCAGTAAACATGCCCGGATGACTATGTTTCATATGATCAAGGTAATAATCCCTGGAGTCGGCCACGAATTCGCCATGCCGCTTTGATGCACAGCTCCATCGGAGAGTATGCTGTGACATGTGATTTGTCGCGCATTGCTGTCAGCGTACAGATGCCCAGGTGTTTGACAAGCCTCGAATAAACAGACGTAGGGTTCAAGGTCGTTCTTGACATGATATCTATTGTGGATTAGTAAGACCATGTTATGATGCATGAGTCTATCATACTTACTTCCATTTCAATTCGTCAACGACCTCATGGATTGGTAGCACATGAAAGCAGTAAGGACATGTGACTTCGCTCACTGCCTTGAGGCAATCATCCCAAGCCTTAGCCAGTGCAAAGTCCCGTACAGATCGAGCATCAATAATAGCCCGAACATCTCTTGGGGGTATAGTAGTCATGTCGACACCTTCATAGTAACAATCGATAGTAGATAGTCTCTGCTTGTGCCTGTCTTCAATATCCTGCTTCGCCTTGTTGTACCTTTGCATAAAAGCGCCACTTGGAGCAGGAGGAAATACAAGCTCATCCTCATCGCTCAACGGGACTGTTTTAGACACTGACACTACTGATGGAGCAGCAGCCTTCTTATAACCCTCAGGTGAAAAGGTCGTCGCAGTCTCGGCGGAATGCATGGCACTATGCGACGGTGCTGTAATGATCCTTCTCTTCGCAGGTCTTTCGGCATCGCCCAGCGTCGTCATGACTTCTGATTCAGGGCGTAACATACCCGGGCCAGATGCTTTCTGGGGAAGATGTATCGGGTTTTTGCCATAGCGGTCTTGGCGATGAAGTAATCTCTTTCGGCGAAGGACCATTGAGCTTGCAAGGCGCTGGCGGATCTCTTCGCTGGCAACGTGATACCTGTCGCTTATATAATTCAAGAAGACAGATTGGATGAAGGGTCCCACATCATTGCGCTCTTCATCTTCGATCTTGAACCTTTCGGCAGCTCGAATATTTTGCGCATCTTTACTAGCACGGCGTATCGTGTTTGTGATTTTGTCGAGTAAGGTGATTTCGCTCGACACTGCGTCTAAAGTCTGGACAAATTCTTGGATGACCTCTTCGATGGATTTACTCTTTTGACTTTTGGTCATTGAATCGAGGATCTGCGAACCTATTTGCGCATGTTAACACAAGTTTAACCGTAAATACGACTTTGATCTTGAACTCAGTGTTGCTACCTACCAGTCCTGACTCGGAAGTCGAGTGCCTGTAACAGGCCGATGATAGGTGTTTTAACATCCGAGGCATCTCTGAGTCTATAATCTAAGGAGTCACGGCCAATGCTGAAGACGCGGATGTTGGCCGTCCAAAGCTGAAATCGGGCGAGTTGATCCTCGACCCGGACCGCCGATGATTTCGGCCAAGGAGCGTTAGGCTTGTCGGATTTGCTAGCGCTGTTGAGGCAATGTTGGAAAGACTCGAAGCACTTTTGGGCCGAATGCAAGACGGAAGCTATCGGAGGATGGGCGTCTGTCTCGCGCCTGAGTGGCACCGACATCGTATTTGCGTACGTTCGTCACCATGCTTCCGAGTTGAGGAGAAAGATCGCCGGCTAAATTAAATTCTTATAGCCTCACAGGTAAGGAAGCTTTGCAGGATTGTGCGGGGAATTAAGATAACATCTTGTGAGAAGTTCAGCCGCACCGTGGGGGCACCAAATTCGGCTCACGTCATCCCTGATCAACGAATGCCAATATGGTCTCGTAATTTTGCCTTGAACATCCTTTGGCAACATGACAACGCTGAGCGTTGATACTCCAGCTGCAACTGGTAGTGAGATGATTAACACATTATATTTGACATACAAGGCAGCTCAGCAAATCACCGAGACTCTCTGGGTCAACGAGAGGGATGAAGAGCTGAGATCGTTTTGTGCCAGCCTTATGGCGTACTTCAACATGATAAGAAGGAGTCTCAGTACTCTGGACGATACAAATGTGCCCCAGGCGAATAGCAGTCTCATCACCTTGCTGCTGGCACCAATAAAGCTCATGTTCTCAATCAGTTCCCTTGATGTCCCTATCAAAGTCAGTTTACGAGAAATAGTACGAGTAGGAGAGAACGTCGGTTACACAAGAAGCGATCTCGCTAGGTTGAGGGACGTCTTATCACTGGACTTGACGAAGACATACGAATCACGGAATGGTTTATTAAAGTCATTGGCCATGTGCGAGGAAGCCCTACGTGATAGTTACGTCGAAGAGCCTTCCCGATTGGGGAAGAAGACTTTGCCCCTCAGCCCGTCATCGCAGAACTCCTACGATATCCTTAATGCCGCCAAATCAACATTCGAGGCCATGGTGGCATGTACGGATTGCCCATGAAAAACAGACCATGACTTTGGAGCTCGGCTCTATTTAAGCACTCATCGAAAGCCGCAAGAATACATGATTCGCACCCAAGATGACGATGCTGTCGACTTTGATATGTTTCTTTCTACCCATTTTGACTGGCAAGAGGTCAGAGTTCATGCAACGGGGAATCAAAGAGTGCCTAATGCGGTTGCGGGTCAACAACCCAAGCGAAAGCGGATGGAAGCTAAATCGCTTAGGATAAGGAGACTCTGCGATGTAGTAGCCAAGACCAAGTCCATGACTGGATACCGCCTAGAGCTAAAGGTACTACGAAACCAACTATATCAGCTACATCCAGAGAGGTGTAACTCTGCTATCGACACGTCACAGAACGCAATTTCTCTGGACGTGTGCGAGGCGCGTGATGTAAGCCATCAGCTGTGGGGACTATCAACTCAAAATAAAACTCTTATCTCTCAATTCTACTTGGCCTTAACAAATTGCTTGGACTCAAAAGTCTGGCAAGACGAAGACGGAGATACGCTGGACACCTTGACCCTGAGAACGACGATTTATCAGAAAGTCGTATTACCACTAGAGACGGAACTAAGCCAAGCCTATAGCTCTATCCCCATCGAGGAACTTGACGAATTCGCAAATAAGATAGACTTTGGGAGGTGGGGACAACTCAATTACAACCTGCATGGGGATTCTCAAGAGTCAGTAACAAACACACTGAGATCTACTTCCATGGACCGTCGTCAGTCCTCACCCACCCCGAGATATTCTGTTGAGACCTTTAGTTTTCGAACAGATACAGAAGATCAAGGACTGGATATACACCCCTACCCTCATTCTGCGTACACTGTCGGCATCATATGTGCACTTCCTCTAGAGCTTCGTGCAGTACGTGCCCTTTTTGATACAGAACACAACGGGCACGCCAAAATGAAAGGGGACAGCAACACCTATGCACTTGGTACAATAGGGCAGCATATGATAGTTGCTGCTTGCCTTCCATCAGGCGAGTATGGAACAAACGCGGCTTCTGACGCCGCATCTAACCTGAGAAGAACTTATCATGAGGTTGAATTCTGTCTCTTGGTCGGTATAGCTGGCGGGGCTCCCTCCCCAGAGACAGATATCCGCCTCGGGGATGTTGTGGTCAGTCATCCAACATCAACATCCTCTGGTGTCATTCAATATGATAGAGGCAAGGAGTATAAAGGAAATACGTTTCAGCTCACTGGGAGTCTCCAGGGACCACCGCGTTCCTTGAGAACCGCTAAGTGCACTTCGTTCAAAGCCCGATGCGTCCTCGAACTCGCTTCAACCACACCTGGAAAAAATCCCCCGATCGATACCACGTTCCTCTACTTCGAGCTACAGTCACCCCGGACAAGAGAACGACCATCTCTTCAAGGAGGTATGCTCTACCTGCTTTGCACTTCGAGACTGTATCAACGCAGACAGCCACGTGCAGCGCAGAGCGCGCCGACCAACGGACCTACCAGAAATACATTATGGCCTCATTGCATCAGGCAACAGGGTTCTCAAGGACGCCAGCACGCGTGATCCCTGGGCAAAAGAACATGGCATACTATGTTTTGAGATGGAAGCAGCAGGCGTCATGAATATTCTTCCATGCCTTGTTATCCGTGGTATCTGCGATTATGCAGATGCCTATAAGAATAAAACATGGCAGAATTACGCAGCAGCAACTGCGGCGGCTTATGCTAAGCTATTACTCTGCCATACTGCCCCCAGCAGAACAGAATGGAAGACTGCAATAGATGATTGGGATAGTTCCTTGTATATATATGGCAGTGGAGATGGACCACCGGCAAAGCGTCGAAGAGCTTAGACTGACCAAGGGAGATAAACGAGTAAGATGCGGACAAACCAAGGTTGTATGATCATGATGAAGATACCTGAGATAGATATTTAGAAGAAACTATCGGTATCGACTGCGATATGGCTTTAGTACAAGGAGTGCGTCATCCAACACCAAAGTGACGCAGCCTTCCTACATCCGGAGACATATCATTCTGCCGTGCCCATAAGCAACTCGGCAATTTGCTCGCCCGTCAGATCATCAAAGTCCGCCCTCCAAATTCCACGAGCGGCCAGAGCTTTGTTGGTCCAATCTGCGCAAATCTTCTCTTGCTCTTCCGGATCATCTTGTGTTCCGAGAAAGACCAGCCTGCGACATGCACGCCGATAAGCGGAGGCGGAAGTCTTTGGGATACCGAATTTAGATGTGAACTGCTCGACTATCCCGTTCGGCGTGGCATATTTGAGTTCGCGATAATTGCTATAACCGGCTTGCATAAGGAGAGAAGCCGTTTTTGGTGTGATGGTCAACTTCTGTTGCAGTACTGCCTGAGCTGTAGACATTGTGCCGTCGTGAATGCTGGGTTGAGTGCTGTACGAGGTGGATCCTGAGAAAGAGCGCTATGCCACAGGAGGAAATTAAATGTAACAATAATAATGGAATCAGCAGACAGAACTTGGTATCCAGAGTCTGAATGACGAGTTTAGGTGAAAGTCTATGCTTCAGAGGGCTCAAAGACTGTGATTACAAGTGAGGAATTATTCACGGTATATTATCTTGTGTGTTGACTTTTGATTAGCAGACCACGCTAAAAACGCCACAGTTTGATCGTGAATGTGCCTTATTGAGCATGTTGGGCAGCATGGGGCAATAAGTGGGGGAGAAATGCCCATTTAGCCACGGCTAGTTTGGGGTGTGATAACAGCTGATGTTCACTTGTTTAAGGTATTCTGTTTTACGCTATTGGTAACTACAGGCATACGTCTCAGTGCTTAGGACTACACAAAAGTCAGACCTCTCAGCGACCCGTTACAGTATTCGCTGAGGCCATTCATCCAGACCCTTCACTCTAGCCATCTCTCAGCTAAGGATCCGACACAAGGTGTAATTTGAAGGTCATAAAAAGGGTAAACTCCTACCAACGACGTTAGTCATCAGCCATGATATAGAAAGGACTCACATACTAATAACCATACAGGGAAGAATGTCACCATTAGGCGCAATATGCGAGCCCGATGACCTTCCCATATTTCCCGCTTGTATTTGTTGCCCAGGATTTGGCGAACAACAACACGGGCATATTCGTCTGCAGACATGCCATTCCTGTTTCCTCCGTTCTTAACAGACTCAACGGTGCTTTTGATGGGTCGATATAATGAGTCTTCGGAGATGAGAACACCGTCTCGGAGGATATTGCTGCGGACATAACCAGTAACAACCTCAATGACTTCGATGGACAGGGGCCTGAGTTCCTATACTCGATAATTAGCGTTGCATTCAATTTAATACTCTCAATCGAAACCAAAGGAGCCTAACTAACCACACGAAGAGTCTTGGTATACTGGCTGAGTGCCGCCTTGGAAGCATTATATACCGACTGACATACAACAGGAACATCGCGTGTAACGCTCCCAATTTGGACAATGCGTGGCCGAGGGGCCTTTCGCAGAAGTGGAATGAAGAGCTGGCACATTTGCATAACAGCTATAACATTAACTGAGAATAATTTCGTGACTCGACTGACGTCAATGTCCGTAGCTGGCGCTGCGTAGTGCATCCCCGCATTGTTGATGAGAATGTCTAGACGGCCTTTGGTGTATCTAGTGACCGAGTCTCTGAGCTTTTCGATACTTATGGGGGCACCAAGCTCTAGAGGAAGCGCAATGATGCTTGCATGCTGTCTTGTGAGGTTGTCGAGAGACTCAACCCGCCTAGCTGTGGCGAATACTGTGAAGTTATTCTTGGCGAGGGCAATGGCAAGTTGCTCGCCGATGCCACTGTTGCAGCCAGTGACGAGGGCAAAAGGAGGTTCGTATGAGGCAGCCATAGTAAGATTATCACGGGTGCATGAGAAAGCGTAATCATATTGTTCACTATCTTATATGCCATGCAGAACTGGGGCTCATGAGGTGAAGTTGCGATGCGGTTGAGAGTTTGCCGCGGATTTTTGGAGCGAGTTTCATTGAAACCGAGGCTCAAGTTTTGCATGAATCATAAGGCACGGAATCACGGTCAAGCAGGACTCTCCGATTGACTTATCTCTTGGGGTCGGACAAGCCCGACCCCCGACTCCTGCTCCAAGGGTGGATCCTCCGACGCTAACTTTACTAGCCGCGCCACCCATGATTTTAGGGTAGTATTAGACCACGTCGGAAAGTAAAGATAGTGCCTTACTTCCTCCTTGGTTGCGTGATGGCTGCATACCCTGCTCAGCTAAGATTTCCATGTGGCTATCTCCTATTAGTATTTCTCTCCTACAGATGTATTATGCAGGTACCTGATAGGGGGCGGGGGCACGGGACATAATACTCAGGACAGGTACTAGTGATATTTGTTTCTGCATGAAACCAGGCTCGCAACCTTTGTGGAGACACAGGGATACAACGATACAGTATTTAAGACAATTGTAAGACACGGAATCCAACATGCCTGGAGTCTGGAATTGTGGCAACCTATATAATAAGCCACAGAAATGCACAGGCAGCTAAGGGCGAATAATACATATTTAGTGACAATAAGGACATTTCGGGCTTCCCGGGCCTGGAGCTTTGTAAATATATAACTTAGAAATGTTAATATATTAATGCTTAAATACTATATATAGGGTTATATCTTTAATATAGAATTATTTAAGAAGATGTTATATACTACACTTTATAATAAGCTGAGTAAAGAAGAATAATATATAAATCCTTTCACATAAACCTAAAACCAAAGAACAGCAAACACAGCTGAAAGACTAAAGCGATTGCCACGAAACTGCAATGTGGCTAAGACAAGGCGTCCAATCAATGAACTCCTGTGCCGTGTTTCAGATACTAGCCGCTTTGATCCGCTTACCAGACTTCTGGACAAGCTGTAGATAGCCCAAGCTCGAAACCTTACGGTTCGAGACCACAAGAGCCAAGATTCTAGGTCTCGATTGCAAAAGCTGAGGTATTGAGCCAAAATCTCAGTGATCATTGACAGTTGTCAGACTTCGAAACCCATGCAGTATAGGTGCAGGCTCTCATTGCAAAGATAAATAGGCTACATCCTCGTTCTGACAAAAGAATAACGAGCTTTCACACCCCCGAATCAGGCTAATACTTGGATCTCCATCAAAGACATTTCTTTCTCATATCATTGAGTTATTTAATACTTGCCATTCGTCAATACGTCGCATACTAGCGCATGAACCCACGAGAGATCAGCGTCTTTTTGCACCTTCACTGATCAGAGATCTCGATCGCTTGCATGATGCCGCAGACGTCCACATGCAGCACTGCGACCCTCCTGGATGCCGCCCAATTGAGGAGCTCGTACCGCTGTTCATTCTGCAAGCAGAGGAGCAGCCACACAGCACAGTCATCCATCACATCATCCAGCCACCCTTCGTCGCCAACGTCTACTCGTCATTCAGCAGACTCTCAAGCTGTAACACGCAGTAGCTCTTCTTATACACAGGCCTCTCTTTCTGGGTTCTCGGGCAAAACTGTCCGGCCTCCCTCTCGCTTACACGACCGGCAATACCTTGCCACGCATTACATCAACCCTTTGCCTTCCAAGACACATTGCACAGGGGTTGCTAGTGAGGAGCTTTTACGGAGCGAGTTTACTGTCAATGACCCTCGCGACGTGGAATACCGTAGCTATGCAGATTCACATGATTGTCCTTCTGTGGAGCCTCCGATCCCTATACCACCATGCAAGTCGCGGTGGTCGTATTCTACTTCTGACAGCCAGAGTATATATACTACGCCACTAGACGACAGTCCTGAGACATGCACCGAGAACTCGGACTCTGCGGACGATAGTCAAAGTTCCTTTTATATGGAAATATCTCGGGAATCATGCAGCATAACAGAGTCCACTAGTACCCTTGTTGAAACTGTCGAGACAGATGAGCCTCTTTCTCTTTATAAATACACTTGTGCAGATGCAAACGAGTCATCTTATAAGAAATTAAATAAGAGATATGGTATGATATTTTCAGACATGGAAATCGGTAGTCTATATACATTAGCACTCTTATAAATATTATAATTATGGTAAATAAAATACTTTAAGAAACGAGTCTTAAAAAACCCCATGCTAATTATTAAAACTGTAAGCACAGGGTAATAAGGTTTTTGGTTTGAAAAGTCTCTGTGATTTAACCTTATATTCTACAGATCAATAGGGACCATGAGTATGAGGAGAGGAGGCTATCTGTTCCGCTACAAGGGCAATACCAGCCACAAGTAGCCAATATCTTCTCAGAGCGGCATCACTAATGGATTTATCGCCTAGCTATTTTTAGCTTTTGAGTCGTGTTTTGTATGTACTTTATCCTCGCCCAGACCGTGGGATCTTACTCTTGCAGGACGTCCACCCTGGCTTTAGTGACGAGACAAATTGTTACAACAGAATCCAATTATCCGATTTAACTTTTTGTTAATGCGAGCTGGGGCTGGCTTATTCTCGTCGGGTGATGGTAGATCCTCCGACGTTCACATACGTTCCTCCGAAGTCAGCAACAGTTTAAGTGGGTCACGGAGGGACTCTTACTTGGAGAGGCCCAGGTTGTCGCCGCTGTTAATTGCTGCCCCAGGTTCTAGCCAGAAGGAACTTACCCCAACAGGCTCTATAAAGTCCATTGAAGGATAAACGCCATAATCCGTAACATACGGGTGAAAGCTCGTCTCTCGGCATTCTACTATGTCGCTGGCACTAAAAATCGCATTAACTGTTCTTACCAAACTGCCCAGGTGCTTACGAGAAGCCATCATGCCTGACATGCGAATCCCCACCATCACCAACGACCCCTCCAAGGTGCAGCTGTCCCGCATCGCTCACGTCTACTTTGAACATCCAGACCTGGAGAAATTCGAAAAATTCGCAGTTGATTTTGGCTTTGTCAAGGAAGCTCAGATCGGAGATACCATTTACTACCGCGGTTATGGCATAGACCCGTTCATTTATGTGGCGACCAAGAGTAAAGATGGAAAGCAGAGATTCCTCGGGCCAGCTTTCGTGGCTGCTTCTGAGGAGGAGTTTGAGAAGGCAGCTGCTCTTGAGGGTGCTGAGCGAGTCTCTCTTGAGCATGCGCCTGGTGGGGGCGAGATGATCAAGTTCAGTCGACAGGATAACACTTTCTTCCATGTTGTATATGGGCAAGAAGTGAGAAAGGTTGACTCGGAAGAGCCTACTGCGACTCATGAGCAGCAGGGACCATACAATAAGCCATTCACAAAGCCAAGGCGAGGTGAGTGACATATGCTTATTGCCTTCTAGTTTCACATGCTGACTATTTTTAGGAAAGTACCAACGCTATCATCCTGGGCCAGCTCTGGTCCACAAGCTTGGCCATTTCGGCTATGTCGTTCCGGACTTTGACAATGAGCTCGCATGGTACACCGGCCACTTCAACTTCGTCCCTTCAGATGTCCTCTACCACTGGGACTTCTCCAATATGGATGTGCTCACATTCATGCACCTAGACCTTGGCGATGAGTACTCTGATCATCACTGCTTCTTCATGCAGCGAGCTGAGCCTCACGTCAAAAAGATATTCTGCCATCACACCTCCTTTGAAGTGGCAGATTTTGATACTCAACTCCTTGGGCATGAGTACTTAGCTAGCAAAGGCTGGAAGAGTGTCTGGGGTGTCGGACGACATGTCTTGGGCAGTCAGATCTTTGACTACTGGGCTGATCCCAGTGGCTTCAAGATTGAGCATTATGCTGACGGTGATGTTGTCAATCGAGCGACAGGGACCAACAGAGACGTCGTTGGACCATTCTCGGTTTGGGGTCCCGAAGTTCCCAAAGATTTTGGAGAGAGGGGCGCATGAACAGATCTAATTTAGCGACACTGCTAGTTTCTATCATCTTGGATATTGGTATTATCAAATTGCATCTATGGGAAGTAGCTATGAATAAAAAATGTGAATGTCGATTTATTTGTGCTGTTGATCAGCTTCCTCCTGCTGCTTCTCCTCCCGAATTGATCGAAACTCATCACTGAGCTCAATCTCTGAAGTCGGTATGACCTTAGACCTGAGCCGGATCTTGAATATTGCGTATAGCACTGGAACGACTTTTGTTAGCCTATTGTGTCGCTGCAATAGTGGAGAGTTCAGACGTACCAGCAAAGATGGCGATGTTGATGTAACATGTGATGAATCCTTGGGCAGTGAAGTGGCCCTTCACGAAGACGTCAAACCCTGAAATTCAATTAGCCAAACATTCGCCTTTGAGAAACGGGACATGAGGGATGGATATGACGTACCACAAAACAGGATAACTAAGGAAACCACGAGCAACGTCGCCCAAGCCACGTATGGCTGGAAGGGACTCTTGTAGGGAAGATCTGGATGCGTTAAATAGACTCTGGGGAAAATTGTTTTATGTGCATACCTTCTCTACTGTAGCCCTGCTTCTTGAGGCCTGCAAAGAAACGGAGATAGGTCACCTGGATGACCACCCAGCCGATGAGGCCAGCAACAGTCGTGATGTTTACAAACCACGAGAACACCACAGAAGTATTATTGACAACCGTCAGATACACGAGTGGAGACAACAGGCAGCTCATACCAACTGCATAGTGAGGGGTGCCGAATCTGTTGCAACGTTGGAAGAACTGAGGAGCGTGACCGTCGCAGCTGAGACCGAAGAGCGTTCGAGAGGCGATGAAGATGCAAGCAGATCCGCTGCTTATGGCTGAGGTACATACGACGGCGTTGATGATCGATGGGACGACTGATACGCCTGATCGTTGGAAGGCAATGACGAACGGGGACTGTGAGGCGGTTCCGGTAGAGACGCCGAGGGCTGGGTCATTATATGGCCTGACGGATTCTCGTTAGTTCCTGGTAATTCCTAAATCCACAGGAAATACTCACACAATAAGACCAACGATGAAGATACTGCAGAAGTAAAAGAAGAATATGCGGTAAAAGGTCTTCTTTGTCGCAGCCGGGATGAGCTTTCTAGGATTCTTTGTCTCAGAGCCTGAGATGGCCACGACCTGAATATTACCGTAGCTGAAAGCAGCAGGCAACATTGCTTTCCAGAACGCAAGGAACCGTCCAGCTGAGCCTTCTTTGAGATAAGTATTGAACGCTCCTGGATGGATCCAGTATCGAAAGCCAAGCCGTTCGTGATTCGGTGCTCCACCGAGGTCAATGACCAGTCCACCTATGATCAGACCAATGATGAGCATGATCTTGAGGGAGGCAAAGACTACTTCGGACTCGCCGTAGAGTTTGGCTCCGCAAAGATTGGCGACGATGATGAAGACGAGGAAGATGGTGATCCAGATGCCAGGGTTGATTGATGTGTTCCAGAACTGGACGAGCGTGGCTGCGGCGCTGATCTCGGCAGGCATGTTGATCGCCATAGTGTACCCTACTGCAGTCAGAATATTGCCATGAATCGCCAGAGAGGAGCGCGACTTACAGAAGTTCCAGCCAGTTGCAGCACCGAGTGCAGGCTCAACAAACTTAGTCGCATGGCGAACAAAACCGCCAGTCGACGGCATAAATGCCGTGATCTCTCCTGTGGTATACGCGACACCGGCTGTCACGAAACCCATGAGTGTATAGGCTAGCAGAGCTCCGACTGGACCTGCTGTCGCGATGACTTGCCCAGAGCTGAGGAAGAGACCCGTTCCCTGCCAGTGTCAATTGCGTTCCAGGTAAAGCAGTTAGGAAACTTACAATCATGCCAGCGACAGCAATCATGTTGATGTGCCGGGATCCAAGCTCTCGCTTGAGGCCGCTGGGCGGGATGACCTCCGTGTTCCCGCTGCCCATCTCAACGTCCGCTGGCACGTCGCTGCAGACAATCTTTTCGTCCTTGTCCATTGTCTGCTGAGTTCGAATGGTAGAGCTTTGGAAAGTAATCGATATGGAGATGAGTCTAAAGGACTCCAACTACTCCCATGGACAGGAGAGGATAATAATGATATTCTCATAAGTTGCAGTGACTCAAGTCATGTTATCTGAGTCGGCCGATCTTCTCCATTATTTATGATGGAGACCGACTCCAGTGGCTTATCACAATGCATGGCTCGTTTATCATGAGGGGAAACAAGGGTTTAGCTTGAGTCGCCGGTGCATGTTTAGAACGCCGGTGCAAAGACGCGGGGAAATTCGCCGGTTTGGTAATTAACCGCGACGCCTCAGAGCCTAGACCATTCTAAAGCTTAACTATAATGTCGCCATGTGTCGACGCAAACCAATGTCATCTTGGTCATTTCTCTTTAGTCCGTTTTCTTATCAGCCATGGCTTCCACTACCGTTTCTGCTCATGATGACTCCTTTGAGCTGTATGACTTGAGAGTTGAGGTCGTTTGTCCGCCTGGCAAGAAGATCATGTGTGGAGCGAAAGAAGGCGACTACTTCACATTAAAGGGCGAGATGCTTTTCCTACCGCCAGACCAGGGTATCAGTATCTACAGCCTTGGTAAGATAAAAGCTATCAGATAAGAACCTGGGCCATACTGATAGTAACTAGCATCCGTTCTTCCGCTTCTGCCGGCTAAGCAAAGGGTGACGTCTCCCAACGACTGGATGACTACAGATGCACTTATCGCTTGCCCTGATCCTAACTGTCCTTCGCAACTTAAGATAGTGAAAGAAGGGATTCGGAAGTTCAGTCATGCCGAGACGACTGTTGTTCCTTTGACTGGGAATTCGGAGGCCTGAAGCATAATGGAAAGGGTTGCCGTTGGATGTATAATATTCATTAATCTGTCTGCGGGAAGAATGATACATCCTGAGGGTTCATTCCGAACATTTCTGCCCACATATCATCACACTCAAAAGGAAAGTCCAGGTTTTCCTGAGCTAGAAAGGATATATCTAGGGTTGCTAAGTCAGGAGGACGTCGGGAGGACGAGCTACCTTCAGAGTCTGCGGTAGGCCCTTCGTTTATATCAAGCTCGTCTACCGTCTGTGATACAGGCTCTGCAAGCCTTTTGGGCCCACCCTCCTGGGATATCATACGTCTTGTCTGGTTCTCTAGAAGTTTCGCCACTACTTTCTGTAGAAACGACGCTTGCAGAGTGCAACTGGAGCTTAAGCATCCGGATTGATTGGAGAAGACCTGTGCGGTTTGCTGAATAGCTTCTATACATGTTGATTCGAGCTGGCCAGATATGAAATCGGAAAATACAAGAGTGATCTACAATGCAAGATTGTCAGCACCGTCCAGTCAAGTAAAGAAGTGGACCAACCTTGACGAGAAACGCAGCACTATAAGCTGTCATGACATGTATGGAGTCTTGAGCAAAGCACACATGCTCTGAAAAGCGCGATATCAGCCGCAACATGCTGAGGGCACTGCTATATGCCACCCAGACAGTCTCAATATGATGGTTGATATTCGATTTTTCGGAGACAAGAATCCCATGCAAGGGTAGAGTATGAAGCTGAAGACGGAGATGAGTGCCGTAGAAGCGGATGAGAAACTCATGGCAGGATTGTTCAGTCTGCACTGTGATCTTTTCAGTCCACTTCTTCTCCCACCTCTCGATACGACCATCCAATAAGCTGACGAGTGGCGCACTCTCACTGTGCGCCAAGGACCGCTGCCGTGACTTGGTGACCAGTAGTGGAAATGCGGAAGAGGTGACAAGTCTCAATGTGGTAAAAGCTCCTAGAAGTTGATCGTTTTCGATTGCTAAAGGATCGCTGCACCAATCTTCTATTGACTCGATAAACTCGCTGCATTCTATCATCCACGGTCGTCCAGTCTGTAGACTGATACTTTATGAAGGTTAGTAATTGAACGCCCAAACTTCCGCGAGCACGTCGATGAAGGACAGAGGGACCATACCTCCGATCATAAACGAAGAGAACATACCACGTCCTCTCAATATTACGTCGTTCTCGCCTCTGGACTTCGGACTCTGTCGTGACTGTTGCAGAACGGCAAGCCGACAACTTATGCCATCCCAGATCCATACATATACGAATCGCATAGCCAACAGATGTCCAGACTCTAGTGTCCTGCGGCTCCTTCCAGTAGGTGAGAATGAGAATTGCTTGCACGACTTGTACTGATTTGCTCCCTCTCCGAAAGACATTGGAGAAGAGGTCCTGGGCGTGATCGTACAGCTTCATGTAGAGAACGTGATTGAAGGCTTTTGCTGCCATGGCTAGCATCGAGCTTAGGAGAAAGGCAGACTTTGAACGGACGTAGGTGAAGGTATGAAGATGGGGATCGAGCTGACTGATATATGGATTTAGAACCGTTATGAAGCTGTTGGGGTGTCAGTATATAAACTCTCATGGAGCTGGATGATTCTGTTCACCTGTCAAACAGAGACTTCGCCAGCGATGGGGTGATCAGTCCAAGCTCAATTGGATCCTCAAGTGACTCATCACGGCTTCGCTGTCGCTGCACAGGCTCTTGATCCACATTTAGAATATTGCCAAGAGAGAACCTCCCCTCTAAAGCCTGGTGATTGAGTAACCCTGATGGCTGTAAATTATTCGCATCGTCTTCAGTTTCTGAGATGTGAGCCCCTGCTGCCGTTGGACTCTCCAGGCTAGGAATTGATTGTGGTGAGATAGCAGGCGCCTTCTTCGCTTTCGAGATTCTATACTCGATGTCAACAAGAATTACAAGGTAACTAAGCTAGGTTGCGTACTTTGTACCTGGCTTGCGACCACGACGATGCTCCCTGAATATACAATCGAGGGCTTTTCTGGTACAACGTTCACATTTAGACGTGCCCTGCCCCGTAGGACGGCACTTCATCTTGACTCTTCGACATTGTGTACATGCATTAGCACTCTGAAGAGACGGACTTGACATGTTGCTGATGGGTTGACGCGTGCTGGGTTCCGCTTACTGCACCTGGCTGAAGAATCGTCACCAAGATTGTCTGCCCAATCAATCGAACTTGTCACCAAATCCGGGGTAGCTAGCGTAGTGGATGCTTGCGATAAGACAGACGCTACTGATAGGCTATCACGCTGATAAGCAGCTCACAGATAATCACGCCGGCTATGTCGGCATTCTAAGGTGTATCTAAAACGCCGGTGCCACTTTCTTGAACGCCGATGATTACCTTGGACACCGGCGGGGTATTCCCAATCATCATATTCAATACTGATATCAGTCTTTATCAAGACTAGTAATCCCGTTATCTTTAACTGCACGAATCATTGAGACTCTCAATCAGTGCAGCTTTCATCTGAAATTCTATCAATTTGAGCCAATCAATCATCATGGCGGTCACTCGCAATGGCGGCAGTAATACCGCTCACGTCAACATGATGACCGACAGCGTTATCGCGAACCTGCCTCCTGATGGTCTGAGAGTCATCATCCGGTCACTACTCGCATCTCACCCTAATATCACCACGAGCTTTGAGGACGCAACCCGACAATATCTTACCCAGGCCCAAACAAGGTCTTCCAAGTCCCAATTCGCCACTCTTGATATTGATGGACTGCAGAAGACCCAGAAAATAGCGCGCTGTATGCTTGGGTCCGGACAAGCCTTTGATGGCGTTTCCATTCTCGACCAACTGGTTATTCGCGGCATTCAGATCGCTCTCGATTCACCAGAAACTGAAAGCCAGAGGATTGACTCACTCCTAGCTTCTTTGGACGGCGATTTAGTCCAAGCAATGACAGCCGTGACGAAGAAACTGGCTGTGAGCTCGGGGGCACGAGCGCTTTCGTCGAAAGAACAAATTATCATCCAAGGGCTGTTCGATTCTCTTATTCAGTGTAAAGAGATGCTGAACGACACAGGTATAGATTTTCCTTATGAAAGGGGGATGCTCACGACGGCAAAGATCCTGGGTGTTGCTTTGCCGGATTCGCCAGAAACAAAATTGAGCAAGATACCTTCGGATATTTCACGGCCTCTGGCGGCAAAGGAAACCTTCCAACTCGGTGATAGAACACTGCCTCGCATTTTCTCAGGCTTATGGCAGATGTCGAGTCCAGCTTGGGGCTCTGCACAAATGTCCCAAATCACCAAGGGATTCTCGACGCATGTTCATAATGGATTTACTGCATTCGATATGGCAGACCACTATGGTGACGCTGAAGTTCTCTACGTAAGTACTCGGTACTAAGAGAGTGAGCTCTCACCACTGACCAGCACTGCTGTAGGGCCGTTTTCGGTCGACGTATCCCCATAAGGATGACATGTTTACTGCAACCAAGTACTGCGTGTTTCATCCAATGACTGTTTCCCGAGAAGCGGTGCAAGCCAACGTGAGCGAGAGATGTAGCAGACTACAGCAAGAGGTGATAGATCTGCTTCAGTTCCATTGGCAACTTGTACGTTATGATAACTATTTATTGTATAATATCCTACTAACAAAATATCAGTGGGATAATCCCCAGTATATCGACGCACTACAATATTTGGCAGAAGACAAACGAGTGGCCCGGATTGGTCTGTGTAACTTTGATACAGAACATCTTGAGCGAGTCGTTGAAAGCAGTGTCAAGATATATACGAACCAAGTCCAGGTTAGTAGTTGAACAGACGCTGGTAGAACCGGTACTAACTAGATGCAGTTCTCACTAATCGACTCGAGGCCAACATTCAAGATGGCAGATGCATGCTTGAAACATGACATCAAGCTGTTGACATATGGAACTCTGGTGAGCTGCTTACGATGTATACTTGTCATACAACCACTAACAGATCATTTCCTCAGTGCGGTGGATTCATCGCAGACAAATGGCTCAATCAGCCTGAGCCAGATGTCTACGACACCAACATTACTCCAAGCCAGAGAAAGGTATGCAAAACAGCCATATTCACGCATCAAAATACTGACGATAGCTCAAGTACTACGGAATGATATGCAGCTGGGGCGGCTGGAGCCTCTTCCAAGAACTGCTCAACGTCCTACGCACCATCGCGACAAAGCACAAAGTCAACATTTCCAACATAGCTACACGCTGGGTCCTGGACTTTCCGTACGTCGGAGCAGTCATAATCGGAGCG
This sequence comes from Fusarium sp. HKF-74, assembly GCA_021223625.1. NCBI lineage: Eukaryota > Fungi > Ascomycota > Sordariomycetes > Hypocreales > Nectriaceae > Fusarium > Fusarium sp. HKF-74. The sequence goes on from JAJFAS010000010.1 coordinate 118,575, forward strand.
CGGATTGGCATGAGTGAGCATACAAGCGACAATGCTACTACTCTTGGCTGGAGGTTGGATGATGAGGACGGCAGGCTGATTGAAGAGGTCCTGGAGCGGAGCAACAGAACCGAGATGTTTGAGACAATGGGCGATTGCGGTAATGAGTACCGATGAGGAAATTGGAGATATCAGATCAGCGGTGGCTCCGAGCTTCCAAATTGGGATGGATGGGAATATGTAACGTCTGATTAACACAATATCCACCTCGTGTATGCAGGCGGCCCGGTCGAGATTGGGCAGCTGGCCTCGTACCGAAAATTATTCTAGGTGAAGCGAGTTTCTTCTGGCCTATCACGCCTCAATGGTTAGGCTTTGTAAGTATTCTCAATAGTCTTGTCAGCGTTTTTCGACATTATCTCAGCATTTGGCGCGATTACATCCATGGTATTTTGAGTGCAAAAGCGTGTGAATATTGACAGCTCAGAATAGTTGAAAATTAATATAAAGACAGCACCGGAGCTTGTCCCGCCAAGAGACCAACCCAGTAAATGATCTTCATCCCACCACAAATCAGCCCTCCTCTGTAGGTCACTACGCGTCCCAATCAACGCCTCCTCTACATCATCTCGTGATTAACAGCCACCCACACGGCTACTAAAACAATGCTTCTCAATCGATTTCATACTTGTCACCTTAATAGCCATAGCCGTCAAAGCAAAAGGATGCACACCTATTGCTGCAACAGTCCCATCTGCAACTTATTTCTCCAGTCGACTTAAAGGATTGCAATGGTTATATGGCCTAAATGAGCTATTCTGCAGATTTTGAGTGCAAGACAGCAGCAAACTTAGCACATAGAAAGTCAATTATCGCAGGAGATTACGGCAGGTGTGACGATATGTTATAGACTAGCGACTATAATGTAGTACTGTAAATAACAACATTCTCGCTGACTACCCTAAAGAACCCATTACGTCATACCATCAGTCCATACAAGATTCCCTTAAAAACTACGAAGAGACCACAGAATCATCTTAATGCTGGAAGCATATCATGCCCTCTTATGCATAAGGATTTATTCCCGGCTGATTTGCCAGTATCTCATTGGTACGGTGGCATGTTGCAACCCGTTGCATATCCTTTCCCCTCATTGGTGACCTCACAAAGCATATAGAAACAGGGCTTTTTGAAACCACAGTTGATCACAAGTGCATAGTCACACAAACATCTCCAGCGACCAACAGCATGACGTTCAGCCATTGCTACCTGCCTTGTTGGTGTCGCAGTCTTGCTGCTATATTAGCATTAAGACTGGCCATGATGGATCCGGTCGTTCAGTAGCAGTTGGAGGTTACCTAAGGAGAACTATTCTAGGCAAAAATCCAATCGGGAATACTGAAGATGTTTGCAATGTCTGAGGAGTTGTGGCCCTTTATGCGGACCCTCGTCATCATGCTCATCGGAGCCGAGTATGGCCTTTCCTATCTGACGGAGATGGCAGATACCATGATCGCAAAGGGCGTTGAACCGGATCTTGGATATCAGGATGCTGTTCTTTATCTCGGATTCGAAAAGGCTTACGAACTTACTGGAGATCAGAAGTACCTGGACTGGTACATCGGCCAGATCGACGGCCCAGTTGTTCAAGAGGATGGGACTATCAAAGGTCTCAACACATCACGGTATATCCTTGATGAATACCGAATGGGTCACAACTATCTGTATCTTTACAACCAGACTGGAGAGACAAAGTATGAGACGGCTGCCAATACAGTCAGGCGTATGCTGGACTCTTATCCTCGGACTCCTTCCGGGGGCTTCTGGTAAGCAAGACATGACAAACTACTGTTGCGTGACAACAAGTTAACTCTTTAAAGGCACCAACAGTTTTTTCGTAATCAAATGTGGCTCGATGGTATCTACATGGCTGATTCATTCTATGCCAGATGGACGCATCTCTATGACTCAGACAACGAGACAGCCTGGGACGATATACTTCTACAGTACGAACTCATACACGAGAACACCCTCAATGAGACAACAGGCCTTCACGTGCACGGTTGGGTCGAAGGGAAAGCATCCTGGGCAGATCCAGAAACTGGCCGAGCGCCCAACGTATGGGGACGTGCTCTTGGCTGGTACTTCATGGCCCTCGTTGAAGTCCTACAGTACTTCCCCACGTCACATTCCGGCTATGGCCAACTACTCGGATACCTTCGATCTGTCGCAAAGGGTCTCAAGGACTCCCGCGATCCATATCTTGGCAGCTGGTGGCAAGTCATGAATGAACCTTACCCCGGACGTGAAGGCAACTTTATGGAGAGTAGCGGCTCCTCTATGTTTACCTGGGGTTTGCTCAAAGCTGTCAAGTTGGGATATCTGGACTCAGGTGACTATCTCAAAACTACTCAAGATGCTTTCACAAGCTTGATTGACAACTTCGTCACTGAAGGCGACGATGGGTCGTTGGTGCTGAATAGTACAGTCGCGGAATGTGGTTTGACTAGTTCGAATGTCACATTTGAGGTGAGCACAATTTTCCGAAGTCCATGACCCTTTACTGATGGCAATAGTACTACGTGAGCAGACCCAAGCTGGAGAATGGGCAGAATGGCGTAGGGCCGTTTATGCTTGCTTCTTTTGAATGGGAGTCATGGGCGAAGGACGCATGAGTATCCCGATGTCGCAACAGGGCGGTTGGATGGCAGTCAGAACTCAATAATGCAAGTTTTTATCCTTTTGCAAGAGGCTGGCCGCTGCAGCATCTGGTGTCTGTTGGAAACGGTACCATCTATCGTTGTCGTTGTCCTTATTTTCTCATTCCTCTGCCATTTGCTCCATCACTTCGGCGACACGCTTGTAGTTACAATTATTGCACGACGCTCGTTACCTTCTCATTTGCGCATCTCGGCTCTGCTGTCGGAGAACGGGTCTCCGAGGCGGACTACTTCTTTGCCAAGGGGAGGATGTAGCCAAGAAAACAAGCGCCGGATGTTTGTAATTCAGCTGATACCAATGCGAAAAATGTCGTTTTGAACCACTGTAAGCGCCCTATAACTATGGCTGGTATGCGCTGTGAGAGCTACTGACTACGCGAGCTGCGCAATCAGAGTTCTGTCAAAATTGATCAGACTACAAGAAACCTCTAATCGATATCAAGAAAACAGAAGTCTGATTTTCGGAGATATGCAATCCGGTACATATAACAGGACCTCAGAATTACCTCCGAAACATGCCAGATTTCTTGGTATACAAGGTGATCGCTGTAAATCTCCCGCGGGATTGGCTGGGCACGGCAAACAGTCGGATCCGGAGTAACATCGGAGAATGCCTGATCCCGCGGGTACACAACAGCCCCATCCGCCAAGGTCTTGAACAAGCTTAAGAATAACCTTTTCCCACCTCAAATCAACATCTTGGCTTGGCCCTGACATGATGGTGGAGTATCGCCCAGGCGGGAACAATCCACTCTAGTGGGTAGTCGTGCCCGGAGCTTCACTGTACAGGTCGCAGCAATGGACTCTCCGCCCTTGGCACGGGAAGACTCGGGCGTTTGCTGCGTATTTGGAGTAACATGCCCAGACTGGACGGGAGAGACGGGAGCATTTCCCCTCCTTGAGATGAGAGTTGCTGCGTAATTGGGGAATATGATGAGTGTATTACGATTCAGTCAGCTTGGCGAATGGCTAGCTAGAGCGAAAAAACATACGAGAGAATTGTGAGTCCGTTTTACTTAGTCGAATTGATGAAAGCGTGGAATAAGAATAGGACTCGAGTTTTGTTATAGGCATTTTGAAGAGACTAAAGCGATCGAGGCTGGTCTATTGACCTAAGGGCCGGTGATACGGCGCTGACACGAAGAGCCTCATTTTCAGCCTCTTCAACAACCGCCATCGCATCATAGATCTCAGTAACAATTAACTCTAAAACAACAACTTTAAAGAGACACGAATTGCGAGTGATCTGATCACCATTTGACACCGCCGATCTCTGGTCCTTCATCTGGGGTCCGATCCAGTCTGTGTGTTTTCGCACGCGAGACCGTTTTTGCCCCAGAACCCTTTTTTCTTCTCCAGTTTTTAAAAACCAAGAAGATGAAAGAAAGTCCTTCTTCTTTGCCCCGGACTCTTGGCTCACAACATGCAACCTTTTCCCCAGCTTGCCCAGCCATGCCAATATTGGAGAGATGCGGGGTTTTCCGTCTTTCCTATCGCCAATGTTTTTCTTCTCTTGTGTCTCGCTCATCTATAAAAAATGCCATCCACCGTCGTTTTTGTCGCTGCTCTTGTTCTCGTGTACTCAGTCTTTTGCCTTGGTTGACTTCACAAGCCCCTCCCTTTCTCAACCATCAATAGTCGTTATCTCTTTATTTGTTACGTGTTTTCTGTCAAGATATGACGACCCCGAGTGAGAAAGCGGGCGGTGATGTCCCGCCGCAAGACATTCAGGTCCCGGGTTCTGATGTCAAGGCTCCCATTGACGAAAAGGCCGATACTGCTTCTGCCATTGAGAAGGAGCTCGGTATGGTAGAGGAGGGGTATCTCAAGAATGAAGGTCGCCTTCCTAGCCCCGAGGAGCAGATTGACGCTCTTGGTATCCCGAACTGGCGCGAGCTGGAGAAGAAGATTGTTCGTCGTCTTGATATGACTCTCATGCCTTGTGTTTGGTGTCTTTACTTCTTCAATTACCTTGACAGAGCGTCAATCGGTCATGCTAGGCTGAGCACATTTGACCGAGATCTGAATCTTACTGGTGCCAACTTCTCTTCTGCTGTCTCTATTCTCTCCCTCGGTTATGGTATATTTGTCCCGTCTTATACCTCTTCTGGCGGTGCTGACTCCTACAGTTCTCGGCCAACTTCCTAGCAACATGTTGATTACCAAGATCCGGCCCAGTCTTTATCTTTGCCTCATGGCTATTGTTTGGTCTGGTGTCAGTGTCGCTACTGTCGGAGTCAAGTCTTACTCTGGACTCATGGGAGTTCGATTCGCTCTTGGTCTTGTTGAGGCCCCTCTTCTTCCCGGCGCTATCTACCTTCTCGGTTCTTGGTAAGCTCATCTATCTTCACTGTATCACCATTTCCCCGAAGCTCACCTGATATTCTAGGTACACCAGAAAGGAAGTTGCTTTCCGCATGGCTATTCTCTACTCAGCTCAGACCATCGCCTTCTGCTCAGCCGGTCTCATCGCAGCCGCCACGTACGCCACTCTTGAGAAAGCCCACGGCCTTGCTGGCTGGCAATGGCTCTTCATCATCCTCGCCACTGCAGGCGCTGGCTCTGCCATGATCTGTATCTGGTTCATCCCCGACTATCCCGACTCGACAACTGGCAGCGCCATGTGGACTATGACCGAAGACATGCGAAAGGTTGCTGCCGCACGTGTCCTCGCTGATCGCCCATCAACTACTGAAGCCAAGACCGGTGCATGGGAAGGACTGAAGCTTAGTGTTCGCGACCCTAAGCTCTACATCCTTACTCTTATGAACATCACCATCTCTGCTGCTTACGGTTTCTCCAACTTCTACCCTTCTATTGTTCGTGGCCTGGCCGCCGATTGGGGATACAGCTCTGTCATCGCACTTGTTCTCACTGCGCCGCCTTACATCTTTGCTGCTATCGGCTCTTATGTCAACGCTTGGCACTCTGACAAGTAAGTCTCAACTGATATCATACGTCACACAAATTACTAATAGCTGTCTTACAGGGTCAAGGAGCGTGGTTTGCATTATGCCATCCCCGTTGCAGTTGCTTGTATCGGTTTCATCGTCTGCTTGGCTACCACCAACCCCCAGGCCCGTTATGGAGCTTCCTTCATCTACGTTGGTGGCATGTACATCGCCAACCCTCTCATCATGGGTTATGTCAGCGGTATGCCATCCATGCTATTGCGTTACTTATCAAAATACTGACTATTTACCAGGTGCTCTTGCAAAGACTCCCGAAAAGCGAGCAGCCTCCGTTGCACTTTGCAACCTTCTTTCCCAAATCGGTAAGTTTGCTTACACTACTATTCCTCAACATCAACTAACAAGATCTGCTAGGAAACTTCACTGCTCCTTTCATGTTCGTGACCAAGGAGGAGCCTCGCTACATCAGTGCCTTCATCGGTATGATGGCCTTCGGCTTGACTTCCAGCGCTTGCGCTATTGTCATGAAGATCTGGCTCAGCCGCTCCAACAAGAGACTATTGCGAGAGGCGCAGCAAAATGGCACTGTCTACCAGCCTTATGTCACCTAAGCCTCAGCAACTGTACCTCCTGCACAGCCTTCATATCGAATGGGGTTGATGCAAAGGTGTATGGCTTGAGTTGTTATTAGATCTGAAAATCCCTTTACTGGAAGATATGAAAGATATGGAATGGGAAATATTGCGAAAGCTGGAATTTAAGCCAAATGGCTACTCGCCGCAATCAATCAGAGTTATGTACTATAACCTTCAAGGGTCATTATTTACAAGAAGTGCAAACTCTTATACCATCCACGTCACAAATCCTTTAGCTAAACTGCCACCAGTTGAAGTTGAACAGAGAGCCAGATGCAGAGCCAGTGAAGACAAAGAACAGATCACTCGTGCCAGTAGCACCACTAACAGGGCACTCCACGGTCTTGTAAGTCTGCCAGTTTCCTGTAGTCGTTACCGTGCAGGTACCAACCAACTTGCCAGTCTTGCTACCAAGCCGAAGCTCAATCTTGCCACCACTGCTGTTAGATGCAACACGTGCGCTGAATTTCTTTGCACCAGTGCTGCCAAAGTCGACTCCCTTGACTTTGATGTAGTCGCCATTGTCGATGAAAGCAACGTTAAGACCACCTTCACTGCAGACCTCCGTCTCGATACCCTCAGACCAAGCGATAGTCTCAGCTTCTTGCTTGACATAGGGGTTCAAAGACTTGACCTGTGCTGGGCCTTGTGTAGTCATCTGGATCTCGGGGATCAGACCGTCGGAACCATACTTGAAGCTCTCTACAGCCACGGACCGCGTGTACCCGCTGCCCCCGTTGAGGGCACCATTGTGATAGAAGAAGTACGAGTTGTTCTCAAAGTCTATGATGCCGGGATGGTTGGTGAAGCTTCGGCCCGCCTTGTTCATCACGACACCGCGGTAGGTCCAAGGTCCAGTGGCGCTGGGTCCAGTTGAGTAGCGGATATCCTCGGAACAGCAGTTGGCGGCGTAGATCATATAGTAAAGGTTGCCTCGCTTGTACAGCCAAGGTCCTTCCTCGAAAGTAGTAGGACGTTGCGCGTTGTTGGGTCGGCTACCGAATCCAGCAGTTGTGAGAGAAACTTGGTTAATGCCACCGCTGTAAGAGAGCATGTCTTGGTTGAGTTTGACATAGTACAAGCCCGGGTTGCCCCAGTAGAGATAGGCTTGACCATCAGTGTCGATGTATACAGTTGGGTCGATCTCATTATTCTCTACCAATGGCTTTCCGAGGGCATCAGTGTAGGGTCCAAGGATGTTGGTACTAACGCCGACACCAATAGCCATTCCTCCCGTCTTAGCATTACGGACAGGAACATAGAAGTAAAACTTTCCATTTCGAGCAACGGCTTGACCAGCCCAGGCTCTGCTGTCAGCCCAGCTGAAGGTCTTCAAGCTCATGGGGACACCATGGTGCTGCCAGTTGACCATGTCTGCTGACGAGAAGAGACGCCAGTCTGTCATGTTGAAGTCGGTGGAGCCGTCGTTGTCATGGCCTGTGAAAAGGTAGACGCGGCCGTTGTAGACCATTGGAGCTGGGTCTGCGGTGTAGATGTCTTGGACGATGGGGTTGTCTGCTAGAGCAACTCCAGTGAGGCCCAAGAGGGTGCTGACGAACAGCAATGGGGAAGTCAACCACATCTTGAATAGAGTCTTACAACAACTGCTGATGGGATTCAATGTCTTGCCAACTCAGGCTGTGAAGAAGAACAATTGTATTATGAGATTGTTGTAAGTAGTTGGAGGCCGCCTTTAAATATTCGATCCTTTGCTGACATGTAAATCTGAGTTTCCGCGTATAAGGAAGGTAACAACTCCAATTTGTTTGAGAACCCTGTTAGCGTAGTGTTGAACGAAGTTAAACGAGCGAATAACGTGTTCACACAAATAGGCTATGATTTCTTCGTAAGATAACCACAAACAATTTGCGCGCCTAGCTGGTATGCGGACATGAAGGCATATTTAACACCGAGCTTGAGGTTACTATTTGCGCGCATCGTCCGACTGCAGCTATTCATGAAAGAAGAACCCGGATAATCGGATCAAGGTGAATCATTTACTAGAAACAGACAACATATCGGCGGAGACTCAACTGATTGGCACGCATACGAGAAGAAACTTCGAGTCATGTTTCAGTCAAGGGTGAGATCAACATAAATCATCTGATGCATCCTTGCTTCATCTGGGGTAACGCCGAACGGAATGCCTCTTCCGTTCTTCGGAATGGGGACGTGATGACATCTACCAAATGCCGACTGCTGCAAGTGCCGATCATCCGTTAAGCGATCCATATAAAACACACCCAAATTAGGCTAATACTTCGTTCAGCATCGTTCAGCTCCCCTTAATTATCGGAGTAGTGACGAATAGATGAAGCGTCTGCTGATTTCATCCCCATAGTTTGACCACGTTTGTTTCAGCCTGAAGTTGGCGCATCGTGCATAATGCGGGGTTCAACCCTGTAATAAACATTGGCGCGCTGCTACTCGTGGCTCTAGAGGGGGCATGTATTTCCGTGAGAACTCTAAGAAGTCTGGACGCTGATCCCTGCTTAGCTAAAGCGCACCAATCGTTTCATGTCAAAACTCTCAATTGGAGTGTCGGCCCTTTTTTTATAAGTTTGGGTGAGAAATACTGTGAACGGGTTTCTGTTCGACAGCGCTCTTTTGTTCTTCACGACTTCAACATGCGTGCTATTCTTGGCCTCCTCTTCTCGGCCGCTGCCGCTCTGGCAGAAACGTTCACCAACCCTGTCATCTGGGAAGATCTCTCTGACGTGGAAGTCACTCGCGCTGGAGATGCCTACTTCATGACCGCTTCGACATTCCACTACTCCCCCGGTGCTCCAGTTCTTCGATCATACGATCTCGTCAACTGGGAGCACATCGGCCATTCCGTCCCTGTTCTCGACTGGTCCTCCAAGTACAGCCTTGAGAACGGACAGCGAGCTTACGTCAAGGGCATCTGGGCTTCTTCTCTGCGATATCGCGAGAGCGATGGAAAGTTCTACTTCGTTGCTTGTATTGAGTTCGGCAAGACCTACATCTACAGCGCTTCGAGCCCAACTGGCCCTTGGTCTCAGATCTCAACCATCAACAAGTGCTATTACGATGCTGGTCTGACTTTCGACACTGACAGCACTCCTTATGTTGCCTATGGACGCGGTGATCTTCACATTGCCCAGCTCTCCAAGGACATGAAGACCGAAGTTAAGGAACAAATTGTCCTCACACCGCCATCTACGCTTACTCTTGAGGGATCTCGCCTGTACAAGAAGGACAACAACTGGTACATCTTCTTGACACGCCCTGCCACCGGACAATACATCGCCAAGTCAACCAACGGACCATTCGGAACTTACAATCTCAAGATCATCGCTGATAACCTCAAGCTTGCCACTGCCCCACGTGCTGGAGCACCTCATCAAGGCGGTCTTATCGATACACCCAACGGCAAGTGGTACTACATGTCTTTTGTGGACATGTACCCTGGCGGAAGAGCACCAGCTTTGGCACCCATTACTTGGGGCAGCGATGGCTACCCCAGCATCACCCTCGTCAATGGCCAATGGGGCAACTATGACTACCCGCTTCCCAAGCGCACGGTTCCTAGCCCTATTGGTACTGATACTTTCACTGGTCCCAACCTCCGAGCTGATTGGGAGTGGAACCATAACCCTGATACCAAGAGCTTCAGTGTCAACAACGGCTTGACCTTGAAGACCGCCACTGTTACCAAGGACCTGTATCAAGCTCGCAACACCCTCACGCATCGTATCCGTGGCCCCCAAGGAACTGGCACAGTCCTCATCGACTTCTCCAAGATGGCCGATGGTGATCGCACTGGTCTCGCTGTTCTTCGCGACTCATCAGCCTGGATCGGCATCGAGCGTGAAGGAAGCAACTTCAACCTCGTCTTCAACACAGGTCTCAGCATGAACACTGACTGGACCACCAAGTCCACTGGAAGTGTCTCAGCCCGGCAAAACAATGTATCCTTCCGCAAGGTGTATCTCCGTGTCGCCGCTAATATCAGCCCTGGTGCTGCTGGATCTGCTGTGTTCAGTTATAGCACCGACGGCAACAGCTTTACTAACTTTGGTAGCACTGTCTCCCTTGGTAATGATTGGCAGTTTTTCCCCGGACATCGTTATGGTATTCTTAACTATGCTACCAAGGCTCTTGGTGGATCTGTGCTTGTTTCGCGATTTGATAACAAATAATCCCCATGTTTGAGCTTCATCGTATATAGTTGTCAGGTACATATCGAGAGAATAGTATATACTTATCAACAACACTCAGTCTCACGCTTTCATACCTTGGCAGTGATAATGACTTAGAAAGGCTTGTTATCTCGGACTCAATCTTGCATAGCTAAGTGTGACAATAGGCACCACCACATAAGAAGAGGGTACTAAAAGAAGCTGCAGAGATTTCTCTGAACGTAGGCTATCTCGTCTAGATCTTTTATCATGGTCTTAAGTTTGCTGTCTCACCAAATTCAAGACCAAGGTGGCAAGGCCCCCATATACGAATACAAGGGTTCATGTGCAAGCTGCAGTCCAGTTCAACCGGCCCGGGCCTACGATTGGTCTTGAATCGGATCTGCTGATGGCTGGGGCCTTATTTCGTCAGCCCTCTTTTTCGTTTCACTATATGTCTCTTGAGACCAGTTAATCCACACCTACCCGTACAGTCGGGGCCAGAACCTCTGATGAGTCCACATAGGAGAAACCAGGATGTCTTCACCCATGACGATTACACCGTGGGATGGGTCTGCGCCTTACCCAAAGAGCTAACGGCCGCTACCGCCATGCTGGATCATCAGCACCCAGCACTATCGAAGCCCCGAAACGACATCAACTCGTATACTCTTGGTTCTATCGGGCCTCACAACATCGCCATTACTTGCTTACCAAAGGGCATGGTGGGAATGTCCCAGCAGCAACAGTTGCTAGTCATCTAGTCACTACCTTTCCCTCCATTAAAGTCGGTCTTATGGTAGGTATTGGCGGTGGTGTGCCATCCAACAAGGTCCGGCTTGGAGATGTTGTTGTTGGTACATCGTCTGGTGACTATCCAGGAGTAGTAAAGTGGGATGCTGGCAAGGTACATGGCCAAGGAAAGTTTGAACGAACTGGATCACTCAACAATCCACCTCAGTCACTGTTGACTGCTCTTACACAGCTGGAGACGCAACACAACTTGGTCGGGACGAAGATACCCGAGTATCTCGAAGAACTGAAACAGAGATGGCCAAAGCTTGCAGCTGTATCTCTACGGAACGAGTCTTTCAAAGATGTGTTGTTTAAGTTGTCTTACGATCATATTTCAGGCACGATTTGCAATACGGATGATGGGGATGTAGATGAGAGCGAGAATGAAGAGCAGGACCCTTGTCGGTTCTGTGATACATCTATGGTTGTGAAAAGAAAAGGCAGAGAAATGCGCATACACTACGGCCTAATTGCATCAGGCGACAAGCTGATCAAAGACGCTGCATCACGGAACAAACTCAACAAAGACCTCGGTGGAGAAGTCCTCTGTATCGAGATGGAGGCTGCAGGTTTAGTGAATCACTTTCCTTGTCTTGTCGTCTGTGGTATATGTGACTATGCCGACTCACACAAGAACAAGGATTAGCAGGAACACGCAGCTATTGTAGCCGCGGCTTTTGCAAAGGAGCTTTTACAGTATGTGCAACCAAATGGTGTGGAGGGCGAGCGTCCACTGAAGGACTTGTTGAACGATGGTAAGATTTCTGTGTCCCCACGCCCAATCACTAGCTAATTATGGATAGTCCACTCGTTTGTTTCCGAAACACGCGAGGATGTTGCTGAGATTAGATCCAATCAGAGTAGAAGGGATGATATCAAGATTCTTGACTGGCTCACGACAATCGACTACGGCTTGCAGCAGAGCGAGTTTCAAAAGGTGCAACAGCCAGGAACTGGCAGTTGGCTTCTCGATACGTCCGAGTACCGAACCTGGTTGGAGACACCTGGGAAAACTCTCTTTTGCCAGGGTATCCCAGGTGTTGGGAAGACTATCCTGACATCAGGTCTAATAGATCACCTCAGCTCCAAACTTGCTGGGGACTCTGCGAGCGGTATATCATACATCTTCTGCAATTTTCAGAGACAGGATCAACAAACCAGCGATGGCCTCCTTGCGTGTATCCTGAAACAGCTTTCTGCCGGCTTGCCGTCGCTGCCGGAGTCCTTGCGGTCTCTCTACACAATCCATGCTATCCAACGGACACGGCCAACATCCAGAGAGATTGCTTCTACTCTTGGGTCCGTAATCTCTGAACACGCGAGAGCTTTTATCATAGTCGACGCACTTGACGAGTACGGGAGTGCTCCCGGCGCAAGAGAGTCCTTTCTAGTGCAGCTTGCTCGACTACAGCAAGAATTTGACGTCAATCTCTTTGCCACTTCACGATATGACACTGCGATCTCCTCTGAGATCAGATCTAGCTTCATCAACAGCATGAATCTAGAGATTAACGCAGTGAGGGGTGATATTGGCACATATATCGAAGGAAACTTTAACATTTTGCCTCCTGATATTCGGCAAAATATGGACCTTCGCCGGGATATTGTAGAGTCTCTCCAGGTATCTGTGGACGGAATTTATGTTATCATACAACAGGCATAAGACCTATTGCTAACAGTTTGCAGGTTTCTTTTGGCACGGATATATCTGAACCTGCTCAGCTTCAAAGTCTCTGAAACGGAGATACGAAACCAGTTAGCCATGTTCAAGCGAGGCAGCAGAAAGGGCAACGCTAAAGCCTTATCCGATGCCTACGAGCAAACTATGACTAGAATTAAATCTCAGGAGTCAGATCACGCGATGCTAGCCAAAGGAGTTCTCCTTTGGCTTACGTACGCGAGAAGCGAGCTGACCGTTGAGGATCTGCGATACGCCCTTGCGACAAGATCCAAATACCGCATGGTTTGCACACAAGACTTGCCCTTCGAGTCGACTATGATCTCTGCCTGTGCCGGACTCGTAGCCTTGGACGAGTCGAGTAAGATCATTCGGCTTGTTCATTTTACCACGCAAGAATATCTCATCCAGAACCCCAATGAGCTATTTCCGTTGACGGAACAAGACATTGCGAGGACATGTATGGCACATCTATGGGTTAGCGAGAATGAACGGTACCGTTTTCTCGACTTTGACCTCGCTACCAGGTCCTCTTATCCATTATGGTGGTACAGCGCTCTCAATTGGGGACATCACGGGCGCAAATCCTCCATTTCGAACCATGAGCTTATCGAATTCATGAATAATGAAGCGATTGTCAGTCTTGCCATGAGAAACACCCTTCAGAAATTTACCGTCGGTTACTTCTTTATGAGACCCCTTCATATAGCGGCATATTTCGGCCTTACTGAACTAGTGGAGGATCTCCTTGACAGAGGGGAAAGGGTAGATATAGCGGACCGGACTGGAAGGACGCCCCTTTCATATGCAGCTGAACAGGGCTGCGAGGCCATTATGGTAATGCTTCTTGGAAGGGGGGCGGAAGTTGATTCTCAAGATGGTGACATTATTTCCAACTGGAACTATTATAAGAAGAACCCAGGACGTACCCCATTGTCCTTCGCCACAGAGCTAGGGCATGAAGACGCAGTTCGCATCTTGATAGCCAATGGGGCGTCTTCCTCGGTGAGGGCCAAATCGGGACTTACACCACTATCTTATGCTGTGGAGAACAGACGAGAGAGTCTGGTTAGGTGGTTTCTTGACACGGCACCTGGAGATATCAGCATTGAATTAGGACGTGCAGTTGAGTACGGACATAAGAGTATTGTCCGACTTTTGCTTGAGCATGGTGCTGAGGTCGACTGCTCAACAACCCCGGGTTTCACACCACTGCTTCGTGCAACACGCGCCAATAACGAGGACATCGTCCGGCTACTACTGGCAAATGGGGCGAACCAAGATCCCCTCTATAGTCTGTCTACGCCACTTTTATCTGCTGCCGTCAGAGGGTACGATGGTATTGTGAAACTACTTCTTGACACTGGGAGGGTCGAGATCGACCGAACGGATAGATTCGGGCGTACGGCTTTGTCCCATATGGCACAGCATGGTAACGAAGGCATCGTGAGAATGTTACTAGATATGGGGGCCAATCCTAACACTGAGGCACAGGCGACATTCATTGGAGCACAATTCTATAATAGGAGAACACCGCTTTCGTTCGCAGCAGAGAAGGGGCATGCAGCGATCGTTGAGCTTCTCATCAACAAGGGGGCAACTGTTGGTCTAGGACCTACCGACGAAGCTAAGAGTACCAGATTGGCACCGATTTCATATGCTGCGAGAAACGGGCACGAAGGTGTGGTTCGAGCTCTCGTGGAAACCGGCCGAGCTGACCCGAATTTCCCGGATTACAAAGGGCAAACGCCGCTTTCTTATGCCGCAGGAAAGGGTCTGACGTCTGTTGTCCGACTATTGCTAGGACAGTACAATGCTGACCCCGGTCATATGGATAAGGATGGACACACTCCTCTATCAGATGCTGCTAAGAATGGCCATGTTGGTGTTATCCGCGAACTCCTGAATACGGGCAAGGTTGGACCGGATTCTGTTGATGGTTGGGGCCTTACACCTCTTTTCCATGCTGCATCATGGGGGCATAAGTTCGTTGTGCTTTTGCTTGTTGAAAAGGGAGCAGATGTTGGTTATATTATTCCCAGTGGAGACTGGAAAGGAAAGTCGGCTTCAGCAATTGCTTCAAGATATGGGCATCAGGCAATAGTAGACATTCTAGGTGAGAAACGGTAATAACTCTAGAACACCACAAATGTATGCAAAGCAAGTAACTATACAGAATCTCAATTGAATACCTAAGGGAAAGATAGAGAAGTATCTGAGGTAAAGACAGGATCCTAGTTAACATATACCCTTAGCATTGCCCAACATTGCTAAGCCACATAGGACTCCGCAGTAAGCCATATAGACTTGGGATCATGCTGCAGCTTGCTTCTTTTAACAGTAGTGGTCGCCATTCTAAAGTTTTAGATGTTAGACATGCACTAGGCTGATGACGAATGGAGTAGTATTGGACTTACAAAGGTACGGCCAATGCTGAGATCGTTGCTGCTCTCGTAGCCACCTCTGCCACTGCCGCACTTGCTATCAAGGTAACCATCCTTTCGAAGAACCGACTGGACTAGGTTGCCGTTGATATAACTGCCCTTTCCTCCACTCTTGTAGTCACAAGCGAAGAAAGTTACGCCCTTGTGAGTTTTCTAAACACCCACGGTTAGCTGTGAAATTTAAATGGAAGGGCATATCATACAGAAATCTGGCCCTTGAAGTTACCAGAAAGATCAATCTTTCCATCGGCGCCTTGTTCAACCCACAGCTTGAACCCCTCTGCACCAGCAGCAGCGTCCTCTTCGTTGAGGGCAAAGTTGTCACCGTCTGGGCATGTGGCTGGTCCAAGGAGATCATCACGGGCCTGAAGACCAGCGGGCCTGGAGCGTGTGGGTGAAGCAGCAGCCAAAGCAGTGCAGGCCGCGATCAAGACTGTGAAGGAGTACATCATGATGTAAATAGTGTATATAGAAGATGAAAATGTTTTGACAGTGTTGGTAGATGATATTTATCAGGTTGTGAAGATAAGATGAAGATGAGAATGATTTGGCATTAAACTCGTGGGTGAACAGAGGGCTTTAATACTTTTTCGGGGAGCCCATCTCAACAGGAAGGCATTCTTCAACTTGCAAACTTTCATAGACTTAGGAGCCATTACGTAGGGAGTTCCAACACTACAGCACATCTTGAGACTACTACGTCAATGTCTCCATCCGTAAACTAGAATTCGCCTCTCAAAGAGATGCCGACCTTCCAATTCAGAAGGTCAGATAATCCTTTGATCCTGAGATATTCCTTCTCGATGATCTCTGACATAGGGTCAATAATCAGGCAGTGAGATAACCTCTTCTCTAGATGATTATGGGTCGAAAGTGTTCACCAGCCTCTCATAAGAGTGCTGTTCCGAGTTGATAGACCTCACAGCTGGTGCTTACATCATGCGCCTTACAGTCAATTACGTCAGTGTATCTATTCAATCCCCGATGAGAAAGGGACTTCGGGCTTTTAGCAAGTTCCAGGTCTAATTTCGGAAGCTCAATAGATCCTTCGGTCTTGAGATCTGCCCTCCGGGTTATTGATCGTCGATGATCTGCATGTTGCGGGAATTCCCTCATCATCCGCGTGCTGACGCTGGGGGCCTTTTACCCCTGCATACGAGAAACTGGATCCTTTGCTTATGGACAGACGCCGACCAAACAAGGCGGAGCAGGCTGATCATCAACCTTAGAAGTTTGTTGATGCCTAGGAGGAACTCGCGAAGGATGACTTCTAAAACTTTACTTACTTTGCATATCGATCGGCAGAAGAAACGGGATTCCGAGTGTACAGACAGAAACCTGTGAGCAAGGTATTAAGTTGTGATTTGCTCTATCAGACTCTCAATTCATTGAAAATAGTCTTGTATATGAAGGAAAACTACTTAAAGTCGTACAATTGCGGCATAACTGAACATTGGAAATCATCGTCATACAGCACCACTCATCGCAATATTCTATTATCTTTTCTCCAAGAACAGCCTCAAACCTAGCCACTATGTTTCACACGCGATTTATCACCGCTGTCTTAGCTGGTCTCCTTGGAGCCCAAGTAGTTCTCGGTGTTAAACACGGTGAAATCAGCCAGTTCGATGGCAAAAACGTGCGCTGGCAAGAGCTTGCCAAAGGCGTCTTCACAGGTGTCCCTGAAAATGAGTGGAACGATAAACGTAAGTGTGCATACCCATAGAGTCCGCTCTGGTTCTGACAAAACATAGTCCACAAGAGGTCTGCCGTAGAGCTCGATATTGACGAGATCGTCGGCAACAGTACTATATCTGATGGCACTCAACTCGAATCGCGTGACCTTGCAGGCACGTGCAGAGCTGGCCAAAAATGCGTCGTCAAAGCAACCAACTACGTGTTGCTCTTGGGTTACAGCGCTTGGCTGAGCACTGCTGAGTATGTCTCCAGTGGCAATCTCTGGGAGTTCCTCAACAAACCCTTCGTCGCCAATGCAGGTGGCGTTGCCATAGCTGGTATCATCTCGGGCCAGATCAACGAGGCTACCAAGAAGGAGTGCAGCACAGAGTCGCCTGATATTTCCCAGGCTGACATTATTCGCACCGCCCTAGAGAGTGTTATTGACAAGAATACCGAGGCTGGAGAGGTATCAATTGATATCAGTGGACCCAGTGGCACGGTTAACATCAATATCAAGGCTGGTCCTCCTAATACCAGCCCTAACCCAGAATGCAACCAGGGGTGATTTCGCTGTATAGCGAAGAGCTCTAACCGGTACTTTAAGGTTGGGACTACATGATAAGCCTGAGGCGTACTGATGTCCAATCGGTCTCAGGGCTGGCGCGCTTAGGAAGATTGAAGGAGTGTCTTTGTAACTTGGTTGATCAGATAGCTGAGATTGGTATTCGGGTGCAGGAGATACTACATTCGTTTGCGTGGCCAAAATTCGGCGAGGCTGAGTCTCTAAGTCTCTTTATTATGTAGTAGTTAAATATAGCCTATCAGTCTATTAATCCAGGCGAACTAAATCATCCTTCGCTGACATGCTGACTGACCAGCCCCAGTGCTCAACATTTGAAGCCAATCACAACAAGGAAATCATGGAATGTGGGGAAGCAAAATGATGCTCCAGGCAGCCATTTAAACACCAGCTCTCATAATAAGAGAATAAACTCTTCCCCTCAGTCTCATTTGCAATACATCTCAATTCCTCTTACCATTATTTGTATCAATCGCCAAGATGACTGCCAAGCCCTGCTCACATTATGAGTCCTGGTGGTACTCAGACGCCACCCGCTACGAGTACCTCAAGAGCGACCTCTTCTGGACACTCGCAGTCCTCATCATAGCCAATTGCTGGTGGTCAGCCAAGCAGGTCGATTCATTCCCGGATGAAGACAACCAAAATGACAAAAAGGACGAAAAATATACTTCTCTCGTTAAATCCAGCACTGCAACCCCGCAGCCTCGTCCTGGCTTTTGGCTCAAGGATCGCATTACGTCACGACTTCGCAAATATCTCGCCCTTTTCGTCTGCACATCTGTGTTCCCTCTCTTGGCTCTCCATGGTTCCTGGGTCATCAAATCTGCCTGGCGAATCTCTTTCGGGCTGGTCAATCGGACATACCCAAGTTCCCTCAAGCCGCGGATGCTGGGCTTTATTGTCTACTCGCCAATTGCTACTATCATATTGCTAGCTTGGGTAGCTGTCTTGGGTACTGGTGTCTTTATTCTCGCGACGCAGATTTTACTTTGGGTCAAGATCTGGGAAACCAATACTGATGTGCAATCTATCATTCCTGTCCCAAGAGATGACATGAAGAAAGTTGATGGCGATGGTGATTGGGACGAGATCAAGGAGAGCGAACAGGAGGGTATTAAGAAGACTTAGGGCAGTACAGATAAGGAGGACTTCATTTAAAATTCTACAGGGACTGATAATAAATTATATTTAAATCTTCTCTCTTCAGCTTCGTTGGGAAAGATTTATCGATGCAGTAGGCAACTTAGCACTCCTGTATCTCTCCTGAAGGGCCCTGCGACAGCAGTGCAATATAGCAAAGCGTAAGATGCAGTGACATAGCTAGTTAGATTGTGACCTAATAAAAGACCTGGAATAAGACGCATGCAAGACGCGAAACGCGAAAGTAAAAAGACCGAAGCGCAAGACGAGCGTGAGATAAGCCTATCGATAAGTGCTTATCAGGCCTCGGCCAGAGAAGGATACAGGAACCGATGCTATCGATAAGGAATGCACGCGAAATGACATTGGGTGACTTTAGGCTAATTGCCCTGTTGAAGTTTACTTCTTTTATAGCTGATTGGACGTTCGAGACTATTATATATCTCAATCTATAGTATTTGCTAATTTATTATCTATCCATTGACTATAATCATTATAGTGTTTTCCCTAGATCTTTGTTAAATAGAACTATTTTAATCCTTATGCTTGTTAAGAGATCTATATGGATCGCGTCTACCGATCTCCATTCCCCCTGGGGTTGGTGTTCTCTCCACGCCAAGTAGTTTTCTCACATCCACAAGCTTACTTGGCTTGGAGCTTGGCTACCCACTGTTGATTTTGGATAAGTTCAAGGTCCAATTACTATCCTTGAATGACGATGCTCTGACTGTGTGCGTGAGGCCGCTGGGTAAATCGAAAACTGGTCGAGGCCAAGACTCTTGGTAAATGCCACGCGCAGGAAATCACCAAGCATCGAGAAGCATAGTAGCGGCATAGATGGGTAAATTAACATGTTTCAGCCTAGGAATCGTTTAAAGACCCATTCTCTAGAGTGGGTAATCCTGTAGTCTCGACGCGTTAAAGCGCGTCATAGATATACCTACCCTAGGTTTTAGTATATTAGAAGGCATTATTATTTTATACTCCTTAGAGCTGGCTACAATCTTAGGAAAAGTACTGCAGTAGTTAAAGAGAACAGCTTTTATTAAGAAACAGAGTGTCCTTGCATTTATTCTTATATTTTAGAGTAAAACGTAGTTTTCTGTCTTCTGTACTTCAATCAGTAAATCTCCACAAGCAATATCAAGGTCAAACTACATCATAGGCAGTTTCAAAAATCAATGACCACTAGAATACACTAGACAACTTCGACCAAACTGCCAATTTGCGTTTCTTCTCTCTAGTATATCTTTATAAACATCGCACTTAGCCTAGCTATTGCGCAGACAGACTTGGTCATAGCCCCAACAATTGCAATCACTGAACAGAGGCAATATCCATTTCTACGTCAGTGCACCTTGACTCAATATACGATCGGAAGCCGGCGACATCATCAGCTGAACGTCCTATCCCTCGTGGCGGAGTCGTGTTCAGTCCGTCAGATCAGTCACGCTCGACCCAAAAACAGTGGATATCTCAGAATCTAGGCCTGGGGAATTTCGGCCCTCGGTTCCTTGAGCTCCACGTCCAACAAGTGCGGGTCAAGCTCAGGACAAGTCTTATTGAGTGGAGATACCATCGCCAAAAAGAAAATTGGGTTCGGTGAGCGCCAAGGTCTTGGTCGACGGTTGAGAACTTGTGTTTGCCTCCAGTTTGGCTTGGCTCTGGGCTGTTCTAGGATCATTATGCGACGCGCAGGTTCTAGGCCGATATTTGTATCTGTTAATCGGCTAAAGTCCACGCACATGACTCTGCGGCTAGGTATAGCAGATCGTGGCTATTTCAGCTGATATGCCGAGAATAACTCGGGATTTGCATAGTTTATTTTTAATATTCGGGTTTTTGTGAGAGAAATCGCATTGAATCGATCAGGAAGAAGAATTGGGAGCGGGTCGTGATTGGCGGAGTGATTAAGGTTGTTTATTTACCCGTATTTACCCGTATTTAGCCAAATGCCACTCTAGGCCAAGACTGGAGAATATCCCCGAAGCCAACTGAGCAAACAAGTCACGGGTCATAATTCCGCACCACGAGGAATTCCATTCTCTTCATTTTTCGATGTTCAATGGCTCATCGAGAACGAGAATTTGGTCTTGGAAGAGGGCAAAGACTCGAGGCACAGCTCCATTGATGGCTGCCCCAAGAAGGTCGTGCTACAGGCAAAATGGGATCTACAAGCCCAGCCCCGTAAGCCTCAGCATCGGTGATGGCCATGATGTTATGTCCATCGCACGTTTGAACTCAACAATTCTAGGCACAAGATCAGATCAGATGCCCAAAAAATCCGACAAGAAAATACGATATTGTAGCATGGTGTTCCTCGCGAAAACCCCCCGTGGCGAGATGAGATGGTCCCCCTTTCGGTAACAGGCTAATAGCGAAAATCACCCCCATGGGCGGCTTAATCGCAGAGCCCCATTATAATAATCACTTTCACGGGCTGCTCCGTGCAACAACAGCAGTTCAAGAGACGAACACAGTGGAGTTCCCCCAGCTTGTGACTGTCGATTCTCACTCATCCATGCTGAAATGAGTGCGGCCCGGCCTCCATCTTGGCTACTCCGTAGACACTCATGAATACCAAGACTTCCAAGACAGCCAAGGTGGAATAAGATCGCCCATTCCGAACGAATGAGTGGAACCCGCACGCCTTCAATTGCTCTTTGTCCTTTTGCCTGCTCGGTTCTTCCGTTCGATCTGGGGTCTGTCACCCGGTCCGCACGCCCGTCACATTTGTCTTCTGGCCTCACTCGACGCGCTTTCTATATCTATCTGGGATCTCCCCCCATTTCTCATCACTCTTCCTTCCATTGTTCACCTCAACAGCAATCTGCTAAGCCACTGAGTGCTTCTGGCAGAACAATAACGAAATCCACTCTATTGTTACATTTTAATACCTGAACCCCTCGGTTGAGAAATCGTCATGGGCATCAAGGACATCATCGGCCTCGGGGTCGACGAGAAGACGAAGAAGCTTCAGGAGGAAGCTCCCAAGTTCGAGCATGTTACTTGGTACAAGGACCCCGGTCTGAGGGTCTTGACTTTCTACGCGTGTACTCTTTGCGTTTCTTCTATGGGAACTGGCTGGGATGGGTAAGCAAACCCCAGATTCTGTGAATCCAGTCACAGTCCACTGACTTGTCGCGCTTTTAGCATGTACATGGGTGTCGTTCAAAACTTTGACACCTGGAACAACTTCTTCGACAAGCCCGAGGGCAGCAGACTCGGTCTTTTAGTCGCTCTCTATCAAATCGGTTCCGTCGCTTCTATCCCTCTTGTCCCTGTCATCGCCGATCGCTGGGGTCGTCGCCCTTGTATCGCTCTCGGCTTCATCCTCATGGCCATCGGCGCTGGTCTCCAGGCTGGCGCTCCTGATTACGCTACCTACTCTGGCGGTCGTGTTCTTCTCGGTTTCGGCAACTCTTTCGCCCAGATTGCCTCTCCTATGCTTCTCGCTGAGCTGTGCCATCCTCAGCACCGTGCTCGATTCACTACTGTTTACAACTGTCTCTGGAACATGGGTTCTCTGCTCGTTTCTTGGACTTGCTTCGGTACTCACTACTGGGGCGGTGGCAACAGCAACTGGTCGTGGCGATTCCCCGCTATTCTCCAGGGTGCTCCCGGCCTGATTCAGCTCGTCATTCTCTGGTGTAAGTTGATCTTCTGATCGAATTGTTTTATGGACCTTGCTGACGAAAACCCTCTAGGGATCCCTGAATCCCCTCGATTCCTCATCGCCAAGGATCGCCAGGACGAAGCCCTTCACATCCTCTCCAAGTACCACGCCAATGGCAACGCGAATCACCCAACCGTTCAGTTCGAGTATCGCGAGATCCGCGACACCATCAAGGCCGAGCAGCTCGCCGACAACAGCTCCCGCTATACCGACTTCCTCAAGACCAAGGGCAACCGTTACCGTCTCCTCGTCCTCTTCTCCCTAGGTCTCTTCTCCCAGTGGTCAGGCAACGGTGTTGTCTCCAACTACTCTGCCCGTCTCTACATCAACGCTGGTCTCGATAGCGAGAACGAACGTCTTATCATCACTGCCGGAAAGACCATTCTCGATTTGTTTGTCTCCATCGGCTGCGCTCTCCTCGTCGAGCGTCTGAACCGTCGGTTCTCCTTCCTCTTCGCCACTGGCGGTATGTGTCTGACCCTGCTCTTCTGGACCCTCACCTGCGGTCTCCACGAGCAGCACCAGGCTCCTGGCGCCAACAACGCCATGATCTTCCTCGTCTGGCTCCACGGTGTCTTCTACTCGACTTGTTGGTCTGGTCTCTTGATCGGTTATGCTGTCGAGATTCTTCCCTACTCTCTCCGTGCCAAGGGTCTTATGTTCCTTAACATTTCGGTCCAAATCGCTCTTCTGCTCAACAACTACCTCAACCCTCTTGCTTTCAAGCGCTGGCAAGCCCCCGCCGTTGAAGAGGGCGAGAAGGAAACTGGATACGGGGGCAACACCTGGAGACTCTACCTTATTTACACCATCTGGGTCGCCGGTGAAGTCATCTTCATCTTCTTCATGTATGTCGAGACTCGTGGACCTACGCTTGAGGAGCTGGCCAAGGTCATTGATGGTGACGACGCTGCTGTGGCCGATGTCGACCTCGAGCACGTTGAGAAGGAGGTTCTCAGCAAGGAGACCGAGAGAATTTCTTCGGAGGATCAGGAGGTCCATCAGATTGCTCCCAGCAAGGTCTAATTACCGTCTTGTCACATTCGCACGAAGAGGGCACCGCGATAGTTAGTAAGCGCGCGTCAGCCTGTCTATGATAATTATTTTGATCTAGTCTAGTGAGCTAGCTGAATGAGTTTAATGTTATATATTATTGATGAAAACTATGTCTGCGCCGACTCTTGTAATCCCTGCTTCAAAACATCATCGTGGCCAAGGCCAATTGCATAAGACGGAGCCGTGCGCTGCGAAACCTATCTATCACAATCAATTTGCATAGCTGCTAAGAGAGGTCTGACTACTGCAAAATGACTAGGCGCTATCGTCACCGTCGTGTATATCAGGACGGTCATACCAAACAATTGAGTCTGAGCTAGATGAAGAACAAGGCTATAGGGAGCAAGAAACCACTGATCTTGGAAGAGGTTGGGAGAATCAGCCAATTAGTGAGCGTTCTTCATTAATGAAAATTACACTCTTTCATCGATTGGTGTTAAACCTATAATATTTCTTCCCCTATAGGGCTATCCCGCGGCCTGGCCATGGCCTGCCGACGCGCCCAGACCCCTGTAGATCAGATCATGTCTCCATACTTTTGACGCTGTGATACAGCAACAACTCAATCAGAGGCCGCCGAAACCACCAGACCCCTGTTGCGGTGCCTGGAGCACAGCCAGTTACGCGCATTCTCTTACCGCCCAGCTGCGAGAACCCGCGTTGGCGTCAGAACCTTCAGCTCAATGGCACCGGCAGTTACTCAAGTTCATTGCTCACATTGACGTATCTTCATATTATGGATAGAAATGAGAGCGATATGATAACTAGGACGTTATTAAGTGTATACCTTGCGACGAGTTTGCAGGAATGAAACTCAATACCTGTCTACTGAATGAGTAGACAAGCAGGCAGGCAAGGCATAGCCACGCCTCTGCCGCAAATCTGAGACATTTTTACATGGGGATGCAGGCAGCCTTTCTTGTCACCCATGAAGAAGCATGACGTGTGCGTGTTGGTCCTGACCCTGCAGAAGAGATAAGTAACCCAGCTCAGGCTGTTGGTTCTGTCAATTCTCATTCCCAATTGATCTCTCTAATCTGCGATCTGATTATCTGCTGCTCAACGCCCATGACATCTAACGGGACTGATTTCGTCGGCTGGACACCATCCCCAGACGGAAGAGGTACCTACGATATTATAGTGACATGCCTAGTCACGACATTTTTATGCTGTTGGACCTCGGTTTATCCCAACATTCCCGCGCCGGGAGATGGCTTTTGGAGCTCGATTAGGGATAAACTTGGACTTGCGTGCTTGGGATTGCTGGGTCCTGAGTTTATTATAGTGCTGGCCATTGGGCAGAAATCTTCAGCCCGCAGATCTGTCGTCGTATGTTGCGCTCTCATAACCAATTGTTACTCAAACCCAGGAGCTAATTCGCTGCAGAAATTCAGGCAAGCAGGATACACACAATGGACCATCACGCATGGCTTCTTTGCCGACATGGGCGGATTTGTACTTGCAGCAGATGATCTTCCCCGGCCGATCCCGCTCAACGCCGAACAGCTATTTTACCTAGTCAGCAACTCATACGTTAACTACCCCAACACCAGCGACCGGGAGCTCAAGGATAGGAATAAGTCAGATGGTTTAGCAAGGTATGTCAATCCGATTTACGCCTTTTCGGCGCCCTTACTGATAGTTACAGACTCATAACCCTTTGGCAGGGGACTTGGTTCGTCATAACCTTTGTTGCCCGACTGATCCAAGGACTTCATGTGACAACCATGGAGCTCACGGCTGTTTCGTTTGTCATCATTCTTTTTGGAACTGCATGGTGCTGGAAAGACAAGCCATCTGATGTAGGGACGACGATTACTATTCGCTGCCTTACCACGATGGAAGACATATTGACTCGTGTAAGCAATAGATGCCCCGAGTAGGTAAAGAGCCAGACTGACATGTATACAGGAAGGACGTCAGCCAGATCAGCCGTACTATCAAACCCCCCTCGACTTCATCAGCAGAGACGAAACCGCGCTGAACCTCGCCTGGCAATATTACAACGAACTCTCACGCAAGATCCTCTTCTCCCCCTTCTCACGACGCGTCAAAGAAGTCCCATGGGACCGAAACCCCGGCGACATCTTCCTCCGAATGGACTTTGATCTTGAACTAGTCGGCGTCGCATTCATCTTTGTCTTCAGCGCCGTCTTCCTAGGTGCATGGAACTTTTCGTTTCCCAGCACCGCAGAGCGAGACTTTTGGCGCGTATCTAGTGTTTACATGCTAGCTTACGGCATGTTTGGCGCGCTCTGGATGGAGCTGTGCATGTGGATCTTCATACCGCAGTATCGACTAGCTGAAGGTCTTGAACTGAGTCTTGTGGAGCGGGATCTTGATCAGCGACCGCATCCTGTGAGGAATTGGCATCATAGATTCCAGAACTGGAGAAGGAGTCGGTTTAGCAAGATTAGAGGCACTGGAGATTCTGACGGAGAAGGACTGACATCGCGAAGACCGAAGAAGGGCATTCTTGCTTTTCTGAGCAGGACATACAACATTTCGCAGGGCAGAGATCCACATCTGGGCGTTCAGGTCGGATTTCTGATAGTCACGTCTTTCTTGTGCGCCTCCTACTGTGTTTTCCGATTGTTTATCTTTGTAGAAGATTTCATTGGGCTGAGAGCGTTGCCGTCGAGTGCGTACCAGACGGTAGAATGGGCAGAGTTCATCCCTCATATCTAAAAGCGGCTGATGTCAGAACTGGACACCTAGCAATATTAAGAAATAGACGTTGGGTTACACTGAATTATGAGAGTCTTATTTCGAGTTGAGTGCCTGACTTCTAATGCTGATATCACAAGCTTTACACGTGTGAATAGTTGCGCAATTCATATTTATTCAAGTCAAGTCTGGTAGGGTGACAGCTATAGTCTAAACCATTCATGTCCAAGAACCTCTTCTGCACTAATCCGTTCTTTAGGATCATACTTGAATAACCTATACAGTAGATCCGCCATCAACTTCTGTTCGGCCTCAGGTGTCTGTAATGACTTAATCGGTCCCTCTTTGTACTTCTCCCCCGATTCGAAGATCTCGATTGGCTTGCTCAGCGCTACCTCAAGGGACCAGTCTTCTTCTTCACGAAGCCACTTTCCATCCGCGTCAAAGTATTCCTCCCGCGCCTCCCATTTCGCCCACCACTCTTCTGGGAGTTTGCCAAAAAACCTGACCATCTCCGCTAGTAGTTCATCTTTGTCGTAGATCATGTAGAAGAGCGGAAGTTGCTCCCTGATTTCGAATAGGGTGCAGCCAAGAGCCCAAAGATCGCAGGCGGGACCAACCGCATCTGGGCGCTCGAGAAGGATCTCTGGTGGAAGGTAGTTCTCTGGGATACCGAGATCCTCCGGCGGTGATGAGAACTTGAATGACTCGCCAAAATCAATGACGCAAATCTCCTCTGTCAGGAATTCATTCCCGAGTCTAGAGATGTCCGCTGGTTGTACAAGGTATCTTGGGCTAGATACTGGAAGGTCTTCTCCCGACTCCGTCTGCACTTGGACTTCCTCAGGATGCCCTAGGAGGGAGAGGAGCTCTTCTTCAGAAAGATGATCTAGATTACCCAATTTGACTAAAATATTGGACGGGCGAAAGTCTAGTAAAAGCATGTTAGCAGCTGTGTAGAGGGAGGATAGCATGGGTTGATGCCGTCCGGTGAGCTTACCTCCATGACAGATCTCATTGTTGTGTAAGAAGGCTAACGCTTGCGCAGTCTGATAGGCGAATTTCCGTAGGATAGCAGCAGGGCCCTTTTCCAATCGCATCCATAAACGCGGTGACACGCAAGGCCCAAGTGGCGGCAGCGTCAGGCACTGGTGGGTTCCATTCGGTCCCTCAATCGAGAACGAATCGAGCGGAGATGCAATGAACTGGGCACCTGGCATTGATTGATCAAGGTCCGCCAAGCTAAAATCCATAATCTCGTCGGACTTTAGATCACTGATCATGACTTTGAGGGCAATGTAACGGCCCTCTAGTGAGTCCCGACAAAGCCACACAGTCCCGAAACCTCCATGTCCAAGTTTATGAATGACTCGATACCGATCAGATGGGCCAAGCACGTCTCCAAGGTGGACTGGGTGATAGCCGCCTTCTTGATACTCCTCTAACGGTTCTACGTCTACCTTTGAGCCCTTGAGGTAAGTGTCCTGTGATGTTGCTGGAGCATGGTCGAGGTCACGGTAATCGGATTTGATACAATCGTCAAGTTGACCTTGCGTAGATGAAGGGCTGTGTGACCCTTTTGACCCCATGTCTTGGATGATAGGTCACAGGCAGAGATGGGACCCGAAGGGCCAGGATTGGACACTTTTCAACGCGAGGTAGTGGTTGAGAAACACGTTTCAATATAGTGCATGATGACGGACCTTTTTACCATGACATAAGGAAAACGCGGACTGCAACTATCCAGTCAAGCTTCTTTGGCGACTGGGAAACTCGAACAAATGTGAATTACTGTACAATTATGGAGGTTACGTTGATCACTGAGGGGTTCGTGTTTTCAGCGGAGTCAGGCGGGTGAAGCCATTGGATAGCGCTTGACCCGCCCTGTAACACCTTGACAACTGTAACCCCGCCTTTTCGGAGTCCGCCGAAGATTGCTTGCTATCTGTCATATCTTATCAGCAGCATTTAAACCAACAACACTGAGGGACAACAAAGCAAAGCAAAGCATCACAAAACAAACACTCAATACTTCAATTACTTCGAAATGGATAACGACCTTAAGTATCTTCTATCTCTCCAAGCCGTTCGAGACCAAGCGTCCAAGGTCTTCGAATCAGCAAAGCAAGGGAACCTGAAGCACTTCGATTATGACGAAGGCCGGATGGGAGCGGTCGCTGATTACGTATCCAAAGTCATCGATGTAAGCAATACTAAATCATGAGAAAGACCGTCAGAGCTGATATGATCAATTTCTAGCGCGACTTTGGTCCTGACAAATACGATACCATCCCCCCTCACGGTCGCTGGCAGCATTTCGAGGTTGGTGACGTCGCACGTGTCGATACCCTCGTGAAGCGATGGTTAAGCGAAGATGGGGTCGACCAGACCGAAATCACTCGACGCTTGGTCGATTTGTTCTTTGTGTCGGTGCTTCTTGATGCCGGAGCAGGCGATGTCTGGCGGTTCAAAGAGCTTGAGACTGGACAGGTCGTTGTTCGGAGTGAGGGCATCGCTGTGGCATCACTTCATATGTTCGCAGCTGGATCTTTTAGCTCTGACAGTTCTCTCAAGGAGAAGGTCGATGGTACGTTTTATGTAAGATTCCTGTTTTTCCTGGGCTAATAGGCTGTTGTAGCGAAGGGCTTGGTTGAGCTGCAAGACAGCAGCTTTGAACAACAGTTCCAGGTATCTTCCGAGAATCCCATGGTTGGGGTGTCATCGCGAGTGAAGCTACTTCAAGCTGTTGGCTCCAACCTGTTGGAGCACCCTGAAGTATTCGGCGAGCTCGGCCGTCCAGGAAACCTAGTTGGTAAGTAAGCACAAATAGGCGGTGAGCATATGCATGGCTGACGCAGTGTTTCAGACTACCTCACATCAAAGGCCTCCGGATCCAAGACACTTGACTACGAACAGCTTTGGTTTTGCTTACAGGACCTCCTCATTCCTTCGTGGCCTGGAAACCGCACCGTCTTCAACGGTCATCCCATCGGAGACGCTTGGCCTCTCGAACTGCTCTCCGACATCGCTGACAGCAAGGGCGACAAAGACCCCAAGAGTAAGATCCAGCCTTTCCATAAGCTTACACAGTGGCTGGCCTACTCACTCTCCGTCATCTTCGAAAGACAGCTGGGCTTCACCTGGAAGAACATGCATCTCGGAACCGGACTGCCTGAATACCGAAACGGCGGACTGTTTGTTGATCTCGGGGTCCTGAAGTTGAAGCCTGACGACATGGAGGCTGGAAAAGAAAGCTCGGGACAAGAGCTTCCGCAGTTCGAAGCCTCTGACGACGTGATCGTTGAGTGGCGTGCTCTGACTGTCGCGCTGCTGGATGAACTGCACAAGATGCTCAAGGAGAAGTACGAACCTCGTGGCGTGAACTTGAGTCTTCTTCAGATGCTGGAGGCGGGAAGTTGGAAATCTGGACGGCTTTTAGCTGCTGAGCTGCGACCTGAGACCAAGTGCAGTCCGATTCTGGTCATTAGTGATGGTACGCTTTACTAGTAGCGGGTAGCAACCGAAGAATAGCGTTTGCAGGAAACACGCAGCAATTAGAAAAGTCTCGTGCAATGGGCATTTCTCGTAAATGAAGGGAGTCACTGGTGAAGTTCTTCACGAGGTGCGGATGGATCAGTTCAGAGAACTCCGTCGAACATGGCTTAAGATCCGCGAAGTAACTTTTTGGCAAAGGATAAGTTATCAAGGGAACAGCCCTGTACTTCTAGAAGATCGAAATGACAAGAAGTGACTGAACCATCTATCTAGGTGCAGATGCACATGCTGTAGAGCTAACATGGTGATGTCTGAAGCCCTTGGTCATAGATCCCAGCTGTTGAGATCAATGTCAAACTTAACCTGTATCTTCAGAGAATTCTGTAAAACTAAAGGGCAGTACTATGTGAGTACTGCAAATACATATACACTGGCGGTGGACAGTTTTGTCGACTTCGCGGGTTAGGTATGAGTTGAAGATGGCGGATTTGTCCTCTGCCAGCAAGTCTACCTGCTTTCAGGGACGTCAGTGGTTACAAATTCAACTTCTATATGGGTATTTGTAAGCGTAAAATGATCTCTCTTATATAAATACGTATTCTGAGTTAAGAATTTGTATGAAGTACCTGGATTCGCGCACGAACAACTGAGTTTCACTGCAGCCGCGTTGCCCAATCGCCGCCTTCGTGGCTGGAAGGAAAGCCCCTCCCCAGCTCTTTGAGTTTATTTCGTGCCGTCATCTATTCCAGCATGTGTCAAAATAGCACCCCAGAGAACGAGTCATAAAATCCATTTCTTTTAATACTGCAAGACTCCCCGCCCTCCTTCTCATCTTCTGCAGCTTCCGTTCCACCCACCCAACTACGGCCAAGATGTCACAGCCAAAGGGATCAACCCCGCAGGGGCTTGACTGGTTCAGCTATCTCCCAATGGAACTGAACGTCAAAATCATGCTGTTTCTTGATCTAGATGGGCTATTGTCGCTGACGAGAGCTTCACCCACCGCATGACTGCATTTCCGAGCCGATCACGCCTTCATCCTGAAACCCAGGCTTCCTTCGATTTACAGCCACTATGGACATCCAGCGGCCATTCTATTAGTCATTCTTGTGACTCGACTTCGGAGGCTGCGTGCCAAACTCAAATCGAAGCCCAGAGAGGAGTTGGAGAGCAGCCTCGAACCCATCCTGAACTCTATTCTCGCCAAAGACTGCATGGA
The DNA here is from genome assembly GCA_021223625.1 of Fusarium sp. HKF-74. Classification (NCBI taxonomy): domain Eukaryota; kingdom Fungi; phylum Ascomycota; class Sordariomycetes; order Hypocreales; family Nectriaceae; genus Fusarium; species Fusarium sp. HKF-74. Next base: position 149,396 of record JAJFAS010000010.1, read on the forward strand.
GATACCTTACGGCTGGGAATCGAATTTGCCCTTATTGGTAACTGTAGCGGGTCTGATACCGGAGCTTTGCGATGCCTTTGAGAGATTCAGCATCAGAGATTCGAGACCAGATTCATCGCTCTACAGATACCCCCAACGACAGACGTGGATCTTTGTCGAGTCATTTCTACGGTTCGAGTGCTTTTGTCAGATTTCCTACAGCCCAAAGGGATTCTTATTTAAGGAGAGATTTTATTTTAAATATGTCTTCTTGAAACCCTTCCATGTCAATACCACGTTCGATGCCAGCGACTTGAGTCGATGGGGTCAAATGGAAGGTATCGACGAAAACACCGACTTACCCTTGAACCTCTTAAAAAGGGCTGGTTTAGAATTCAACCCACTAGAGGTCTCTTGTGGTCAATTTGCAGCGATCCTCACGACTGTGCGAAATTCACTGACTTTGAAAGTCCTAAGGAGGACCGTAAAGTCTGGCAAGAAACTACTGGAGATGTTCTCAAAACACTATGAAGAATACTTCTGTTTCCTATTCCATCTGGCTCGACAGGGAAACGCTCTCCTTACGCACCTCTTGCGCCTCACACCTAGAGCACTGAGAAAGTCCATTATTGCAATACATTCTTCATTTCTCGCCTGTCGGCCCAAGACAAATTCAAAATATCCATCGTTCCTGGAGGAGATGGCATATATGGACAGGAATTGGCGATGTAGGTAATCGCGGGTTAGAAACATACATGCTGCTGCATGCCCTACAGGTGGCCGCTAGATATTGCCCCAGTAGAAAAAGTCGGGCGACAAAGAGAAGCGTTTGTTGTTTATTCATTCCCCAATTTAAGCAGGTATCTATCTACATGAATTGATTATATGGTGTACGTAAAAGTAAATGTACGTCTGTGGCGCAGTGCCCAACCACAGGTTGTGTACTCGACAATAAGAACTCTATAACAGACTTTAAGGTTATTTCATCCCGTCATAAACAAAGTATGAGTCAAGCCATCCTGTTGTACCCAAAATGAGTCATGAATTGGATTCTTATAAGGCTGCGACAAGACCACGAAAGCTGCTTCTCGCCCCTGTCGGCTTTCGTCCATCCCATTCAAGATGCCACCTCAACAAGACACCACTCTCCGGGTACGCGACCGATTTACTTGTAGCAGTCTCCCGCTGGAGACAAACGTTTTTATCATGGAGTCACTTACCCTCCATGACTTACTCTCTCTCACTCGTGCTTCTCCTGGAGCCTGGCGACATTTTCAACAAGACTACGCCTTTAGTATCCGGTCACACATGGCATGGTTCTATGGTCATTATGCCGATCCAGCAGCTATCCCACTACTTCAACTTCTCACTCGCCTTCGAATACTACGGTCAAAGGTTAAGGGGAAACCTAGAGACGTGGTTGAGAAACACCTCAAGCCTGTCTTTGACTCGATCCTTTCTCTGCGCTTCACCGAGATACTGCCAAGATGGGAGTCAAACCTCCCTGTACTAGTAATGGCGGCGGATATGATCCCAGAGTTAAGGAATGCGTTTCGTAGGTCGCGCAGTTACCGGCAGAACGAGTCTGTAAAGGAGCTTGATAAGACACCTTACTGGGGGGCATGGACATTCACCGAATCCTTCCTGCGGTTCGAATGCTTCTGCTGCATCTTTTACCACCCTGACGGGTTTCTATGTCAAGATATGTGGAACTTGAGAACTATCTTCCTCGGGCCCTTCATGGCGGGCGAAGCTCAGATTCCAAGCGATATTGCGCCATCGTACAGACGAACGCTTCGTGGCGGCCCTGGGCGCTGTAGATGGATGACCTGGGACCCATTTGGGGCCACAGAGTTCAATTTCAGGGCTCCATCTGACTTCACACGCTGGTTCGATCGGCTTATCAATTCTGTGGACATATCACTTCGAAAAAAACAAGGGAGAAACACAAGATGTGGCAAGCGGCTACCTCTTACCACAGAGGAATCTGAAATCTGTGACTTTCTCAACAGGAAGCAGAGTGAGCATAGACACTTTTGCTACCACCTTGCTTTACAAGGTAATATGCTCCTGACTCACATGTCATCTCTTGATACTGAAATCTTGGAGAATTGCATTGTTGATGCATATACTTCTGTGGCCGCTTCCCAGCCTGAACGCAAAATGGCATACCATCCCGACTTGGATGAAATGATACTCATTGCGCGGAAGTGGAGGTTCCAGTAACCTGCTTCCCGAAGGGCGTTCACCATTGAAAATGTGGTACGCATGTGGCTGAAGCCCTGAGATCCCAGACCTCCTGGTTCTACTTTATTCATTAGATTCGGGGTAACTTGTATGCCTCAATACTCAAGATAGCAAACCGTATCTAGCTTAAGTTATAGGTCAATCTGAAGGAAACTGACTGGCATTGAATGTTTATATTTCGTATTTAATAGATCAAGTTCGGGTCTGTTTGATAGTGATCTTCCCGCCGCAAGGTACAGTAAACTCGCCATGAGTCACGATAGCCTTTGTGGCTGCGAGGAGAAACTTTGCAGCACTCTTTAGAGTTATCGCGTTCCGCCATCTACCCAACTATGAGTCAAAGCTTGATACTTCTGCAGATGAGTCACAAGCGGATCGATTACAAAACTGTACCATGGGGCGAGATATTGCCCTTGCTCATTTTGTCAGCTTCTTTCACATCCTCCCCATCATGTCGCAACAACAAGAGCCGCCTCCCCAGGCTCTTGACGGCTTCAGCCGTCTTCCGATGGAAATGAACGTCCAAATCATGATGTTGCTCAATCCACAACAGCTGTTATCTCTCACTGCAGCGTCGCCAGCAGTAAGGCGGCATTTTCTTGGGGATCATCGCGCGTCTATCATGAAGCCTCACCTTACAATCATTTATAAATACTACGGCCATCCAGCGGCTATCCCTCTGGTTATCCTTCTAACTCGTGTTCGGGCTTTGAGAGCCCGATTGAGGGGGAGGCCTAGATCAGAGATCGAAAATGCTCTTCGCCCTATCCTCACCTCAGTCCTTTCCCACGACATCATGAAAATGCCACCTGAATGGGAGTCTGACCTACAGATCGTCGCAGCTGCGAGAAGCTTGATACCAGAGATATGTCATGTATTCAATAAATGGTGGCCGAAGACATGGAGTATACCAATCAATAGGTTTCGCAAGACTCCGCTACGGCAATGGATATTTGTCGACTGCTTTCTACGATTTGAGTGCCTTTGCAATATATCCTATGGGCCAGACGACTTCCTCTTTCAGAATATGTTTGATTTTAAGCATGTCTTCTTGCAGAGATTGCAGATGAATATCACTTTTAGCCCGAGCGACTTGCGGCGCTGGAGTTGGAAACAAGACTACGAGAAAAGGACCTGGATAGACTGTTGGTATACCTTCAAGGCGCCGGAATTTTACGAAATGAGGTATCGAGACCTAATTAGGTCTGTGCGACAACATCTTCCCCCGAGATCGTCTACAACTCCAGAGCCTGGCAAAGAGACACCGGAGACAACAACCGAAGCTGAAATAATAGAGTTCCTTGGAAGGACAGATCCCGAAAATGAACTTTTCTGCTATCATCTTAGTCTACAGGGAAACAATCGTCTAAAACACCTCTGGAACCTCAAACCTCAGGCGCGAAGCCTCTCTATCGTCAAAGAATTCTCCAACTTTCTCGCCTCTCATCCTTTTCGAGAGTCAATCTACCCAGACAACCTAAAGGAAATGAAGTTCATTCATGAGAACTATCGGTTTGAGAAACTTGATTTCAGGGAATAAGAATAATGGGCTCGGGGTCTACATCACGATTCTCAAACCAAGTTACCAGGAGCAAGATTCGAGCTTGTATGCCCAGAGAAAGCCCCACGTACCTTGCGGGCAAGCCAAGGGCAAGCCGCTTAGCTGTAGTTCACTATGGGAGAGAAATCCAGGCACGCGGGAGTCAGTCGTCAGCTTAGCCGACTCAAATCAACACTCACATAAGTAGCTCAGCAATGTTTACCATGCAATTCGATTGGAGTTCTGACTATTCAGTTCGTGCATCAATATAAAACAGTATCAATATCTCTTTACTATGCTGGCCAAGACTACGGAACTTCTATGAGTGATCAAGACCTATGAGCGGTATCGTTTTGAAAATCTCAATAAGCCAGTGGCCCACACGTTTCGTCCAGTGAATCATTCCAAAGTCTTCTCCATTTTATAGACCGGAAGTCTGTGGCATCTGCTGCTACTAAACAGTGTAATGGAAGCCCCTATCTATTTTACAGCGTAATGTGATAAAATCGGAGATGGATATCAACCAGGTTTATCACACAATACTCATGATAACTAATTACAATAGACGACCCATGAATCAAGCGCGGGTCTGCTTGATAGTGACCTTCTGTCCACAAGACACAGTGAACTTGCCACCCTTGACAACCTTGCCGTTCACCTTGATGACACTCTTCTCAAGAGGAGTAGGCAGAGGTCGAGGAAGGTAGACAGTTCCCTCTGTGTTACCATTCTTGGGCCCGCGAACAGTCACCTGCAGAAGACCAGACCTGAACTTCCAATCAACCTCAACGTTTCCATGCTCAGTAGGAACCCGACCCTTCGCCCACTCCAGACCCAAAGTAAGAGGCTTAACATCCCACTTCTTGTACCCAGGTTCAGCAGCCTGAACACCGAGAACATGTCGGCTCAGCTCAGCAGTAGGTCCAGAAGCCCAGCCGTGGCAGAGAGAGGTGATTATCCCCAGACCAGGAGTACCATCGGGGTCAAGAGTCTCCCAGAAGCAGTTGGTGTAGTTGGCATGTGCAGGGTTAGCCATGGGCGCCCAAAGACTCTTCAGCAAACGATTGACGATCACATCATCCTCGGACTCGAAGGCGGCGCGCAAATGATAGGCAGAAGCGTAGGGGCTGATCTTCTGAGCGAAACCAGACTTGGCGGTAGCGTTGCTGAAGGCCAAAGGTCCAGCCTTGAGTTGAAGTTCCTTGTTCATGGTGGAGAGCAGAGAAGTGGCAGAGATGTTGTGGCTCTGAGGAATACCGGCGAGAATAGCGAGGGCGTTTGCGTCTTGGGCGAATCCAGTTGTGATCTTGCTGGACAATACGTAAGCCTGGAGGGTGTCGTTCCAGAGGTTAGAGTGAATGGCCTTGCGCAGGTTGTCCAGACGAGTCTGGTAGACAGTGGTATCGACGCCAGCGGCCTTGAGCAGAGACTGAGTCTGCTGCAAGCTGTAGGCATACAGCGCGTTGAACTTGGAACTCGCGCCGGTCTGCGGAGGATCGTAGTAGTTCCAGTCTCCAGTGAAGGCAGGGTTGTCGAGTGTGAAAAGACCGTTCTTCAACTGGGAGTGCGCCCAGTCCAGCATAGCAGTAGTGCGAGGGGCCCACTCATTGGCAAACTTCTTATCACCCAGAACCTCGTAGTTCTTAGCAAGTGCGTTGAGGAAGTTGAACGAGTAGCCGATAAGGCCGGTGATGTTGACGTCGAGAAGTTCCTTGAGCGGCTCCTGCTGAATCTTAGCCGTTGGGATGAAGAATCCGGGAGTTGCCTGGTAAGAGCCCAGAAGGTCGAGCGAGCCCTCAACGAAAGATTTGCCGTAGGTGCTAGCGTATGTCGAGCTAAGTGCAACGTCGAGATCACCAGTGTATGCAATTCTATCGCGTCTGGAGCCATCAACGATAGTATCGGCAGGGTTGGTTCCCATGAAAAAGTCCTTTAGGAAGCTAGAATCCGTCAAGTTGTTTGAGTAGATCTCAGTACCGTCAAGAGTCGCAGCCTTGAGGTTTCGGTAGTAGGCCGAGTGACCGAGAGGAGCACCAAGACCAAACGAGCCGTAAAACTTCTCTGTCTGGCTAAAGTCGAGAACAGTCTTGTTGTTGACGAGGATGGAGATCTCGGTCATGTTCACCTTGGCATGCACAGACATCCACTCGCCGACCTTGGCATCAGCAGAAGACGGAATCGATCCGGACTTTGAAGCACCCGTGGCCGTTACCTTGCCAGTTTTGACGTCGCATGTGACGACGATAGCTTCGTTGAGAGTGTCTGACAGAACGGAGAAGCTGAACTCGCCAGTGACAGGCTTGACCTGGAAATCGAGCTGGTAGGTAGTGAGCTGAGCAGCCGCAGCACTACCCAGCGCTTGAGGCGCAGAGCTCTCAACAAGAGATCCCTCTTTGGAAACCTGCCAGAAGTCGGGGATAGTGTCTTTCGGGATCTCAGTAAGCTGAGCGGTCCTGGCGCCTGTGAGCCAGATGCGGTTGAAGTCCTCGTCAGAGCACTCAAAACCTCCAGGAAGTTTGGTGAGGGGCGTGGTATGAACGGTCGGTTTCACGCCAATCCTTCTGAGACGCAGCTCTCCATGCGAAGAGAGGTTAAGTTTCTGGTGCCGGAAAGCGCCCTGGACAAGACGGTTGCTAAAAGTCTCGCGCTTCGTGATGTTGTATCGGTTCACACGGTAGGTGTCCATGGCAGCTGCCAGGGGAAGGGGTCCGTCACTCTGAGCGGGGAGTTAGTCCGTTGGCACAATCCAAGCTCTCAGTGTTCATACCTGATAGTTGCTAAAAGCATACTTGGACTCGGCATAGGTGAGCTCAAAGGCCGAGGTATCACCAGAGGCAGAGACAACCTCAAAGGTAGGATGACCCTCGAAATTCTCGCCGTAGTCGAGAATCATGATATGAGGCTTCTTTCCATCAGATTTGAGAGACACAGTTCCTTTGGAACCGTAGACGACTGCATTCTTGTCTGCCCCTGCAACCGGAACAGCGAGAGCTAAGCCGGCTACAAGCAGCAGCGAAGCTGTAGCTTGAAGAAGCATTAGGATGTATAAATAAGTAGTCTAAAGGAAATAGGAAAAGGAGAGATAGTAGCTGAGATACTAAGTAAAGGAATGGCCAATGAATGGTGTTGCATTGGATCTAATTGCTCAAGAGACCATCTTTACTTATAGTAAGGTTATATTCGGTGATCGGTGATCGGTGTTACATCTTCCATCTCTATATTCTTTTGCATGATGTAATGAGCCACTGTACGGAGCAAATGGAGCCCTTTCATTTAAGCTCTGGCCGTTTTAGTGGAGGGCCAAGAAGTGCATCTCGTGAACGACCCTCGTGAACGAGGTTTTATTGAAGAGCGAGGCTCGTTGCTGAAATGTTGAACGAGGAACGAGGTTCGCTCCCTTTTAGTCAAAACTTAAACACAAGTGGGGTTCGAAGAGATTTACTGTCTTGAGTCAGTTTTCATTTTCAACATCTCGTTACTGACTTTTTCAGTGGTGATTTAATTGCCCATGTATATTTAGCATGCGGATGCGAAAATATGATAATTTTCTGCCGAAAATTCGCAAGTCGGACGAATGACAGACCCTTATTTCGTAGGATTGCTTACTGCACTCCCAGCGACCTTGTAGTCCGTCGGTCTTTGATCTTAAGAGATCAGCACTAAACCCCAATGTCTCCAAGTCCGGTCTAAGCCACATCCTTCGCAAGGACAGGATCAGCAAAGGCGTCACGAATTCCTTGCTATTTTCCCCACAGCTTCTTATGATTCGTTACCAATGTCGCTGCCCTAACCGAGAGCGAGGTTTACTCAGCCCCCAAGCTGTGATGAGTTGCGTGTCGTACCTGATCTCGGTGTTTTAGCTTTGACCACCCTGCCAAGCTGTTCACCTAAAATAGTCTACAGTAGCCTCTAGGGCGCTCTGGCGTTGGCCCCCGCTCATTATATATTACGTCCCGTACTTTGCATCTCCATGTACCGAGTTCTATACCAAATCCAATCAAATCATGTCGAAATCCAGATCTCAATCTCCGTCCAAGGACAAGGAAGCGCAAGATACTGACAATGTCTTAGACGTTCCTTGGGACGCACCGCCTCCGTATGAGCTACATTCCTCAGGATCAATCCTAGCTAGCACGTCGCGCGTCAATGGTACAACCCCCGCTTATCTTCTTTTGAGGCTATCGTGATGCTGACTACGCGAAGACGCGGGAAAGGTCGATATTGAGTTCTCATCGCTGCAGCCCGACGAACTCAATCGCCTTCTTCCTCCAGACAAGGCTCAGGACATTGAGCCAACCAGCAGCTTATCGTCAGCAGCCCCCCCTGGGCCGTGTCCAGCCCTCAATGTCGTCATTCAAGTCGTCGGCAGTCGAGGTAGACTCTCATGACTTTCTCATTTCCTTTCAGAACTGATCAGATTAGGTGATGTTCAACCCTTCATCGCCCTCGGCGTTGCTCTCCAGCGATACGGCCATCGCGTGCGATTAGCCACCCATGATACCTTCAAAGATTTTGTCCGTTCATCTGGTCTCGAATTCTACCCCGTCGGGGGAGACCCTGAAGATCTCATGGCCGTAAGACTATCGATATCTCCTATTACTTAAATGCTAATTGTGTGGCTTTAGTATATGGTCAAGAATCCCGGGTTGATTCCTTCCATGGAAAGCCTCCGAGGAGGCGATATTGGTCGGAAGCGCGTCATGATACATGATATGCTAAGAGGCTTCTGGAGCTCTTGTGTCAAACCGGACCTCGTTTCAAATCGTCCCTTCGTCGCTGATGCTATCATTGCAAACCCACCCAGTTTCGCACACGTCCACTGCGCTCAAGCGTTGGGTATTCCTCTTCACATGATGTTCACAATGCCTTGGACAGCGACGAGGTCATTCCCTCATCCTCTGGCCAATATTCAGTCTAAGAACATGGATCCCAGGGCTTCCAATTATCTCAGTTACGGAGTTGTTGATCTGATGACTTGGCAAGGGTTAGTCCGATAACGAGTGTCTTTCTCCGTGTTTCTGCTAACCGTCACAGACTTGGAGATGTCATCAACGCTTGGAGAGTCAAGGACTTGCATCTCGACCCATTAGCCGCCGCTGTTGGACCTGACATCGTTGGACTCATGAAAGTACCATATACTTATTGCTGGTCACCAGCCCTGGTCCCAAAGCCAAGTGACTGGGGAGAGAGCATTGGTAAGATTCCACCAACACATTGATAAGTACTGGGGATTAACTGGTCTCTTTAGACATTTGCGGATTCTTCATGCGAGACGAACCCTCTTATACACCTCCCCAAGACCTCGCGGATTTTCTAGCAAGCGGACCTCCGCCAGTCTATATCGGCTTTGGAAGTATCGTCATCGATGACCCCACGGCCCTAACAAACATCATCAAAGAGTCGTGCAGGGTTGCGGGAGCCAGGGTGATTATATCTCGAGGCTGGAGCAAGCTTGGTGGAAATGACCCCAGCACTGACTCTGTCTTCTACTTGGGTGATTGCCCTCACGGTATGTAGCCCGGCGCAGTTCACCAGTCCGTTACCTAATCTTTGATAGAGTGGCTGTTCAAGCGTGTTGCTGCTGTTGTCCATCATGGCGGCGCAGGGACTACAGCTTGTGGTCTCGTCAATGGCCGCCCAACGACCATTGTGCCATTCTTCGGCGAGTAAGTCTTTTACTCCCCCGCTACCCCAAAGACCATGCTAACATCCTCATAGTCAGCCCTTTTGGGGAAGTGTCGTTGCCTCCAACGGAGCAGGTCCATCACCTATCGCATACAAGAGCATTTCTGTAGAAAAGCTCAGTTCAGCAATCAAGTTCTGCCTGAGTCCGGAGGCTCAGGCTGCTGCCAACAGCATCGCGACGCAGATGAGACTGGAGAGCGGCGTTAACACGGCAGTTGACTCTTTTCATCGGCATCTGCCCGTGGCCACCCTCACTTGTGAGCTCATTCCACAAAATGCTGCTAAATGGCAGTACGTGGCCAGGTCAAGGAAAGGTGGCAAGGACCATATTAGGGTGTCAAATGCAGCCTTCAAGGTTCTGCTGGACGCCAAGAAAGTCAAGTTGACAGACTTTGAACCGTGAGCTGTTCCAATACGCACTTTCTAACTATGCTGACCTCTTCATTCAGACTTCGACCAAAGGAATACCTCGTTGAAAACGAACGCTGGGATCCTGTAACAGCTGGAGCCTCGTCGGTTCTAGGCACCGTGACAGATTTCACCTCAGCGCTAGGAGGCGCATTCATCGACCCCTTCAAAGACGTAAAGCGTGTCCGGCCAGATGGCACCCGTCGCTCAGCAGGTACAGCGACAGCAGTTGCAAGCGGAAAGGCTCTGCAGGGTATGACGACCGCTGTGGTGAAGGGATCGCTGGTAGATGTCCCGTTGGCGTTCGCTGAAGGGTTTCGCAACACGCCGCGACTATACGGAGAAAAGGTTGCGGATTATGGTCCTGTAACAGATTGGAAGAGCGGTAGCACAGCTGCAGCAAAGGTATGTACCGCTACCCTTAGAGTTGAGATGAGATACTTACGTGGATTAGAACTTTGGCATTGGTTTCTACGAAGGCTTAACTGATATCGTAACAAAACCAATGAAAGGGGCTAAGGAAGAGGGAACCAAGGGTTTTTTCAAAGGTCTTGGGCAGGGGTCTCTCAACATGGTTGCAAAACCTGGCAGTGGTAAGTCTTTGATACCTCCTCTGGGCTCTTTGCAACGCGACACCTAATAGCATCTTAGCAACGTTTGGATTGCTTGCGTACCCGGCACAGGGAATTTATAAGAGCATTCAGTCTATGAAGACGAATAAGGCGAGGGATGCCGTGGTAGCTGGACGGGTTGAGTCTTTGTCATCCGGACAGCAAGGTATTATACCACTGGATGCTGGCGAAGTTGTAAAACGATTCCAGGAATTAATAGGGTAAGTAATTACCGTATCTTTATCTTATATTTAAGATATATATCTTAAACCCTTTTATGCTACAATTTATATTGAATTTTTATCTAAAGATATAGCTCTTTAGAATTGATAGTTATAGTTTACTAGTATTTCCCATTGTAGGTATAGGGTGAATGATTATCCACTTCAGCTCCTTGAGGCTCTTAACGAGTTTTCTCGTTAATCGTTTAGGAACGACACGTTGTGGATTCTGTCGATCCACTAGTGAGATCCACAAGTATTTAGTTCAGACGCCAGTGTCAAAAGAGGGCGACTTTTTCAACCTTATTTATTAGAATTCTCATTCAACATTGGCATGACAAGTGTCAATTCTTTCCGCACTCAAGTCCAAGATTCTCAGATCAGAACGCGACAGTCAATTATAATCTCATGTTTTCCTATACTACCTGGTGCATCCACTTCATTATCCAGTCAAAGCCCCCCGATTCCTCGTCAACATTCGTGACGTGGATATACGCCTTCATTCTGCTACTCGCCAAGAAGACATCCTTAGTTGCAATAGAGAACACCTAAACAGACTCCTTGCCATCCGTATGCTCAACAATGGTCGAGTTTTTCCCTTCAACTCGAGCAGAATGCATATCAACTCCACTATTAGGGCCACCAAAGATCCACGCAATCTCCTCCAATGAAGGTCCCTTGGTCTCCGGGAAGACAAGGTAGACTCCAACAAACTCAAACATGACCCATCCGACGAAGATCATGTAGAACTTCCAGGTGATATCTCCAAGACCGATAGGCACAACAAAAGTCGAAAGCATCATGAAGCAGAACTGGACGAAGTAGAAGAATGACAATCCCTTGGTTCGCATGCGGTAAGGAAGAATCTCGGGGATGTAAAGACCAAGGTTACAATTGAAACCCAGGTTGTAGGCGGGAGAGAAGAGGTATAGGAACGCAACGACGGCGTACGCAGCAGCCTTGCTGGTGTTGTCCTTGGCGAACACAGCACTTCCTGCAGTAATGCAAATGTCGATGACCCAGATGGCAGCTAGCGACCAGAGGAAAAGCTTGCGACGACCGACCTTGGCTGGCAACGTGGCGAAGTAAATGGCACTGAACCAAGATAGCATCTGGTTGGTAGCGTTGATGAGAGTCTGTTGAAGATCCGAGTTGAGTCCGACAGAGTGCAGAATGGGCGAGAGGTAGTATGAGACAAAGGCGTTGCCAGACATCTGTGAGCAGATAGCGGCCCAGACCATGATAAACATACGTCTGCGGTTACCAGGAGTGCTTCCCAAGTCCTTGAGGAAGACAACGATGTTGTTATGCTCAGACGCCTCTGCACTCAGCGTCTCAAGAATCTCGTTGTACTCGAACTGAACAACAGGGTCAGACGAGTCGCCCTCTCCATGGTACTTGGCAAGCATCTGAAGAGCCTCATCATTACGGCCCTTACTGACGAGCCATCGGGGTGATTCTGGGACAAACCAGACAAACAGAAGCTGGATGATAGAAGGAAGTCCCTGGAGCGCGGAAGGAATGCGCCAAGATGCAGAGCTGTCGATGCGGAATGTGCCAAAGGTGCACCATCCGGCAATGATAGATCCGACAGAGTAAAAGGTGAGGAACAGAGCCGTAGCTGTACTTCGATGAGCAGTGTGCGCGATCTCAGTGATATAAGGAGCGCCAACTCCAGCGACGACAACGCTGCCTGCACCGATGATGACTCGTGAGATGATAAACATGGCGATATTCATAGCAGCGCCCTGGATAGCTGCACCAATACAGTGGAGCGCAGCGCCAGTGGCAAGACCCCATCTTCGTCCAAAGGTATCGGCCGCGGGGGAGATGAGAAACGTGCCCAGGATACCACCAAGGGGATAAGCGGCGTTGAAGAAGCCGAGCATAGCGCCTGTTGGAGTGCCGTAATAAGTCTGCCAGTGTCTGACGGACTGAAGGCCGTTCATCATACTTCCATCGAAACTAGATATCACATTAGCTTAGATGAGTAAGATATGGGGGATGGAAACGAACCCCTGGGAAAAGATCGACAGAAGTGGGATCATCATGAGAAACTTGAGGGTGCGCAGGTTGGGCGACTTCCACCAACGCTTGGTATCAACAGGCGATGATGGAAGAGCCATGGTGGTGGTTACTTCAGGTGCAGCCATTGCGCAAACAAGATAGACAGTAAAAGGTTGCGAGATCAAGATTGAACGACTGGGATGAGAATAAGAGTTTGACACTGGCTCAGCCCATGGCTATATACATCCTTCTCACTCGCCACGCTCTGTACTCGGGACCACTTCGACCGAGAACCAGCCTCCCCCTCCTCCTCGGCCCATTCCCACGGTGTTCATTGGAGAAAATCTGGGGTTCGCTAGCAGAAAAGCTCAAGGGTGGTTCTGGACCATCACGTGGGAACAATGGGCCGGCATTTAAGTCTTGAGCTCCTCCAATAGATCCTGGGAAATGGTCGCAGAATGACAGCCGAGTTCGGCCGAGGCGAGAACCTCTTTGTAGGAGCGAAAGCTGGTACTGTAAGCTACAATGGACTAGAAATGTGCGAGGAGCATGTTGTTACCCGGCATTCTTGATTAATGGTTGTTCTTTGCCTGTGGTAGCAAACAAGGTCTTGTATGCTTGGACGATCTGGGCGATGCGATGCGAGAACGGGTGCTCCAATGCAGGGTCCTGAACATCAGGCCACAGCTCCGGGTTCAAGTGAGTTCGAATTTCTGATGATGGCCATTTAGCTAAAGTAATCTGTGACAAGGAAAATTAGAACCTCTCCTACCGTTGTAGTATGGGCTGATGTACAAGCAACCCGCCTGGCTACAAGCCACAGCCTGGACCACGCTGAACACGCCTGTACCCAACGTTGAAATGCCCTCCTCTTGGAGAATCTTGGCAGCGTTCAGTCCAGGACCCGTAGCCATGATCTTGATACAGTATCTGTCATTTGGGATCCCGGCCCTTTCAAACTCAGATGCGTATAGGCGAGCATGATCCAAAGTTTCTTGAAGCTTGTATGCAGCTGAAGGGCTGATCTGGACCAAGACTCGGCCTTTGATCAGGTCGAGGTTTCTTTTGCAAAGATGAACAGCCTATGATAGTCAGATTCCGATGCGGGGCTTGGAAATAACTGTCTTACAAGTCGCGAGAGTATAGCGAGGAAAGCTTGATCTTGAAGCTCAAAGGCCGTGGCTTTGATCAAGTCTGCGTTGGATGGATCCTGGAGAGCTAGAGACAGCCATATAGGATTGCAAGTTTGGTCATGTGCAGTAATGGGGAGTGATCGTATGAACTCAGTGTTGAGCGTGTCAACGTCAACATTAACAACATGAGATGTTATTGATAGACAAAAATAGAGGCAATTTCAGAAGACTCACTCTTTTGCTCGATCTCATGCAAGAAGCTATTCTCAGAATCAGGCGTCATGGTGCTGGTCAGTTAGGATCACGAACTCTGCGGGTGAAATGCAAATATGATTCTGAAGCTATTGACTATGTTTCTCTTCGGACAACTTCTTATAGCAACTCTCCGACCGAGGTTCCTCTCTACTTGAATCTGGTAAGAGCAATTGCCGGTTCTGTCGCAGTCAAATGGGCGTCGATGGTCATAACTCACAGTTGCACAAGCCAGTGAATGCTCCCCAAACGGGTTAGTTGACTAATTGCGGATCTCGCCGTGAACTGCTGAATGGAACAGTTGGTGGAGTGGAGCTTAATACCTCGATCATCCTGGACAGGCCACGGTGCTATTACATTGCAGGCTCGGTCCTTATTTCCTATTGACCTTCGTGCGTCAAATTGGGATCGCTGGGAGTCCCTCTATACGGGGCCCAAAGCAGCTGATATTCCAAGAAAGACGGCAATCGGCAAATACAGACCAATAGATCTATTCGCAGATAAGAGAAATAGCATTCTAGCGCGGCGGCAATCTATAAATCCCATGCTGGACAGTGTATATATGTCTTGCCTTCTGGCAAAATAAAGTAATCAGTTACAGGTTATAAACAGATTTACCTTTTGACTCTCACATCATCTCAAATTCTTATTTGCACAAAATGACAGTATCCACCTCTTCGCCCACCACGCAGTGGACACATGAGCCCGTCGACGTAGCTATCGTCGGCGGCGGTTTCAGTGGTCTTGCTGCAGCTAAGGACCTCGTCGCTGCGGGTAAATCCGTACTTGTCCTCGAAGCCCGGGATCGAGTCGGCGGAAAGGTCTATGACGTGGAGGTGAAAGACGGAAACGGCCACAAAGTCGAAGCCGGCGCTGAATTCGTCTGCAAGAACCACAAGAGGCTTCTTAATCTTGCCAATGAGCTGGGCATCAAGACGTTTCCGACATACATTGAGGGCAACATGCTCATGTGGATACCTGATCAGGGCCCTCTACTCTATGACCCTGTCAAGACGCAGGGATTGCCTCCGCTATCTGAAGAGGATATAGCGATTCTAGCGGATATTGCCGTCCAGTGTAATGAGATGGCGAGTGAGATCGACGTGCATCAAACTTGGATGCACCCAAAGGCAAAGGAATGGGATCGTCTCACACTGTCCTCATGGCTGGATGGCTTTACGCGTGATGGTGTAGCGCGAGGTGTAATTGACATGACAAACAGAGCTGTTATGTCTGCAGAAGGCGAAGACGTGTCGCTGTTAAGCGCTGTGATCAATGTTGAGCGGACTGGAGACGCGGAAACGAAGGGCCGTATGGAGATGTTGACCAATGTCAAGAATGGATCTCTCGAAGAGAGGATCGAGGGCGGACCGCAGAATATCGCTATGAAGCTGGCTGAACGGCTTGGTAGCGAAAAAGTCCGCCTTGAGGCACCTGTTCGACAGGTCCTCCAGAACGACGATGGTTACCTCGTTGTGGGCGATTTATTCGGCGTCCAAGCAGACAAGGTCATCATCGCCATACCCCCCACGCTGGCAGGTCGGTTCGTCTACCAGCCCCCGCTTCCCGCCGCACGAGACCAGCTATGCCAGCGCGTCCCAATGGGTTCAATCGGAAAAGTCATCGCAGTCTACAAAACCCCATTTTGGCGTGACCAGGGCCTGAGCGGCGAAGTCGCAAGCCTCGATGGTGTATCCCAATCCACATTCGACAGTTCCCCACCTAACGCAAGCTTCGGAGCCATGATGGGTTTTCTAGAAGCAAACGAGATGCGGAGACTCGATGATGCCTCCGAAGAGGAGATCTTTGCTGCTGTGACAGAAGACTTTGTTAGATACTTTGGTCCCAAGGCGAGAGAGGTCCAGTCTTGGGTACTGCAGAGATGGGATAACGAGGAGTTTTCGAGAGGTGGTCATACAGGACTGTTCCCGCCCAATGTCTGGACTCAGTTTGGGCCAGCGCTGACGAAGACAGTTGGGGGGATTTATTTTGCTGGGACTGAGGCGTCGAGCTATTGGGCAGGGTTTATGGAGGGTGCTGTTATTGCTGGTGAGGCGGCGGCTCAGAAGATACTGAGCAGCTCCTGAGGGAACCGTCGAGATCGTATTTTAGAGAACTTGAACGATGTACAGAGTAGTATGACGATTAAGTAACCCATTTATCCAGGTATCAACACATCCGGCCTTTCTGAAAGTATTCTAAGCAAAGTCATCAAAGTAATGTATTGATGAACACCGACTAAATGTTCACAATTAAGCATCAATTTGATCGAAGTATCTCAGTACAACATCCGACTATAAGCATTCTGTTATAAGTGAGACACCTAGCATAGACAAGACACACTGCTACTCATCCCAGTCCATCGTTTCAATGACTACTCTCGTCATCAGATAGCCACTGTTCTAATCCTTGTGGTCAACAACTGGTCCAACCTTTTCTGATACATAGTCGCTCTCGAGTGCGAATTCTAACGGCAACATTAGCAAGCCCGCTCTGGAAACAATTGAATAGCGGCGAATTCTTACGGTCGGCTTTGGTGTACTTGAACTTTCTAGCTGGTACGCGGTTCTCAAAGAGGATGTCGATCTCACCAAAGGTACGGTCCTTGGTCTCAGGAAGACGGAACCAGCACCAGAGGAGACAAAGTGCATTTGTTCCGGCGTAGAAAAGACCTGTCTTTGCGCCCCAGCCCCAGCCTGGACTTATCGTTAGCTTATCTCACAACTATCATGGTGTTTACTTGAAGATGGACTTACCGGACGCCGAAATCATCCTTGGGGTAACAGAGTTGTTGAAGATGGCAGTAAGGTTATACACAAACCGACCGATCACGATAGTCTTATACCTAAGCCGTCCGGAAGGAGTCTCAGCGACAATAGGATAACACACCGGTCCAATTGTGATCATATTGCAGAGGGTTGACACCACAAAGAGCAGGCCAACAGCAAGATACGCGTCTTTGCTGGTGGACCATCCGAGAGCTCCGATGGCAATAAGACAACAGAACATAAACACAAGTCCACTCATGTAAATAGTCGCGCGACCGAATCGAGGGAAGAGAACCCAGCAGATCATACCGCCAATGATGTAGCAGGCTGAGAGGGAGATGTTGAGGTTGAAGGACTGGACTTGGGACCAGCCAGCAGCTTGGAGGAAGACGACGACGAAACCGAGAATGGCGTTTCCGCAGAGGATTTGGGCGGCCCAGACGACGCAGTTCTGTAAATAAGTCAGCATGAAGTAACTCAATAGATGATAACTGACTTACAATCTCGGTTCGACGAAGGTTGGTACCTTTGAAGCATTCAAGAATAGAAGCACCACCAGTCTCAGCCTTTTCCAAAGCAGTGGTGTGCTGGATATAAGCCAAGCTCGCCTCAATCTCTCCCTCTCGGTCTCCATCGTCTGATGCAAGTCGTCGGAGGGAGGTCTTAGCGAGCTCGAGTTTACCGCGACGGACGGCGTTCCATGGAGATTCGGGGGCAAAGTACGCGACAAAGAATAATGGTACTGGCCAGACCCACTGGAGGTAGAAGGGCAACTTCCAGGCCAAGTTACCCTCGATGTTTAGGCATGCGCGGACGACGCCTGATGAGATTAGGATGCCGAGACCCCAGCACATGCAGACCCAGGCGGTGACGTAGGGACGGAGGATCGTGGGAACGACTTCACAAGCGTAGGTAGTAGACAGGGTCTAAAGCAGCAACCCATCAGTACAGCTTCGTGTATCCAATGTGTTTTTACTTACCTGGAAAACACCCCAAGCAACACCACAGAGTGCCTCACCAAACGCCAAGATGGACAGCGACGGTGCAAAGGCGAGGATGAAGATGGTGCCAACAAGATACGCCATGAAAACCATCATTGTGGTCCGAGCACCGAATTTATCTTGCGCCCAAGCGTTGATCAAAAGACCAGCCAATTGTCCGACCTGCGACGAGTTGGAGAGACCCGATTGCCAAGCGGGTGAGATGACCTTCTTGCCTTCTTTGGCGCTATACTCCCCGAAGTGGTCTTGGAATTGGGTTAGACCGTAGAAGGACCCGAGCTGTCAGAGATAAAGGTTAGTCCAAGCTAGAGAGAGGGTTCCAATTGGTGATGATACATACCATGACCAAGTCATAGCCTTCCATGACTAGACTGATTGACAAGACCAACGACCATAGTACAGCCTTTCTGTACTTCTTGAGGGCTTGACGAATGGTAAGATCTCTATCGGCGGCGTTTCCATCTTGAGCGCGTTGAATGAGCTCGATGGTATGAGGATCGCCGAGATCAAGACCCTCAAGCGTATGCTTGTTCACGACGATGTTGTCGGCAACCATGACTGCGACCTAAAGTTGACAATTAATAGCCTGTAAATCGCTGCTGTTGATCCTTCGTGTCCAGCATGAGGGGTCGGCATCTTCCTTATAAGTTATGTTCCTGTCAGTGTCAACCCCATGGGGAACTGAACTCTGCTTTGACCCCAAAGTACGTAGTGCGGAGAAGAACCAGGCCTGGACCCCATTTGACAGAATATGGTGCCACAACTGTTGAAGAAACAGGGTATCGTGTTAGCAGAACCAATTGGCGTCTTTTTCAGACCAAGACTCGTCGACCATCCCACCGGAAATTGGGACGTGACAGGCTATCCCACCGCGAACTTTATTCCAAGATGGTCCTCCCACCGGAGACGCGTCCCCTTATGACCGACAATTGTAGAAATGTTTCAGCAGTTTTATTGAGCCGCATCCGGGAAGATATTGCCAGCTACGTAAGTCATAGTACTGCTGCATAACGTCAAGCAATGCTGCAACCCGCGCTATGAAATCAACATACTAATCAAGATGCCGGGGCCGCTGCCGCTGCCGTCTGCTCCCTTTCACTTTTTGACCAAATCAAAAATGGGTGGGCCTTGTTCATGGGAAGAGACTGCAGGCTGATGGCCTAGAGGCGCCTGGATGATTGGTGAGTCATCTTGAGCATGCACTGAAAACTAGCGGCACAAGAGGCGATGGGTGTCTACCAACATTCAATAGAGTAAACTAAAGGCGATGCGACTATGATAGGTCGAGATGATATGGATCTAGTTACTTAGTATCAACTAATCTTCCTCCAACTTCTTCTGCTTAAAGTCTTGCGACTCATGCTCAACCGCCGTGGTATGACCATCGAACACAGCAGCGATAGCTTCGAGACTCGGTCCCTTTGTCTCGACGAAAAACTTCCATACCACAGCAAGCTCGATAGCAAGCCAAGCAACATAAACAAAGTAAAACTTCCAAGCCAACGCCTGAAGACCGATAGGGTTGACCATGGTGTTGATAAAGTTACTCGCCTTTCCGAAGAACATGAGGAGAGAGAAACCCTTGGCACGAATAGGATAAGGAAGAATCTCGACAGGATACGAGTAGAGGAGCGCGTTGAAGGCCAAGTTGTAGAAGAAGTAGAAGAGGAAGAGCATGGCAATGACGGCTGTTCCTGCGGCCTTGTTGTGATCCTCGTTGAAGAGACCGGCGCAAAGGGTCTGAGAAGCGAAAATGCCGAGCATGCCTCCTACAGAAATGAGGAATTGAGTTCGGCGCTTCATGTGAGCGGTCAGGAAGGCTGACGCCACTGAGGTGAGCCAGTTGAAGATCATGAGGCAGCCGTTGAGAATGTTGCGCTCCCGAGCGTCGCTGACACCAACGGTTTCGAGCACACGGACAAGGTAGTAGGAAACAAGACCGTTGCCAGACCACTGACTGAAGCAGCCAAGACAGACCAGGATAAAGACTCGCTTCCGGTTACCAGGCGATGTCAAGAGGTCTTTCCAGCCCGTCTCATTGCTGACCTCAGCTTCAATAACATTGCGCATCTGGATAAACTCAAGCTTAACAAGTTCATCTTCCTCGTTGCCGTTGGCATGCCACTTGACCAACACCTCCCTGGCTTCTTCGCTGCGCCCATTGGCGATGAGCCAACGAGGCGACTCGGGGAGGAGAAAGACGCATGAGATGGGAAGCAGAGCAGGGGCAGCCTGCAGAAGAGATGGGATTCTCCACGCCCACTCGGTCTTGATGCTAAAGGTTCCAAAGGTGACCCAAGCAGCGAGGATGGCGCCGATGTACTAAGATGTCTGATACAGAGATGTGATGACTTGTCGTTCTTTCGGGTGGGCGAGTTCTCTGATGAGCATGGGGGCGTAGGCGTTTGCGAAGACGAGACCGAAGCCGATGATGAATCGGGAGATGAGAAACATGGCGACTAAACAGGGTTAGATGGATGAATCTGGTGGTGATTTGAGGGATACTCACAGTGTACAGAGGCACCTTGGATGGCTGCACCGATGATCATGATGACAGCGCCAACAAAGATACCCATTCGTCGTCCATAGCGATCACCGACCAAGCTGATAAAGGGCGTCGCGACAACGCATCCAAGAGGGAGGATGGCAGACATGATACCAAGGAGTGCACCACGAGGTTTACCGAAGTCTAAGAGCTATTGTCAGTGACAATTCCAACACAAGGCTTAGAATAAGAGTGCACTTACAGTTATCCCAAGAAGGTACAGCTTGAAGACCAGACATCATACTCGCATCGAATCCCAGTGTGATAGCAGCTGCCAAACAAGTTGGGATGATGAGAAGATAGAGACGAAGGAGGTTCTTGTTCTGATAGAATGGAGGCGCGACGGCAACGAGGCCCTGAATTCTCTGGTCGAGATCAAGGATCTGCTCGTCAACGACATGGCCTGCATTCTCCGCCATGGCCACGTCCGTTTTGCCCTCAAGACTATTCTTGCCCATGGTGTGATCGATTTGGAATCAATGAAAGAAGGGAAGTGGTGTGTAATGGAGGGGTATCGATGTCTAAGTTGTAGGCTAGAAGTGTTATTTGCAGTTGAGATTTGTGGCTGTGAGCTTATTCCAGCAGAGAGAACCTAGTGTAATGGAGGGAGTGATGATGCTCGAAACTGATGATGTGCAACACCTTGACCTTTAATATACATAGCTACCTCCTTGCTCGCTCACCGTCCGTTGGTCACTCCGCACAACGAACATCATGGGCCCCTGGGAATGCGCAACTCGTGCTGTATTGCGGGGTCCCCTCGAAAAAAATCTGCTTGACTCAATGACCCCACGGGGCTGGATCTAATGTCACGTCAGCTCCACAGCCCGGGAAGCGAAACCTTGGAAGAGGAGCGAGTTTTCGGGTGATACCCGTTGTTACCATGACTCGAGCAACGGATGCTTCCCGTGCGTGCAAATTTCCCCTCAAGCCAAAAAGAAACCTGCGCTACCAAGCCGAGCTCGACCTAACTAAGCCTATTCGCTTTTATTACGCCCAATGCCTGTCATACTGGTCATTACCTAAACCCGATCGGCAGTATTCCCATCATGGCAACCACCAACGATCTCATCTCCAAGCTCACAACCGAAGAGAAAGTGAGTCTTTTGGCAGCCGTTGACTGGTGGCGCACACCCACCATCAAACGAGATGATGTCTTCATTCCCCATATCAAAATGTCCGATGGTCCCAACGGCGCTCGGGGCGAGAGCTACGTGAGCGGTATCACAGCAGCTTGCTTCCCCTGCTCAACCGCCGTTGGCGCAGCCTTTGACCAAGATCTCGCATACCAACTTGGCAAAGAGATCGCAAAAGAGACCAAGACAAAATCAGCGAATGTTCTTCTCGCGCCGACTATGAACATTATTAGATCTCCGCTCGGCGGGAGGAACTACGAGACTTACTCTGAGGATCCGTACGTCATTGGGACTTTGGCATCGGCGTTTGTGAGAGGTTGTCAGAGCGAGGGCATAGCAGCTACGCCGAAGCACTTTGTTGCCAATGAATCTGAAAAGTCGAGGACCAAGATGACGTCGAACATTGATCGTCAGACGTTGCGGGAGATTTACATGTTTCCCTTCCAACTGGTGATGCGTGATTCAGATCCCTGGTGTTTCATGACTTCGTACAATCGTCTCAACAGAGTGTATTGTGCAGAAGATCACTGGCTATTGGAAGACGTGCTGCGCAAAGAATGGGGTTTCGCAGGCCTTGTTGTTTCAGATTGGATGGGGACGTACTCAACTGCTCAGGCACTCAACTCTGGTCTAGATCTCGAAATGCCAGGTCCGACGAGATGGCGAGGCCACAAGCTTCTGAAAGATATTGAAACTGGCAATGTGACCACCGAGACTCTGGATAAGAGTGTCGGTAGGGTCATTGAACTCGCGCGAAAGACAGGACGTTTTGAAGATCCTGTGGAGAAGCCAGAGCGATCAGTGGAAGACCCAGAGACACTTGAGTTCATCACCTCCATCGCAGCAGATGGAATGGTTCTTCTCAAGAACGACGACAACATCTTACCACTACCTCCAAAGGCTGCAGTGGCTGTTATAGGTCACCACGCTCTTCATCCCAGTGTCGGCGGCGGAGGCAGCGCAAAAGTCTTGGCTCAGCACGTCATCTCGCCTCTCGAGGGGCTCAAAGCTCAAGGCGTCGACTGCCGTCATGCACCCGGCGTTCCCGTCTTTGGTGCTTTGCCCCACGCAGAACCAGAGACCATTTCTCCAGTTCAGCTGTGCTGGTTTAATAGCTCGGTAGTCGGTGAGAACGTCGCTCATGAGCAGACCATCGCGTTGCCCGAGTACATGATCAAGGAAGCCTGGCCGGCATATCTCAACAAGGAGTACTCTACTAGTATGTCTTTTGCCCTCCGCCCAAAGACAAGCGGGAGTCATGTATTTTCCGTCATCACAACTGGAAAGGCAGATGTGTTTGTCAATGGCGAGAAAGTGTTCCATCGTCCACAGGAGCCGGTCCTTCTTCCCGAGTCCTTCTACTTCTATAAAGCCAAGATTGAGCGACGCTTCACCCTCGATATGAAAGCTGGCCAGGAATACAAGATCGAGCTGCACTCTTGGGCGACGGACCCCGAGGTTCTCTCCAAGATTGGAGGAACCATGTTTCAGGGCGCTAGTCTTCGCTTCATGGAGCACGTCGACATCCCTGGCGCTATTACGCACGCTGCACAGATCGCTGCATCTTCTGACGTGGCGGTTGTTTTTGTCGGCACGACGAATGAACTTGAGTCTGAGGGCTATGATCGCGATACGATGGACTTGACATCTGATCAGTACACCCTCATCAACGCAGTAGCAGCTCGCAATCCTCGCACCGTCGTCGTCAATCTCTCTGGCTCTCCCGTTACCGTATCTCCCTTCATCGACCAAGTTCCCTGCTTTCTCCAAGCTTGGTTCGCAGGTCAAGAGTGCGGCCATGCCATCGCGCGCGTCCTGCTCGGACAGGTGAACCCCTCGGGTCGACTGCCAATGTCATGGCCTAAGAGAAATGAGGACAATCCAGCTTATGGAAACTTCCCTTGTGATGATAACCTGGAGCTTAACTATGAGGAGCGTCTGAAGGTTGGGTATCGCTTCTACGATGATGATGATGCTCCAGAGCCCCAGTTCCACTTTGGAGAAGGTCTTTCTTACACGACGTTTGAGTTGGCTGGACAGGTTAGTGCGAACTCCAATTTCGGTAGCCCGGAGACAGTGGAGACTGCACTTGTGTTGGAAGTGAAGAACACGGGGACGAGGGATGGCAAGCAAGTGGTTCAACTGTATGTGACTCCCCCGCCATGCGATGGGAATCCACGACCAGTCAAGGATCTCCGATCGTACAGCAAGGTATCTATCCCGGCTGGGACGACAGAGAAGGTTACGTTCAAGCTAGACAAATACGCTTTTAGCTACTTTGATGCCACAGTGGATAAGTGGAAGATGCCGCAGGGCGAGTTTGTTTTGCATGTCTGCTTCAGCTCTGCAGAGACACTCCAGACGGTCAGCGTTACAAATCCGGAGACGCAGTACTGGGCAGGACTTTGAGGCAGTTTGTTTTCCATTAGTTAAGCTGGCCAACTAGATAGAGGAAATATGAACTCGTCTCCAAATCCAAGACCACCATAAGTCGGCATACCGCCGTCAAGGCTCCAATCCCAGTTATCCTGAAACAAAGATGCCATGAAATCGACCTGTTCGTCCTGTCCATCTGTGGTTACAGGGACTACGTCATCTCCATTCTCATCAGGTTGTCCCTCGAGGCTGACTGATGGTCTTCGAGATGCCACCCGGGACGGGACAACGGAGTTGCGTATTGCTAGAGAAGCGTTAGCGAATTTGCATCTTTGAGGGAACAAAACTCCGCCTTACAGAAATATGCAGACCGCGCCTGTTCCTTTAGAACAAGTAAATGATCTAGATACCCTCTCGCCCGGGCATTCTCCCTACCAAGAACTCGTAGAAGTACCGTGGTGTTCTCCCACGTGGCGTCGAGCTGCTGCTGGTTAAAGTGCTTACTCCCTCCAGCTTGCGCGCACTCGCCCAGAATAATTATTCCACCGCACGTCATGAGGTCTAAGAGAGTTGAAGTGTTAGCAGTATCTGTATGGGAACCAACGAGAATCGACTTACAGAACAGACTGAACCACCATGCACCCGTCGCTTCGACTTCTCTAGCAGCCAGCAGAGATGCCGATAGCTCGTACGCCACCTGAACACACGTAGTAGCGCACTGAGCCTGAAAAGCACCTTGCAGCGTATTTGCCTCAGCAGCGACGTCATCTGTTCCAGAACCCGTACCGCGTCGTTGTCGTGAGCGCCTCGCAGCAGCGCAGAAGGCACTGAAACTGGGTCTGTACAGCAAAATCCTGAGATGAAGAAACCTCGCCTGCAAGACATTTCTCTGGCGTTTTATAATATGCCCCCTCGCCCCTTGTGTGGGAACCCTAGCGTTGTCCCACCATTTCAGATCGGTTACTAAAGAGGTCTTGAAGTCTTCTAAGAGACTGTCTAGACGAACCAGGGCGCTAAAGTCGGAGGATGAACTGGGCCAGTAGATCGAGGACAGGATCTTGCCGAGAATCTTTGCTAGTCGTATGTTTTCTACGACAAAGAGGTTTTGTGATACTATTCCTTCGGGTTGCATGCAGGAGGTGGTGTTTGGGCAGATAAATTCGTCGTCGACTGCGGCGGGGACGAGGACGTCGTCTGTCATTTGCAAAACTGGCGGTCTTCCCAAGGTCATGCAGACCGTCCTAATCATTGTCAGTATACATCACTACACTAATCAAAGCGACTTACATCTCCATCTGTAGACATCCATACCAGACTCTCCGCCGCACTTCGTTCTCCATAACAGACCGCTGATCCGCATGTCTCTCCGTATGCAACCCCAGCCCAACAGCTATCCGACAAGCAAGACCGATGATATTATAGCACCGAATCGGATACTCGCTCGAAAGTGCATAGTGGCCTGCCAGCAGCAACGCCTGCACATGCGACAAGTCCCCCTTATCAAGAATGTCCATCTGCAATAAACTCCTCATCCTTGTGCTAAACATCGCCGAGACCGATTCCTTCTCCGGCAGATCTGAAAACTCACAGCCCAAAGCAAACATGGCATTCAGAACGCAGAAGAAGGAAGCTTCAGGGCACTGGTCACCTCCCACACCAATGTCGCCAGCCTCGCCCGTCTCGACCCCCGAATAGCCCGTCGACGTCCATAGCGCCTCGTACCGTTTTCTAAACCATGTTGAGTGCGTCCACGGATAAAAGATATGCACACTATCAAAGTACAGGTTCAGAAACTTGTCTGCTATCTGTCTTGGTGGTAAAGCAAACTCGGCCGTGAGCAGCGACGACGTCGTCGCGGAGCTCTGGTCCCGGTTCCGAAGTGGGGCCGTTGACCGGTGACGGTTGCGGTTGGTATGGGGAACCTCTCGGAGAAGAGAGTGGACCGAAGATTGGCCGAAGAATTCATCCTCTTGAGGGTTCAGGGTGAGGGTCGTAGCGCCCATTGTGCTCACGGGACTGGGACCGCCTGCAGCCGCCGCATGGATACTGCCCGAGGGTCTCTCTCTGTCCCTCGGGCTCTTGGGTGTGACTTGTGCTGTTTGTGCATCTTGGCGGAGCTGGTCGATCACCAATTGCATGTCCTGCACCTGTTTTTGCAGAGACGTGATGTACCTGGAAAAAAAAGAAAAAGAAAAAAGATAAATATACATTGGACAGCCCTACGAATGGATTTGGTACTTACTCTTGCTCGCTGAGCTGCTTCGCCGTGCCAGCGATGACAGTGTAGACGCATCGCGCAGCCGGTTCGCCTCTCTTCCTGCAGGGGTTACAAACAGGCTTGGATCCATCGCACTTGATCTTTCGCTCCCGGCACGTGTCACATGCCAAAGCGACTCTCTTCCGTTTCGTTGGACGGGACCCTGCTTCCTCCTGCGCTTGTGGAGTGTCCATTGCGGAAAACAAACTCAAGAGCAGAGAATAAAAAGAGCGGGGGGCAAGTTTGATGCCGAGATTGAGGGGAGAGGCCTGGCCTTTTCACGGGCTGTACCCGGTGTTTCTCGGTTAGAAAGGAATGAGGGACGGGAAGTATCCGTATAGAGCACTATCCGCATATGGGTTAGTTGACTTAGTACACCATTGCGTAGGGAAATTACCCGGGAGGCAATGTCGGCTTGTAGGATATTTTTTGTTGAAGAACCCAGAACATTCAAGAGAGAGAGGCCTGGTGGATGATAATTGCTGCAGCTCATACTTGCTAACTAGTTTCTCTCTCAAGACCTCATCATGCTTAGATCGTCGCCCAATGCCTTGTTGAGGAACCTCACAAGGCCCACGTCGCGCTCCACCGCGGGACTACTAATCCAACGCCCTGTCAGCAATGCCAGTACCAACCAAGCAAGGCCATCAAAGGAACAACCCCAGGGTCGGAGACAAGAACAGCGGAAAAATCCTGCATTTCTGGCCTCAGCACTATCTGCAACTGCAACTACCATAGGCGGGACATTGCTATACACAATAGTCAGTCATAAAACAGACAAAGACGATGAATCTCAATATGCAAGCCGAGCGGAAATGGAATTGGTAAGAAACAATGACAATGACCCAAAAGTCGATCTAATCGAATGAGTCTAGGCCGTCGAAGAGATAAGAAAAGCACTTGGCGAAGATGCAGTCAGTATAGAAGACGAGATTCTCCATTCTCACGGTTATTCGGACTGGTCTACCATCAACATCGACCGGCTACCTGTAGCCGTCGCGTTTCCTACAACGACAGACGAGGTTGCCACCATTGCAAAGATCTGCCACAAGAGACGCGTGCCGATGAGTAAGTATTCCCCGGGTATCACGGGGCAGACGCGAACTAACAGCGCAAGTTCCTTATTCTGGCGGTTCGAGTGTCGAAGGCCATTTCTCCGCGCCTTTTGGCGGCCTGAGTGTTGACTTTGTCAACATGAACCAGATTCTTGAAGTTCACAGCGACGAGTGAGTGGTACTATCAAAGATATGTTAAGGAGGATGCTAATCTTGCAGTCTTAATGTCGTCGTTCAGCCTTCCGTTCCATGGATGGAACTGAATGAGAAGATCAAAGACACGGGTCTATTCTTCCCTATTGATCCGGGCCCTTCTGTAAGTACTGCCATTCAATAAGATGATATTTCTTCTCACATACGTCGCAGGCCCAGATTGGTGGTATGGTTGGGACAAACTGCAGGTTAGTACTTCAGAACAGGACAGAGGAACGAGTAGATCTAACAGAGTAACAGCGGGACCAACGCTGTCAAGTACGGCACCATGAGAGACTGGGTAGTCAACCTCACAGTGGTATTAAGCGACGGCACCATCCTCAAAACCAGAAGGCGGCCAAGGAAGTCATCAGCGGGCTACAGTCTCAACTCGCTGTTCGTGGGATCAGAGGGTACCCTGGGTTTCGTCACCGAAGCCACGCTCAAGCTAGCTCCCATCCCTGAACACACAGGTATCGCGGTAGTAACATTTCCCTCAGTCAAAGCCGCAGCGACCATGGCCATCGAAGTCATCCGTCGCGGCGTACCTATCAGCGCCGTCGAGATCCTCGATGAAGTCCTCATGAGCGTCATCAACAGGATGGGCGCAACATCTATGAAGTGGAACGAGGTGCCGACGCTGTTCTTCAAGTTCAGCGGTAGTGATGCTCTGGTCAAGGATAGCATCGCACAGGTCCAGAGTATTTCCAAGAAGCATCACGCAAATGGCTTCCAGTACGAGAGCGATCCGCATAAGCAGAAGGCTCTGTGGTCGGCTAGGAAAGAGGCGCTGTGGAGTATGATGGCACTTCGCGAGACGGATGGACATGTTTGGTCGACGGATGTCGCTGTTCCTCTCTCCCGAGTATCCGAGCTCATAGGTCAGTTCGCCTGCTTAATCGTTCCCTTTACAGATGCCGCTAACCATGGATAGACATTTCCAAGAAAGAACTTGTCGAGCTGGGATTATTCGGTAGTATTCTCGGACACATCGGCGACGGCAACTTCCACGAGACAATCCTATTCGAGGAAAAGCAGCGCAAAGAGGTCGAGGACTGCGTCCACAAGATGGTCTCACGAGCGATTGAGATGGAGGGAACATGCACGGTAAGCAATGCAACCCAACTGTAAATAAACATATCTAACAATGATGCCCAGGGTGAGCATGGCGTTGGACTTGGAAAAAAGGAATTTCTTCGGGAGGAGGTTGGCGATGTGCCGATTCAAGTCATGAGAGCTATCAAGACGAGTCTGGATCCGCTTTGGTTGATGAACCCAGGAAAGATCTTCGATCGTAAAGACTAGACAATAGAGGGAGTTCATGATGATCTGATCTGTTTGTTGCACCTTGTCGAATAATCGGCGATACAATAAGCGGCCATGTCCGGCGTGACAATCACCAGGTCTCAGCCATAAGCGGCGACAGTAAGCGGCGTGTCCATTGGCCATCTTATTCCCCAATTCGTTACATTTTCCCTCTCCAGAGGCTCTTTCGGGGAACCTTTGTGTTGCATCGCTTACGGTGATCCCGCAATTCAAGCGGGCCGTACCTAAAGTAGAGTTATTACTCCGTAGTGTCTACTATCACTTATACTCAGCTACGCGGTAGGTTATTGTAAGACAAACAGACTTGAGTAAATAAGCTTAAAAGCTTGCTCAGATTTTCAACATTCAGACCAGACATCAGAGCCAAATCATCAACTATTCTATACCTGATATCATACTGTCCAACGTCACACAATGGTTTCTCTCCGCGACATCAGCCTTCTGCTCCTCGCAGCCCCAATCGCCTTCGCAGCACCAAAAGTCCCCGCCGAAATAACTGTCAAAACCCTCCCCTTCTCCCCATCCTCCGACACATCCAAAGCCCCCTCATCCTCAGCATCCACCTCCCCCGCCTCCGACGCCGCCCAAAAAGCAGCTTGCCAACTCCCCCTCCGCTTCACCAACTTCGCCCTCTACTCCGACACAGGCTGTCAGAATGTCATCTACGACCCTTTCATGCTCACATGGGATCCGTGCAAGAACTACCAGTGGACAAACGCCCTGGCGAATGGTGTTATCTTTCAGAGCATGAGATGGACTGGTGGGAGTAATGTGCAGGACTTTTATGCTTGTCAGCAGGGGTTTGGGTGCGATCATAATGTTGCGAGGATTGTGCAGCAGAGCAATGTTTGTTCGTCTGGGGGAGGGTTGCACTTTGACAAGCTTGCTGTTAACCCTTAGATAAGGATCTGTATGACTGGATGTGATATGGAGGTGTAGTGGAAGAAGCTGGTAGGGGAGGATTGAGGACTGCCCGCATGTTATCAGCTGGTTACCTGAAGGTCATAAGGCAGTTGAGGTGGAATTCCCTGATATTGGAGGTTTCGATAATAGAAAAACATGACAGGGTAATAAAGGTCTGTCTTTAGGGGTTACCTACTGTACCAGAGTACCATACTGGTCGTAGTTATTCATGAGAGAATAATCACTTCTACTAGATTACATGAGATTCTGTGTAGCCATGTAGTATTATTCTAAGGCTACCTCTTGTTTGAAAGCCACGAAATAGGAGGACCGAAGCCGACCTATGCGTAATGTTGAATTCAGTAAAATTGAACTTATTTAACACACGACTCTATTATGAGCCTCAACGGGCCAGGTCGAGCTTGTAGCCATAGCTTCGGATATCCTTTAGGACCGATTCAATAGGAGTACCGTAAGCTGTATCGAAGCCCGTAGTGTTCCTCTGATCTTCCCTCCTTACACCACCTGTCAATAGAAGCATAACGCGACCGTGAATGTCGAATATAACTGACCCAGAGTCGCCGCATTTGGAGAATGTGCTGCCATCAAGTCCTATGATGCACCATTCCTGAGATTCGAAAAGTAGGCCACCAATAGGCTCGCGGATGACAGATCTGATTCCGTTTACGCATCCGATACTGAGTCCGGACTTTCCTCCATGCATCATCGCAATTAAACCTCGGGATGAGCCCCCGGCTTGGGTTTCGGTTTCCAATTCATCCAGAGACATGATATCTGGTCCAATCGTGACTTCAGGCTTAAGCTGAAAGCCGATAGTATCATGCACACCCTTAGACGTGAGCATCTCTCTAAATAGTCCTGTTGCTGGCAGTTTGTTCTCAAGTTGGGATGGCTCAGTTGTATGCTTATCTTTTAATAGCTTAATAAGCGCCCAGTCCATCAACCTCCCCTCCGAGACCCTGAATGGTGGTGAAAACTCGACATGGCCAAAAGCAGTGGACTTCTGATCGGGAGGGTGATCCTCAAAAAGGGGTCTGTAGCCTTGCAATTTGGAAAGTGTCCTTATGTTCACCTTCTGTTGTTGCTCCCCGAAGGTGTTCTGAAGGTGTCTCTTGCAATCAGTATTCACTACCGTGGAAAGATCTTCATATTCGGTTCTAAAAGAGTGTTGCATCTCATCGAAAGTAATTTGGCCCGGTTGAGTAATCTCGAGGGATTCTTGTCTGACCTGGGAGTTATCGAGAAGCTGTTCGCTCTTGTATACAACATGCCGACACGTAAGGGCATATGTGATGGTGGTGTCTTGAGTACCATGAAGGTATAAGCCCTTGGTGCCTTCTTTTATCCGGCTGTTGAGTGCGGCGATGTTAGTACCGATGTACTCCGTGAAATGGAGTCTGTACTTGTAATCCGCCGCGCCGGCCAACGGGCCAGGAAGAAGTCGCTCGTCGTCAAGTGGGAGTGGCTGCTTCCCCTTTGATCCTTCCGGGGGACTAAGAGGTGTCGATATGGATTTGACGGGTTTGCCCTCTTTCATTTCGACTTCTACATCCCCTAAACCCATATCCTCAAGGATTGACTTGCAACTGCAAACCGCCTTGTACCCCTGATTGAAATTGGTTGAGTTCTCCACGAGAGAAATAAGCATCGTGACTGGGCTTGCCGGTTTCTCCCCGGCCGATTTGACGTGGCTGTTATACCGGACCCTCAGGATGTCAATAGCTATCCAGTGCAAGTCACCTAGTGCCTCCATAATACCGAGTTGTAGTGGGCTTTTGGGCTCGTTCCATGGCTGTTGGATGGCGTGGCCTGTAGCAACTGCAAGCTTCTTTCCTCTGGGAATCCAGAATAACTGTCGCACGACCAGGCCGTGGTGCTCGAGCGTGCAACGAGGAGTGGAGAGCTTGGGAGACCATAAAAATAGCCCCGTCGCTCTTCTTCGCTGGGTGGCAGTGGAGACATGCTAGTGCTTTCTTGATCGACGCTTAGTTGAATAGAATGACCGTATCGACGATCTTGTGCCATGTAAAAGAAGTCAAAATCACTTTTCTGTTTCTCGTGGTTTCTTTCTGAGGGACTAAGGCAGGCGGTGAAGTAGGGAAGAACAAAGAAGCATCTCGGGACGAGATCTTTGGTACGCCATGTTCGAGTGCTGGAGAGATTTTAAATAACATGCGTGTTGCGTGGCGAAAGTAAATGAAAGGCCCCGGAAAGTGTTTTTTGTAGTTGAGACTTGTGGCTGAGAGCTTATTCCGGCAGACAGAACCTAGTTCCTTACCTCCACTCCACTGGTATTTGCTCCCAACGATTCCATGATCACCAGCCCTGACAATGCATCTGCCGCTTAGGTTTAAGTTTGCTCTCTTCAACCTTTCTCTTTTCTCCATTTTTCCTCGCCATCGTCTCTTTCACGCTTTACAGTGCATGGCTGCACGGCACTTCGGGGCCAAGATTAAGGTTATCTTCAAATGAAGGTTCTACGAGATTCTGTTTTCTGGCATTTTGTAGCAAATTAAATTGTCTGCTTTATGCCCTCGATCGGCACCGATCCGCCCAAACATGTCAACGAGGCAAGAAAATTTAACTCTTTACCCTAAGCGATGAAAATGCTAAAGTAAATCTATCCTGAGGTTAGGGAACTCTTTTCCTAAGAGGATGAAGAGCTATGACTGGGCGGTAGTACGAAGCTGTAGGTTAGCGACGGGTATAACCGTAGACTTGACTGCAAATGGGGTTCGAAAAAGTCCGTATGCTATGATAAGCCAATCAAGTGCTCTACACTCGGTCCACTCTCGCAAATTCTTGCCTACAGTCCCCAGGGGTTACAAATGTCCTTACAGGTACTTAGATTAGTCATTCTTAATGGCCAATCTGCTGCTAATCACTCTAGTATTATCTCCATCTATATACTGAAATAATCTCTCTTATTGGTCTTTTTAAATTCCGCTGTGGCAAAAATACCTATTTACATCGCGCGGAATAGGACATTTGTAACCCCTGCGGACTGTACTTGACTTGAAGAACCAATCATCTTGGCTCTTGATCCCCTCGATTTTGCTTTGTCATTCGGACGAGCATCGGACGAACCTCAACAAGAACCTCGAGATGATATCATGACATAGTCAATAAACTAACAATATGACAAATTACCCCGAGGAGTATAGATGTATTCGCTATGGCTTAATATAAATTAATGCACAGCCCTTGCCCTTTCAGCAGTTTCCATTTTGTAACACCTACTTGAGCAATCAGTATTAACAGTGATCCATTGTCTTCGAGTCTCGTCAGTATCCTGTTGAACACCATGTATTATACTATGGAACCCAATGTCGCCGCTGTCCTACCCGTCAAACAAGGTCAGCTCACTATCCAACAACGTCTCATACCAACCCCCAAGGAAGGCGAACTACTGGTCCGCAATGCCGCCGTCGCTGCAAACCCCTCAGACTGGAAGATCCAAGCCCTCGGCCTCTCTACCAACTTTCCAGCTGTGCTTGGTAGTGATCTCAGCGGTGTCGTTGTATCCGTGGGACCAGGTGTAACACGCTTCAGGCCAGGCGATCGCGTCATCGGGTTTGCTCTGGGTGTTATAAGCGAAAACGTCGACAAGGCAGCATTCCAGACTTATACTCTTCTCGATGAAGTGGCGGCAACTCACTTACCCGATAACATCAGCTTCGAAGAGGGTTCCGTGCTTCCCGTTGGTATACTCACTGCGGCCATAGCGCTGTTCGACGGTCTCGGACTGCCAATGCGTCAGAAGACTGCTGCAGACAATGGAGCGATTCTGATTTGGAGTGGTGCTTCAGCGGTTGGTGTCTCAGCAGTGCAGATAGCTCACGCGCTGGGATGGACTGTCTACGCGACTGCAAGTCCAAAGCATCGCGAGTGGCTCAAGACATTGGGTGCAGGAGAGGCATGGGACTATCGCAACCCGCAAGTCGCGCACAAGATAGCTCAAGCTTTGAAAGTGTCCGGAACAAAGATCTGTGGCGTTATCGATGCTAGAGCAGAGGGCAGCTCCTTCAGTTCAGTCGTGGAAATACTGACTGCGGCTGACCTAACAACCGGATGCAAGGCTACTGCGCTGTTTCCGTGGCCGGAGGATACCTCGCTGCCAGCTGGTATTGAAGGACATCACACCAACTGCGTGGGCTTCACTGTCAATTATCCAGATATAGCAAGGTGGATTTTCGGCGGCTGGTTGTCCAAGGCTCTCGAGGATGGGAGGATCAAACCTGCGCCTAGGTCTCGTGTTATCGACGGCGGATTGGAATCGACACAGGAGGTGCTGAATCTTCTTAGAGCTGGTGCAAGTGGTGAGAAGTTTGTCTTGAAGGTTTAGATCATCCGCTGTCACAGCTGCGAAAGCATTGTATGACGAGTAGAGTATCTATCTATCTGTTGTCAAGAAAAAGACCTTCATTCTTATCCTAAGAATATGTTACACTGGTACCCAATGACGTCATTGCTGCCAGCCCCTGGACTGGATAATCCACGGAGCTTTACAGGAAGGTTTGGCCGCCGCGAAAAACAAAAGCGTTCGTCAATGACCACTCAGTCCGGCCTACGATTGATCAATCGAATTTATAATTGACTAGTTATTAGGCTCAATTCGAGAAACATGTACGAAGTCCTGTCTGCTGATTGAAGCTCTCAGCCACAAGTCCCAACTGCAAATAACACATCAGAGAAGCATGTACAATTTAGTCTGCCGCCCTTCTCCAAAAATCGCTATCGTTGTCAATATCGTAATCGTCGCCATCATAGCTGTTGTTGTCATCGTCATAGCCATAGCCATAATCATCGGAGTCAATATCACTGAACCTTCTGTCCCAGTACTCCTCTTCCTCATTGGGATTTTCGCTTAGTACCCATCCACAACTCTCCATCTTCCTTCTGAGACTGTCACGCGTCCCATCCTCATATACCTCAAGAATGATCTCTGGTAAAGAAGGAATAGCTCTAAAGTGAGTGTTGACAAGATGCAGCGCCTCGGTGGCAATGCTGCAGTGGTCTAGATTGTCGAGCCTAACCTCCATATTCCTTGTGCTATGTAAGGACGTCCTAAGCGTGCTCAAGCTAGTGCAACTGCTCAGTATATTTCCGAGGATCTTAACACTTTCCTCATCGATAGTGACATCACCAGGGTCTAAATTGACAAATTCTGGGAAGTCGATGATGATATGGCGAATGGAGCTTGCGTTACGGGTACCGATTTGCCGGAGGAAGGAAGCTATAGTCTCAGGATCGCGTCCAGCAAAATCGAAGCAATTCTGGCTGTAGAATAGGAGACTGGCTTCGTGGTGGACTGTCTTGCTGACGCGAAAAAGTCCCGTTAGGACCTGTAAGCCACATCTGAGCCAAGGATCAACAGGCTCGGATTGCAGTAATATGATTTTGTATATGGCATTTCGAAGTTCGCCAGAGAGACCGAAGAAGCTCATGGGGCCGCTGGTAGTCATAGGCTGCCGATCGTTAGCTTTATAACTCAGAATTTCTTTAATAAGCATATATTCCAGACATTAAGCTTAGTTAGGTGGAAAGAATCAGACATGTAATAGGGGTTCTCACATAGGTGCTGGCTGTTGTTATCTCGCCAATTGCTAAGTTAGAAGATGAATAAATGTTGATGTTTGTCTATACGTGGGAGATAACCCCGCAGTTAGAGTGGCGAAATCACGGGTTCGTGTAGCTACCTGCTTATCTCGACTTTTCAGCTACCCCTCTCTTCGCCCGTGGCACCAGTCAGATCATCCTATGTGCCTGGTGTCTCGTTACCCTGCTGTGGTTGGCCTGTATTTCAAGACGGAGTAAATAGCTTCCGAGGTTTATATGATGCAATTCAGGAATAACTACAGCGGTCTATATAGGCAAAGCCTAATATTTACTCTTTATGAATAGTAAAATAGATAGCTGCTCTCTATTCTATGAAAGCCTTCAATAAAGGAGTTGTGTTATGTATTCTTACTTGTATATAATAATAAACTTCGTTGTTAAATCGCCACGTCTAACACAGCAGAGACGCCTCTATCCAAACTCTCAACCGCACCAGCCAACGCACTCTGAAACTCTGAGATGTCAGCAACCCTCGCACCAAAGATGACTCCATTACTCGCAGCCTTGGCAATACCCGCATAATCCGGACTCGGCGCAAACGAGATATTCAACTCCTCATTCGTCGCCCTCGAAGCAGGTCCATCAGGATGAACCAGAAGCATAGACCTCTTCGGCGCATTCCACCCAAGATTGTTCAACACAATAGTCAAAACAGGAATGCCGTAGCGCGCAGAGATCCAGTATACGCTTGAAGGTACGGAGAACATGTATGATCCATCGCCTACGATTTGTACAACGTAGCGTTTGCGCTTACCGGGGACGAGAGCGTCTGCTGCGTCGGCGGCGAGCTTTATACCGAGTGCGCCGCCGCCGGACCAGCCGAGACCGCCGCCACCGCAGTGGATCCATTGGCCGGGGATGGTAGCGCGGATTTGGTCTGAGACTGAGATCATGTTTGTGATGGCCTCGACGGCCCAGATGGTGTCTTCTGGTAGCTTGGCGCGTAGAGTTGAGCAGACGTAGTCTGTTGTGAGCTTTCCTGAATCAAGAGGCTTGGCCTTTGCATCAAGAGCTTGAATACGCTCTGTATAAGACTTTTGTAGAGCCTGTTCCCGACGATCAAACTCAGCGGTCGCAAGCTTCCCAGATAGCGATGACCGGAGATAATCTGTGATCTGTCGCAGTGACGTCTCTGCATCAACACGGTATCGCTGCTCAGCATCGATGTAAAACACCAACATGCTTTCCTTCAACGGATCAACATCGAGATGAAAGATTCTCGCGTCTTTCTTGGGTTTGCAAAGCTTGTTAATCCACGGGACATCGCAATCCAGAATAAGAAAAACATCCGCGTTCTGAATCGCCGAGTCAACGCCGTACTTCATACCCAGCCATCCAGGGTGATCAGCAGGGAAGCACATATCCGAGCATCCCGTATCAAGAACCCTCAGTCCCTTGATAGTATTCGCCAGTGCGACAAGAGGTTCAACAGCTGCGTGGTTTCGACCCGTGAAACCGACGATGACTAATGGGTCGGAGGCGTTGACTAGCGCTTCTGCGATTTCTTGAACGGCGGATTGGGGGAGTGCTGCGGGTGCGACGGGTTTCCAGAAGGCGGAGTTAATAGTGTATGGCTCAATTGTCTCTTCCATGACTTCGCGGGCGCCCATGAGATAGGAGGGACCTTGGGGATGGCTTGTTGCGAGTTGGAGGGCGCGACGGACCATTTGCTTGACGTTTTTTCCAGTCTTGATCTCACCGACGTATCGACAGTATTGAGAAACAATTTGCTTCTGGTCAGGAACATCTTGAATCCAGTGGCTTAACAGCGTTAGTCAAGTTCGCAAGGCTGAAGAATGGACAGTGGACTCACATAAACTCAGTCCTCGAACCGAGAAGTTCTCCCTCAATAGAATAAGGCGAAAGACCAGCAAAGATCAAAACCGGCGCTCTTCCCATAGCAGCGTTATGAATAGCAGCCGCAAGAGCAGAAGTACCAACATCAACGTGCACAATAACACACTGCGCCTCACCACTCAATCTCGCGTATCCATCTGCCATTGACAGCGCAACCATTTCATTCGGACACGTGATGATCCTGGGAAATTTATCCTTTAATTCCCGCTGGCCTCTGACCATAGCCTCAAGAATACTAGGATGGTCAGACCCGAGATTGACGAAGCAGTTCTTGACGCCTGCCTCGACCAGGGCCTCAAAAAAGGCGAACGATGTAGTGTACCTGCGCTACGTTAGTCATGCGTAGTATCATTTTGGTGAGTTACGTACATGCTGGGCTTTGCTGATGCAGGATCTGTACGATCTGATTCCGTGGTTTGAGCTTCTAATCTCATGTTGATACGGATAAAGTGGTTTATGTAATTTGGGCCAATTTCATAAGGTCTTTGTTTTCGTTTAATGTTGGGGTGCGGGATCCATCCGAAGAGGAGTTCTCCAGTCACGGTTGGTTCCCGAGCGGGGGATCGGCTCTGGCAACTGACTTCGGCAGTGGAAGCGCAATCCCCGCTTCCGGGAACACGACAGATCCCGATTTACGGCCGTAGAAGCGAATCACTTTCTACACAGTCATTTTGCGACTATAGTATTATTTGACTCTGCAGTGAGCATTATTGTATAGATTTATCACCAGCTAACGACTCCTCTACGTGAATACTGAATCAAGTTTGTAATTGCGAAATTTCCGGATGGTTCAAATCAGCAGCATTGCCAGGAACCAACGCGAAAACCTGGCTTGTTCCCGACAGCTCCAAGCCAAGAATTGATAGTGCAGCCTCCAATGGACTACGCGAAAAAGAACAAGGAGTTTTCGCTAACCGATGCATGCTTGTCCAGTCAATCTCGTTGGTTTACATATTCATAGACAGGAACCAAGAAGCATTAGGTAGTATTCCCGACTGACAAGGCCGTGCTGGCTAGCTGGATCCGAGTCAATAGCCAGGGAGAAAGTCACATGGAGGTGCAGGCCCCGTCGGTTAACCTTGGCGGTCACTCCCATTCCTGTATCCTGCATCTTCGGGAATGACCCGGTCTGTCAAAACGTGCTGTATCAGTTACTAGGTATTTGGAATTACAGGCCAACAATGACATGTCTCTGTTTCTCGGATCTGATCCATGATGACATACCCAATGCAACCTTTTCACAGTCCTACTGTGTCGTGACTCGTCTATGATCTCGCTACCCCGGGATTACACTTCCATCACGCGGGGGAGCATCCCCAGTCCTCCACACCCCGCACTGGGCTATACCTCTTGAGAGCGTCGATCTAGATCCCTTTCGTCCAGTGCCAACCCCCATGATCCAATACCTACTGAAGCAACAGGCAGGCCGCTCATTTCCATAAGAAGGGACGCCATGCACCACCCTGTTCAATCCGCATCACCGCACAGCTCAGCTCAGCACTACTCAATTCACACTCTTCTCTTCCATCATGGCTGACCTCGCCAACGAGAAAGCTGCCTATGACCATGCCTCCATCAAGGGTGGTACATCTACCATGGAGCAGACACCTGAGGAGTCGGAGGCTACCAGGAAGCTTTTGCGCAAGTGTGACGTTCGATTGCTTCCTCCCCTGATGGTCATTTATTTCCTTTCCTTTATGGATAGAACCAACATCGGTATGTTCCCTTGACATGACACCCTCGCTTGGAAGGGTTGAAGCTGATCTTAGAATCTAGGCAACGCAAAGATCCAAGGAATGACACAGGATCTCAAGATGACTGGTTCCGATTACAACATGGCTCTCTTCGTCTTCTTCATCCCTGTACGTCGATCGATCCCGATATAAACATACCAAATTCTGACTCGAATTCTTCAGTACATCATCTTCGAAGTCCCATCCAACATCATAATCAAGAGAATATCGCCTTCTCTCTGGCTAGGGGGAATCACCGTTCTCTGGGGTATGTTCAAGCACTCCAACTGCGCTTAACCAGTGGCTGACCACATAACTACCTTAGGCATCTCAACTATCGGCATGGGCCTCGTCAAAAACGTACACGGCCTTATCGCTTGCCGCGCACTTCTCGGCTTCTTCGAAGCTGGAATCGTCCCGGGCTGTGTCTATCTTATCAGCATGTACTACAGACGCTACGAGGTTCAATGGCGCATGTCGCTGTTCTTCAGTGCTGCTATCCTAGCGGGCGCCTTTTCTGGCCTTTTGGCGTTCGCTATTGCCAAGATGCATGATGTCGGTGGCCTTGAAGCATGGCGCTGGTATATCCTCATTTTTCCCCGTGAAGCAAAAAAATGCTAATAATGCATAGGATCTTCATCCTCGAGGGACTTCTCACGGTGGTTGCTGGTGTCATTTCCAAATGGTGGATCCCTGATTGGCCAGAGACAGCTTCGTTCCTCAACGATGAAGAACGATCTAGACTTGTCGCTCGACTCTCTGATGATGCTGGCGATGCCAGGATGGACCATCTCAACAAGGCAGCTTGGAAGAGGATTTTGACCGACTGGAAGATTTATCTCGGCACCTTGGCATACTTTGGTATCGTCAACAACGGATACGCTGGATCGGTAAGACGGCAGCCTACCCTGATAAACGCAGCCGTACTGACTCTTGTAGTTCTTCATCCCTACCATCCTCCGAGAGATGGGCTACGCCGCCGAGCGTGCACAACTCCTCACTATCCCAGTTTACGTCGTTGCAACCATTGGCTGTCTGTCATCCGCATACCTTGCCGACCGTATGCGTCATCGCTACGGCTTCACCATGATTGGTGTCGTCATGGCCAGTATCGGCTACATACTTCTTCTCCTTCAACACCAAGTCCCCACTGGAGCACGATACTTTTCGCTCTTCCTTCTCGTCACAGGTGGCTACATCACACAGCCCGTCATTCTCGGATGGTTGTCCAACACCATGGGCGGTCACTACAAACGCTCTATCGCCTCAGCTTCGCAAGTTGGCTTTGGCAATCTTGGCGGTATCGTCGCTTCGAATGTCTATCTTACACGTGAGGCTCCTGAGTACTGGACTGGACTGGGAGTCAGTCTTGGTATGGTGTGGATTTGTGGCATTTCTTGCACTGCCTTTTACTTCCTTGCGATCAGGGAGAATAAGAAGAGGGATCGTGGGGAGAGGGATCATAGACTTCAGGCTGCAGATGCTGATAACTTGGGCGACGACCATCCTCACTGGAGATATGCGACTTAGATAAGAGAATGTACAGATCTTTCATCATAAGGCATCCTAAAGCACCATGTTATCCTGAGTCTGTATGATCCCCCATGCGTTATATATATCTGCCAAGTATAGTTAGTTATGCTATCGTCACGTGTCAATCCCACCACTCACTCTTTGGAGTGCTCCAGGCTTCGTAATCCCCCTCTCCGGGGCAAACCTCAGGAAATTAGCCGAGCAAGGATTGAGCTCACTTCAATCCATACTTAGCTTTATCTTTATACACCATACACTCGATGGCGCGACATCTGACATAATGAACTCTCATCACCAAAGTCGCCGAAATCTCGGTCTTCTCGAGCATCTCCATCTCGAGATTCTGTACCAAGTCATCTACACTCTGCCCAACGCCGATATCAAGAATCTCCGCCTGGCGTGCTCTTATCTCGAGAATATCTCTCTCCCACGCTTCAACCGCGTGTTTCTATCTGCTAATCCGCTTGACATTGAGGTCTTCACATTGATTGCGAACCATGATATCTTCCGGCTCAAAGTCACCGAGATCATCTACGATGACTCACGCTTTGATCATTCTCTGAGAAGATGGTCTTCAGAGATAATCGAAGAATATCATGACCCCACAACTCCACTCTAATGGTTTAGAGAGACTTACAATCCCATTGTCAGAGGCATTGACGCGGAGGAGGGGGAGATTGATTATATCCCTCACGTCAAGGAAGCTTTCAAGACTCGCTGCACCATGCGTGAATCATGGGAAGTATATTGCAAGCTTAAATCGCAGCAAGATGAAGTGCTAGCGTCAGGTCGCGACGCTGACGCTTTGAGATATGGTCTTTCGCGGTTTCCAAACCTGAAAAGAGTTACTCAGAGTCCTGCTGCTCATGGCGTTCTTGGAAGGCCATTATATCCGACGCCTACAATCAGATCTTTCCCTGAAGGCCTGATATACCCTCTGGAACGTTGCTGGCCCAAACCAGACCTCCTGGGAGACTATTCCCTTACCCCTTGGGACGAAACATCGAAACAAGAATGGCGTGGATTCTGTGTTGTCACGAAAGAGATCGCCCAACATATTCGTGAGAATCCGATGTTTGGCCTGTCCGAGTGCGTTGCGGAAGGTCGGTAGTCTTGGACAGGAATCAGCTGCCATATGCTTGACAATCCACTGAGCGAGGAGTATCGCGACCTTGTCACTATTCTAAGTCACCCTCCGCTCAGACGCTTGGAGTTATCATTCGCTTGCGATGAAGAGTCCAAGCACAACTGGCCTTCATTTCGTTCAGGCCACCTGTTTCTAGCTTTTTGTAAAGCAACGAACTTGCAGGATCTTCGATTTGATAGTCGTATTGCCCTTCAACACAGAATATAGCATCAGTTTGTAGAGTACGCACAGAATGGTATGCCTCTGCAGAGCATGTTTCCCATTAACGCGTGGTCTAACATAAGTCGCCTTGCGCTGTCTCGGTTTTTTGTCAGACAGAAAGATGTCATGGCCTTTATTTCCACACTTCCATCGTCACTCGAGTCGCTGGAGCTAAGTTTCCTCAGCTTCCTTCTCGGCGAGGGAACTTACAGGGATCTTTTACAGGACATGCGCTGTAATTTGGGGTGGAGAGAGAGGCCGGCGGGCAATCGGCTAAAGCTTATTGTATTAGTTGTTGAGAATGAAATATTGATTGATGGCGCTGCTATGGACGTGAGTCATGCGGCTATGGACTACGTCTATCATTGTGGGGAAAATCCATTTGTAGAGGATCAGATCTTGGAGGTTCTGGAGGGTAAAGGGACATTAGTAGATCTTCTTGATCCGATGCACGGCGAAGAATTGTAATATGGCAGGGTCGCGCCAGTCTAGTAATTACAGTCCATGGTTGTCGCATAAGCATAGACCTCTCGTTCTTCGATTGTACAAGTCAAATGGCATTCACAAACCCCCAAAGTTGATGAATTGTTCAATTCTTATTGTGGCGTGTTCCAGCCTATTGCGTGTCGCATTATTTGGTTGAAGCGGATGCCCCCCTTTGTGAAAATACAGCTCAGTAAAAGACAAACCTTAACTGGCCGAAGGCATTTTAAGACCGATTACGGCCGTTCGACTCTTGGTGTTATTATCCTTATAGCTTTTAAGTGTCAGTATATACATAACCAAAATCGTAAGTGATATCATTGCATACCTCAGCGTGGCAACGGAACCAGTGTCGAATTGGATATTGATGGGCGAATCAACCGGGAGATGTGCCCAGACTTTCCATAGACATCGAAGGAAAGTCCCATGCCCAACCTGCTTTAAATTAGCCTAACATTGTACAGACGACCAGGGATAAGAAGACCCTTCAACGCACGAATGCTGCCCTCAGGTAGCAATAACGTACAACCATGACATTTCCACCATTCTCATGATCTATATAGTCTTTTTGGATGTCTCGGATAAGAGAAATCACACCATTTGCACGTCTTTCAATGTCTTGTACTGATCTGAAAACACAAAGCAAGAATTAGCGATGCTTGAATAGAAGGAGATGCAATCATACTCTCCACCCTCACACCCACCAGTCCAGATTGACCACTCTGACGAGACATCGAGTCCCTTCTCAGCTCTCAAATCTCTAATTTGTTGAGACGTCATTCCTTCATAAT
The DNA here is from genome assembly GCA_021223625.1 of Fusarium sp. HKF-74. Lineage (NCBI taxonomy): Eukaryota > Fungi > Ascomycota > Sordariomycetes > Hypocreales > Nectriaceae > Fusarium > Fusarium sp. HKF-74. The sequence continues at coordinate 192,423 of JAJFAS010000010.1, forward strand.
CCCCATGGTCCCATTCTCTTAGATCCTCCGTAAATGTAGTTCTTTGCCTTAATTCTGGGTGCTTCTCAGTAACGAGCTCAAACGTTTCTCTGGCTCGGATTCTTGGGCTGACAAAAGCGTGCGTGAGGTGTGACGGATCGATCAGTTTGTCAAATCCGAAAAAGCTGTCTCCGAGAGCCGTTGCCTCCTTCTTCCCAGAGTCTGTAAGCTCTATATCTGTTATTCCAGTGTACTTTCCGGCCTTCGACCATTCTGTCTGTCCTGTTTTCGGGAGAGATTCATGAGCATAAAAAGCCATGATGCTCTAGGCTTGGATATCCAACTTACCGTGTCTAATAAGGAATACTGAGGGCGCCATTGTAGTTGTATTTCGGTAGCAAAACTAGCATCACCAGATATAACGATTAATGATTAGTGAGGGGTCGCGTACGACCTTTGGGCGGTAACAGGTGGCAAAACCACCAACCGGCTGCGCGGTCAGGCCACGGCTGGGGATTGGGCAACACTCCGACGTCCTGGAGAGATGAGCGAGGCCGGGATGTTGTTGTCTACTAATTGCACAGACTCATTAAATTCCTCTCATTCGCTGACTAAATCAAGATCTGCAAGGCGTGAATGATCCCAGACCCATACCGTCAATAGAGCTCCAATATCGGAGCACAACCGCGACCTGTATTTTGAGTCTATCACGAGAACGTAATGTATATCCAGTGTCTCCAATTTCATCTACTTCTTTTGGTTCACAACGTAGTTTGAATTCGAAAAAAGCTTTCATGATTTGAGGTACAATAGCAAACATTCATCTACGACTAACAAACAAATGAATGGTTTTAGTATCAGCTAATAGTGCATAAGCTAGGATGCACCGCCCCGTACAATCATTCGGGTAACTCAGGATCCCATAAAAGAGCTGCAAAGGAATGTGGCGTTGCGGTAAGATATCCAAGGAAAGTGACAAGACAAATAACAAGACAAAAAAGACAACAGGAGCAAAATGAGGGACCAAGATGCCAACCTAAGTACAGATGCAGCGTCGACCTCTGAACAGCGAGCGGCGTCCATGTCCGTGCACAGAACAGTTGTCGTCGAAAGACCTTGCGTTGGCAGACTGCCGAGAAGCAAGGTTAGTCTCGAGCTCCTCAATCTTGACACTCATGGCATTCATCTTATCAAGAAGCGCGCTGTCGTTCTCTCCGGTGGAAGCCTTTCTGCTATGTCCACTGTAGCCTGACCTACATACTGTTAGATCGCTTGTATTCTCATCTCGATGGGATACATACCCGGCGGTGGTGTAGGAAGCGGTACTACCCTTCCAGCTCGAAGGGCTAGAGTGGGGAGACTGATCAACGTCATCATCGTCGATGTTCTGATTGAAAGAGCATCGTCGTGAAGAACAGTTGTACCATGCACTTGGCACAGGTCCATTGCCTTCATTTCGTCGACTGTGATGACCACATCGGCATCGGGGGTTGTTGGAGGAAATGCCCAGCATGTCATCCCAGGTGATGAACCGACGTTTATGGCCGGCTTTACAGTAGTAGTAGGGACGACCAGCGGTAGCGCCTCTTGCAGCATCAACTCTGCTACGTTTAGGTGTGTTGGGGCATAGAGGGCAGTCTGGGACCCGAGAGAGAGGGAATTGGGGAGAAGAGGTGTGCTGGGAAGGATAGTAGGCTTCCATTGTATGAGAGTTGTTGCTTGAAAGGTTGAATGATGGTGATTTGGGATGCTGAGTTGATTGTGATTGACAGCTTGGGCGGCGTGACAGCGCCTTTATATCCTCTTCACGAACTCTTCTCAACGTGAGGTGACGTATGTTAATACGTAGGCATCAACCTCAATGCTGTTCTAGACCTTCGAAGACACTCATGTATGGTCACCTTGGCAGGCCGCGAGGCTGATTTCAAACATCATATCATGAGGAAGAGCATGGGACACGCATGTTGCAGTTAGCAGATGTGCGCGTCTCTCTCTCTCTGTCATAACGATCCATCGGATCTAAAGTTTTCAAAGCATTTTCGAAAACAAAGTATCGCTGACTTGCTTTTCAAGTCCCAATCTATCTTCTGACTCCTCTCACCTACTGTACCTTCAACTTCTCAAATGTCAAGTTTACATTATCATCCTCATCTTCCATCCCGTACTACTCCCTTGCCGTCGTCACACAGCCACGCCAAGGGTCTCAGGTTCACCGAAGACAGTCACGCCGACAATGTCGATCTTCAAGCCACGAAATAAATACATTGTTCTCATTCGAGGTCGCCGTTGCCTCAACTGAGAATGGGAGCGAACTGCAGCAACCGGCATTTGCGTCATCCACTAAGAAGTTCGTCATAAACGCCAAACGAAACTCAACTGACATGTATCCGTTTCCAATTGCGTGGCCTGATTCCCAGCTTTAGGTGCGGCTGAATAACTTCTTGCATATGTGTTTCTCGTTTCGGGTTGGGCGGTAAATGGTTGGCTGTCAGCTGCTCGTCAAAGTTCAGCTGCTGAAGTTGGCCAATAGACAGCATCTTCATGACTCTTTTGGCCGCGGCCGTTGAATTGAGCGTTTAGAAACAGTAATAAGCTTAATAAAATACACAACAGATGGCATTTTCTTATTCATGTTAGGTTTTTTCATTGGTCAGCAGGTATATGGCTGCAACCTGCATATGCGACCCCAAATTGGATATGACAGTTACGGCTCCTTTGGATTGAATGCCCGCATGTTAATTTCGCCTGTGTCGCCGACGAGTACTCTCTCTTGCGGCATTTTAAAAATCTGTAGCATTCGTCCCCTCCTTTTGCCTCGCTTGTGCCATCGTCCTACGTCGTTATGACTGGGTTTTACGAACAGTCCAGGCTAACTCAACCAGAACAAGCCCTTCTATCCATTGTCTACCACAAGTAATACCACTACTGTCTAACCCGCTGTCCAACCTGCTGTCCCAATAGTTGTCTGTGTTTGATTATAGCACCTACCCTTTTCTACCAGGCAATACTTACAGAGTCAGCCACGGGACCACTGGCAGAAGTCGGAGACCTGTAACAGGGCAGGGTATCTCGTTCAGTCTTCTGGGCGTCTAGGTTCAACAGCAACCTCAGTGTCTATGGAACGTAAAAGAGGATGTTCAACGCCACTAGACGTAATCTTGTGAAATAGCAGACACGACAAAAGTTCAAAAGTTATACCCAGTTGTGATAGTGGGTTATTGCACGGTATTGACGTGTTGGTAGTATATAATTATTCTAACTTGAAAGTTCCACCATGATGTCTGGCCAACTACCAGAGCATCAACGCGAAGGAGAAAAAAAGCATAGGTAAGAATAGAAGTAGCAGTGAGTAAATGAGTTATGCACAACCCTCATTTTGTCCAGTCACAATATCAGATGGAATTCCCGTTATATTTCCGAATGTCTCGACGGATATTATTCTGCAGCGTCATTACACATTGATATAATAATTACTTCGTCAGCCATCACAAAGCCTCACAGATCTCATAGATAACAGCGTTACCCTGCAGCTCCGCCATTTCCGGAGATGCCCAACCCGCAGTTCCCAACGGCCGCTGAACCCCATCTTTTATCCCGATCTCGAAAAAATGATCTGACATGCGGCGTCCGCGGCCCGCAAAACGATCTCCACCACGACGCGGCATTGGCCGCAGGCATCAAAAGCTCAACATTACATGCGGCCGCGACGGTGTCATTTCAACATTTTATAGGCATCCGCGGCGTGGGATGGGCGACTAGTTGACTTGTCACGATCAATTGTAGGGACGTTGGATCAATGCCATGTAAGGTGTAGATAGACCCCGGCCTGACTGCCAGGATTAGCGCGCAAAGGCAAAGACTTGGCTGGGACATGTACTGGAAACGCTGCAATTGGTCCTGCTCAATTGATCGTGGGGCGGCGAAGGTCGGTCAGCCCAAGGTGAACCCCAAATCGTCCCATTACTTCCGCCCATCTCTTTTAGGTGAGAAATGACCGGAGCCCGCCGGGACGGTACCCAAAGATTAAGTTCTAAATAGAGCAGTGGGGGCTCCTGCGGCTCTGCCCCCCATTCCAGCGCATCGGTGGTTAATTTCGGTACACTACAGGGGTCGAAACTATTCTGCAAGTCAGGCCACTGAGCAGAACTAAGAAAGTGGATGACATCCTGTGAAAATACAGTGTGATAGGACCGGATAGCAAATGCTATACCGGTGTAGTCTTAGCAGCCACTGCCGAGAAGTCAATAGCCCTGAAACAGCAGGACTTTCGACACCCAACATGCTCTGATGGTGGAGAGACTGGCCGAGATCGCCGGGTCTAGCAGTGAGTCTTTTTCGTTGCTAGGGCTTGGGTTTGTAGAAGACAGCGATAAACCATCTCACCATCAGTACCATATTCTATGATCTCATGCTGATAAGAATCCATAACTCTCCTGACCTGGCAGGGTCTAGACGGACATGAGTCTGCGATAAGCTTGCAGAGTGTTTATCAACTCTGAATAAAAGGCTCCCTGTGCCTCAACTTCTATCAAATCCCCAAGACAATTCCTCAATTGTATACTACAATAACTTACGCTACATCAACCCATCATGAGCAACCCACTCGTGGTTAGCATCTCCAATCTGGCGGCCTACACGCCCCAAGAAACAATCGAGCTTGTTTCCCGCTCTGGCGTCAAAAGAGGCAACATGCGTCCCGACAAGGTCTTCCTCTCCGCCGTCTCCGCGGGATGTCTTCTTGGCTTTGGCTGCGGCGTCTCGCTCTGTGCCATGACAGCACCCTGGTACACTGAAAACGCGCCCGGTTTGGTAAAGCTCTTTGGCGCTGGTGTTTTCCCTCTGGGTCTAGTGCTTGTTGTGCTTACAGGCGCGGACTTATTCACTGCGACTACTATGGTAAAATAGCTTCATGATTTATGGTTGCATTGTGGCTGATGATAGTTTAGTTTACTTTGACTGCTGTTCTGCAAGGTCGGCTTCCGATTCGGAAGATGCTGCTGCATTGGGTCCTTTGCTTTCTCGGCAATCTTGCAGGGTCGCTATTTGTCATGTCTATCATTATGGGATGTAAGTCACGGCGCCCACTGATGCTAAAGTCGCAATTAACATTTTACTAGATGGCGGTGTCTTTGATGCATCGCCGTACAAAGAAGTCGTCATGTCTTTCGCCAGCAAGAAACAAATATCGCCGCAAGTTCATCAAATCTTCCTCAAAGCCATCGGGTGCAACTGGCTCGTCTGCCTCGCAGTCTTCCTCGGGATACAAGCCAAAGACCTCGCCTCCAAGGTCATCGGCATGTGGTGGCCCATCTTCGCCTTCGTTGTCCTCGGCCTCGAGCACGTTGTCGCCAACATGTTTTACATGTCTCTCGCCATCTGGCTCAAGACACCCGACCTTACCGTGGAGCTGTATATTTGGAAGGGCATGATCCCAGCTACGGTTGGGAACATTATTGGCGGCGGCATGTTTGTCGGCGTGTACTATTGGTACATGTACTTGTTTGACGAGGACCCTGTCAAGGTTGATGGTGTTGAGTACCAGGGTCCCCATGTGGACTCTCACATGCACATGCACTTCCTTGCCAACAGAAATAAGGGGAATGCCACCGATGAGGAAAGTAGGATTGAGTCAGCGCCTGTTTCAGTACCAGCCAGCGTTCTCGCAAAGTAAGACATTTGAGGATGGAATGACGAATATGAAAAATATGATGATTCTTTAGACCTAGAGTAACGCTACTTAATTAGATACAAGTTTGAACCAATGACCACATTTCTTTGCCATGAGCCTCTTTTCAAGTGATTAAACCGAATGGGGATTCCCAAGTCTTGATCTGCATGGGTCACGGAGCTCTAGGCGCGGGAGTGGCGGGCTCACTAGCTACGGATATCACACCAGTGCATCTCTCATTATTCCCAGAACTCACTACAGAGCCTTGCACCCAGCAGTCAGGTCTGGCGACCCTTCGTGATACTGCCTCGCCCGATAATACCGCATGACACATGTCTCGGTAAGAGGTAAAGCCATGCTGGCGTATACTTCAGCCAGCGCCTCAACTCAACAACGGCCCGATGAAATCAGCTGCTCTTGAAGTATTCTACGAGGTAAAATCGCATGGTCCTACATCAGATCAGAACGAGCTGTCATGTCATGGCGTGGGTGACATTGTCAGGGACAGACTTTTGCATCTCCGCGGGAAGGCCATATTTCTCCACACTAGTCGAGGCATCTCCACGGAGTCACCCCGCCAAGTCCTCCCCTGGCCGACTTAAATACTGTGGAATAAATATCTAAGGATTCGGCATCAACACGGTCGGTGTAATCCAACGGTGCTGTATGTAATTCCGCCCCTGGTTATTTACTGCTGAGGCAAAACATAACTGTTTGCATGTAAACTGAAGGCCGATATTTGTATTGAAGCGGGTATAGGAGGCAACAGGACTAACAAACACGATTTATAGATATTCTGACTGCGGTGTTAAGTAGAAGTTTAATTGCTTATTATACGATATATAGCAAGTATCTGAATATAAGACTCATGACCACACCGCTATTGCGTGTCACAGCTGAAGCCTAAGAACACTTAACGTTGGCCAGATATATACTTACTTCGATATCTTCACATACTTGAGAAATACCACACTAAGGCCGTCCGCGAATGTCAGTATGGGACTTTTATTATCAATGTATTTGCTATTAAGAATAATAACGGCATATTTCTTGACCGAAAGACACTCCCCAATCAGCTTAGGGTAATCTGATGAAGTTTCACGCTTAGTCTAAGCCTAACGGCTGTGTTGTCATCACCCAATCAGATAAGTTGAAAATGAGCGCTGTGCCACAAGGGGGCTGATTGTTGTCGATCGTAAGGCTGCGCAACGGGTCAATTTATCGATTGAAGACGAAACAGTCTGACATCTCTTCACCTCTAACACCTTACTTATCATAGAGGCAACATGCGACTTATCAATACCACGACCCTCGAAGTTGAAGAATTCTTCGATGTCTCCATTCCCGAACATGCCATTTTATCTCATACCTGGGGCGATGGCGAAGTCTCACTCCAAGACTGGGCCGATCTCAAGAACCGCCGCTTCAAGCCTGGGTTCCAGAAGATCGTCTGGGCTTGTGCTCAAGCTGCCAAAGACCAACTGACCCACGTCTGAGTGGACACCAACTGCATCGACAAGAGTAGCTCAGCAGAATTATCTGAGGCTATTAATTCCATGTTCAGATGGTAACGACGATCTGCTGTCTGCTATGTATACTTGGAGGACGTCCCACCCATGACACTGGAGGAATGCACCGAGCCAGACAGTGCTTTTAGAAACGCAAGGTGGTTCACAAGAGGCTGGACTCTTCAGGAGCTGATTGCACCACCAAATTTACAGTTCTTCTCTAGCACCTGGACCATGATAGCGACGAGCGCTGAGCTGGCGCCGTCTATCACCGAGATTACAGGAATCCCCCGGTCACGTCTTCTCAAGGGCCGGCTCTCCAAATCACATCCACTACGAAGATACAGTATTGCACAGAGGATGTCCTGGGCGTCGAGGCGCTCGACAACCCGTATAGAGGACCAGGCTTACTCCCTCCTCGGACTCTTTGACATCTCCATGCCCCTGGTGTACGGTGAAGGTTACGGGGCTTTTACCAGGCTCCTGGGTGAAATCATCCACAAGTATGCTGATCAGAGCTTTTTCGCTTCTCAACTGCAATACGTCGATTTTCTCCCTCGCTCGCCTATGGAGTTCCGCGAGTCCCAGTCCGTCATTATCAGCAGTTCACCTCAGCTCCAGAGGCATTATCAACCTGCAGATCACTCGTACTCATTCCACTTGACCAACACTGGACTGCAGATCAGCCTGCCTATTGTGCCTACCGTGGTGCCTCATTTTGTCTTTGGCGTCCTCGATTGCTGGGATGTAGAGACCGCTAGTACTACAACAACACGGAATGTATCACGAGTATGGGTTCCGCTGATTCGGAAAGGCAATGAAGTGTCGCAGCGATACTTGTGGTTAATATGGCCTCAAACGTTCTTCTCTGTAAAACTGCCTCGGAAACAGAATATCATGTCTGACACTGAGAAGAAGCTTTTCTCTAATGGAGAAGGGCACGCAGCACCTGATTCAGACAAAACTTCTGATCATGTGGATACAGTCTCGATAATTATGCAATCAAGCATTCTGGTGAAGAAGCCATATGCGAGCATTCTGTCAATTCCTTGCTGGCAGCCACGTGAGGCAGGGAGTCCATTTCTGCTCTGTTTCCCCCGAGGAACCTCATGCTATCGCTTATACGGTATCTTCCCGAGCCATCGCGAGTCGGACCTCGAATGGGCATCAGAGACGCCCCCTTTGCTACCGCTCATAATGCCCCGCCGGATAGGTCAAATCAGCCCCTCTATGAATGCTACCGGGACGTCTGTACAAGAAAAAACAGAGATTTACGCTGCTGTGATCGTGTTTAAGAAGAGAGGCTCAAAGCCTGCGGAATATGTCGCGATTTGTTTAACAAATGTTAGACACATCGCTGGTAGGAGCGAAAACAGGGTGATATACGAGCCGAGGTGTAAGATTATCCCAAATTGGTCACCGGCAAGTGACCAAGATATGAAAGCTGTCGACTTTTGTGCCTTTCCTGAAGTTGATCATGTTGGTAACACATTGGTAACGGTGCAGAAGATAGCGAGCAACCCCCGGATTACAGCGAAGGGCCGCGAGCATCGATTTGTTGGGCTAACGCAAGTTATCTTCGACAGAAGGAAGATGGTAGAGGAATTGCGCTTCGTATCAGGTAACGAACAGAAAAGATCGAAGGGAATATTGGAACACTATGGTCAGGAATCTTCAGACGAACACAGCTCCGGGTAGAGGGCATGGATGAGGCTTAAAACTTTGTTTTCGCCTGGCATACGTGACCTACAGAAGACCATCTTTAGATAGAAAGCTTGAGAAGTAATGAATACATATAAATTAGACTGTACATCGAACGCGCTATAGTCCCCTACCAATGATCAACAACTTAGCAGATATGATGGTTGTCTCCAATCAGCGGGCAACCCGTGACAGTCGTGCAGACTGGACCGGGGTAGCCTAGGGACAGAACCCGGCAGGGTGTCCATATACCCAAGTAACAGCTGGAAAGCACAACAAAAAGTGTTATTAGCATTTGTCACAATAGAACTGGAAGTCTGTCATATCAAGCCTCCCATGCAAATAGGAACGAAGGAAGCAAAGCAAAGCGGGCCTGTTGTCGTCTGGCTTGTGAATAACCTAGGTGAATATAACTTACATAATCCTGGCGATCACCGTCGACGTTACTGCCAGCGATATACGGGCAATAGCCGCCGACATATGTCTCACCAGGATCATTGGCGTAAGCGCAGGCCCTGACCTGTCTTCCAGCCTTCGCTGCTAGTGCTGCAACCACAGCCGGAAGAGCGAGAAGGACAGTGGCGAAGATCTTTGTTTTGAATTTTTATGTTGCAACAAATGAAAATGCAAAAAACGCCTTCTGTATATGAATGGTAACCAGTGAGGAATAACTTTACGTCCGGCAAGAGTACGATTTTATACTGTCATGAATGATGCCTGTCAGCTTTAGACTAAAGTTAGATGAGGTTTGGATGTTACATTGAGATGCTTATCGTAAGCATTATAAACATATATCCTTAAAGAATTGGAGATTATATGGCTACGTGATCTAATTGTCAAATTCATAAACTTGGGATTGATAGCTCCTACTCATAGCTTGGCCAAGCGTTATCCTGAACACAATGCATTGACAACTACACCAACTCCTTCACTTCAGCCCTGGGCTATACCTTCGAGTCACTTTCAAAAGCCTCCTCTGCAGTCTGTGTCTTCAGGGAACCAAGCTTTCTCAACGACTCCCCACTTGCAAACAGCTGATCAACTTCTTCCAAGCTTCGTCCCTTGAGCTCGGGAATAAAGAAATACGCAAGAACGACCATGGCTACACAAAAGCTTCCGTAGATAAAGCCAACCTTGGCACCAAGCGCTGCATAAGGCTTGCTCAGGAGATATGGGAGTGTGAAGGATGTTGCGAAAGTGGTCAGAACAGAAATGACGGAGGCCAGAAGGTTCGTCTTCTCTTTGATATGACTTGATGCGGCTTCAGAAAGGACGATGTACGATACCGGCGCCCATGATAGTGCATAGGCGGAAGAGAAAAGGATGAACGAAGCAACCTAGGCAATATTAGTGAGAGGCGCCACTTGAGAAACTGAAAGACTTACGAGAGTGTTCTGTTGTGTCTCTGTAGGATTCTTGATGGTTCCTACAGCGCCAACAATGAAGAGAAACACAGCCATGCCAGTACCGCCGATTAGAAGTAAAACTCTTCTACCGACCAGGTCGACAGTAAACCAGGTGATGAACAGACAAACGAGACCAGCAACGGAGCTGAGGACAGAAAATACAAAGCTTCTCGCGCCAAACCCCTGCGATAGATAGAAGATGACAGAGTATTGCGAGGCAAAGGCCTGACCAGTGATTTGCTGTCCAAACATGGCGAGTATGGCTACCATAGTACGGCGTCTATTCTTAACATCAAAGAGCTCAGACCATTTACCCTTGTGATCATTTGAATGGGCGTGCTGAATAACTTGAATCTCAAATTCGACGTCGTCTTCGGATTTGTCCTTCCGGATTCTACGGAGGGATTTAGTAGCTTCCTCCACACGATCTTTAGACAAGAGCCTACTGTCGTTAGTGCTGCGCCTACAGTTCAATACGGGGGCACACGAACCAGCGAGGGCTTTCAGGGACCCAAAACCATAGAGCAAGAAGGAAACACGGTGCGAGGAATTGCAAGGCCACTGGAATGTGCCATGCGGCGTTGGTCTTCATTGAGCTAGTGCCCCAGGTAACAAGAGACGCTACTAGAGAGCCGAGGAGAATCATGAGCTGCAGTGAAGAGGTAATCAGGCCTCGGAGGGCTTTTGGGGCTGTCTCTGCTTGGTAGATAGGTACGACGACGATGGTCATGCCCGTCATGGCGAAGGAGATGAATCGTCCGATGGTGAACTGAGCAGCTGTTGTTGCGGTCGTCTGGAGAAGAACACCACTTACAATGGTGAGTAAGAGGATAACTAGGGCAGTGAGGAATGACTTACACAAAAGAGGCAATGATAAGACCCATGATAGCAATCTTTCTACCCCAGCGTTCGGCAATGACACCGCAAATCACAGTGCCCAAGGCCTTTCCGATGAATGGAACTGATGTCATGACAGAGGATAGCCATGGTTGGAGAGAACACTTCCCTGTTTCTTCATCGCAGGTACCGAATTGACGACCGAAAGCTTGCATTCCTTGGACGGAGCCGAAATTGCCGACATCGTAGCCGAAGTTGAAGGAGCAGAAGCACATGTACCTATTAGAAGTCATCAGTGGATGTTTTCCAAGTGTAAGACATGCGGCTATAGGAGTAGCGCGGCTGTGGATTGTAATCTTACATCAACAGGAAGATCATGGTCCCAGTCATCTCGTTGAAGCGGCCGCTTTTGGCGGCGGTGATGATATTGTCCGCCATGATCCTGTATTCACAACGGGCTGTGACAAGACGAATAAATTAGACCTCTAATAAGATGGTTGTTGCACCTGAATGAGACTTGGCGGTAACAATAGATGTAATGTCCAAGAGCAGAGGCTGGTTACGTCTTTATACAAGGACGATCCTTACCAACCAACGATAGACTGGCATTGGAGATCGGAGAGGGCATCAGCGGCCACCGCTAACCAATAACGCCATTCAACCCTATAATCAGACAAAATTCCAATCGACAAATGGTATACCTCTGATCTTGGTAATTATCACGTTGCTGAGATGAAAGTGGGAAGAGTTATGGGGACCTTAGCCTCACCGGTAGCGAGAGCCGGCGCTAAATCGGCTCGAACATGCCCGCGGCTCCGGCAGAGCCAGCGGGACCCGGAGCTATTCTTGGCCTTGATGAGGTGAATGTTGCGAAAGCCGATCCATTGTCGCCGATTAAGATTGCACCATTTCTCAGAGTGTTAGATCTTACCATTATCTGTCGTTGCTTTTTGGTAAAGTTTTCTTTCATACCACTCCAGTTAACTTTGAACACCACTTGGCATCATCAATCATGGGCTCTTTACCATCTTCACGACCAAACTTCCTCGTTATCGTTGCCGATGATCTCGGTTTCAGCGACTGCGGTTGTTATGGCTCAGAAATCTCAACGCCAAACATTGACCTTCTCGCTTCGGAAACCGGGGGCATTCGCTTCACGGAATTCCATGTCGCTGCAGCATGTAGTCCTACAAGATCTATGCTCATGACGGGCACAGACCATCACATCGCCGGATTAGGCCAACTCCAAGAAATTACCAGGAGTTCACCTGCTCACAGGGGCAAGCCTGGACACGAAGGCTATCTCAATGAGAGGGTTGTTGCACTTCCTGAATTGCTGAGAGATGGAGGGTATTTCACCTGCATGAGCGGCAAGTGGCATCTGGGACTCAAGCCAGAGCATCATCCTAACAAGAGGGGGTTTAAGAAGAGTTTGGCTCTGCTGCCTGGGTGTGCTAATCACTATGGTACGTAAGCTCACCGACGATAGGTTGCGTGTTTTTCTGACATGCGTAGCGTATGAGCCCGAGTATCAAGACCCCATGTCTGAGCCAGGCAAGTTCTTCGAGACAGCTGTGCGAGCCCTGCATGCCGAGGATGGAAAGTTTCTCTCTGAGAGTGAACTGGGTCCGGATTGGTACTCTTCAGATGGCTACACCGACAAGCTTATAGGCTATCTGTCCAACCGTACAGAGGAAGAGCGACAACAGCCTTTCTTCGCGTATCTACCGTTCTCGGCACCGCATTGGCCACTACAAGCACCAAAGGAGTCATGCGACAAGTATGGTGGTTTCTACGATGAAGGCCCTGACGCACTTCGACAAAAGCGCCTACAAAGGCTCAAAGACCTTGGTCTGATTGACAAATCTGTTGTACCCCATCCCGTGACGACTGTGCCTGGTGAACCTGCCGAGTGGGACCAGCTGGATGACGAAACCAGAGCTGCGAGTGCTCGCGCGATGGAGGTTTACGCTGGCATGGTCGATCGTATGGATTGGAATATTGGCCGAGTAATTCAGTATCTCAAGGATAAGAAGGAATATGGCAACACAATGATTCTATTCATGAGTGATAATGGAGCCGAGGGAGCGAGCTATGAAGCTTTTCCTCTTGTCGGGACAACCATAATGGATCATGTGCATAAGTACTACGATAACAGCTTGGAGAACATTGGCCGTGGTAACTCCTTCGTCTGGTACGGCTCAAGATGGGCTCAGGCGGCTACGGCACCTTCAAGGTTATACAAGATGTTTTCCACGGAGGGTGGATGCAGGGTGCCCCTTGTCGTCAAGCCTACGGCTAATATCGCGTCAAAGGCTGGTAGTAGCATCGTAACGGATGCATTCTGTACGGTTATGGATATCGTTCCCACCATTCTGGAATACGCTGGCCTGAGTCACCCAGAAACCTACTCCGGAAAGCCAGTCATGCCTCTCCGCGGTAAAAGCTGGAAACCTTTGCTGAATCAGCTTGACAAGATCTCGCGATCGTCGCCAATCCACGATAAGAACTATGTTGCGGGCTTTGAGGTCGCTGGCTCAGGCGCTCTTCGCCGTGGGGATTGGAAGATCACATACGTCCCTAAGCCGAAGGGCCCTCAACGATGGGAGCTATTCAATGTCAAGAACGATCCTGGCGAGACGAATGATTTGGCAGAATCTCAACCTGTGTTGATGGCAGAGATGCTGAAGCTATGGGAGGAGTACAAGGTTGAGGTTGGCGTGGTAGGTCTGGCGGGCGAGTTTCCGGGTCTAGCTGGAAAGCAGGGCGCCCAGCAGGGTACAATCAATGATGAGATGGAGGATCCGTATTCTTGGATCAAATATATCAAGAGACCGGAGATTACACCAAAAGAGTTGGTAGGTATAGTTCCAGTCTAGATAGTCGTAGTGACGTAAATTGCGGCACTAATGCAAACCCAAGTTCAGTAGAGGCAATTGTTACTTTCATGCACCAAAGTCCATCTCATGCTGCTCGAATACCCAATCTGGCAGGGAGAATAAGTCCCAAGTGATTTCATTCGACATATCCCCGATGACGTGAGTCCAATCTCCCAGGGGAATGACCTGATTGCTAGCCATCGCTGAAGAAACCAGTGGCTGAGCTACTTGCGGATTCCAAGGTCTCAGAACAGGCGTTTCCTGAGTCAGGTTTCGAGACGAGCTAGCCAGTGATCCAGCTGCACTCTCGCGTCTGTCTCTATTCTGGTTGACGTCGTCGTATGCGCGGCGAAAAGGAGCAAGGTCGGACAGGTAGAAGGCTTCGGGAGGACCGCTGACTTCTCCTACATCATCTTCGGTACGTCTATACAGTCTAAGGGATTAGTAGCTGATGGTAACAAACTCATGGGTGTACGCACAAAGGCGGAGTAACACGGCTCGAGTTGGCAATATCGTTGAAACCGAATCGGTGGAGGAGACGTGTCAGGGCCCGGCACTAGGAATATCAATACTTAGACTTCTGCATAGACCGTGGGGCATCTTACTGCTCGTGATGGGAGGACCCCGCGAGTCTGCTCACTCAACGCCTTTATGTTAAATATGATATCCTCTTTGAGCCGCATCCGTGTATCAGGCTCCTGCTCACCCAGCAAGGCACTATACACAATCATGATCTTGGTCGCCTCATACGTAGCAGCATAGGTTGTAGATTCAGAGAATAAAGGATGTAGATGTTGACTCATCATTTGCAAGATCCTGGTTACTTGGGTAGCATGATGCCGACAGACGTCTCGACAATGCGAGATGAATGGCTCAGGAGCTGTCTGGAATGCCACAGCGAGAGGGAATGCGAAGCCAGGGATCGATATCCGCGTTAGGTCGCAAATTAGAATATGGTAGGACAGATGGAGATAGAAGAGAGACTCTAACGTGTTGAGCTCTTTGTGTACATATATGCTAAACTCTGTTAGCTGGAGCTGTGTTGAGACACGATTGCCCCAAGCTTCCAGCGCATGAAGCAACTGCAGGAATGAAGACTCAGGATCCGATATATGTATGGCGTCTGGATTGATACGAATCAGTCTGTCAAGATTAGCCACATGATTGATCACGAACCATAGAGGCATACCTCAGTACTCTGGTTCTCATGCTCATCAGATAAATGAGGTTGGAACGTAGATTATACTTCTGCAAATCCTCACTGGAGGGAAAAACGTCAGAGCGTCGAGGCAAGAACATCGGTGTCTCAGCACTCGAGATTTGAGAGAGAAACGTTTGGTCTGAACTCGGGAGGGGAATCTGAGGTGGCCCGTCTCTCCATCTGAGGTTCTCATTGACACCGCTTCCCACGATGCTGTCCAGGATGAAGCATGACCAGAGAACTCGCCTTTGGGATTCTGCCAAAATACTATCCTTGGACTTTTCTCCGTTATTGCTCGGCAGCATTGGTCGATCCAGCGCGAGAAGTTGAGCTGCACTGTGACAGCATCCGCAGAGCATAAAGGCCAGCGCATCTTGACCGGTTTGGAGAGCAAAATCACAGAGCAGAACAAGGGTCTATACTATCAGCCTAATGACCATATAGATGCCACGAGGACTTACCATGGCTGTCATTAGTGTTGGTTTGCTGATCTCTCTCATTACCATCGCCTGTGATTCCTCAGCCCACAGTCGTCCTGGCACATCATCATGCATGGCTTGCCCATCGGGACCTGCACTGCCTTCGAGTTCTTTTATGCTTTTCTTAGTCAGTACGCTGAATTTTTTGTTATTTTTACTGCTTATATGACAAACCGGAGTCCATGGGCGCACATCACGTAGAGGATTGCCTCCCCATAATCCTCGACTATAGAGCCTTTGTCAAGTGAATGATTGAACGAGGGCTTATGAAGAAAGTCGAGGCATCTGAGAGTGGCCACTCTGTTGAAATACACGCTTGTCAATGTCCTGAGCATTTGGGTGTCCCATGGAAGAGACCTGTTTTGTAGCCTGGTCTGAGTCAGTACAGGAATTGCTGTAATGAATAGACACAAATACCGGGGACTAGGCTCCAGTGGAGACAGTGAGGATTGGGGCTCAAACGCTGTACCCGGGGAGACGTCAGTGACATCAGTTACCGGCCTCCCATTTTCAGGGCTCTCTTCTGATACGTTTGATCGGGTAGTTGCAGTGCCTCTCTGTTTCTGTGTATACCGACAAACGAGACCTTTCTGTAGACATCGTGAGCAGGCTGGTCGAACCTTATCACAGCGACCTTTGGCCCTTTTACAGGCTTCACACGAGCCGACTCTTCGTTTCTCGACGCCAGAGGCACGATACATGCTCTCGAGGTCATCCGCTCCCAACCTCTTCTGGGCTTCGGGGAGTGTGCTATACCCTGTGCATTCGATACCCAGGGCCTGGCAGTTCTGACAGCCCGGAACGGCCTCATCACATTTGACCTGTAGATGTGCGTGGTAAGGTTACATGTCGCAAGTGGGTGCTGTAGACGAACCTTGCGGGAGCGACAGACGAGGCAAGAGACCACTGATTGGTGAACTGCGATTGAGGTCAGCTTAAGCATGGCCGGCTGTCGCTTCCGGAGCTTGGTAAAGCTTCTACTATCTAGGGAAGCTGGGTACATACCTGCAGCTGATGTCGTTTGTGCCATGGCTGGTTAGGTTCTCGGCGACCAGCAGCGCCGATGATTCTCAGTGATGATACAATTTCTGGCCTCGACAAGTAAGGCCATGGGAAAGAAACAGCAAGTATTCGAATTCAAGAGGCCAAAGCTGGGGTACTTGTCGATAACTCTCTTGTTCAGCCGGCCGCGGAATACCCCGCGTTCTCTGTACTGATGGAAATAACGCTAACACTCGCTGGTGGTTGTTGATTCCAGATACAGGCAACGGCTCCGAGAGCCGCCACTAAACACTACAATAGTACGTTGTGATCTACACTACCTCTCAGGATTAGATTCAACATTTCCCAGATTCTTGTCTCGTGATTCAGATAACTTTGGAAGTTATCTGCCGAGAAGGCAATCCGGGGGAGGCATTACGGGGGAGAATATACGAACTTTCTAATTATCATTGGCCAGTTATGTCGCTGGTCACTAAAGACGCTATGGGGAGTCCCATGGATGTTCATCCTCCGATACCAGTGTCGATTATCCATAAGGGCAGCAACATAAAAACCGGGGACCATATAGACAAGTGGATCCTTCGACATCTCGGCAGGTTCTTGCGTGCTCGGGGCCATATATAACGCGAGACATTTAGCCCAGGAAGGCAAGCCAGTGCTTACCAAGGCGTGTTTTGAGTTGCTACACCATTGACGTGTGCGAGGCGCGTGATGTGAGCCATCAGCTGTGGGGACTATCAACTCAAAATAACACTCTTATCAAAGTCAATGGCCATATTAACACCGTTCCTAAGCTTTCCAATATCTTCAACAGAGTCAGTATGCTTCGAAAGCCTGTGCTAGAATTAATATCAGCAACATACATACATTCCGTCTTCTACTCCGCTGCCTTGAGCCAATCAGTGCGGCAGATATCAGCGATTCTGCTCAGAATATACAAACTTCTCATACGCTCCACTAATCTTATCATTAGCACGGCAGCCTTTGGACCTTGTAGTGGAGACTTGCCCTGGTGGTCCAACATGAGTCAGGTTGGTGTTATGAGATGCCTGGTCTCTCGGGAAGGAGGTACGGCTAGGACAGCACTGGGCGACTGTGGCAAAGTTGTTTTCAAGCGTGAGGCCCTCGGCTGACAGTACGTCTCTGATGAAAGGTTGGGCTTGCAATGACCCAAGGCGGGCATCTTGGTCGTCACTCATGATGACGACAATGTTGGGTTTGTTGAACTTGGTCATTGCAGTGGGAACTGCCAGTGCTGCTAAAGCACTAAATAATAGTTTCTACATTATATAGAACTTAGGTCTAACCCTGCTTTCGATGCAAGAGTGATGCCTAATAGCTTTCAGAGAGGATAACATATTATAACAAAACAGGGCTAGGACAATCCTTATATAACTTCTGTAATTACCTATCTATACTATCTACTGCAACCTACCTTATACTAAAGTCGACCTTTTTGTCTTAATCCCTGCTTTTGCTATTACTTAGTGAATATCAATACTGGTTATAGATTAAAGCTTCTTGCCTTATTCCTTCAGTTGATGATATCTCGTTTAACGGTGAGGTAAGCGAGTATTTATCCTTGTTACTGTCGTCTCTCGCTCCCGGTTCTATGATCCGAGAGGCATATCTTTAGTAATCATGATAGCGACAATGATTTAGTTCTGCTTCGCTTCTTTAATCAATACACAATTCACATTTCAACATAAGAGACCGTGAATCAGTTAATCTAATCAGTGGTGGAGCCAGGCACTCGCTTCAGATAAGGGAAATCAAGCCAAGATAAGATAAGAACACCATCGGCCCGAACCAATGGTCATGTTGATCCGGGCCGATGGTTCCCCGACCCGAACCGACATCCAATATCTCGTTCAGCAGTTATTTAAACGAGCCTGTGCGCCGTTAGCGTCCCAGTCTGCGGGGTCGAGACTAGGGTAGGTCAACGGCAGGCCACGTACCCAAATTCGAGGAGGCTCATTCAAGCCCGGTGCTGGTCGATAGTCTGTTATTCTTGTGCTATTTTTGATGTAATTCTATTTATATGCCGTAGAGTGGAACTTAATACTATAAGAGACGCTGAGGTCGGTAAACGCCTTGCTAGTATTGAACCTCTGCTTTATTGTTCCCCACTACTCCGTCCCTGTACCATGAACAAAAAACCCATTCTATGTGGTGTTGATCCGGAATCTAATAATTACCTCAACATATAGTCTCGCTCGCCTTACTAGTTTCTTTTTATTTGACTGACAAGATGTGATAATTGCAAAGTCACAGCTTCTGGTAGCTCAATAACGGAGAAGTGCGATTCCCCGCGGAGCCTGGCGAAGCTGAACCAATCAGGATGTTTCCGCGCAAGTTCTTCATGTTCCGCAAGATAAGCCTTCTCTTGGGGATGACTGAAGACATGTCGAACTAAAGGAGGGTCTTTGATGGCCTCAAGTCGCTCCATGGGGGAGCCCCATCGCTCGTAGTTCTTTTCCACCAGCCAGCAGAAATAAGACCAGTTCTCAAATCCGTCGGTGTCTAGATCATTCTTGCAGTGATTTAGAACGTTCTTGTTTGATGTGTTGTTGAGCCATTTCTGAATGAGGGGCGCTTGGCCCTGCTGCCAGGTCTCCTTATTTTGCATCATCTGAAGGCCCTCGATAAATTCTGCTGGTGGCCGCGTGAGGATGAAGTCGGTCAATAGTACAGCCGGGACCCTTTGCTTCCCTAGGCGTGCAGCCATCTCCATAGCGCACCAACCTCCCTGGAAGTGAGAAATGGGAATGAATTTTTGGACCTGGAGAGAATCTAAAAGTGCCATCGTGTCGCTTGCTTGATCCTCCACGCTCCATTTCCCCGTGGCTTCGCTGTTGGCGCTGTGATTCCTCCATAAAATTCTGATGACGCGATACTTGCCCACCAGGAAGGGGAGAATGTATTGGTAGCAACGGTGGTCCTGACCTAAGCCTGGCAGACAGACTATTGTTGGGTCAGATGTGACCATGCCCCGGTCCTCGAAGGATAAATCGACGCCATTTATCGTCCGTGTATAGAGCATCGAATCTTGAGGTGTTGAATGGTGGTAAGAAGATGGTTAAGTTGTGAAAGTGTTGGTGTTTGGACTACGAGCTGACGTATACGACATGACCAATAGGGCAGGGGACTAAAAGCTCCAGTTAATGTTTCGGTTAATGAAACTCTAAGGTACAAGCACTCTAGCACGATGTTACCAACTGCCACTACCCGCTGCACTTCGCTCAAAATCTCCCTTTTCAACATATCGCCTGCATCTCTGTTCCGGCTAAGGTCTCAGCCGTTGCGGGTAAATTCCGATAAATGTGGGTTTCTTCCCGCGGGAACGGTAAAGCATCTTAATCGTCTCAAGATAATTGGTCGAGGTTCCACGTTTTGTTGAGTTTTGAGCGGTATGTAATGGCTTTGTAAGTCTCCACTCTTGTGTCAGCTAAAGTAGTCGGAGTTTAACCACTGCCATGGCACGGCCTTTTAGGCGAGACACGGACATTGACATTGACTTCAGCCTCATATATCTGGTGCAGGGGATCCCAATGCATATTTAACTGTTTGTCTTGCTGAGTGAGACTCATGGTTGTCCGTAACATATTGGCTGAGTCTGCTCGTATGTATGGCTATTCTAGTCATAGCACCCCATGCTACATGGAATAGGGCCGATCAATAAAGCTTGGCAAACAAGACGAAAGAACTAGTCCTCCATTTGCTAAACAAGGTATGAAGGTACTCAGTAATTATCACATCAGCCTAAATTTGAGAGTTGCATATGTTCTGTTCCTTGACAATAATCTATAAACTACGTTTCCTCTGACCCTGCTAAGGATTTGATTGTTTAGATAAGACTTTGACGTCTAATTAAGGCCAGTATTATGCAGGTGCCAGAGGCTCTAAAGTCAATTATCTACCCAGCCTTATACAATGCCAAGATGTCGTCTGCCTTTCTATGAGCAGCGATATCTAGCGCAGTTTGACCTTGCATATCTTCTGCCATAGGGTTCAATCCTTTGCTCACCAAGAACTGAAATCTAGCTACCCTTCTGGATGATCGTTCCTGGCTAGCAACAAGATGAAGCAGAGACCGACCCTTGGCTTCAACAACAGACCAATCCACCCCCATCTCATCAAAGACCGCCCAAATCTTCGGCTCCGTCTCTTCCACAATCTGCTCTTCAAGCTCCTTGTTAACCTTCCATCTATCGCCGCCCCATTTCTGAGAGAGATTGTGTCTCTCTTCGTCCATCTTCGCCCAGCTAAGATCAACCTTGAAGTTGCTCACACGGAAGTAGCCGAATGCAGGCGTTTCCCCGGCTTTGTTCCGCGCATTGATGTCTGCTCCATGGGAGAGCAGTAGGTCAATTGTATGCTTGATGGGGCCCTGCCAGACTGCGTCACCATAGTAGTCTGCAACGAGAAGAAACGGGCTCTTAAAGAGTATGTGAAGTGGTGTATTGCCATTGGCATCTTGGACCGTAACATCGACTGCCGGGGAGATCAGAAGGCTGACCTCGTCCCTCGGGTTTCCTGGCTTCTGGCAATCTATCGCATAGTGAAGGGGGGTTCTAACATCCTTATCAAACTGATACTGGAGATGTGGCGCCAAAGCGATGATATGCTGGACGAGCTCAATCCCACAATCATCGGCGGAGAGAAGATGTAAGATGTTTCTACCAGAATCATCCCTACAGCGGAGGTCGACGCCTCTGTCGACCAGCATTCGTGCAGTCTCTGCATCCCCCACTCCCAAAGCAGTTTGAATCAATGGGATGCCCTCCCCATCTTGAAGATTGACATCGAATAGTGGGTGCCGAAGGATTAGGTCAAGGTGCACATTCCGATTGCTGTATAGCACGTTGGGGGTTGGACCTCTTCTTTCCACAATTCGATGAGCTATTGTGGTCTGAGGGTAGCGAGAATTTGGATCGGCGCCGTGACTGAGTAAAAGCTCAACGATGCGTCTACAAGCTGGTCGGCTTGTCATTGCAAGATCGAGAAGATACAGCTCATGACACGAATTGGGATCTTGTCTCTCCGGCTTTATGTGTCGCCCATCTACTGAGCGCCATACTGGTGTTTCTTTTCCGACTCTCCGAGCGTTTGGATCGACGCCCGAGGATAGCATCGACTCTAGTGTGTCGATATCTCGGGTCAGGATCGCATTGGTGAGACGTGACTGATCAACGACCACGACATCGTCTATCGGCTTGTCTAATGACATTTTTTGCCTCTTTCCAACAATGAAAAAATAATCGAAACTCAATTGAGGAATGTTGTCATATTTTAAACTTGCAACGCCTGGCTTAATCTTATTCACACCTACCAATTTGGGTCATGGTCAATCTGACTATAGTGGTCCGACCATCTCACTAGGCAGGCAGAAGCTCACTAGACAGATTATTTACATGTGAATATTTACAAAAAGTATTGCGACATACGAAGAATAACGAACGCTACATGATAGCATTCTACAAATCCTCGTGGGGCGACCTTTGAACCCTTATAAATTTCGTCATCTGGACAACAACCCCAATATCTCATCAGCACTCCGCTCAGGAGTAACATCTTTTGTGTAAATGATATGCCTCGCCAACCTCTTATTGCTTGGGTGATCTAGGAAGTGTCGGTTGTAGCTCAACCCATGACCTCTCCGTTCCTCCATAATCTTGAGAGCCTCATCCACGTCTTCGCACGGAAGCACGAGGAAGACCCCTTCATAAGGAGCCATAAGTTCAGCAACATGATCAAGCTCATCCTTATTCTCAAAAATGGAATGGCCCGCCCCAAAATCGAGAATTTTGCCGTAAAACCTATCTCCAGGCTTCCACGCATTTTGCAAGATATCCACTACAGCTCTGTATTCAAAATACTTCCAGTATTTCAAAAGCGCCTCCACGCCCGCTTGTTCGTATAGATTATTAGCATGGGCATCATCGTAGTCAAAAGGCGCGTAAAGTTGTTTTCGATGTCGATCGAGGCTGAATAATTCTCTGTCGAGTTTCTCTGAAAGGACTTTTCCAATGGTTGTTTTCCCAGCGCCCTCAGGGCCGATGAGAATAATTGTTGGGCAAGGCTTAACTGGCATGTCCTCCTTTCAATCGACTATCGAATTATAAGTACAGTGCTACTCCAGAAAATTAGCGATCAATAACCGCCTACTTGCTTTTGTAGATGAGAAAAACCCAGAGTCCATCGGGCAGGATCACGGGTCACTTGGGGTAAGACGGCTATGGCAAATGACTCACACTGGGTACGATAAGATGCCGATATCCGAAGCCGCGCATCTCAAAAGAATGACCATTAAGGCAATTTGAGAAGTGCCAAAATGCCCAAACACCTTATCTAAAGAGCTCTTTAATAATAAAATAGTCACATATTCCACTGTCGTTTCGGTGTTGCATTGCCTGATCGTTTCACTGCTTCGAGTCTCACTCCAGCGACTGGTATCGCAGCTGAAGTCATCAGTGCACCAGCCCACGCTGACATCGGAGTATAGTCCCTAGAGCTTCTAGATAATCCTTCGCCTCAAACAAGTGCACCCGCAACAGGTGTACTAACAAGAGTGGCCAACCCTTGCAGCACATACATGACGCCTGCAATCCGTGGCAGCTCTTGAACACCAAACCACTCGATAAGCGCTACTGGAGATACGCTGATAAAGGCGCTGGACAGGAGTCCGTGTAAGACAGTGAGACTCTTGGTTATCATAAAGCTGTTCTCTTGTTGAATGCTTTTATACATCGTAGACCGGTAAATCAGATTCGGTCCTCGTATATACCGGCAACGTTTCGCCCAGATTCTCAAAAGTATTATCGAAAGTTTCATCTTGGCGCTCTGTGAGGACCACTGGTCGACGAATTCTTATCTTCCGAGAACTGTTAGATGCTGAAGTATTATCAGCCTTGTCAGATGGCATCGTCACCGCTGACAACGAAACCTCCAAGACAAAGTCGTGCGAAAGCTTCAGGGCGGTGTTCGAGGCCTCTTCGCACACGCATGACTTGTTGCGCTTTGCAACCATCGTCGCAATCGGGCCATACTCGAAACTTAGTGTCGAGGTCGTCTCCTGGTCACTCTGAGACGGCCTCCATTCCTTGCGAGGTTGTCCCTTTGCTATAATATGAGAGACGCTTTGCCTATGATTGGTGGGCTCGCTGTCCTCTTGCTCGGCGTGACGGGCGCAAATACCCAGTGGGGCCTCGACGTGCTCTTCAAGCCTCCACTCTACTCCGATTGCTTCCCATGCGTAGATCTCACCTCTTCCGTGCCTGGGTTTAGAGAGAGAGAAATCTACTTTGACTTTCTTGTCCAGTCTGATAATTTGCTCTGAAGACAAACGTGCGGTCAACGGGGTTCCTGAAACTCTCATAGAACTCTCGCGAAGGACTTGGGGTCTGTACAGTGAACGCTTCACTTCAATATTCTGGTTCCACGTAATTGGTTCTCCAGTGGCGAGAATGAGTTCGGCGGATAATTCGTACGTGAGGTCCAAAAGAGGTGTCGTAACCGAGGGAGGCGTGTCGTTGTCAAGCCTCGTGGTGAACATGAAGGGGTATTTTCCGTCAGATGGCATGATTCTTCTATCGATGAAAGTCCACCTTTGGAGATGAACATAATGGTGAGCGCAGTCAGGGCAGTTGGTACGAAGAGGTTTCTTGTAGTAGTGATGGAGACGCAACGTCACAGAGAAGCTCTTGACGTCTAAATCTTTCCTCACGTCGAGTATGGCCTCCCCTATGAGTGGTGTACCGGTGGAAAGCGCGCTGCTTTCGAGAATCAAGGGCACCGGCGTCTGAAGCTTCCATTGCATGCTAACATTCGTTCGGTTGGGGCCTAGCTTGCGTAGGCCTTTCGACGGGAGCAGCTTTGAGACATAGTCGAGTGAAACCATTCTGAAGTTCACTTTCTGTAGTTAGATTTTGTGCAACCGATGGTCAGCCAGAAGAACTAGTCTATGACGTAGGCAGTCTTTAGTTATTTCTGAAAGCTCCTGTTATCTTGACCGCACTCCGCTCTCTGTAGGTATCATTCTGCGATCGATAACTGCAACACAGTCGCCTACTGCAATACGAGATAAGTTCCGAAGAGGACGTGAAGAAAACGCGCGGCCTGCGGACTTGAAAATGAGTTCCTTGGTAGTTGGAGATCACGCTGATGAGGGGCTGAACGGTCGGCCCCTCGCCCCGCCGTGATTGTCGACCAGTGCCCACTCTAGCCTAGATAGGCAAGTAAATTCCAGCTATTCTCCGTGTAGTCATGGGGTACTCGGCAGATAAAAGTCCCCATATCGGCCATATGCCTGGACAGAAAAACATGTTTATAATGTGCGGTTTTACTGGTCACGGAATGCCGCAGGTCCTTCTGGTACTAAAAGTATTGACTCTAAGATCCTCTAAATCTGTACTAAATTATACCGAGTCTTTTATCACCTACATAGAGGTCCTAAATTCTATTACATTCCCTTGAACGTATACATACTGACAACAAGGTAATAGCCAGAGGCTCTTCAGCTACTGTAACTTTTTTATATGCGTTATACGTGCAGACAACAAGATAGGCTATCTCAATTTCGTATCTGTTGTCTCCATTCGCCTGGACGTTTCAGCTTAGCCGCTCCAGTGCTTGATATTTTCCTCTGCACCATGGAACACAATCTTGCTCATCAATTAGCCCCACAACGAACTTCACGGCTATCTAGTTCAGGCCGTAAGGCATCGTCATCTATCTCATACGGCGGTGGTGCAGGGGTAGGCGCGAATTCCGTAGCCTGCCCCATCTCAGGTCTTGTACCTTGACGGGGCGCAGTGATCGCTCTCCTCTTCCGCCGCCGGAGGAACAATATGGTTGTAGCAATAAGAACCGCCAAACCTACAACTGGGAGAATCACGGCGAGAATAATCGTTGCCTCTTTTGAAAGACCAGGGCTTGAGTTGCTCTCGTCCGTCGTCGAGGCCGTTGCTGATACGGTTTGCTCAGCCTGTAGCGGTCCGATGATGTACGTCGTCGGCGTTGTATCGCAACCCCAGGACGTGAGTTTAGCGTTATCGTCAGAGGCTGTTTGGTAAATAAAGTAGACGCATCGCGATGAGGCTCCATATGTACTAGATAGCAGTCGTCAATGTTGTCCCTAGTGATTAAGTAGTCTTACCATTTCATGATGGGAGAGTAAGGGCAGAGTGAGGCAGCTGTGCCTCCACAATCGGGGGCTGAGGCATCCTCGCATGCAGCGGGTATGTAGCAGCTTGTCTCATAGCAACAACCCCATGACTTGCCGCCGTTGGGGGTGCTGCAGGTGGATGGTGAAGCGCACGCTGCTGTGTAGACTTTCCGTTGATAAATGGCAGTAGTTAGCTAGTCTGATGTTGTGTCACGGACTTGCTCGCAGGTGCTTACTTGAATTGACAGAAAAGTAGCCGCAAATCTGCGCATTTGTAGTTGCCATAAGTGCGTCCACTTGGACGGTGTCAGGTTCGTGTACGTGAGTCGGGATGAGCTCCCGGGATCGGACGTCGTCCATCGTACCAGTACTCCAGGCGAGAAGCTGATATGTATAAAATGCGTTATGGAACGATCTCCATCTTGTAATTTTATTCTTTTCGGGACAGATGATGGAAACGGTATGACATCAACCTCCGATATTTGACGGCGGTCTCTTTAGACGTATAGTTCTGTGCTGACTATAAAAGTTTAAAACCACCTAGACTGGCCTCTAGAGGATAGCTTAGACTGAAAATCTAAGATCACTTCGCTGATTCTATTGCGCAATGACATTTCTAACATGCTCTTCTATGTTACTTGGCAGCGTGAGACCATACTCGCCCTTAGCGTACCCGAAGCAAAACTCCACGAGGCCACGACATGCATGTTGACAGCCAACATATGACCTTCCCTTGTACTCCAAAGCTTCCAGCTCGTAAAAGTAGGCTTCATTGACTTCAAAGAATTGATGTACCACTGCTTCCGTAGGCTTCTGTTGGTTCTTGAAAAATGTCGCGGCAACGCATATCTTGAGCACTGCCGCGCCACCCTTGGTCTGCACGACCTTTCTCGCTTTCTCTGCTATGAGTTCCGGCTGTATACCTGGCTTAGGAGTCTTAGATTCCATGATCTCGGAAGCAGAAAGCCCGTTCGCCTTCTCGCTCCTATACTCCGGATCCTCGATGAGTTTAAGGTCGTAACGTGCCAACAGCTCATCAAACCGTTCCATTATGACAATAACTGGGAGACGCTGCGCACGTATCGCCTCTGTGATCTCTTTGCGGTGTATCCGCATCTGCTCTTTCGCTGCAGTCTTATCCTTCAGAGACGCGAGTCCTTTCTCGGAGCAGAGCTTCTGTTGCAGATACGCGATCAGTACTGCGACGGAGCGCGAGCGCCCGGATTTGCAGTGTATCAAGATGTCCCTCCCCTCGCCACTATGCCTCTTGATAAACTGATTAGTCTCATGGAAGTGGTCGATGAGATTAGAGTTGGCGTTGTCCTCGAGAGGGATGATAAGTGGGTACTTGACGATGCTGCTTATCACGCCGTTCTCGTCTGGGTAAAATCGTTG
Source organism: Fusarium sp. HKF-74 (assembly GCA_021223625.1). NCBI lineage: Eukaryota > Fungi > Ascomycota > Sordariomycetes > Hypocreales > Nectriaceae > Fusarium > Fusarium sp. HKF-74. The sequence goes on from JAJFAS010000010.1 coordinate 219,644, forward strand.
TAGCCCGTATGAGGTGTTGTTCTTGTCCCATGCTAGTGAATCTTTGGGATGGATAGCAATAACGGCCTGTATGTCGTTTTTTGCAAGGATATCTTCGTTCAGTGCATGGTTCATGCCCCCGATAAAAACGCTTCCGGGTCCCGTGAGATCTGGGTGGACAATGCGGGACATTTCCGTGATGTCATTCCGGGTCCATTCTCGGATCTCGTTCCAGAACTTGGCATGCAGAAAAGCGAGGTCATCATGCGACCCAAGGTTGTCGAGTGCCTTGTACGTGGTCGGCTCATAGGAGGGGTTTCGCGCAAATAGCTCGCTCCACTCTGTTGACGGGGACTGCTTGGTGATTTTGTCCATCGTGGCAGCGATAGAATATTAGCAAGGAGAAAGAAATAAAGAAGAATAACCCCGTCGATCCGAGAGCAAAGATTCGGATCTCCAGTATGTGCGAGGGTTGCAATCTTGGCGAATCTAAGCCTCAATCGCATGGCTGGAGAAATGTCAGCTGGACGTGTTGCACGCTGATTGGTTCAAATGCTTTATTACCAGACAGAGATTTTTGACTTACCTCAGTTCATTTTTCCTCATGTTATAGCGAGTCGATAATTGGATTATAACGGTTTTCAACTACATATACTCGGTTAAGAACAGCCACATCTGAATTCATTTCTTCATCCAAAACCTGGTCGTCAAGCTAGGTCCCCGTAACCAGATGCTAACATTCTCCCCCCATATGATCATCATTGTGATGACCATGACTCCTGTTGTTGCTGGACCTGCTTTTGAAGAGCTTCTAGCTTTCGCTCGGCCTCGGTGATTGGCTTTTTGGGTTGAAGCTTAAGGTACCCTGGCGCAGCAATCGAGATACTTCAGCCGAGGCCGCAGGTAGCTGTCAGAGTAGCAAAACCGACCAAGTGCTGAGCGGTATTGGCGCTGGGCCACAGATAGCTACCATAGATAATGGCTAGATGGCCCAATGGGTTCACGAAAGCAATGGCAATGGGGCGCTTCGCGTCGGGAAAAGGGATCAAGTCGCCAGCGCAGTTGAGCATGAGCGGTAGTCCTAGGCCAACAACAAGGAGACACATGATTTATTTCGCAAAGACGGAATGAGCTGAGGCCGAGATTAGGCATTTGACAGCCGCAATTCTGTAAAGACCTCAGCTATGCCACCTTCTGTTTTGGAGTTTGTCCGAAGTCCGAGATGAAGCCAGCTGACACACGGCGCCGGTCATCCAGATAGGGACGGTTATCCACCGTACCGTGGCCTGAGTGTAGCCCATACATCGTTGGGGCACGGGCATGTATTACAGCTCCCTGACCCAGAAGAAATAGGGAGCTAGGTCCGAAGTCGTTATATCCTGTTCAATGGCCAAGAGGACCCAGCCAGTATAGGATCACTGTATTGTAGAGATAGAATATGGGGTTCTTATAATGAGGTAGTACAGTGGTGGCTTCACAAGTACAGCTATACATAGTTTCGTGTTTGTAGCTTAAATATAAAGAATTAATACTGTAGCTTCTACTTTTGATTAATGCAGTTGTAAACATTGTATACCTTCCATCCATCAACTTCATAGAGAACTTTAGCTCCTTTATTTCTGCCAATGCTTTTATAGCAATTGAACTTCTTATACCCATTGCTTCCTGTTCCTGCCCAAGCATTCAAATCCATCTTAACTGCACCAGCCGCAATTTGAGAGGTAAAAGTTACCCCACTGCGAAATTTGCCTTGGTCTGTGTCAGCTACCATATACAGCAGGTGGAAATCTGACATATTTCAGCTTACCTTTCACAGCCTTCCCTTCCCAATATGTGAAAGTTCCATGAGTGACATCGGTATAATCGCTAGGACGAACCATATTGCCTGGAGGATTTTTGTCACCGTAGTATGCCATTCCGCTGGAAACTTCGTTGCCTTTGACGGAGTTGACAAGATAGACATACTCATAGGCAGCGACTGAATGGAACCCGGCTAGGGCGGTGAGGAAGGAAGTGACCTTCATGATAGCTAGGAGGTATTGTGTTTGATGGTAAGCGATACTGGGCAAGCCTTGGCGAGGAATGACAACGTTATATAGTTGAGAGATGTGCAATCAGTAGCTCGTATTCTCTTTGCAGTCATATGTGCACCAAAGTTCCCAAGCTAATCGCATTACTTAACGATGCATTGACTAATAGTATTCGGGCTAGAAGCTACAATACGGCCATTAGCTAGCCTTCAGCTGTAACGTTAGTGCTTACAACTACGCACCTACCGCTCAATTTAAGGAGGCTAGATTTTAAGACTGTTCTAGAACTTAGGTCGCTGTGGAATTTTCTCATGAGTGAAAGATGCGCCTGTCTTTGGTTAGCACGAGCCATGATCCTGGAAGGGGGCTGAAATAACGCGGGTTATCTGGCGAGAGTTGCTAAACTCTGACTGCTGATCCAAGCTCGCAGTCACAAGCCTCAACTGCATGGACGGGGCTGGGTATTGTTGCTCTTGATGGCTAGATATCTCACTTACCTCGAAATTAAAATGCAAGCTTTGCATACAATGTTTTGCGTCTGTTTCTTTAAGATCTGCCACCGGGTTCAAGTAGATATATTACTATACTGCGTGTTGAAATCGGGTGGCTTTTGACATGCCCTTCCAATGAACTGATCGTAGACCACGGGGCCTTGTTTAAGTCAGACTGGCAGTACTGGGCGCCTATCGAGAAGCCTTTAGGCGATCCCGTCATGGATAACAACCAATAGCTGGCTCTTCATCGTATTAATCCCTGTGATAAATTATCCCTAGTCTGTCCAGGTAGTTAATGTTTTCCAGGAAGCCAGGGTACCCCAGCTGCTAACAATAAATTCCTCTGCAGCTGAAAGAGATAAAGCAGACCATGCAGCGCTAGTCTATTTTTAACTAAAGGCGATGCAGCCCCAGACGCAAAGGATGGTTGGGAGGTTGACTGATGGGCGGCATTTATTCATGATCATGTTGGAGGGGACTTCGCAGAGGAGATAGCCGACGAAGGACAGATACACAAGAAGGGAGTAGTCTCAGAGCTTGGAGTTAGTCGACGTGATGCTTGTACTCAAGTGAGATGAGCCTACCGTTGTCCCTCATGTTGAGACTCTCACTCATTCTAGCTGCATTGGCATTCGCCTGTTCAAGTCAGTCGCTGTTTATCCCGCCATCGGTTAATCTCAAAGCTTACGATATTCCCGCGATCCAGGTATGCAAGGACATACATCCACCATAGGCAAGGCAGAAGAGTGAAATCAATCTTTCGAATAAGGCGTCGTTCTTCGGCTGTATCAGGGACATAGTTTGCCAGCGCAATGGTGAGCTCCTCATCGTCAGCCAGTGCATCGCCAGGCTTGACAATCTCGCCATCTACAATATCTAGGGAGGCACGTTGCTGAGAGACGGGCTTGCCTTCATTTTTGGACTCCATAATAATTGTGATGTAGATCTACAAGAAGGATAAGATCAAATGTAGGAGACAAGGCAGAATGTGCTTTCGGGGAACATGGAGCATTATATCTCCAGGATCGGCAGTCAGCGTGTTTTACGACCACCGAACATTCCTCCCTATCAAAGATTTTGTCATTGCCTAGTTCGTTGCTTCAGATGATAAGTAAAATCCTGCCCCTCCATACGTGCCAAAACAAAAGGATGACTCGTGAGGACAAAAAATCCCTGTACAGCGCAGAACTATGGTACGGGGTATCTGCCATCAAGCTTGTTGAGGAAAGGAAACTAAAAGCGACGAGATAAGCATAAAATGTGCCGAAGTACATATATATAACTCGGCTATCATAATGCCAAGATGTATGCCTGAAGACCAATGACCGTTGGACGAAGGATGAAGAGCTCTTTGCCGTACAAATGCTGAGTCGTTAGTGGAGCCCAAGATCAGTGCTCACTGTGATTGGCTTCCTAAGCTCCAGGGTATTTTTCGTGATGAGCTGTTGAAGAAAAGAAGAAGTTGCGATTAAATCTTTAGTAGGTCGGAGCTACATGTGTTGTTTCGAGTGATATTTCTCAACTGTTTATTTTTGCGTTTATATGCGTATTGCATGCTTTAACAAGAACCAGCTGCGACTTCTGTCTTGTACTTCACCCGCTATTAAGCTCCATTTCATCAATCGATCATTTCTCACCTTCAAGCCGTTCCAGCTCGACGTCGGAAGAATTATATCAGCATGGGTATATGTACCGTTATATCTCCTCATCTTCGCTACAGACTTTTAACCGCCTAAGCCTTCTTTTACGTGCAATCATGATGATATTGGGCGTTGACTGACGCTGACGACGGCGCGGCGGGACGGGCCGTGCATATGGGACGGCGCTTAGGTTGTCCAGTCAGGCGAGTCTTGTCCCTGTATCCGTCATGGATCAAGTCTATTTTAAGCCTGGAAACTCATTTCACAGCGCCAATAAACTTCTTCTACTCCAATAATAGTAATACAAGCAGATGGACGTCTCAGCAGCGCACGTGATGAAACTGCATCAATCTTAAACCCCTCATATGCTCTGTATGAGCTCTTTTTTTGCTGTCAAGTCAAGTCATATCATATCACCACAAGCAACATGGTCTCAACACAACCCCCAGAGGACCGCAATGAATTCAGAATAGCAATTGTGTGCGCTCAGCCTTGCGACGCTGATGCTGTTACGCTACTATTTGACGAGTTCTGGGACGAGATTAGTGCGCCTTATGAGCGATTAGAGACAGACAGGAACACATACATCACTGGACGAATTGGACAACACAATATCGTTCTTGTCACTCTACCTCGCCCGGGGTGTACCAGTGCGGCAAGTGGATCAGCCTACCTGACATTAAGCTACCGCAATCTCAAGCTTGCGCTACTCGTCGGAACATGCGGAGGCATGCCACGTATTGGCAACATTGATACGTACCTTGGTGATGTTGTGATTGGTAGGGATGTTACCCAGCATGACTTCGGCACCCATTACCCGGGTGAGTATGTCCTGAACGATGCAGCCGAGAATATGATACGAAGAGCAAGCAAAGAACTGCGAATCTTGCTGGCGAATTGCGAAATGGAGTTTATGAGAAACCGTCTAAAGAAAGCTGCTAAAAGCCACTTGAAGGATTTGCAAGAGGCGGCACTAGAAGCAGGACGGAAAGCAAACTATCAATATCCAGGAACGAAAGAGGACAGGCTATTTTCCCCGGATTACCGTCACGAACACAAAGAGTCCTGCACTTCGTGTAAAGATAATCACCACGGCTTCTGTAAAACGAATTACAGAACCTCATGTGTTGAAACCGGATGTGACTTCTCAAAGTTGGTCACTCGCCATCATCGAGAGGATCTTCCTGAGGGCGCGGAGCTCGTACCAGAGATATTCCTTGGACGGTTCGGTTCAGCAAATACACCCGTCAGAGATGGCGTTTATCGAGACGAATTGGCTGAGAAATATGGGCTTGATGTTTTTGACATGGAAGGAGCTGGTATATGGGATGAACTCCCCACATTGATAATCAAAGGGATTTCCGGTTACGCGGATAGTCACAGCAACAAGGCTTGGAAGGACTTCGCATCCGCGACAGCAGCTTCTGTGGCGAGGGCCATCCTTGGACGTTATCCAAACAGCGACATGGAGCCTCCGGTTCCTCTGCGTGGTATGTACTGGTTCCTTTTCATGGTACAATAACTAACATCTAGTAGCGCAACAAGAAGCCAATGAGCGTAGCGTCGCAAGCAACTCCCTTGTGGATGTAGGCTGGGGTAATGAGCTAGAGATTACAGGGAGGTTGACATACGCCTCTGAGCCGGTAGTCTCTGAGCCAGTAGTGATACCCGGACAGATAAATACTGCGAACCACTATTGGAAGCTATTAGTAGGTGGTTGGAAAGCAAGCCTTCTGGTTGGAAGCGGCATTTTTATAGTTTATAACTTGGTATAAGAATTTCATCAACTTTCAGTATTATAAAACCCGCCTACGCATCTTCATTGCGTAAGTGAAATAGACCGTGCCAAGTTCCAGCCATGTACAATGTTCAATTTATATATACGTTGAAGTAATAACTCGAACCAACTCCTCCACCTTCAACACTTCAATCCTATGTACCAAACTCTTCACACCCTATCTCATGCGACTCATCCAAGTCATTTACAATCAACACATCAAGGTAAGAGCCCATTTAGCCCCTTAGTTACCAACATACTTGACAGTAACAGAGTTGCTGGTGATAGAACCAACAGCCTGGACAGTCTGGCCCTGGTCAGGAGAAATATCAATGATCTGAGCACCAGAAGGACCAGAAGTGCCCCTAGTTCCAGAGACAACAGCGTTGGTGAAAGTGACAGTGCCAAAGTTGGCAAGGTCAACCTGGCTACCACCCTCCTGGAAAGCCTCAACAATCCACTCAGCGTTGGTCTCGCAGAGGGTAGAAGGAGTGTTGGTGAAGCTATGAGTGACCTTCTGGTTGGTGGTCAAGTTCTCAAGGGTAGCAACACCCTTGGTCTTGGAGGACGCATCAACGGTCATGCGGATCTGATCGCCGACGGAGACGTCAAAGTTGCTGAAGCTGTAGGCATAGTCGGGAATCCATTCATACCAAGCATCGAAAGATCCATCGGCATAGAAGGAGATACCAGTCTGAAGAATAGCAGTCTGGCAGGTATCGCCGTCGATACCGACCCAGGCAGAAGCAGCAGCGCCGTCGGCACCGCTGACCTCAGGGACGGTGATGGTGCCCTGGACTTTGTTGTATCCACTACCGATCTGGACAGCGCCAGCCCAGTTGCCAGAGTACTGGTCGTTCTTGGTGCGGACCTCAGAGAGAGATGTGAGGCGCTGGTTGGGGTGAGAGCTGTACTTTGCTCGGCGGGCGGAGCGAGGGACAAGGGGGGAGGTGTCACGGGGAGTGAGCTTGGTGCCAGGAGCAGCGAGGGCAAGGCTGGCGGCAGCGAGGAAGAGAGTGAACTTCATGATGAAGGACGAGTTGGAAGTGTTGGACTTGAAGAGATGAGATGAGCTTGATTGTTTCTGATGCTTCTGGATATTTTCTTTCTCTTGGCATTTTCGCAGACTTATATAGATTTTGGATCTATAGTATCTCCTATGTGTTCTACTATCTATTCTATCAGTCCAAAGGGACTATTCCTCAAAGCGTAGGTCCATAACCTCCGATATCCTCAATGCCGTACTTCCGTACAATCGGCTGCAAAGTCCAAAACTACTAATGTGTATCGCGAGCGTGGAATATTCTATCACATCTCTATACCTGCACCCAAACCAAACCTCCTCCCTTTTCTGGACATTTCACCATTAGCCCCGGCAGTCATGTCTATCGGACTTTATACCACTTGCCTATCTGAAAGGGACCTTTTATAATACCGCTATCACAGATGCAGCCTGGCTTCCGAATGTGGGCACATCCGTGGCTTCGTGTGAGATGATTGGAGAGAAGTCGAGTCTAGGACCTGATTGTAATCAAGCTTGATCTGGTAAGTGCGCCGAGGCCGGATGTAAAGCGGCATCTCTTACAGCTGGTCTGCGGGAGTTGGCGTGATGTGCCGTATAAAATGACAGGGGTCAGTCTCCCGTTCGATACTATGTAGAAAGTAATTACGTTATATCTAGAACTTGAACACATACAAATATTATCTGGACTGACAAAGAGAAGAATTAGGCATTTAACTTAGGTTTTGAGGATGAGCAGACCCTGATGATCTCTGATCTTGACACGAGAGTGGCATGCATTAAATCCATGCTATTCTGTTATCAGTCGTGATCGGCGCTAAGTTCGGCATAAAGATGCCGTGCAACTCCTTCGCAAGAATTGTCCGCTACAAACATGGCAATGATGTGCAGCAACCCATTTATTGCAGCTAGGTATAACTCATGAACTTTTGTCGCTGCTAATAATCCCTTATCACATGGGTCTATGCGTTGGTGTTGCGCTATTTTTACAAGATCAGTTGTCACAACGGGGACGGTCATATGGAACTTCCGAAGCTCCTTGCGCAGGAGTCCGGCTTCTAATTATTCCCGGAGTAGAGTCTGGTAAGTAGTCATGGTAATTACAAACTCTTCGACATATTGTATCTTAGAGAGATGTACGGCTGGTAAGCGCGAATCATAGACGTGTCTCTCAGGATTGAGTTGGGACTTGAAGTTTATAAATCGCCGGGCCGTATCAAGTTGCCACAGCTGTCGTGTTTGTTGCACAATTCCGTCGGTGCCTTGCAGTATTTCTACTCTTTTGAACGTTACGGTCGAACCTCTGCCCGTTCATCTTTGGAGGATGTCGCAAACACCCAGGCCGTGCCGAGTATCTATGGCCACTTAGCCTGGCTTCCCATGCCTCCCAGAGGCTCTGCTAGAAAACGAGGGCAATACCAGACAGGCGAAAAGCTTAGCGACACGCGTCATTACCAAGAGGCTTGCCTTGTGGAAGGCATTAGAATGTCATAGAATATCTGTATCGCGCTCCTGAAGCTTAGTTATGCCTACAGGCTACTGCTACAATGTCCAAATTCTGAGTTACCCTTACCATTCGTGGCTGTTATCTGTAGGTCCGAGCTTATAATTCACTGACAGAACTCAGTTCAAATAGTCCCGATGTGATGTTTTGAACTTGGTGGCTGGATCAAGAGGTTCAGTCAGTGGCAAATCTCCGCGTGGATGAACTTCTCATGACAATGTTGGATTCATCTCAGTACCAACCATACAGTTCAAGGCGCATGATCTTGCCTAAAGACCCGAGTTAAACAATAGTTCACCCGAAACCCTATTGGCCATCTTTTCTAGACATTTCTATCCAGCCAGTCAGGGACGAAACTATATCGCGGTTACAATTCAAGTACACGGCCAAACATAAAATTAACTCTGGGAAATTCTTTAACACGCACATGCCCTAATGCGAGAACTTAAAAATGAACAACTATATGTACTTGAGCTTTTATTTTACTGTCCCCTCATTGGAAGGACTTCATTCAGAGATTTCCCTAGTGCAACAATGGCCCGCTCAACCATCCGTGCAAGTTCGCGACGGCCAGTACGGCAAATAACTATATTAAACTCCCAACCGAGGCTCAAAATGCGTTGGCATAGTCTCTACGAGGAGGCCCGACTAGAAATACTCGACTTTGTCGTCCACTCCACCATCCACGAGAAAGGATCGATCGCACAATATGCCAGCGTATCCCAAGAATGGCAAGAGTGGTTCGAGATATTCACATTCAAGCGAGTAGAAATCTCACCCTCCGACATCATGCCCTTCACATCCGCCTTCATGAATCTTCGCCGCCGAAAATACCTCCAATACATTGGCCTGAAACTCGATCTACCGGTTCACAAACACATTCGAGATCCGTTTCTTGATCGTGACGAATTCGTAAACATACGTCAGCAAATGCATACTCTCTCACATATGGATCCTATGCTGTATTGCAATTATTCATGGCCGAGATATCAAAGGGAGAATTCATGGCTGAAACATCAGGTGGAGGAAAACAATCGTGTTTTCACGATTGCTTTGAGAGGCCTGTTTATGGAGCTTTTCCAGTGGAGAAGAGAGCACTGCCATCACGAGGGTATTGAGCTGGAGATCATTGCTGATACCAAAAGCCATTGGCAGAAGACTGCGGAAGAGTACCGGGCACTCAATCCCCCTAGCGACACTGGCAGTGGGGACTTTCATAACAGTCTCTCAAGTGAGCTCCAGATCTTTCATGCCCCTCCGTACCACGGACATCAAGTACTACACGATGGTGAGCTGGACTTTAGCTTTTGGCTGGAGCTAGACGTGTGTTTCGGAGGGACGCTGGGTCCTGAAGTCCACGTCATCTCGGGCCTATCGATCCTTCGACGGAGCGTTCGTCACTTTGACCCGGAATTTATCGCTCACATCGTAAGCCTACTTCCGCGTCTGAGGGAACTTCGATGGGAGGTTAGACCTCATGCGCATTGGCGAACCGAGCATAAGTTCCATAGTCAACTGCAAAAACTGCTAAAGACCTTGAATCCGGCTATGACCAAGGTCAAGATCCAACAGCAACCCACGTCGAAACCACTCAACAGCCCAAGACCCTCTATGGAACGTCCAAGTCTTGGTGACCGTCTGATCCTATCATGTCCATTTCTGACCAACATCTACTTGGACATTAAAGTTGACATTACCAAATTCTTCTACATGCGGAATCATTTGCAAAATGTTCGTATCATGTGCGTACGGACTCACCAGGCATTGCTTGACGAACTCCCCAACACCTCGAATGTGTTGTTTGGCGGTATTGCCAAGGCGGTGTCCAAGATGCCAAAGCTCAGCGCTCTCTGTGTCTTTAACAAAACCGACACTGAGGCTTGCGCTGTTAACTTTATTGTGGAGCGTGATAGCTTTAAAGTTATTGCTCACTGCAGTTGGCCATTTAGTGTCAGAGATGAGACCAAGGCCCGCTGGAGAAAGGCTGGGAGACATCAGCCAGGCAACTTGGTTTGGTTAGCAGCGCAGAGCTCCTACGACACTGTTAAACATGAGATCATGTTGCAACAGCAGTGGCATAGTAGTCTCTGCTGAATATTCACAGCTTGTGCACTTCGTTCCAAGTGCTGAATGAGTAGTCGGCAAGTGCATAATGGTTTGTAGGAGAGCAAACGCAATATGATTAGAACTGCCAACTTGATGAGAATTCGATAAAATATACAATAATTCTTATACACTATTAGCAGAACAGGACTCTGTTAAATAAGGATATATTCCAGACATCGTATCCCGAGAGCCAGTGTTGTATTTTCCTTTTGACAAAATAGATCAGCTTCGTAGGTATATTATCCTCGGCCTCTTCACTCTTCATCCTCCTCCAACAAATCATACCACTCAGGGATCTCTTTGACGAGTCCCCACATGTACTTTTCCAGCTTTGTCGCACACTTGTAATAGACAGTCGTTGCGTCATTATAGTTCCGACAATTGCTAAAAATCAACTTGAGATCACTAACAAGATCCTTTGGCGCCGCATAGTAATCATGCTCTAGTCTTTCAAGCATCGTCGACAAGTCCATCGGTAGTCTGGCACATCGTCCTTGTTGACTGGATGGAGAAAAGGCCATGCTTGTTTATGGTCTTGAACTTGGTACAGAAGCCGTCGCATCTCGTTGAAATGAGGCCCGTGGCGTGGTTGCCTTGATAGTTCGTCCGTGCCTGGGGACCAACCGGTTGCCCGGATATAAGGGATAGTGAGCGGGTCGATTGGAGTGATGAAGCCACCCGCCCATTGCTGGGGAGGTTGGTGAATGATGTGGCTTTTACTTATAGGTTGTATCTTTGCGAGCACGGTTTCTTTTTGCTTGAGAAGCATTTGTCTAATCTCTAAATAGCGTATCTGGGGTACCATAGAGCATTGCATCAGCGTTCCTCCTTCATAGTCTTTTATGTACCCCATCCAGATAGATCTCTTAAGTGAAATATCCTTTGTAAAGCCCTGCTTCTGAAAATACCTAGTGGCATCGTTATCTGTATATGCTAGGAAGTGTATTACCGGGGACGTTGCCTTAATGTAGTCCTTTAAATGGGCCATGAGATGGACGCCATAACCTTTGACTTGTTGATCTGATGATACAGCGCAAAAGACGATCTCGGCAAATTTCCGTACTCGAAATTCTCGAAATGATATACCGCCAATGACTTCCAGGGGCTTCTTCACAATGGCGATGGAGAGATGGGTACGGTCATAGACGAGGCGTGCGATGTAGTCCTTTGGCATTTTCGGCAGTTGCTTCTGGAACAAACACTTGAGTCCTGTAAGAAGAATCATGCTCTCTTGTGTACCATCGTTATTGACAACTCGATACTCTATTTCGCCATTTCGCTCTTCAATCACAGCAGGCATTGGATGAGTTAGGCCAACTGACATTTGTTAAGTGGTCAGCGCACTCACTTTGTCAGGGAAGGGTATTCTGCTAGATATATCCCAGAGCCCAGTGTCTGATCTGTCCGATTCTTTATGGGAGCTCTTGATTCTTTTGGCATCAGACTCATTTTCTGGTTCAATTGAAGCTGGACGCTTCGCGAAAGGCAGACTCTGCCTGTCCGCGAGCGGATGCGCCTCGCAGTCCATCTGTATCAAGTTAGTGGAAGGCGCTCCGGCCGATGTGTAAAGAACAAAGAATTAAGTCAGTCAAGGTATTAGAATGGTTTAAATAAATATTCTCTGGATAATTACAAGCAGCCGACCAGGCATGTGACCAGAGAAGTGAATCCATTGACAACCAACAGACCAATTAAACAACTAGTCGACCTGTCAATCATTTCACAACAACCGTGACCAACAGAAACCTAATAAGACTTTATGTAATCGGGCTTGTCTGAACTTTGCAAGTGAGATGAATCATACACAATTAGAAGCAGCGAAGAGAGCGGTCCAAGGATTGGTGGCTGACTATACTTGGTACTATATGACTGCGCAGGATACAGCGGGCAGCTATCCAAGGCGCTGAATGGGTAGGGAATGTTTGTTTTTCCTGTTGCGGAGACTTTTGATACATATCTAGTAATACCCCGAGGTCATGATTGATTTGTCTTATCCCCAAGCTAAAGACAAGCCGGCTCAAAACTCAGACATACATGGAGTTCGAAGACTGCGATTGCACTAGATTAGATCAAGTCACAGAAACATGCAAACTTGGAAATTTTATGTCAATTTGTAGTCATTTATCCTATCCAAGACTTATCCCAGGCCAACCATGTCCAGATCATTATTATTGTGCCTGCGCTATCCTTTCAATCCCCCTTCCATTCTAAGGTATCATGAGTGTATTTTACTCGTACAGCAATCTAGCTAAATCACCATCTGCGGACGATAGCGCGACGTCCAGGATATGTCGGCGCCACGGTAGCATTCTTGCCTGACACTCCACCAGAGGGTAGAAGAACCGGGGTGTCAGGGTGCTGTAGGGCTTCGGCTTCAGCGATGGGCATCTCTCCTGCACCTTCATGAGGCTCCGCGGGTTGAGGTGCAGCCGCATGCTCAGCTGCTGGAGCCTCGTGTGCCATTGTTGCTATTGGCGCAGCAGGATGTTCGGCAGCGGGCGCTTCGTGGCCCATTGTCGCGACTGGTGCTGCTGGGTGCTCTACGACGACAGACGTCTCATGAGCTGGTGCTGCTGGGGCAGCGGGGTGTTCGACGACAACAGGTGTTTCGTGAGCTGGAGGCGCAGCGGGATGCTCAGCTACGACAGTCTCGTGAGGCGCTGCAGGCACCTCCACGACAACTGTCTCGTGCGGTGGTGCTTGATGGGCTGGTTGTTCGTGCTCGGGCTGCTCAATAATCACGACGGGATGTTCTTGAGGAGCCTCGACGGGATGAGCTGTGGGTTGAGCGGCGACGTGCTCGGTGACAGTCTGGATGACAGTGACATGCACGGGCTTCTCTACCTCAACAGTGTGAACAACCTCAACGGGCTTCTCAACTTCAACAGTGTGGATCTGCTGAACGGGCTTCTCGACGACTTGGGTGTGCACCACTGTGACGGGTACCTCGACATTGACAGGCTTCTCGACTTCGACCACTGAAGTATGGACAACTGTGTTCTCAACCACGGATGTATGGATGACAGTCACGGGCTTCTCAACGGGTACCTCGACTGGTTGAGTGTGAATGACTGTAACTGGTACCTGAACGGGGACCTCGACTGGCTGGGTATGAATCACTGTGACGAGCTTCTCGACCTCCACGGGCTGTGTATGGATGACGGTGACGGGTTGTTCAACTGTCTGGTGCACGACAGAAGTCTCAACAACTGTCACGGGTTTCTCAACCTCGACAGGTACAGTGTGAACGACAGTGACTGGCTGTTCAATTGTCTGATGAACCACCGAGGTCTCAACTACTGTAACAGGCTTCTCGACCTCGACCGGCTGGGTATGGATGACTGTGACAGGCTGTTCGATGGTCTGATGTACAACAGATGTCTCGACAACTGTAACCGGTTGTTCAATCGTTTGGTGGACAGTCTCGATAACTGTGACTGGCTTTTCGACCTCGACTTCGACGGGCTGGGTGTGAATAACTGTAACAGGCTGCTCAACTGTCTGATGAACAACAGAAGTCTCAACCACAGTCACAGGTTGCTCGATCGTTTGGTGGACCGTCTCGATGACTGTAATAGGCTTCTCGACTTCCTGGTGGACGATCGAAGTCTCGATGACTGTGACTGGTTTCTCAACAGGGACATGCTGAACCTCCGTCACGGTCGCATGCACCGTCTCAGTCTGGTGCACAACCTCAGTCACATGAACAGTCTCGTGAACCGTCTCATGGACAACCTCCCCCGGTATCGTCACGTGCACCGTCTCATGGACCGTCTCATGGACAGTAACCGGCTCGCACGCCACAGGCGCAGCCTCCTCAGCAGGAGGATTTCTTCGAAAGAACGACGGAGACGCAGTCGCCAAACCAGCAAAGGCAGAAGCAGAGATGATAGTTGAAAAGTGCATGGCAGGCCAGCCTCTTGATTAGAGATAAGCAATTAGGAAAGAAAGTTTCGACTCGGCGATACCAGATCGCGTGGGTTGATGTAAAAAATGAACGGCAGGTTTAATAAATTAAAAGAAACAAACGACAATAAAGAATCGAATGGGGATCACAAAACACGCTCCAGGCGGAAATAGAGCGAAAAGAAAGAATGTGTAAAGAGAGAGGGAGAGGGATGAAAAAGGCTAAAAGCGACGGGAAAAGACGAGGTTTTTCTTCGTCTTGGCCATGATGTTTTGGCGTTGCATTTCATCCAGGGAACATGAGACGTGGCTACCCTTCGGACGGTGATGAACCCGCTCCAAAATGTCATGATTTTTTTTTCGGGTTTTTTTTCTCGCGCCTCGTTCCCAGCTCGGAAAGTTGGCTCGCCGCAGGGAGTCTGTGTTTGGAGGAGGCATCTTGGCGATGTGCACTTGTCTCGGCATTGATTCAGCTGCCCTCCTCCCCTGCGGTATATCAAAGCGCAATAGATAGAGTTGGGTTAAGCTTAAGAGGCATAACGTTAAGTCAGATAACCTCACAGCCTGAACCCCTGTTTGAAACCGTGGCATTGGCGGGCTTGGCGACCTCCTGGCCGATGTTTCCCTGCAGCGGAAGGCCTTGGTCCCGGCCTTGGAGACCCCGTTTCTCGGTTTCAGCCTTGTTACCAGATTCTGTCTCCAAGATTGAGTAGAAAATGACTGATGTTATACGAACTTGGGATGAGTTGGCGCCTTCACCAGCGTTTTGGGTTAGCTGTCATGGTCTCATCTCGACTATCCTGAAACAAATCCCCGCCAAGTCTTGTATCACGGATCTTGCGGCAGGAGGCTCCTCAATTGACGTAAGATAAATAGTCTTGGGAGTTCCTTACGAAGGTTGTTTTCTTTTTTTGCGGTGAACTGTTTGTAGATTGCAGTTCTTGCGAGGCCAAGGTTAAGGTTGACAAGGTGTTGGCAGTTGAGTCGTTATCTTATCTCGCAGGCCTTATCTTATCTGGTCAACGCCGAGGCTATTCTTAGCAATGAAGTGCGGCTGAGAAGCATGGGATTTCAGCTTCGATATCCGTAGTATGCTTACTTTTGCGATATTAACTTGTCCGTAATTCTTCGTCGCCATCATCCTTCACCAGAATTTCTCAAGGTCTGCGTTTTCACTGCGCCAATCTCCTGTACTCATCGATGCACGTAATATCTCGTAAACAACCACGACGGGTTATCAATATGAATAACCTAGACTCCTTGGTGCAGATGCCTTCGGATCGATTAAGCCGCCTATCCGGAATTCCTCTTGACATCATCCTCCGCCATCTCGACCTCGTATCATTCACCAACTTACGTCTCACCTCACGCCAGCTAGCCACCAACACCATCCACTGTCGTTTCTTCAGATCCGCCAAGACCGATCTATCTCTGGCTAGTTTACAATCTCTCACAGATAGAGTCTCTCACCCTCAGCTGGGGCCCGTGCTGAGAGAGCTCACTGTTGTTGCAACGCTCTATGACACCCAACCAGCCGAGGCTACTGTCCAGACAAGAAAGAAATGGTCTGAATTCGACAAGGACGAACTCCGCCGTGATACAGAGAATTATCACCGACGCGTTGAAGATCTGCGCGAGAGAAATGTAGATTGCACAGATGAAGAAGTACAAGAGGCGCAGCAAGATCTTGAATGGATGCAGACAAGAATACAACAAGATGCAAGCAACGGTGGCAGCCAGGCCATTCTCTCGTTAACCAGCATCTTTGGAATCGCTGTCAATCTCCGTGTTATCAGTCTAGACGCCTGTATCATCGGAGGTCGCACCAAGACCTGCTCACCAGCTGAACATCATCGATGGTATCGATCCGACCACCAGAGATCAAGTTGGCCTTCAGTCTGGGCAGCAGCATCCGAAGTCTACTTCATCGTCACCTTGGCCATATCTCGCAGCAGGATCCAACTTGAGAAACTCCACATCTTCCCTGATACGCCGTCATGCAGTGTGCAGCTCAGCCGTGTTGAGCCTTCTTGGATAGCGGTGGACGTGGATGACTTTGCATATGCTTGCAAAAACATCAGGTCTTTCAGACTGAGCTTCTCAACGAATACAAGCATCGGAGTATCACCGCCTGCCCAAGGAGACCCCCTTTTTCGTCATGCTTTTGCAGCAAGCTCTGACTACAGGCCACATCCTGAGCGGGATCTGGATGATTGTGCCGACGCAGCCGCAATTCTTAGATTTATGCCCAATCTCACATCCCTGGATCTTCATTGTTATCGCCCAGATAATATCCTTTTTCCTGAATACACCAGGGCTTTTTATTTTATCAGTCAGAACATTAGGCTCGGCTGTCTGAGGGAACTTTCTCTGCGCGGTCTTCCCCTGCGACCAGACGACCTGATTCTCTTCTTAACAAACCACCCAACTATCACCAAGCTGTCTCTCGAAGGCATTCTTCTAGTGGGTGGATCATGGCCACCTGTCTTTTCATGCATCGAAACTATGCCTGCCCTGGAGAGTCTTCACCTAAGCTCCCTCAGCACGGAGTTTAAGCACGTAATAAATCTTGATCCAGTAGAACGCACTTTTGAACCTGACGTACAAGATATGGAGAAGTGGGTTCCTTGTGGAGATGGACAAATCTTATACACACGAGATATGTGCAGAGAGGAGATTCGGCAGGGACTGGATTTTAGACCGCAGCCGGGACCTCGAAATATCTGGCGGGACAATACGTTGGCATACTTTGACCGTATTCAGTATGAGTTTGGACCTCCTTCGAGTATATGGAATTGGGATCCCTTGAATGAGGATAGTGTGTAAATACATTGTTGGCTAAGAATGGGGAGAGACTTACCCTAGGTACATGATAAAATTTATCTATTCGGTACAAGAACAGAAAGGTGCTTCTCCAGCATAGTAAAAGGACTAGTTCTAGGGCTACTATATACGAATTCTTCAAGTAGCATGCATTTACGGGGTATACCATCACTTTTTCGGTAGGTGCTGCTCGATTTTCTCGGTTTTGGTGATTGGGTAGACCCTGATTCAAATCCTGTATCAAAAGACGAAATGTATGACTACCTGTCCCATTGACAATCGGAAATGCTTACTCGCCATCAGGATTCAACTTCAGATGAAGCTCGAGGCGTATCTCAACTCATTCAAAACCATCAAAGGTCACTACACGACGTTTGACTCGGCATTGAAGCTATCTTCTGTTGTTGTCGAGCATGTCCGGATATTGCGACGGGAATGCGGTAACCAGGGTGATGATTTTAAGTTTGTTGAGTACGACGCGTTTCAGGCACTCACAGTGGGAACAAGATTTACTAACAGTGCAACGTTCAATGCATTAAATCACGGTCAAATCGTTGAGAAGAATTGTCCATCAATATACATTGTTCAAGGAATGTCTATAGTCTAAGTCTAAGTCTACTTTATAATCGTATCTCGTCAAAGACGACCGGTCGCACTCGTGCATCGCCCTCCATAAACATAAGGATCGTGTTCGTTATTATCGCGTTGGATCGTTCGTCATATTGCTACCGGTAGCAGCGCGGTCTTTGTTTTCTCTTCTTCTTCTTCTGTTTCTTCTTTACTGGCGGGTGTTGATTGGAATTCGAGTCTCATTGGAATCTAACATCTATGCCTTAGCTCCTGTAACATTACAAATCTTAGTCAAACAAGTGTTCTTTTGCTGTCCACGAATGGTGTCCAAGCCTGAATAATAGGATTATTCAGTCCTGGGTCGCTTCCGGGACTCACCATTCTCTCCCTGCTCCTCAAAGTACTCCAGGCTTCCCTTGGGATCAGCCTTCATGGTCTTTCCGCCCTCCTGCCATCCGGCAGGGCACACCTCGCCGTACTCGTCGGTGAACTGGAAGGCCTTGACCAGGCGGATCGTCTCCTCGACGTCGCGGCCGACGGGGAGGTCGTTGACGGTGATCTGGCGGAGAACACCCTTGGGGTCGATAATGAAGAGGCCGCGGAGCGCGATGCCCTCGTCCTCGATGAGCACGCCGTAGCTGCGCGAGATCTTGGTGGACTTGTCGGCGATGAGGGGGAGCTCCAGGTCGGGGCCCAGACCGCCCTGCTTGCGGGGCTTCTCAACCCACGCGAGGTGGGTGAAGTGGGAGTCGGTGGACACGCCGAGGACGGTGGTGTTGATCTCGCGGAAGCGGTCGAGGGCGTTGTTGTACTGGATGATCTCGGTGGGGCAGACGAAGGTGAAGTCCATGGGGTAGAAGAGAAGAACGACCCTACGAAGCATCAGTCAGTATGTCCGTCCATCCAGGTCCTCAGGGGGGGGAAGCGTGAAATCGTACCATTGTCCCTTAAAGTCAGAGAGCTTGATGTCTCTGAACTCACCTCCAGGGAAGAGGGTAGTAGCCGAGAAGTCGGGAGCAGGGCGCTGAACAAAAGCTGAAGACATTGTGATGGTTGTTTCGTGATATCGATTGAAGAAATCTAGAAGGACGAAAAGAAGGGGAGGGAGAAAAGTGTTTAAAAGCTAAAAAGCTTCGACAGAACGCGACTAAAGAAACGTCTCAGGAAAAAGCAATCAATGTGGAGCCCGCGTTATCAGGGGCCGGGCCCGGTCATGGAACAAGATGGAAATCATCAAATTTTAGCGCCATATTAGCTGATACAGTCATTACGGCAGTACCGTGATAACAAACCGTGGACAAGTAAAGTAAGTTTATGTAATTAGTGCTATTGACTCATGGAATTGTTGGTGGTATTTCTAGCGGCGGTGACGCAAATGTGGACTGACTTATCTCTAGAACGGTGTGAATGCCGAACAAACGCGTTGGACAAGAGAAATCTCCACGTGCGGTACCTGCGGCGTCTGCGGAGTCGAAGCAATTTGATTCCAAACCCGCAGCACCAATCAACGCAATCACTCTATATCCGGCCCGGTCTTCGGAGTAGCTCGGTTCGGAATACCGAGCTCACCCTACACCAATCTTATCGGCGCTCCATCTTATCAGTTGCGATGTCGCTGCCATTCTTTGGAATCCGATGTTGATCATGATTGTTTTATTATTAATCTGATAAAAGAAAAATCTAGCTTTTTACTCTATTGCTAGTCTTTGTGCTCTGTGTGGCGAGGAGGTTGGCTTCGTTGATTATACCTGACATGTCGTCGAGCGCTAATTGTGGACTCAATGCACAAATTCTCAAGGCGACTTTGCCTCGAACCTTGGTGGTCAAGATACCAGCCTTGTTACTCGAGATGAGACTCTTTGAGATACCACTGTTGATAGTCTCAAGCTCATCCTCCGTCAACCCCTCAGGCACATAACGAAATGTTATCATGCCCAAGCTAGCAGCACTGACAATCTCCCAGTCAGGTAATTTCCTCAAATCCTCCTCCACCCGCTCAGCAAGATCGAATCCATGATCAATCATCTCCCCAATCCTCTCAACACCAATGACCCTCAGTGTAAACCACAACTTCATAGCGCGACTCGCTGGTCTAGTGAGCTCCATACTATAATTCCAAAAGTTTGGAATATCCTCATCTTCAATCGCTACACCATCGCGCAGATAATCTCCCTCGTTCGCAAAGCTTCTGACAAGGTTGGACTTGTCTTTTACCAAGAGAAGGCCGCAGCTGTAGGTTTGGAAGAGCCATTTGTGCGCGTCCCACGACATACTATCGGCGTACTTGAGGCCATCGACTGTCTCGTGGCGTGTTGTGGATAGAGTTGCTGAAGCGCCGTAAGCGCCGTCGACGTGCAGCCAGATCTGTTCCCTCTTGCAAATCTCTGCGATTTCGGATAGGGGATCGATGGCGCCCGTGTTTGTGGTTCCGCAAGTCCCAACTACCAGAAATGGTACAAGACCTGCTTTGCGATCATCCTGAATTGTCTTTGCCAAAAGAGCCGGGTCAAGTCTGAAGTCCTGATCCGCAGGTAATCGTCGAATCTGCTCTTTATCGAACCCAAGCATTCTCATAGCTTTCGCAACAGAGTAATGCGTCTGGTCCGAGAGATACGCAACTGCCTTGCCCGTTTCACCATGTGGCACAAAGCGATCCCTCGCAAGCACAATCCCCATCAAATTCGCCATTGAACCACCAGAGACACAGATCCCCCCTGCACTCGCGGGAAATCCAACCCTCCCCGCCAACCACTCAATCAACGTCTTCTCAATAACAACAGGTCCTGAGGCTTGAAGCTTGGAAGCACCGAGTGCATTAAATGCACTAGCCACTATGTCGCCTAGCCAAGCGACGGGCGATGTAGGCGAGGGGATGAAGCCCATGAAGCGAGGATGGTTGACGCGCATGCGGTGATCGAATGCGGTGAAGGCTTCTTCCAGGACTTGGTCGATTGAGTGGGCCTGACCTGGTGTTCCTATCTTTTGGAGGTAGGGAACGTCTGAGGGTTGTGCGACTTTGATGATGGGGTCGTTTTTGACATATTGAGTCGTTGATGCTAGACGCTGTGTTATGGATTGCAGAGCTAAGCATACCGCTTCAAGTTCGTCGTTGTCATGAACAGATCCCATGTTGAAATACTGCGAAATTGTCTGTTTGCGTCCTTAATTCTCGATGTCACCAAGGCCATCTTAAATATCTATATGGTCTGCCATCTCCATTTTTGTATTCGCATATATCTCCATCAACCAATGCTACCCTCGCGCCCTCTATGTCCAGATGAGTGGGGCTATTCGATCCCCTTGACATGTCAATCGTACGCCTTTCGATAAATTTGTAGATCCTGTCAGCAGCTTAGCTGTCATAGGCTGTGAAACTTGAAACTAGCGACGTTGGATTATCTGACAAGACCCGTTTTTGCCATTTTGGGTAATTTTTGGAGAGGTTCGGATATCCGAGATGTGCTGATGGAGATATTTCTAAGCTTGGATGGATTACCCATGTCACTTGATGGAATAAGATGTGGCGAGAGGATTGTTGGCGAGGATGATACGTCGTAGCAGGTTTGTTGCACATGCATTGCGATAACGGTGACAATCCCAGAGCGCGTGACACGTTTTATGCTGGATATCACACTGGTACAGCAGTAAGCATAAACATTGCCTACAATTCCTAGTAGACCTTACGTATTGGCGCGAGCCAACAGTGAATTAAATAACCTAGCTCTTTTGTCCTTAGGAGGTGGCCTGGTGGCTTCGTGCCAGCCCATTGACCATTTAGCTTAAAGCAGTTGACACATGGTCCCTCCGGCGGCATCCAACTCAGTATATTAATCAGAGGTAGCAAGAAGCGCGCGTCTCCAAGTTCACACCTTTCAAGGTTCTCCGAATCCCGGAACCCCGCATATCTCATATCCGTATGGCTGCCTTCATAGGTAGTGCCCAATGGTCCAGTCAGGTGAGGTACAGAGTCTGGACGTACTTGTCGCTCCGGTAGCTGCACAAATAGCTTAACGACGGCGGCGTTCGCTTTGTAAAGAGCAATTTTATGTCCTGGGTGCGGAATCGCCAACCGGAAATCCGGGGACATGGAACGCAAATGCCCCCGCTGCCGGATTATGACGACCTTCAACGCTCATCGGTTTCCCATCAGAAGGAATCGCTATTCTCAGCGTGTGGCTCGGCTCATTGAGCTGGACGCCAAAGACAGCCGAAGTCGGTCCCTGTGCAGTGTACATGTTTGCTTCCATCTCGCCCTTTAGTACTGAATGAATAACAGTTGCATAATGCTCGACATTCATCACGCCTGAGTCTATATCGACAAACTCACTAGCCTTCCAAGGTCGGGGCTCCGGGTCCAAGGGCATGCGTGGCTCCTTCACGGTTGAAGGTGGTTCCAGCCGCGGGCTGTTTTCAGGGTTGGTAGCGTAGATTTTCAGATGTGTTATCTTGAGATTGTCTCTGTCTAAGCTTGACCCGATCACAAATGGCTGTTGGTGTGATGGCAACGTAAACTCAAGGGCCGTCAGGTCAGGCGGTGTTCGATCCAATAGGACGAGCATCATATCAGATGAAAGGCGACGTTGCACCAAGATAGGTGCTCGTGGCTTGATCTTATCCTCTTCATCGTTTGGGTTAGCCACTTTGGCGAACTCAGGGCTTACGGCCAAGTCAGGGAACTGGACCAGTATCTCTGACCGCATGATGAATCCGTACTTTGGCATCTGCTGACAGTAACCCAGACCTTCGAGAGGTGTGTCGATATAATCCTGGAGCTTCTTTTTGATAGCTGACCGAGCGTAATCTTCAGATGGAGACTGATTCGCTAGACTGAGAGCACCATCCATTAATGCCTCAGTCCAATTCTCGTCAACGTGGAAGAAGCGCAACGTCTCGGGGGGCACGTGGGATGCGTCGGTGATGAGGTAGTGCGCAGGAATGTCAGCTAGATGGAGCTTATCGAGAACCCATGACTGAACCGTAAGGTAATCAGGGTTGGTGGGGATACTCTGGGAACTAACGGGCATATCGCTAGACTCCCCTCTGCGCCAGCGATTTGTTGAGGCTGGCGATGAAGAGGGAGACGCAAACTGTTCGTTCATTCCTTGTAGTCTTGCAACGACTTTCGCCGCCTCGCTCAAGACGTTGTCACGGGATGCCCCCAGGTTCCTGTGGACTCCTTGCTTAGATCTAGAAAGAGCCTCTTTGGACAAGACACCCCGAAGACGCGCAAGAGCACTCGCGAATGTGGAATCTCCCTGAGCGAGTGTTCGGCCAACCTGCCAGGCTGTCGAGTATGACAAATCCATCAAGCCAAGATCTGTGTCCAAGATGTTCAGATCGGTACCAAAGTTCATCTGGAATTTCATGTCATTCTGTCGTGGATGACGTACTTTGACGGGAACAAGCGGTCCTCGGAGTAAGCCGGACGTAACCTCTCCTGTTGCTGTTCGATATCTCGTCATGGTGAATCCCTCCTCCAAGCGCTTGGCGACCAGCTTTTCCATTTCTGTCTTTTCTGTCCCGATTGACCCCTTGACATCGGTATGCAAAACAGAAAGACCATTGCCTAGGTTCTCAAACGTGTGGACAACACTTGAAGCGTCTGGTGGTAGTGAAGTGTAGGACCATGAATAGAGACTTGTCATGACCACTCGAGCCTTGCTACCTGCGCTCAGATCAGGCGGAGCGCAGCCATGGACGCCTTGAAGAGAGATTAGGTGTGCGTAGAGCTTAGTCGGAGTGGTAATAGTCTGCGGAGTAATACGCGGGGAAATGCTGAGAGCAAATGTCGCCGGCTCTCCATCTGTCTCAGCAGTTGACAACATCCCGTCCGTGGCTACCGTCCGGACATGCGAGAGGAAACGGAACATCTTTATGTCTCCCTTGGATACCTGATTACCGCTCTGATCATTGAAAGTCCTCACAAAGAGCTTATGGAAGAGAGCGGCAGGGAAGGTGATTAGGGTCATAGTATCCGATGACCTCCTGACCACTTGTTCGTCATCTGGGTTCGCTATAAACACACCTCTTCCAGAAGGCCGAGGGACCTTGCCCTCGGCTGTCGCATCTTTGACGTTGAGAGTGAAGCCCAGTGTCTCTGTTGGTTCTTCCGCCGGCCCTATACCAAGATAATCACTGCGCTCAGTCGCATCCAACGCCAACTCTTCTGCCGTGAAAACAACCAATGCAAGCCACGGAACAGAGTTGAGAGAGTCGGAATCGTGGGCATCTTTGTCAACGACGTCCCGTTCCCATGGACACTGCGGATTCTTCAACACAATATGCGGAAGAGTGAGAGGTTGAGCAGTGTGACCCGGGGTGGGGAAGACCGACACCACTGCGTCTTCGGGGAGGCTATACTGCGGTTGCTGTTGTCGTAAATTCACCGTCTTGCGTTGCCGGGGTTTCGGAGGGTCTTTGTCGATCAGGTTGGGATCTCCATTTCGATCGTCTGGGGGCGTAGCTGTGACTTTATGAGAGACGTCGGCAGTGTGCTCGCCAGCATTCAGAGACGGCAAGTAGTATGAGCTGAACTGGGCGTAACCAGCAGCTAGCGTGGGTGGTTTGTTTGTCAGTAGACGCTGGTCATGGCGCAGTGTAAGGTGTCGATATTGCTGATTCAGAAGAGGCATCTTGGCGTTTGTCTCCCTATCATTCTCGCGAGTAATCCTGGGAAATGGCGAATATGAATACTCGAAAGTTGAAGGGGGGAGGGTTAAGTTTCTCTGTTCTCATGGTGGTGGATCAGTGGTGGTTAATGCAGGACGAAGGGGTCTGTGTATAGGCTGCTAAAAATCCGACTATTGATTTGCCCCACACACCCTTTCCTCAGCTGCTCAGATATCAGAGTCTAGACTACTCGTGGATCTGACCCCCATTCTCTGTACGAGAAAAGTCGGATGATTCCCAGCCCCCTCAAGACGAAACATTCTTCTTTCGAACTCTAGCTAACTCGCAAGTACCTATATAACCTGTGCAATGCAATCCAAAACAGAACTGCTAATGGAATACATTCAGATGCCACCGCAAACCAACCAACCATCACGCTTAAACTCTCTATTTGTCATTCCGGGCCCTGGCAGTCATAAAAAGATTGCCAAACGTGATCACAATCGCGGGGTTCATGAGAGTCTAGAGCCGAAGGAACCAGATGAACCGTTGTGGCAGGCCGCAAATGAATGGGATCAGCCTATTTGGGGTTGGGTTGTCATCAACTACCCCGATAGTGGCCTGCAGTTCTTTCTCTCTGATGGCAGTTTTTACCGGGAGCTCCGACTGCCAGCTGGCCCAGGGGAAAAGATGAGCTTTGATCCGTCGCACAAACCGGTTTGTCTTCAGTCCCAGCAGCCAGATAGCCCCAAAAGGGTACTTGGATGGGATATCCAGCAACTATCACGCCTAGTCGAGACTTTGGCAAAATCTACCCCGTACCTAGGCAATTTTATCGGCCTGGTCCAACGCGCCTTATCTGCAAAGATGCCTGCCCCTGGCTATGCTGAGTTTGGAGGTGCTCTTACTGGACCCCCCCTAGCTCTGACTTACATGGCATGGTCCCTAGAGCTTGCGGGACCAGAGTGTATCAGTCAAATGGGCGATGATCCAGCTCCATCACGGACTTTACTACCGCCACACTTAGAGGACAAAGATCCGCCCCAACAATATTCCTTTCCTATCAAGATTGGCGACAAGCAACCAGACTTTGATGGCCTTGTCGGGTATTTTCTACCCAAGGCAGCTGAGGATGTAGAGCAGGGCGATGCCTTAGATCTCAACAAGATATACTCGCATTTCGCCATAACAAAGTCTCCGGCTGCAACCACTACGACGAGCGATGATCAGTATCAGGGAACTATCATACCTATAACGTCAGAGAACTACCCTCAAGTCCGGACACACTACATCACTCCCTCCAGCGTCCAGACGCCAGCAGACTATGCGGTGCAGCGTGATCTTGAACTACAGCTCAGTGGTATCGTTGTAGGCGCTCTCAGTGATCCATTCCTTCCCTGCCATGCATTCACAGCTATACTGCCTCTGAAAGAGCTATCTTTGCCGCCATGGACTTGGGAGAACAGTCTAGCTCGGATTGCCACCTTTTTCAATGCAGGGCCTCTACTAATATCCTCTAACGTTCCTTCGTTCAACACGGAGAATGAGCTGATGCAGGGTTCTCAGATCCCGGAGTTCGGTGATGAGACTGCTGACAATGGCGAATTGAGCCGTGTCGTGAGCCTACCGGTGGCCGACATGGCTACTGGGTGGGCTTGGCTGGAGCCATACACAGTTAAAAGTATTACAGAGGAGACAGAGCATCCACAATCACCTTAGCCGAAGGACAAGTAGAGAGCGATCGTGCTTAGTGATGTAGCCACGCGATCTCAGTAAAACAGATGCTAACCAGCTGTTGACTTTCTAATTGAAGGAAAGCTAATATATGATAAGTAATTAAATTATTCTGGTGGCTCCTCTTAAAGTACCCAGAGTACTGGCTAGGTGGATACGAGAAGTGAATGGAAGCATACGAACCACGCTTCAAAACCTGTATTTCTGTCCTGCAGGATGAGGAAAGAAAGTTTCAGTCACTGGAGAATACAGAAGATAGTCTGAAGAACACATAACTCTCAGAAACCGAGACTTTCTCACTTTCACAGCAGATACAGGAGAGCTGGGAAAGTAAAGAGTAGATGATTAGCTACCATAAGACGATACTCAAGCAACACGTGCCACTGCCGCTTTTCGGGCTATCTGTCAGCCCCCTCAGCCTGCCCTTAGGGAACACTGGCTATACTTACGCCCTGGCTCCTGTTCTTACTTCCAGAACTATAAACTAATTGTAGCTAACAGAACCTGACATGACCTAAAGTATATTATTTACTTAAAGCTGTTAAATCTCTTATGGCCTTTGTAGCATCTGTAATACGTTCTAAATAAATAAATATAAATAACAGTCTAGCTTCTGTATAATAGGAAATTCAATTGTCCCTAGCTTGAGCAACGCGCACCCTGTCCCCCAAATTAACAGTATGATTCAATGCTTGTTTATATACTTTCAAACAATAGTAAGCATTTCTATCTGGCTTTCGCCAAACCATCCAGCCATATCTTCCAGATACTTTCCACGATACTGATCATAAAATGTTAAGAGCCCAACTCTTCGAAAATAATTCTTGCTTCCGACTATCGGCGTGATAAGAAGCCCGAAGCCATACCAGCCTTCTTCAGTAGACCCAACCTCTAAAGCATACAGTTCGGGAAAGGCGCCTCCTGGGTCCATGCTTTCGGGGGGTCTATTTATGTCAGTCGTGATCTGTGGGAGCAATTCTGAAACATTATCAGGAAAGAATTTTGCTGGCACTTGGAAGAATCCTTGTGATGATAGCTTCCAGGCGCACATGAACTTGGGATCCGACGACCGGGTCACGGCAGCTTTGCACAGCTTACCACGGACTTCCAAATAGCCCGCTCTAACGCGACCGTATGGATCCGCATCGGCTGATGAGTCGACCAATGTTGTCGAGCATGAAATAAACTCTAGAGCAGATACTCCTCTGAATCTCGTGAACTGAAAGTCTTCAAAGTCGACTTCCTTATTGGTGGAAGGCCAGGACCAGCTAGGTGCCACGTAGCCCTGCCGAGCGACGATGGCCGATGATTTATCATTAGTCCCATCGGTGATATGAGCGACTATCGGACCTTCGGTGTTTTGTGTTCTCTCCGAGACACGCCATAAAAGTGCCTCGGGAAGGTTGCTTTTCCAGATTCCAGCTAGGTAAACTTCTCCAGGGGGTGGTTTGCATGCATGGATTATGCCTGAGATAGCTGGGAGGCGATCACTGCTAAAAGTCAAAGCACGCCGGGTATACTCCTCGATAAAACGAAACCACCACCTTGACTTCTTCCACGAATCAAAGTGTACAATGGATTTGAAACGAGAGAAGTCTTTCAAGTTGTCATGAGTACACTCATCCTGTGTGAGAGAGCAGCATTCGAAATACATTTGGTAAGACCCAAAGTAAAGAATACGAGAAGGAAGCATTGTCTCTTGGACTACCCATCCGCGGTTTATCAGGACAGATTCGGGTTCCTTTCCAAGAACTTGTGATTGATCGTGAAAGAAACCAACATCCCTGACACGAGCTAAACGTTCATTCAGATCTGTGGGGGGCTCCTTCATACGGTGAAACCCGGGGTACCAAATTTTGATGGTGTTGATAGGGTTGCCCTGCGAATCGCGGTACTGAAGTTCGCATGGCCGATAGTCATGGTCATCGTGCAATGGGCGTTTATGCAAAAAGCCCACGGATGAGTCCTTAGCTCCAGGTACAGCAATAGTAAGAGCAGCGCCTTGAAACACGGAGGACATCCGGGGGCATTCGGTTTCCCAGTCCTTCTCATCGTCTTGTATGATACAAAGCGAGTCTATCCATAAGAATTGGTAACCTAGTTGGTTCGTGGCAATAACAGCATCACGGAATGTAGCTGGTAGATTTCCGACTGGGATTCCACGCATATGCTCTTGAAGGTTGGATCTTTGTGTTAACGCTGGCTTGAAATCTCCCCATCTATGAGAGAGGGTAACATATTTGTATCTTTGTGACGAATGTGTGAGAACAAGTTTGATGCTCGTAATGTTGTCGATGATTTGTAGAAGACGTGTCGGGTTGCCAACAGGAGCTACTTTGCAACTCGGATGATGATTTTGACAGTTTGTGACCCATTTTTTAGCAAGGCTAAAATCGGCTGTAGCATCGCACTGTCTTCGCCGTGGTACCTCTCCAGGGGTATCAAATGGGGGCTCGTCTGAACAACAGGTTAGAACCAAGGAGACACTCGGGGACGATGGGTGTTTCTTGCCAGCTTTTACTGCAATAGCAAACTCAGCCATCCGAACCAACGGGTAGGATAACGGAGTAGCATGTTTCATAAGTATGTTGAGGTGATACGGGCTCAGAAGATGCCCAGGGCTGAATACGAGGTGCAATTGTGGCCGACTGGGCTCTAGTTGATCGATGAGGGATTCGATTGCTCGCAGTGACTTGCCCTCGTCTTGGCTTTTGCGTAGCGCATAGCAAGTATACACATAGCCATTGTATAGAAGTTTGCATAGCTGGCAGCCATTCTGCATGGAACCTTTGAGAGCTGACAGTGACCCGTGATGAAGATATATCTTATAATTATGGTCCTTAGCCTCTACGAAACTTTCAGGACGGACACAATTTTGCTCAAAATCCAGACAGACGCTGCATAAAGTTGATGCGGCATTGCGAGGCAATCGACTCAGCACGGGACCGTACACAGGGCCGTGGATTTCGCCTCGATAAATTACTCCAGAAATCCCAGATTCGAATGCGTCCAAGGGGGATTTGATGAATGATGTTCTAGTCGTCGTTTTATCTGGAAAGCCTTTCCGCTCTAGCAATCGGCCTGTCATTCTGGTACAATGTCTAAGTCGTGAGCTAGATGTGTTATTTGCAGTTGAGACTTGCGGCTAAGAGCTTAAATTAGCAGAGATAGCTTATATAATTTTAATAATATTTTATGTTCAGAAAATCTGAAGTTCATACCTAATGATATGCGTGCTGGCTGGTTTTTAAAGCTGTCTTGGTGGCGCAGCAAGGCGGACATCTGTGCCTTGTTGGGTGCCTTGGCGGTAAGGAGAGCCATTTGTTTGGTCCAAGCGAGGGACTGGTTTTTACAAACAACAGCCAACAGGCAATGGGATTGAAATTGTAAACGATCGGCTTTCGTAATCCAATTGACTGTCGATGTTAAATACAAGCATCTGCTATATATCTCAAAGAGGGTTATTAAACTGCTGGCAGGGCATTTTAACTACAGAGTTAGGCAGTAACAGTATTAAATATAAAGGTATCTAATAATATAATATCGATTAATCTAGATTAGATGCCTCGCTATAACAACCAGGACTTAAAATAAGGACCCCAAAAACGGCCATAACTTAGGTAGTTAAACCAGGCAATCTCGTCGCTTTCCCTAAAGTGTATAAATTAAAATGCACTGACTTACGCTTCAGCTGCTGTGATTGGATACTGATGACGCTTCTGCGAGGCTTATGCGTTATTTAACTAATTCTCACTCGCTAATCTCTCATCCTGATACTTCGCTTCAGCAGATATACTGAACAACTGAACTAAGTGACGATCAAAAAGAACCAGTAATGATAAGGAAAACACGTCGCGGTGCCCGGGGTACTAAGAAAGTCACCACGGGATGTCTGACATGCAAGTAAGGAACCCCCCGGTACCCAATAGAATCATCTTGTTAACCCAGCAGTAGAAGCAGGCACAAGAAGTGCGACGAAGCAAGACCCGCTTGCTCACCTTGTATAAGAGCGGGATGGAAATGCGACTTCGCCTCGTCAGCTTCCCCCGGGACTGCGACTCCTCTCATTTGTAGTCTGCGATACCCTTCTGCCAAGCCTCTACTCGCTGGCGAGTATCAGCACATGGAGTACTTCCGGGTCGTGTGTGCTGGGGAATTTTCTTTATTTTTCGAGGTCGCTGAATGGGAAGATATTATCATCCAGGGCACTCTTGCTGAACCAGCATTACATCATGCGGCCCTGGCGATCGGGGCTTTGGCAAGCAGGCGTTACTATCCTAAAGTATGGCAGAGCACCCCAGCGATTATCTTTTCACTACGGCATTATAGTATGGCCATCCTGGATCTCCAAGGTCGACTTGATGGATCTACCCGGAGTATAGAGCTTGCTGTTTTGGCGAGCGTGCTCTTCAGCTATCTCGAATTTCTTCTAGATATCGATAACCGGGTGGAGGTGCATATGCAGGCAAGCTGTTCTATGCTTGAGAACCTACTCGCGAGGCATGATATGGCACTTTCACTCTTTAGTCGGGCTGGGTCAAATAGCAAGGTTGGCAGTTCATCTACGAGGTATCGTCTGCTTTCTGGTGCTATGCATCAGCTCACTACGCGAATGACGTCTTTGCATCATTTTGCTTGAACGGTACCTGTACAGGTGAACGACTAGTTTACTTGCATTAAATAAATAATAAGTTAATTAAGTCTAGTCGACCTGACCTCAAAGGCATTATACAATGCAATCAGTACATAAAGATATACACTGAGTAGCAATTGCTTACTGGTCTAGCTCTCTGCCATTAGGCGATATGAATGTGGAACACTGTGACCAATAGCAGCCTTCAAAGCGTAACTTTCGTGTTTTGATTCGACCACGAAACCCAAAGCCAGAGGGAAGTCGCATCACTAACCCCAATTGGCAAAAGGTGTCATGATCTTGCTACGCCACTGACAGCTAGGTAGCTCTGTGTACAGTTAAATAAAATCAGGAATCTACAAATACCGAGACTTTCGGTCTTTTGCTAGAGAGGGACGGGATATAAAGACAGACGTTAAGGCAATGATTTGACAGTTTCAACTTCACCACTCATCCAACATCAGTTTACACCCGGCATATTAACTAAGTCGAATCAACCATGGCCTTCTCCCGTTCAACTTACACTACCACCCGCGCACTCACCTACTCTTACATTCATATCCAGCCCCAGCTCCTAAACACTCAATACCTCCTCTTCCTACATGGCTTCCCCTCAACCTCGTATCACTGGCGCCATCAGATTTCCTTCTTCAAGGCAAAGGGCTATGGTATCATAGCACCGGACTTACTTGGCTTTGGGGAGACGTCAAGACCGACTGAGTTGGAGATGTACAAGGGTGAGGATATGGCAAGGGATATCGTTGAAATCTTGACGTCAGAGGGCGTCGGAACTATTGTGGGCGTGGCACATGACTGGTATGTTAAGTTCATTCTCCTTCCTGGCTATCAAATTCAAGTTGCTCTAAACGGATAGAGGATTGCAACGATTCTGACGCTTCATCATTTAGGGGCTGTTTCCTTTTGTCACGACTAGCAAATTATCATCCCGATCGCTTTTCAGCCTATGTGTACATCGACCACGGATACATGCCTCCTGGCCGTAGCCTCACTACCGCGACGGTACAGCATATCAATAGATCGGTGGAAGCAAAACTTGGGTTTTCGATCCTGGGGTACTTCCTTCTCTTCGATGACAATGATGCTCCCACGCTTCTAGATGAACATGTAAGTTCCTTCCTCGTTCGTTAGCACTTCGACTTGCTAAACTATTTGTGATACTGCAGTCCGAATCGGTACAGTCACTATACTTTAGTACCGACGAAGAGATCACCAAGAAATACAAGGGCGCTCTAGGCGGTCTGCGCTCTTGGTTGACCGAGGGCAAGACTACCGAGTTGCCAGCCTTTTTAAACTCAGAGGTAGAAGTTCGACGCTTGATGTATAATGTTACATGAGAATTAATATATATAAAACAGGATCGCAAATATTATAAACACACCTTCTCTAAGGAAAAAGGTGGCTATAGAGCTGCGATAAACTGGTATAGGGCTGGTCTGCGTAACATCAACGAAGAAGATGAGCGAAGTATGTCATTTCCCTCCATGAGCAGTACCTCCATTTCTCATTACCTGGAGACTGCTGTCTGGCACCTCGGCTTCTATATTTTACTAACACTAAGAGAAATTGCAACGGATGCCCATATCCTAACGCACCCAACCCTCTTAATCGCGTCCACGAACGTCATTACTACCGCGATGGATATCCCAGAGCAGATGCGCCCTTTCGTGGCCGATCTCACAGTTGAGCAAGTTGCTGGTGGACATTGGCTCCAGCTAGAGAAGCCAGATAAGGTGAATGAAATTCTGGATAAGTTTGTAACAAAAATTGGAAACTGATTGGGTCGGCGGGTTAAATATCGGAAGAGAGCATGAGATTGATAGACCTTAGAATCCATTGTAATCTGAAGAGGCTTTATGAGTAGAGGATCCCATTGCTTTCTAGTGTTTTATCTAATTATATGCCGCTTGCGCCTCAATACTGCAGAAGCTCAAAGTCAAGTAGTCTCAGCAGCTGTGGCCAACTACAGATAGCTTCTGAATTTTTTTAAACATGTTGTCAAGGTCTGTGATGATAATCTAGACCTAAACTGGGTACGGGGTTGTGAAGCAGCCCACAATGCTAGTAATGTACTCCGTATACCGACTCGCATGTCCATAGCCCAGCGAAAACAAGGAATCGCACAGACATCTACCGAATCAGAGACGTCTCTGACCGAGCTGGTACGGCAGGATCCGAGGATTCGTAGATCCACGGAGGGATGTCCGAAAAGCAAAAGTCGAGCTAATTCCTGTTGATCCCCGCTATCCGTATATGGCCCTATCGGTAGGGCAGGAAGCAGGAACGGGAACTTCATGCTTGAAGATTTCTTTGTGCATAATGGACCTGGAACCCCACGCTCTGTGTTTCCGGCTAGTGCTGACTCTGAGCTGTATCGGAACCAAACTATTCTTCGTGACTGGAAAACCTTAACCGCATAGTCTGCAGGACGAGATATGGAAGGATCCAAATGTGATAGAGGATTTCAAGCTACGCCATTATATACCAGGTTTCCTTATTGGAATACCGCAGTGCCAAGTAATCGTCTAGAGAAACAAGCTCTTTTCATAACACAGGCCCTGGGTGCTAACTCTCGGGCCCTCGCACCAGGCCACTAACTTCTAAGGTAAGCAAGCAGAAGCGTGATCTCGGGAAATAAGCAGTCCAGAGAGTGCATCCAGAGAGTGCGTCGCTATGCACTCTAACTAGATCAGCTCTGAAAATGAAAGACTGTCTGAAGTCACAAAGATGAGATTAGCTGTGAAGATAGCTCTAGTTACTCAGGCTTGCATCGAATGGCTGGACTGACCTTTCGGCCAGCGGCTTACTTTACAGAAGGTTACAGGCAAGCATATGCTCACGACCTCTGAACCGCAATCGGCTACGTGCAATAAGCCGAATCACATTAATCACTTTGCATGAGCCATATCACTCCATCCTGAGGAACTTTGGTGATGTTACCATGAAGGATTGCTGACAGGAAGCCGGCATCTTGCAGTCTCTTGGCATTAAAGCTGTGCTTAGCAAGTCAGAAGACGAAGTAATTCTCCCACTCCGTAGCGGGATATCGAGATCAAGCGCTGCACCGCACTTCGGCAGCCAATAGCGACTCAAGGTGCCAGGTGTGAAGCGGGCCATAAAACTGCCAAGAATCTCGATGTTGAGTGCGGGTCCTCAGCTCCGTGTAGATCTCAGCCGTTTCTGGTCGTGCCGGTCTGACCTTGTCGGCCTTGGACTTGGTTGCAGTCTGATTACTATAGAGGATGAGCCTTCGAGATATCTCAGCATGATCAGTCTCCGTAAATCATGTGTCATGAGAACTATGGAAGGATTCGCTGTCTGTTGCATTAGTCTGTCTGGGGCCGAATCGGGTTTGAAGCAGTTGGTCACGCTGCTCCTCCAATTACCAAAGAACCGTCGTCTCGATATTCGGAAGACTATAAGTATGTGTTGATCTTCCACGGCTCTTGTTTCCTCAGTAAACATTTTAATAGACGCATCTCGACGTAAAAGAACTCTAAACTATCATTCACATCTAACAGCTAAGATGATCTCAGTAAGTCCTGAAACCAATCATGCAGTAGAGAAAGACA
Organism: Fusarium sp. HKF-74; assembly: GCA_021223625.1. NCBI lineage: Eukaryota > Fungi > Ascomycota > Sordariomycetes > Hypocreales > Nectriaceae > Fusarium > Fusarium sp. HKF-74. The sequence continues at coordinate 254,060 of JAJFAS010000010.1, forward strand.
GACTAACATTATCAGCTCTGCTCTGCCTTGGCCCTCCTGGCCCTTCCAGCCCTCGCTGCAGCCGGAAATGTCTGTCTCGGAGTCTTTGCTGTCGCTGGACTCGGCGACGCCCCTCCTGACATTTACTACGTCGCCTTCGCCGCGGGATCTCCCTGTGACGAAAGTCGATCAGCCAGTCTGACAGATACTCTCAATGAGAACTGGTGCTCAATTGCCAACCGTGCCCCTCAGTTCGACATGTGCGGCAGCACCGCTACCATCTTCAATGCCGGAGAGCCCATTGGTGATGATGCAGATTTCAATGACTGCGGTGCCAAGTTGAGCATTAATGGAGAGGAATTCGATGGGGAGGTTCTTGATGATCTGGCGGAGGATAACCCTTGCAGTGCCACTTGCAACAACGGTATTGCTTTTGGTAATATTGATGGTCTGAGACATTACGTTGATGTACCCATGTGCGACTAGTGGCCTGGGGACTTTTCCCGATGCTGCTAAGAGAAGGGCTCGGTATAAATTTATGATGACTGCCTATTTGAGAATACAATTGCTTCAATTGGAAAAAGATAGGCAGTAATTGAAGATTGTATTAAGAATAGTGAGATTTGTCTATAAATGGCGGCGATTGTGACAGTGCTAGATTGTAGACAGCTTAAATCTTAGATACTAGATCCAGCTGAATACTCGATTCTACAACTTGGAGGATGATGGGGCGAGGGCCGAAAGAACACCGAATGTTTCTGCAAATACCCGCAAGTCTGGACAAATGGCCCGTTGAAGAGTCCATCCACGATGTTATGGAAACACATGTCTAAGTTGTGAGCCGGCAGAGAGAACCTAGTTATGGAAACACAGTAGTCCTTATTGCTATCAAGACCTAAGAATACATGTCAGTGATAACAAGCTCGCTATTTAAATCCAATGTAAGAAAATTCTACTTTATGCTAAGGCTATCAGGATGCCTCTGTAAATAACATAGCAGGTCACAATCTAAATCATCTCCTAACCTTGCCTCTTATCCGTTTGCCATTAGAGTTTATATCCCGACTTTCCTCCCCCCCTACCAATTCTGCAGATCATCCTTCTAGGGCCGCAACCAAACAAGAAACATACTGCCACAAAAGTGCCCTATTCGTTTGAGCCTCAAAGCTGTCTGAAAGTCAATTCTCAACCGAATTCCCAAAGTAGTACCAAGCAGCTAGCAGGAAGCATATGAGGGCTAAGAGTCCAAGCCAATCTGGCCAATCTGTTTCCGAATGGACCTCATCATAGTTCCGCTGCTCCGTTCTCAAAGGGCTTTGCCGCGATGTAACATCGCTGCGCGTCACTGGCACAGATTGCTGAAATTGATATAACCTGCTTGAATAATCATAGTCTCTCGCAGCATACGCAGTGGTAGGGATCGGAGCATACGATCGGGGGATTGGTGTCGTCGAGCTTTGGGTGAATGTTCCATAAGAAGCTGATAGGGGGGAGCTAGATATCCTGGCAGAACTTGTTCCACGACCACGGCCTTGAGGGAGCCCCTGATTAGTATGGCTGACACTGGCGGGAACGGGGACTCCGCCGTAAGCCGAATGAGCTACCCGCTCGAATATGCCATGGCCTTTCAGTCTAATGGCCAGTTCCCCAAGATTTTGCTTCCATAATTCTGAGGTAAGTATTTGGTAGGACGTTGTCTCCAGGTGGAGATCATTATCGCGCCAGCAGGGTCGGAGAGCTACAAATGGAATTTCGTGAACATCCTTGATGTTAATATAGGAATTCTTTTTCATCGTTTTTCCGTGCGCAGCAATAAGATCGCAGCGGGTGTCTGGGTGTCTGGCGGGACGTATTGGGAGGTAGGATTGACGTCGGATGGGATCCGGATGACGATTCTCGATGGGTGTACCGTCGAAGCTCGTCACCTAGTAGCGTTTGTTAGCAATGACGTGTGCCAAAATGAGCTGTAGCATGGGAATTCTGAAAACTGACAACAAGAACTGCCACCTTCCCATGATAAATTTCCTTTGAGAGGATAACAACTGGATGGTTGAAGATGCCGCTTGTGATAGGCACGGTCGTTGTTATCCTCGCCTCAACCTCTGCCCTGTTTGGTAGCATCATTATCCGGCCCTCTAGGTGTGGACATTCTCTGGTTTGGTGAGGATGAAGCATGGTTAAGAGAGGTTCTTGGTTCAGAAATGCGAGAGTAGCATTAATCTTGTGCTATATGATAGTATCGACGAGAGAACTTGAATGCGGCACAAGGATGAATCAACATCGCCACCAAGGCAGATTTGACTTGTAGAAGACGTTAGCATGCAGAGAGAGTTAGCCGCTGAAAATGCTCAAATGGAACTCGGCGCAGCCTGTGAAGTTGGCTAATGATGCGACCCGCGGCCGCGCCAGGTCAATTACCTAGCTTGAGAGGCGCCAAGTGTAACGTGAGTGGGGGGAGGGTTGAAAATTGGCTGAGCATGTAGGATTTTTGTGTTGTGTCTATGCCCCATTGGCCTTTGACATTGGGCGGCTAATTTACCCCCAATAGCGTGGCTTGAAGTATGCTGTTGGTCGTTGCGATCTTGGACAATGAGGTGGTGAGACTCGGAGTGTGATTGGTCTATCGGAGAGGAAAGAGAAAAGAACAGCACTGCAGTGCAGAACTTGAGGTCATTTATCGACAAGGTTACTCACTATTCTCGCGATAGCCAACACCAATAACACTGGATTCTTCCTGCTCTTGATCGAGTTTACTTTCTCTCTCTATGAGTAGAAGAAAGTCACTATTAGCAAGCGTATCTAGAACTGCTAAGCAAAGTAAGAATGAAGTATATAATAGAATAGGCAGCTCCTGCGCTAGTAAGCATACAGGGGTCATACAATGTAATCCTAGAAGGGGAAAAACGCGGGGTTGAAATTATTCTCTACTACTCTACACTTTAACAGAGAGGTGCAGGGTGTTATTCTACCTCAATATCCTCATGTCTAGCAAACTCTTAGCTTTGATAGTACTTTCCCTTTAGTATCTAATTATATTCCACCCTATAATGGCGGATCCACTCTCTATTACTGGGCTTATTCTTGCCGTTGGGAGCGCCATAAAGACGTTGATTAGCATCTCAGTCGATGCCAGAGATGCGCCCACCGATATACAGAAACTTCGCAACGAGCTATTGGTAGGGCTTTTAGCGCTAAACGGAGCGCTGCAACACTTCCAGAACCAAACACAATCAAGTCAGTGGTCATCCCAGCAGTTTATTCAGATGCTGCAGACGGCCTGTGATACTATTGAAACGTTCAAGCGTGATGTTGAGAAGCCGCAGTCGCGATTGACACGCTCGACCCAGCGGTTGACTTGGTACTGGAAGAAAGACGATTTGGCCAAACATTTAGCACGGATTGAGAGGGTAAAAACATGGTTTCTACTCGCCATGACGACAGACAGGCTGTGAGTTCAAGGGAGTCTATCGAAGGTCTCATACGAAGGGTATCTAATCGGGTTATTCAGCTCATCGAATCACGAGGTCTTGTTGCAGATACAAGAGCTTAAACTTTCTATCGAACAAGGCCAAGGTAGCCATACGTCTGAACCTAGAGGTAGGTTGCAAGGCTACGTGTGAAGACTCTTATTAACTGTGGATCTAGAGGTGGAACATAAGCAGCTGCTTCAGTACCTGGCGCCTATTGGGCCTGGAACAATTCATTCAAAGGCTTTGAGCGAGCATCAGCTAGGAACGTCGAACTGGTTCACGGAAGGGCCGCTTCAACAATTTCTCAATATCAGTGATAAGCAAGGCGCCATTCTCTGGCTTAAAGGAAAGTGTAAGCGCATGCACAGACCCTCTTCTATCAGCTACTTGATCTAACAAACTACCTAAGCGGGATCGGGGAAAACAACGCTTTTGTAAGCTTAATTCTCATCTTCATAGCGGGCGGTTAACACCCTCTCAGGGCTTATGTGATAGAATTTCTAAGAACTCAGCGTCAAGTTGCTAGAGTGCTGTCATTCTATTGCTCATTCGATAACTCAAACCTCCAGACTCTCTCAAACATTCTGGGCTCATTCGTTGCACAATTGTCGTATGAAGTACCAGCTATTCTCGAAGAGCTTATGACCAAAGCTGAGGCTAGCAAAAGTAAAGCTCAAGAGCCCAACTTTTCAGCCACGGAACTAGAGAAGGTCTTCATCAAGCACGTTCCAGCCAAATGCTCGACATATCTTGTAGTTGACGCAATGAACGAAAGCGAAATCAGCACCGAGCTGGAAGCCTTATGTTACAGCCTGGCAGCAAGTTGCCCAAACTTGAGGATTATCGTTTCTAGCACATCCGATTGGTCTCTCAGCACTGATCCGTCTGTCATACGCTTTAGCGCACAAATGAACACCCACGATATTGATAACGATATTTGTGTCTATATCGACAGTAGGCTCAAGCTCGACAAGACACTCAGTATGCTCAGCGAAAGCCTCAAAGAAGAGGTTCGAAATTCCGTGCTCGGCAAGTCAAATGGAATGTAGGTCGAAACTATGTTTATGTCTCCTTTTTCACGTATAACTAATTGCTACTGTTTAGGTTTCGCTATGCTCAGTGTGAAATGGATCATCTTGCGTCTCAACGAACTGGTCGAGGGGTACGTAGGGCCCTCTCCGACATGCCTTCGAATCTTAATGAAACATACAAACGAACTTTGGAGAATATCAAGAATAATGAAGATCGGCGACTCATCAAAAGAGCATTACTATGACTAGCCTATTCGCTTAGGCCGCTCAAGCTGCAGGAACTTGCAGATGCTGTTGTTGTGGAAGAGGGTGACGATGCTATAGACGATGACATTCGCCTTCACGACCCCATGATACTTCTCGAATATGCAAACGGCTTAATTGAGTTCAATCTAGTGACTCAAGACGTGTCTCTTAGTCACTCTTCCATCAAGACATTTCTCACATCGGACTGGATCAAGAACAGCTCAGCTTCCTACTTCGCACTTGGTGGGGATACCGAGTGTCACCTGAAGATTGTGCGGTGGTGCCTGACCTACCTGTCTTATTCCGAGTTTAATAGTGGTTGCGGAGTAATCAGCAACAGTACTATGTCCAGGTACCCCTTCCTGGGCTACGCAGCATGGAACTGGCCATACCATCTACGCAACCCATCTACGAGAGATTGGGAAGCGGTCTCGGCATTCCTTTCCACTCGGAATTCCAAAGGCGGGGGGAACTACGGTTGCTGGATGCACGCCCTTAACCGGAGCATGCATCCCGAAACTCTGAAGGAAACACAGCCCCTTTACTATGCTGCTTCTTTTGGCTTTTCACCATTGGTAGTAGCGATGTTGCTTTTTGACGATAGCCTGGATCTCGAGGCGCCTGGGGGTAGAGCTGGCTCTACTGCATTACAAGTGGCTTGCTTCCGCCGCCAGAAGGAGGTAAGCCGAATGCTGATCGAGGCCGGTGCGGACTTCTTGTCCAGACACGGTAACTTCCCCAATAGAAAGGGCATCACCTCACTCTGGTGGGCAGAAACAAATGGCTGGATGGATCTAGTGGCTCTCATGACATCGATAATGACACAAAAGAAGATTATAACAGTTCCTGAGGACGCATATCCAACACAGTATATTCAGGAGGTTCAGAAGGCAGATGCTAAGAGAAGGAAGCAAATTATGGAAGGGGGACCGACTGAGCTTCTAGACAAGAAGCGGGTAGCGACAGAGTTTCCGCGGAACCACATCCCAAAATCTAAGATAGAGAGTTTTCTCGAGGAGCGGCTTGGAAAAGGAAACTTCCTGATCGATGTTCTGGTACGTTAAATACTATCTAGTGGTATTTCGGGGTAAGGGTCAAAGCTAACTGCTTTATATTTCTACTTTTAGCAAGATTCTTATGTTTTGACGGCTTTTGAGGAGCTTTCAGGGGTAAGGTCTATTTCTATTGCTTCTTGTTATTGTCCTTGAGGGCTAACAGTGCCCGTTGCCTATCTTCAGGAAGACTGGAGACAGATTCGAGACTTAAGCGACTAGCTATTTATGGAAAGATTAGATATTTTCAGAGCCTTAGCAACTAGAAGGATAGGCAATCCCATTCTGCCCGGTAGGCTACTGTTTAAAGGCCTCTTAAAAGTAAAGGTTACACATCACCTATTGATGCCTTGGATGTCATGAAGCCCCTATGTTTTCCTCCTTGTTCTTCTCTCTTCCTTTAGTGTTCTCCTTGAATATCCCTATATCGGTTAATGGTAATAAATAAACTAGAAGAAATTCCACTAATGTAATTGTAATAAATAATAGAGAGTGGACTTGACCTTCGGCTGTTTATGTCATCTGAGCATGACTTCAGATGTTGATCAATGACGTATTGTTGATGACAAAATATGGTAACAAAGCGACGCATCATGTTCATTGCTTCTTCAAGAAACATTCCTCTCTCACCTACATTATTCCACATGCTGACACGATATCTTCAAATTACAAGTCATTATGTCAGGAACTGCACCAAATGATCCTGCTCCTGGAGGTCACTCTCGAGAGCAGAACCAGACACCACTTGACTCAAACCAACACGGACAGGCTCAGTAAGATGACCCCAATGACCCAACATCCTCTTGCAAACAGCTAATGGGTTTTTAGAAACATAATCGATGAGACAAAGGATACTGGTGGCCGGGTTGTCGACGCGAACCTGGGAGCCAGCATTGATGCAACGAAGTCTGGAGACCTCTCTAGCCGTGTTGATGATATTTTGAATCAGCCTACTAAGGGTCGTGTTGGTGGAACGTTGTCAGCGCAACGCAAGGCATCCGAGGTTGACGAGAAGGGCTTCAAGGTCGGAGAAGAAGAAGATTTGCATGATTTAGCGCACAGCAAACAGCCTTGAGCATAATTGGAGTGTATCTCAGCTTGTAAAATAAGTGTTATTTGACAAAATTGTCTACTGTCCTGTAGCTCCCCAACCTTAAATTACCTATAGCGCCCTATAGCCTCCAGCACTCCAGACGCAATTAGTAATATAAGGCTTAGCCAAGAGGTCACTGCATAGAGACTACGCTAATACAGGGCGAAGGCGGCCAGTCAAAAAGAACTCTAACAAATGACAGACAGTATACTCGTCGGCCCACCACTTCAAAAAAAAAAAAAAAAAAAAGAAATTGATAGCCTCGCTGACGCTCGCAATCGAATATAGGAACAGCCCGATGCGGGGGTCGAACCCGCAACCTTGAGATCGCGTACTCGTAAGAGTCTCACGCTCTACCGATTGAGCTAACCGGGCGTGGCTCTTAATTGTTGACAGACACGACTCGAATCTGTCACCATGTTGACTGACAGATTCGTCAGCTGGAAACGCGAGTGCTGCGCATCACCATTGAGATCATTACGTGTGTAATTATGTTGATGTACTCAGCTAGAGACTGGTCCAAATCCATGCTCAACATTCATATCGCTGACTGTACAAATACGTGACTGGACATGACGTAGTTAGTAACAAAGCACGCGTCAATGCACCAGCGACAAATGGTAAGGCAAATCAATCATCCTAATATTCATGGTAAAATACTCCAAGTCGCTTCTAAAATCATCAACCTCCATCATGATCCCAGTAAGCCCAACTGCAACCGCCAGGATCAAACAGTAAAGCGGAACCTTGGGCTCTTCTCTCCCATAGACTCAATCTCCTCCTCAGTCTTACCCTCAAGCAAGTAATCCTGCTTACCCTCATCACGAAGCTTGTTCTGTCGCTTAAAGTGAAGATGTAGGATAATGTTGAGGATCAACGACACAACAAGCATTCCCATGCTGGCACCGTAGCCAGGGCGGTAGTGAGGCGCATACTGGCTAGAGAAGAGGAAGGGAGACGCGACGCCTGACGCATTACCGATGGTCAGATGCATACCCGTTGAGAAAGCTCGCTTTCCGTAGCGGGGGTTGTTGGCGGGTACCCAGGCGAAGGAAATACCGGATGAGAGGAAGATGCCGATTGAGACGAAGCAGCAGCCTGCGTATGAGACAGCAGCGCCTTTGCCGGCGATGAGCATTCCATAGCCGATGATGGCGGATCCGATTCCTCCCATGACAAAGAAGCCTCGCTTCTGGGTGGTGTCGCTGAGACGAGCGCCGATGAGATAGGTGATGGCTCCGATAGCGTAGACGGGAACAGTCATAGCTTGGACCTCAGCTGATGACCAGGTTCCCATAGCCTTGACAATGGTAGGTAGGAAGACGACGAAGGAGTAAAGCATAGCAAGGGTAGGGAAGAGAGCGAAGCAGTAAACCCAAGTGGTCCAGTCCTTGACACCGTCAAGGACATCCTCCTTGAGAAGCTCTCGGTTGTTCCTAGCCCGACCGACCTGCTCATCATGAATCTTCTGCAAGTTGATCTTATCCTCCTCAGTAAGAAACTTAGCAGTCTCAGGGCTGTTAGGTAGAACGAAGGGAATGACAACTCCAGTGAGGATGGTAGGTGCACCATTAATAAGGATGATCCACCGCCACGCACTCCAGCCCATAGCACCGTCCATAAAGCTAATACCGTACGCAACAAGACCACCAGCGACACCGGAGATGGCAGCAGTGGAGAAGAAGTAAGCGATACGAAGAGCAAGACTCTTACGGCCGTAGTACATGGAGAGGTAGAGAACGACACCGGGGAAGAAACCGGCTTCGCAGAGACCGAGGAGGAGACGGCATGCGATGAGGGCGCCGAGGTTGTTTACCCAGGCGCTGCAGGTGGCGACGATGCCCCATGCGATGGTGAGGCCGGCGAGGTAGTAGGCGGGCTTGAGTTTCTTGATGATAAGATTGGAGGGGGATTCGAAGAGCTGGAGGGCATTAGCTTTGTGAAGAATTGAGGAGTTTAGGGGGACTTACACAGTAGGTGACGAAGAGTACGGAGACAGAGAGTTGGAACTCATTGCCTGTCAGACCGAGATCTTCTTCCATGCGGAACAAACGAGCGTTGCCAATGTTGACTGGAATTCGTTAGACACTTCATTTGCGAGCGCAGTAGAGTGGCATACCTCGATCCATCATGTTCATCAGATACACCCACATAACCATCGGAATAATGCGATAGTCAAGCTTTCTGAGGATAGCCCTCTCAGTCTGCTTATCAACATACTCATAATTCTCACCACGCGCTTCCTCAATACCCCTCGCCTCGGCCTTCATCTCAGAGCCAGAAGACGAGTTGGGGCGTGTAGGCTCTTGGGAGACATTATCATGGGCTGTCATCTTGCTGATATCGGCAAGAAATCTAGGGAATGAAGAAAGAGGAGAAGTTGCTGGATGATCCACGGGAGAGAAATAACGGTGGACGAGGGACCAGTTTTATACACAAGCCAAGATATTTCTTACCCCGTGGGCAGAGATATGGACCTCCCCACAAACCCCAAGGTTGTCTTTCTCCATATCGCAAATTCTGTTATCCAACGCCAAGCATATGCACTTGCCACGCGAGGCTTGTCTTGGCAGGTGTAACGCCTTATCCAAAGACTGCCATTCGTGTGGGCATCCTCGGACAATATCCACTGAGGGTTGCAGCCAAGGCTCGTCATATCTCCTTCACAATCTCGGCCCATATCTGCATCTCGACTGAACAAATACCCCAGATTCTGCTACCGCCAAGGCTGCGACAACGGCTCCGCTGCGTCTTTTTCTGGGGTTCACAGCTCAAAAATCACCAGATCAAGCCATGAAGCTGAGGATGTAGTGGTTATTTTCAAGGGGCGGCTATGACTTGAGGCTGCAGGACTTGACATAGCCGACACGTGGCGGACGAGCGGAAGAATTACCACATCGATGGCAAGCTGGTACAGATGGGGATTTTTTATCTTGGCTGTTTCTTGGCTCTCCGAGTGCAGAAATTTGGGGTGAGAAGAGAAGACAAGACAAGAGATGTGCAGTTTTAGGCGAGATGAGAGACTATGCTGACCCCCAAACTCGTCTCCTCTTTACTCCGCCTTTATGCCCCAAATTATTCATGCTTAAAATAAAGATGACCAATAGGAATGAGTCCAATTTGTTGAATCATCGGGGTAGGTAAGAGTCCATCTCCTTGCTTCATTCTAACATGTCCTTCTTCGTCACTGTGTACAAGGCCGAAGTTGTCAAATTGAGCCAAGTCTGGGGTAAAAAGCACGGATGGGGCACATCAGATCATCTCAGATCACAACATTCGACTTTTTTCCCTTCTGCATCTGAATCTCTAAAAACAGAAAGAAAAGAAAAGCACTCACCGACCCCACGGGGAACCCCATGGAGACAGACGAGTTGGAGAATGCGGCCGTTACGACGCGCCAGCCAAGACCGCCAAGTCTGCCAAGTCGAACGAGGTTTTTTCCTCTGGTGGAGCGATCTCTTGGGTCCTCGTCATGGTATTTCCCTGTTCCTCTGCTTGTTAAGGATGAGGGCTTTGTGACTTTCTCTGCCCGGTAGCCCGGAAATCGTGGGGTTGCTTGGCGTGTCGAACCATCGCGGGGAAGAAGAGAAAAGGCTGGGGAATGTCAATGTCGATCTGTCATCTGAGTGAATTATTGCTGTAGATAGCTTCCAGCTGAAATTTGAGGTACACATGCATATACTGACGTTGAAGGTTGCCGTGTGGCTTTTGCATGATATTGAATCACGCTTGCAATTTTACCGCCGCGTTTAGTTACTACCCGTGCCATCTGCCGTGAGGGGAAGCGCTTTTCACTGACAAACAGAAAATTCTAGTGTCTTGCAGATCATTTGGAGAATACCGCCAGCAAGTCAGCGGTAATCTAAGGCCAAGAAGATTCCTTCGAGATCCGTCTTCCGTATCAGGATATGTATGTCCGTCTTGGCGGATGCAAAACACGCGTGGCATGCACACCTCGGTTTTTTACCGAAGAGGCTTGACAGGCGACAGGATCATCATGATTTTGTGCGTATGTCAAGATTGATCTGCAGATGTTTCATGGTGTAAAGCTGATGTGGTGGCAAGAGGGTCTTGCTGCTGCCAAACCCTGCGCGGTTTGAGGATAACACTATCCTGTGATATGACACCCAACTTGGTGTTTCCTGGTTGCTTTTGTCACAGATGGACAAACGGGAAGCGCTCTATGATTGTGTAGCATGATGTTGCGTAGCAAAGAAGCCATATGGCAGATTGCTCTTTTGTGTCGTGTCTGGCTTGGAGCAGTACCGAGACCACGAAACGATGTTTGTTAAGATGAACTGTGGCCTACAGCGTGATGTCCGTTGCCATGCAAGCATATTGTTTTGCAAGACCAGAGGAGCAACAGTTCTGAAAGCAAAGAATTTGGGTAGAGGTTTTGGAAGTCGTTGGATAAACAATTTATGGCACGAGTTTGACTTGTTGTTGCTGCTCCTGTGTGGAGGGCAGCGTTATGCCAGATGTTTTAGCATACTCGCTGAGTAAATCTACTAGGTTTGCAATCAAGCAAAGAACAATAATGCTGGTCAAATCGCGAACAATATAATGCAATCGGCAAACCTTCAATCGGTAACAACAAAACAATTGCAAAACATGTTAAACAATCATGCTCTAAAGGATCATGAATTGTGGTGATTGCACTTGATTGCACTGGCAAATTCACTTGTGCCACGTCCCAGGGTAGTAAGCACTTTATGGCAGTGGCACAAACAGCTTGCACAACTCAGTGGCTGCTTGCGCCAGTGGCAGTGCGTGAGTCCCTGCAATTTTATCCCTGCTAGACTCACTTTAGCTTTCTCCTCCTCCAACTCTAACCACTCTCAACCCTGCACGCGCATCCACACACGTTTTATTCCCGAGACAAGGCTTTTGACGTTGTAAGTTGACTCTCTACCGAATGACTCCTTCGGCAGCGCTGTCTTTCGCGCGTTGAAAGAGCCTCATTTGTTGATTGAGTTGTCGCTGACTTGAATAAAAAGGTGTTCGCCCACGCCAACATTTGTTCGTCGCTTCTTCCCCAGAATTTCCATCGCGACCATGGCTAAATCGCCCAAGATGTTCAAGCAGCGATCTCACGAGACCCACCACAACACTCACGTCCCCGAGATCAAGGCCAGCCCGGGTGAATACACCGTCGCTGTTCTCGGCGACAGTCTCTTCGAGCGCTTCAAAACAACCGGCGAATTCATCACCGCCCGACCACCCGCCGGCGACATGTTCAAGCTTCGCTCTCACCAAACCCACCACAACACCCACGCTCCCCAGATCAAGAACAACCCGGGCCAGTACAACACCGCCCTCCTCGGGGCCAGCGGTGTCGAGCGCTTCAAGACCACGGGCCGAATGCTGAGCATCAACAAGGACACCCGTATTCTGAACCTCGGTGTTGGCGGCAACAAGATCTTGAATGTGCAGTATCGCATGAATCAAGGTCTCGTGCGTCTTCTGAAGCAGCACCAGCCCAACCTCAAGACTATGTACATCCACATGGGATCCAACAATCTCAAGAAGTGGGGCCTTCAAAAGGCCGATGCGGATGCGTATGGCGCTGTGGTGAAGGAGTTGCGCAGTGAGTTTCCTGACATGACTGTTGTCATCACTGCGTTGTTCATCCAGCGCGGTCTGGAGCTTGCTGTGATTGACGATGCGAACGCCAAGCTCAAGGCTATTGCTGATGAGCATGGATGTGTCTTCTTGCCTTTTGGGGATGATCAGGAGGGCATCATGAGTGAGGACAATGTCCACTTGAACCAGTTTGGGTATCGCAAGTGGAACGAGATCCTCACCAACGACATGAACAGCCGCTGAGCAGCGCGCTCGTCGCGACTTGACGACGGCGAATGGTGTTTGGGTGGCCAGAGGACTGCCATGCATTTGCATTTTGACGCAAGCGAGCCATCGTCTCTACAGAAGTAAGTCACCTCAGAAAGACTCCCGCTGAGTTGAATGGGCTAACTCTTTGGTTGCAGCAGGCGCAGGGATGTACCTGCAGTATGGTATTCTTTGCCAATCCTGGTCATGATATTGTATCGCTGCGAAAGTTTGGGTGGCCTTGAAGGAAGGATAACTATGGTTGAGACCTTACTCTGAATCGAGTGAAGGTTCGGAAAGTACCATACAGTACAGTCTTGTATTTATCCCAGACTAGAAACCTCGTGGCCCCTTACAAATTCCTTCCCGTGTGCTCCCCAACGATGCTGTGTGTGCCAAAATCCCCCACAACTCAGGTAATGAACGACAGGGCCTCTGCGAGGTTCACCTTGGTAGCCTAAACCCAAACCATACCTTTCGTGGTTCCACCCGGATGCTTATTGAGATAACCAAGTGCTACTGCTAAGTATCTCTAGTTACCGACAACAGCAAGCAGACTGTTGACGCGACTGTTATCCTCCGTATCCATATCATACGGCGGCGGACGTTTCCACAAGAGCTTAACACCCGGCTGAAAGATCATGCAGTGCGAACTCCCCCCAAAGTGAAACATGCCAATCTGCTGCCCCTTTGTGATATGATCCCCCTTCCCAACAATAAACTCACACCCCGAAACCTCCGCCATACCAATAAACACAATAGCCATAAGTCCAATCTTCGGATTATCAGCCTGAATCCAGATGATACCCCGCGTAGCCACAGCGCTGATATAAGGCTGCGAGTAATTCGGCGCTGCGGGATCAGGATCATCCGGGTTACCCGCCAATCCCTCAAAGTAGTTCTCACTGTAGTACGAACCGGGAACGAGCTCAATGTCGATGACCTCACCGCTTAGGGGCGCGTGCCAGCGATGATAGCTCTTTGCGCTGAGGAAGGCTTGGTAGACTGTTCCGCCGACGAGTTTGTGCGTGTTGGGGTTGGAGTTGAGCATTCTGTCGAGGGAATAGGGCTGGGATTTGAGCCAGAATTGATCGTGGAGCTTGACGTGCTCTGCGACTTGGAGGGGTGCTGACTCGCATGCGTTGGTGATGACGAGGGTTGGATCGGGGTACTCTGGTGTTGGAGGGGCGTCGTCTGGACAGGCGATGGGGCGCATTCCATCTTGGAACTCTCTGGTGAAGAAGTCGTCCCAAGATTTGTAGCCGTAGTATTTTTCGGCTGGGTTGCAGATGAAGATCTTGTCGAAGGTTGGACCGTCCTCACCAGTGTTGGCGACAGTGGCAAGCATATGCAGCGCATCTTCGGACAGCCAACCCTCCAGACCAGACTGAGACCCGGAAGATCCCAAGAATGACCCCCAGGAGTCGAGAACACCCTTGAACGAGGCATTAACCTCGGGCAAAAGCCAAAACTCATACCCAGCGATAGTGCCCATAGGCCAATCAAGAACAGCATTGATAGGAAACCCAATCATACCCATAGCAGTAGGAGGATCCTGCTTATCAAAGAATGGCGGGGCAGATTGAATGATGAGGCTGAGGACATCGATGAACTGACCAAAGGTCTTGAGGGCTGGTTCACCAGTGGGATCATAGTGCTTGGAAGACTGGGTAAACATGTCATTGGCAAGGGTTTTGAGGCAGGGGTTGTCATTGACGAGCTTCTGAAAAGCTACGATCTTGGGGTTGGGATCGAGTGAAGCAAAGTTCTTTCTTTTGGTCTGTTGGAGCTTGGATGCGATCCATTCTTGGATCGCTGGGCGTTGGTTGGGGAGCCATTTGCCGATGGGGCGGTGGGCTGTGACTGGGAGAGAGGCCATGTTTGACAGTGAAGTTGTTGCAAAGACAGTGAAGCTGTTCTGAAGAAGTTAAGAGGTTCGATCTGCTTGGCTTTATATACATAAAAGACTTCAAAATGAGATACAGGTCGAGCTGAAAAGAGATGCGGAGTCTCTTACGGATCAACACCAGCCGACGTGACACAGAAACCTGCACCACCAATGATATCCGCGTACGACCGAGACATACATCGCTCAGCCCGCCACAATTCCAAGAGACCTGCCCGAAAAGCTCAGCGGCACAGAAACTGCCGTCATATATGCACTCACTTGCAGATAATTACATCACGGATCCAAATACTCCGCTGAGTACGTAGATAATAAAGGGCTGTGTTTGCATGTGAATACTTGTACCCCATGTCGTCTGAGACATGAAGAGGAAAGGGTCGACACCTTGGCTGATATCACATATCGCGGGGTAGCTGACTGCCGTTTTTGTTTGCGTTGTACAAACAAATGGTGGTATGTGATACTGTCGCAAGGATGGACGAGGAGGGAGGCTTGGTGAGAGGTGATTGAGGCATTGGATGAGGACGAACTGGGATACAGGAGTACAGGACGTTGCAACGGGGGTAGAGAGACACAAAAAAGACCATTTGACTTGTACAAGGCTGGGAGTTGTATTTCGTCTAACAATGCATTGGTACATACTCCGTACTGGGGCGGTCATCACTCCGTCACATTAGGCACGGCACGCACCTCGTCACATTCCAGAGCGCCTTGAAGATCCTACCTTCTGTCGCCAAGACTGTCAAACTATTCATGTAAAGCTGAAAATTGTATTATCATTTAAAGCAAGAGAATAGTTACTCAGTATTAAAGTCCCAGTGTACAATTCGTCTCGTTTTCTGATTGGGTACACAAGAAGCAACCCAACAACAAAGACGTCGAAGCCGATCTTATCTAATCGTATCGCACCAGAGACCGTGAATTCTCACGAAATGCATCACCGCTAGACTAGCTTGCGTTTTTCACAAGCTACTGTAAACCTCGTACCCTTATAACAGAACACCTTTCCTCCAAGAGGTCTGGTCTTGACAGAGCCAAAAATAGCATCTATGGAATTTAGTTCTTTCAATTCACCCTATTTACTTAGCAGATAACTGACTTGAGCTGTAACAGGTGGTATGGACACTAGCCGTGATGTATTTCCTGAGAATTTACGGTAGGCAGGAAAAATAAGCTATAAACACCACCTCGCGCTATCGTGAACTATTGAGTTTCCAAGCCAATAGCGCCGTCTCGGAGATTACAAAGCGTCTTCAATAAAGGAGTATTTAATCCAACTGGGTTCCTAAAATGTCTCTTCGAATCGCCATCCACTCGTTCTTCAATCCTGCGCTTCGACGCCATTTCGCTCTTTAAATCATTCTTTGTAAACATGATGTTGCTCAAGTATTCAGCTGCCGTTGCAGCTTTTTCACTCTACGGACAGGCTAGCGCTGGGCCTTGCAAGCCGATTACTCGCGCTACGAGCTCGGGCTTGGAGACTTCCGGTACTGCTACGACTGAGGCTTCTCTGACTGCCACGAGCTCGCTCGTAGTTGAGACTTCGACGACGGTCGAGACGTCTTCGGCTGCCACGTCGGTTGAGAGCTCAGCGACTACCTTCTTGTCTGAGGCTTCGAGTACTACTGGTGATTCTTCCACTTTGTACATCTCAACGACTGAAACCGCGACGCTTGACGCAACCACTACCGAGTTTGCTTCTGCGACTGCCGAGGCCTCTACGACAGCCACCGCGACGACATCTGCTGCGCCGGTGTGCGAGTTCACGGGAGAATATACCAACTACATCCAGAACCCATCTTTCGATAATCTAGACGGCAACGGAAACCCCACCGCCGACCCGTGGATCATACTCGGTGTCTCAACTCTATCAACCCAGTTCCCCAGAACAGGAGCCCGCTCTATGTGAGCTCAACCCCAACACCCCGTTTAAACGACACTACTAACAAATCTCAGGGAGTATACATACCCCGACACTTCAACCAGCGGAAGTTCATCCATCCTCCAAGAACTAACCAACACCGTCGCCGGCCAAGAATACGTCTTCAAATTCCACTGGGCTCTTGTTCAAGGCCAGCCTCTTGAGGCAGACGAATGTAGATTCGGTACATTTGCTGGTGGGGGAGGGGCGAACAGGCTGTTTATTGCTGTTGATGGTGATCAGCCAATTTCACAGTTTCAGTATTATGAGCAGGAGTATCGAATTACTGCTGAGAATAATAATCAGAGGTTGTCGATTGGGTTCTTCTGTACGAGTCAGCCAGCGGGAGGAGCGGTCAAGGTTCAAGTTGATGATGTTTCGGTTTATGACTACTATGAGGGCTGCGAAAGTCCTTGAGAGGAAGTCGTATGACTGGAGCTGTGTGTATACTATCATAAGATACTTTTCACCATACAGAGGGCGCGTAGCTATCTATCTAGTAGTAATCTACAACTTCGTTTCAGTCTTGAGATCCATGACATCCCTCAAGTCCTTGATCTCAGTATCAGGTCGATGCGAAGTCGGTTTCGCAACCCGTCCTCCGTAAGCCCATTCCTTCCTCAATCCCGACTCACGACCTTCCAGTGCATCGGCGATATACTTTCCGATGATCGGAAACATTTTGAAGGCGTGTCCAGAATCACCAGTTGCAAGAAGGAGATCCCTATGTTTGGGGTGGCGATCGATGAGCCAGTGTGCATCGGGTGAATCAGTGCACCAGCATACACGAGCATCGAGGAGAGGACGGTCGGAGAATCGGGGCATGACAGTGTTGATGAAGTTTCGGATGGCGAGTTCTGCTTCACGTGGAATGCCGTCCTGGGGATGGTCGCTCGAGTAGCGGGGGATAGAGTAGTGAGTTGTGT
Organism: Fusarium sp. HKF-74; assembly: GCA_021223625.1. Taxonomy (NCBI): domain Eukaryota; kingdom Fungi; phylum Ascomycota; class Sordariomycetes; order Hypocreales; family Nectriaceae; genus Fusarium; species Fusarium sp. HKF-74. Next base: position 271,513 of record JAJFAS010000010.1, read on the forward strand.
TGCCATCTTCATCGACAAAAGTGCCTTTTTGGTATTGATAACCCGGATTGTTATCGCATATCTTGATCAGCTCTGCTCCCATGTCAGCGATCGTATCCAAATCAGCCACTCGAAGCGTAACCTACTTGTATCGGGATCTGGTTCAAACATGAACCCAAGCTCATAGTTATCAATAACCGGAACTCCCTTCCACTCAGCAGCTTCTTCATCGGTAAGTTGTATATGGCCCAAAGTCCAGCACTTCGACCACAACTGCTGCGACAGCTCGGGTAGTAGCTGTGGCGATGCAGCGCCGGTGCTGAGGATGTAGTGATCCGCATAAAGAACCTCACCAGAAGCGACGCGAATTCCAGTCATTGAACCAGAAGCATCGAGCTCAAGGCCGGTCATGGTACCAGCATGGCCAGAGATGAATTTGACGCCCATCTCCTCAGACCTGAATGCCCATTTCTCAAGGGCCTTTCGAGCGTGGACCCATCCACCAAGACTGTTGTAGAGACCCTTCCAGTTCTCGATCCCGACTGCATTCTTGAGTTGAGGAACACGTTTGACGATCTCGTCTCTGCCACTGATGAGCTCTAGATTGTCAGCCTTTCCCGCTTTCTTGAGGTTTTCGTAGGACTTCTCGAGGAAAGACTCGGCTTTCTTGTCGCCTGTCGTAGTTGTGATACGTCCCTGCTCTTGTGAGTCTAAATTGCAAAGCATGGTCATCAATGTCATTGAAGTACCGTTTCAAAAAAGACATCATGCCATTCAGGATCTCTCCAAGCGTCTAGGGCTGCAAGTGCAAGGCGCGTGTAAAGTGGTTCGTCGTATTCAGTACGCATCACCTTGTTCAAGTCATAACCAGCAGAGTCTAGACTCGGCCATGGATGACGGTCGATGCAAGTGATGTTGTTGTAGCCACGCTTAGCTAGATGGTAGGCTGTACTGATACCGAATGTGCCCCTAGAAATAGAGGATTAGCCTTAGTGGTGTGTTAGTGGGGACTGAGACTCACGCCCCGATGATGAGGATGGACGAGTCCTTGTTTAGAGCCCCTACCGAACGAGCCATGCTAATGATGATTGAGATAACAGGTGATTTCCGACTGAGCTGTAAAGATGAATGATAAGGTTCAAAGACGAAATGTGCTATCAGACGCTCAAGCTGGCTGTTTTATTAGTGATATGACGCCGGTAACCGGAGCTGATCTGATATCTCCAGGCTGGACCTTCCCTCACTCAATTACCCCGCAACAAACCTCAGTCTATTATTCTCAAGTGGCAACCTTTAATCAATAGCTAAAAAGTGTCAAGATAAGGTAGCGTAGCATTTATTCTCCTTAACCCCGAAGCTAAGGACCTGATGATCCGGGCCAATCAGAACTTAGCTCAAATGACAACATCGCTTGGACCTTCTTCTTGCATGAGGGACTTGATAAACTAACGTTTGCCGAAATCCGGGGAGGGGAGTCGCATCGAATGTGACATTACTCGTGATAAGGAAGAAATATAAAATGTCGAGACTTTGGCGCCAAGAAAGCAATGCATCCCTAATTCTTGTGCCAGTGAATTCGTTAGGCCTTTGTTTGCGATTGAGACCGCCATCATGGCACCGAAAGTGGAATACGCCGATAACCTTGGTCCTTCACGACAAGAAGACGGCACCATTGAAGGCACGTCGGAAGAAATCATCGATAACCCTGATAAAGCTACTGCTTTCGCCATCAGTGGTATAGATGAGCACTACGACATTGATTCAGACAACTCACCCCAGCCTGAAGTCAGAGCCAATGTCCCCAATGTCGATGATCCCTCTATGCCCGTCAACACGCTCCGTGCTTGGACTTTAGGCCTTCTGTTCACTATCCTCGGCACTGGTATCAATCAGTTCTTCTCAATGAGATATCCCAGTGTGACCATCTCATCCCTCGTCGCCCAATTAGTAGCCTATCCCGCCGGACGCGCCCTCGCCCACGCCCTCCCCATCATGAAAATCACACTATTCGGGCGAGAAATTGCGCTTAATCCCGATCATCACTTCAACATAAAAGAGCACGCCCTCATAACAATCATGTCAAACTTATCGTTTGGGCCATCTTGGGCGACGGATATCATCCAAGCACAAGTTGCGCCTGCGTTCTTGGGGCTAAAGACTCCAGTTGGGTATCAGTTTTTACTCGCGCTTACGATGCAGCTGTTTGGTCTTGGAATGGCGGGTATGGCGTATAGGTTTATCGTTGAGCCGCCTCATATGGTTTGGCCTTCGACGTTGGCTAATGCGGCGCTGTTTCAGACATTGCATGGCAGGGCGAATCCGAGGGCTGATGGGTGGAGTATCTCGAGGTATCGGTTCTTCGTTTATGTCTTTGCAGGCGGTTGGTTATGGGTAAGCAATTGTCCCCCTTGTTTTGGTCCTGGCGCTGACGGACTCTTAGTATTGGCTTCCTGGGTTCCTATTTACTGGACTGAGTACCTTTGCCTTCATCTGCTGGGCTACACCAAGTAAGTTCGCGCCCTTCACTAACCCATCACATTGCGTACTAACTTCTATCAGACAACATCGTCGTCAACAACCTATTCGGCATGTCAACCGGTCTTGCTTACTTCCCGACCACATTCGACTGGTCCCAAATCGCCTATAACGGCTCTCCGCTCGTCGTCCCCTTCTGGGCTCAAGCCAACGTCTTCGCCGGCTGGGTTATACTCTTCGCCCTCGTCACACCAATTCTGTACTACACAAACACTTGGTATACAGCGTACCTACCTTTTTCGGGAGGTGACATCTACGATAACACTGGCAATGTCTTCAACGCCTCGCGTGTCGTTGATCGTCATGGAAACTTCTCACCGGAAGACTACAAGGACTACAGTCCTATTTTCATGCCCGTCACTTTCGCTTTGAGCTATGGCATCTCCTTTGCGACGATGACTTGCGTTCCGACGTATATCTTTCTTAATTACTGGAAGCAGATCGTCGGCGCCTTCAACCCACAGCGGAAGAAGGATATTCACGCTCGGCTGATTGAGAGATATCCTGATGCTCCGTGGTGGTGGTACGCCGCACTGACCGCCATCGTCCTCGGTCTCACAATCATGGTACAAGAGGTCTATGACACACAAATGCCCGTTTGGGGTGTCTTTCTCGCTTTCGGTCTCGCTGCCTTCTACCTAATCCCCACAGGAAGTGTTTACGCCGTCGCCAACCTCAACAGCAATGTCCTTACTGTTCTTGGAGAGATTATCTCAGGGTACGCCATTCCAGGAAAACCAGTCGTCATGCTCATCTTCAAGTTCTACGCATACACTGGGTTGAGTCAGGCGATGATCTTTGCCTCAGATATGAAGCTCGGGCTGTACATGAAGATTCCTCGTCGTACCCTGTTTGTTGCACAGTTGACGGCGTGCATCGTTGGGTCCCTCACACAAAACGCCGTTGTTCTGTGGATGTTGCACCATGTCAAAGACATCTGTGAGAGCGACCAGCCTAACAAGTACACTTGTCCTCAAGGTCGCGTCAACTTTTCCTCCAGTATCGTTTGGGGAGCCGTCGGTCCCGCGCGTCTTTATAGCATGGGTAAGATATACTCCGGGCTGTTGCACCTATTCTGGCTCGGAGCACTTCTGCCAGTGGTGACTTTCTTCCTGAAGAGGAAGTTCCCCAACAGCAAGTTGCTACGTAGCCTTCACTGGCCTCTCTTCTTCGCTGGTACAGGCAACGTGCCTCCAGCTACAGGAATCAATTACAGCTCTGCCTTTGCAGTGTCGTTCATTTTCAACAAGTGGATTCGTGGAAAGTACCCGCATTGGTGGGCCAAGGTGAGTCTACAAGATATGCTTCCCGTGAACGCTGAGCGCAGCTAACCATAAAACAGTACAATTACGTCTTGTCCGCGGCGCTTGACTCTGGTCTTGCCATTTCTGCCATCGTGATCTTCTTCGCCCTCGTCTTTCCGGGCGTTAGTCTTAGTTGGTGGGGAAATAACGTCCAGGGCACGACTGCGGATGGTCTGGGTACTCCATGGAGGAAGCTGGGCACCAATGAGACATTTGGGCCATCTGCTTGGAACTGAGTCAGATTTAGTATGTGTCTTGATGTTTGTATCTTTACTTCATAGTTAGCGAAAGGATTATTGTCGTTCGCAAGGATCACACTTCGCACCTCTAGAGGAAACAAGAAGACCGAGGTAAATTCACCACGGGCTTAATAGACTCGAGATTAATCCCTTCTGGTGCATGAGCATGGGGGTCAGATGTTGTCTCGCCGCTTGGCTTTTGAACATTACCCAATCACATCATTTTCGTTCAAATACGACGAGTACACCAACGCTAGCGTCAACTGAGGTGCTTACTCCGTGGCCGAGCTATCCGAGTCAACCATGTATAAGAGACTTAAGATGATTAGATTAATGGATAGATAAAGTCGCTCAACCTGGTTTCTTCTTCACGGTTGCTCTTACAGCAGAAACGGCATAATAACCATGGTATCTTTGAACATTCTCAAAGCTTTGTATGACTTCGTTGACTAAAACAGAAATAAGAAGACAACTGACAGCTGTATTAGGACTTGTTTCAACTCGGCGCAGAACACTTCACCAGCCTTCCATCCAGTCACGCCGAAGTTGAACGGCGAACCCTGCATCCAAGTCGATGGAGTATGGAAAATCACCGAAGATTGTCTTGATCCTCTCTACTCGCAGCCAGTGATCGACAACGAGGCATATGAGGCACTGCCAGTCCCCCATCTTCGACTCTCAGGGCATTTCGAAGGAACAGCCGTCGACTTCAACATCTACCTCCCTGACAATGGATGGAAGGGCCGCTTCTTCCAATCCGTCTATCCATTACAGAACTCAACTGCATCCGATCGAGAGATTGGGTTTGGAGCTGACAGCGGCGGATATACCGTTCGTGCTTCTGGTCTACCAACTTACCGTGGTGATGCGGCTGCAGCAAAGATTGGCATGAGGATCGCACGGGAGTACTACAAGCCTAAGAACAATAAGATCCATGGATATATCTACGGAGGTAGCGGTGGATCCCTCGTCACTGTCGGAGCAATGGAGAACACGATTGGTATATGGTCTGGCGCTCTGGCTCTAGTGCAAGCTGTACCGGTTTCCATCAATAATTGGTCTATTCGCGCTCTCGCAGGTCTTGTCCTTCAGCACAAGAGTGCCGAGATCGAGGATGTATTTAGGCCTGGTGGTAGTGGCGATATCTACTCAACCTTACGTGCCACCGAGAGAAGCATCTTTGAAGAAGCCACGGCCCTTGGTGTCCCTATCAGAGGGTGGGAGAGTTTCTACGAAACTGGGGCTTCTGAGGCACTATGGGAGGCCATAAGAAGCGTATCCGGTGCAGCTGTGTTGAGAATGAACCCCACCTACGTGGAAGACTTCTGGAACAAGCCAGGATATTTGGGCACAGAAAAGTCCAAGCTTGGGGATATATTTCGCAAGGAGATGCTTGGCTACGATACCTTGATCACTTCTATCAAACATGACGCCAATAACACACCTATTGAGATCACTCTCGGCGAGGCCCCTAGATCAACGAGAACTTACTGGTTGGACATCAGTATCATCTCTGAAGAGGGCGAAGAGCTTGGCATAATCACTGCCAAGGGTCGCGATAACAGTAACGACAAGACTGTCAAACTTCACCCCAATAATGATTTCGCCGTCCTCTCCCTTCTTCGAAAGGGAACTCGAATCAACCTAAGCAACCGCATGTTTCTCGCCATGCACGCGCTCCATCGCTATTCAGTTCCCAAACGCCCGGGCTTCTACGGTTATGACTATCTCCGTGATTCCAACGGAGCACAAATCTATCCTCAGCGCTCCGTACTAGTAGCCGAGCAGATAGCAAGGTCTGCGAGTGGTGGTGCTACGTTCTCTGGCAAGTTCAACGGCAGGATGATTGTCATGGATAATCTGATGGACGTTGACGCATTGCCTTGGCACGCAGATTGGTAGAAGAACCAGGTAAAAAGAGCATATGGAGACGAAACCGATAATAAGTTTCGTCTTCATTACACTGAGAATGCAGATCATCAGATGGGTCCTGTTTTAGGGTCTAAGAGCTCCAGGGTGGTGAACTTTACAGGTCTTTATGAACAGCATCTGCGAGACTTGAGTAACTGGTGTGAGACCGGGATATACAAAAGTAGTCCAACCAATTATACTTTACAGAATGCTCAGGTCCAGCTTCCAGCCCTGGCCTCGGAGAGGAGAGGTATCCAACCTATTGTCGACCTTAGCGTCAACGGCAGCAAACGACTCGAAGTCAAAACAGGCACTACAGTCACCTTCAAGGTGCGCGTCGAGGTTCCTCCTGGTGCAGGAAAGATCGTCTCCTTGGAGTGGGATTTTGAAGGCACGGGTAATTTTGTCAAGAAGAGCTTTGGAGACGTTGTGCAGACTGTTGAGACGGCAGTTTGCTATACTTACACCCGAAAAGGTATTTTCTTTCCTTCCGTCAGGGCTGCTTCTCATAGGGAGGGCAGGATGGATTCACCTTATGGCCTGTCTTCAAACTTGGGGAGACTGAGAGTTTCAGTTAAATAGATGTGCATGACGAATTGACGATATTGACAAGTTCTATGGGGTGAGACAAGCTCCCAGTCACCACTATCATCAGCAACCGACGCATATGGTGTAATTCCTCCAATATTTGCCATCTTCCAGTATTCAATCCCTACAGAGCTCTCTGTTCATACACTGATAGGGAAAACCGGGCTCGCCAAAGAAAGGCCCCAGACCACAATTAGTAGAGATAGGATAGACTCAAACCCGGACATTCTTCCATACCAGATACAAGTATGCTCCACTCCTCCCATGGTTGATATCTGTAGAGATCCCGTCCCAGCCAAACGCAGCCACATCAGAAAGCGACACAGAATCGTCCTGAGATCTCCAAAGCTGAACATCACCGATCTTAGTGGACAAATTCAAGTCCCGTGAGGTAATGACATAGCGGTAGTCACCACCAGCTCCATTTGCCATATCTCCAAGCTCAGGATGGTCACCACCATTGCCGGTGATATCGATGAACAAGCCGGTGATAGCCTGAGATGGATCTGAGGTGTATGACTTAACGACGTAGGTATAATCTCCGCCGAGCCCATTATTGCAGTCTGGGCTACCATGAGCAGGGCTAGCATCGACACAAGTTCCCGGCGGGAGGAAGTCGGAGTCGTCAGACGCTTGAACCGTCAGGGCTGAAATATAAGAAGGCATGGTGGGGTCTTGGAAGGCGGGGTGCTTTATATAGTGGTTCAGAAAGATCGATAACTTAAGGATATCTGGACATAATTCTAGGGTCATGGAGGGCGTATAAATACTTAAAAGGAATAAAGGTTGACCGCCTTATACCTGATAGATAGGGCTGTAAAGTCGCTGCTGAGCCATGGTCTAGATCATGTGAATGTCTCAAACCATCGCGTGGCTAGCTGAAAAAACCCCTCCCATATCCATCGTCAACGATCTAGAAACCATTGTGGCTGGCGCGCACAGTCACTAATCAGCGTCAGGCCAATCAGATACTAACAAATATTTGACTATTGACTTAACATTGAAACTACTGATTCTTAATCTGTTCATGGGACCGACCCAATACCATGGCTTGCCGTGACTGCCTGAGAATATGGAATCCCCTCCTGGAGTCGGAACGTGATTGAACACGCGTGAGCTTCAGTGGCCTTCTGTGTGCGCTCCAGACGCATCATTGCGTGCGATTCATAATGACCAGACTACCGGATGTGATGGTAAATACCGGTCTAGATTGAAGAGTCCGTGATTGAGACATGGGTGGATTTTGAGTCTCAGGTAGCGCCTATAAGTCCACGTATTTTTTTCGCATTCTGAGAGACGTAAATTTGATGGCGTCGACTTACGGCGACTCAGGATCACGGGTATCTGGAATGAGTAGTGCTGAGGTGATCAAACAGCATTGGTGTCCTGCTGTATCAGGCACCACCGTAGAGAGGGCATTATCAAGATCTCCCCCAGTTGCCACATCAATAGTGAAAAGCCCACTAGAGATACAACTTATGCATTGAATACTAATTAAGATATCAACCGGTTTGCAACCAGCACATTCGGTGTTCGTAGCAGTAATTAGTTATGTTCAAACGCTCGAAATTCCAGCCTGGCCTGCAGTGAGGCTGATGCGTTGGCGCGTTCTGGTTCGCCTGATCTGCATGTCTGTCTGCCTTGTCTGCCTTGCACCCAGCCACTCTTACCCAACACTCATCTTCACCGCTTCATTTTGCCTGCTTCTTCCTTCCTCTTGCAAACTTGTCAAACTCGACATGGCCGACCCGTTATCCATTGCCAGTGGCGTCGCTGGCCTTGTATCTCTCGGTCTGACTCTCTGTGGCGGCCTGCACAATTATCTCAGTAGCGTTAAAGGCCGGCACCAAGACATCGAGTCAGCCAGCCGAAGTCTTACTCTTTTGCAGTCAAATCTCTTCATCATCCAGTCGAGCACATTGAAACTTGGCCATCGCCACGCCTTGTCCGCGAATGGAGTCAACCAAGGCCTTGCCAATTGCGAGTTCGAACTCGTCGCCCTGCAGCAATTGATGCTGAACCTTACGAGAGATGAAGGTTTGACGGACATGAAAGGGAAGATGAGGAAGCAAATGACGATAGCGAGGTATCCATTTGATCAGAAGAAGTTGGTTCAACTTCAAGATCAGCTTACCAAGGCCAATTCGATTCTCAACAGTTTCGTGCAAAGCTTTAACCTGTGAGGCACCTTGACTAGAAGAAGCATTCTCCTCTTTCTAATCAATCACAGTGACGTCAATATCGGCATTAGTGAAGACTTGCGAGTTTTGAAGAATTACACCAATGGTAACGATAGCATCACGCATAAAATGTTACACGACATTGCCAGGCGACTAGACACCATTGGTCCCACTGTTCAAAGCACTCAAATGGAAGTGGCAACGACATCTCATCATATGCAAGAACACAGCCTGAGTGCTGGGAGTCACGTTTCCAGTGTTTCCGTGCAATCGCTATATGTGCAAAATTCCCAGAGGGAAACAAGCCTTATATATAAACTGAATGAGCCGAAATGTACCTGCTCCGACCCTCGTCCGACCTATATCCATCGAAAGTCATCCTATATCAATAGATCATGGGGAAAATGGGTAATCTCTAGAGAGGAGCACAAACGGCAGTGCCATCGCCCTGGTTGCATGCTATTAAGTCAATCACTGCAGACTTCAAAAACTACGTGGAGCTATCTTGGTTTCCGATATTGGCTTTCTCGAAGCTTGTCATTGTCACTTACTCGAGACTATCCAGCGGGGGCATATAGCCTTTCCTTCGGGATCCAGGCATGCAATGTTGTCAAATCAAGCCCGGCCTTTGAAGCCATTATTGAACTTAGATGTTCGTACGCGGGTCTGAGGTAAAAGAGTCATGGTTGTGTTGTTTCTACTGGGATGCAGATTACTGATTTCCATGTCAGCACGTATTGGGCTCCTTTTGTCGTGGGGGACCGTCCGACCGTCTGGCTACGAGAAAGTATCTCCGATTTACTCAAGAGATTAAGAACAATCTACACCTCAAGGTCTGCGTCACCATTTGACGTAGATGAGAATGGGAGAAATATCGCCCATAAATTTATGGAAGTAAGTCCCATTCAATGTATTGGAAACCCATGAAGGGCTTTTGTATTAACATCATCTTGAGTTGTACAGAAACCTAATATTTCACGTTGTACCAGACCTATTAAGTTTTGAGGACTTATTTGAAGTGACCCGCTCGTTTCTTCTACACATGTTTAACCTTGGGGTCCCAATAACTGCTTCCAGTTTCTACCAAGAGTATGAACTTCCGAACTCATTCCACTTACCTTAACTTACACATATCAGAACAATTGTGGAAAACATTTGGAGATTTAGGTCCTTAGGATGGCTGCCTCAATGGTACCACTTCATAACAACACTTGATACATCCTTCGACTTCTGCATCGAGGAAAATAAAAACAGCAGTGTTATCTACCCTCATTACCACAGTTTCAATCATAAGGATTTTCAAGTCTGGGCCAAGTATCCCGAAATCGCTGAAGGTAATAACCCATTGCACTGACCTTTCGAGTCATGGACAGTTAATAGAAAGATCCAGCATTTGGATTTAATAACATCTTCCGGGCAGTTATGCAGCAAGATCGGCAAAAGCTTGAGGTTATCACAATGCGCGACCAGCAAACCGCAGGCATTCTGGAGACAGATATGTACGGACGGAACATATTGCACGCTAGCATCACCTGGCCTACAGGGCTTGATCTGCTCTTGCAACAAAGTCAGGTTCTATCTCTTCTTCACAACAGCGAATCAAATTCTGCTTGTCCCCTAGAGTTTGCAATCTGGTACAGTGGGAGGCTGTGTACACAATCAGATAACTGGGCGATCTGCTCGGATTGTGATTGTGCTGTCCCTGTCCAACAACTACTAGAGGCCGACTGTTGCGTCCTAGATGACTATTTTGGCTCGAAGTTCATAGAATACTGTTCCTTTCGATGCCGAAAACTATTGTTCAAGCATTTAGAAGATCGGCGGCGGCGACTGAGAGATCTTTCCCTCGCAATATTACCCTCTGAAGTCATAGAGCGGTACGGAGTCGCCGTTGATTCCATCCCCGATGCTACTGCGGCCGTTCTGTGGGAGGAACTACAGTCACGCTCTGATGAATGGGGAAAGCAGGGATATCGGATCAGTGGTGGCCTCAAGCCCTCTAGTCGAAAACGTCGCTTCGATGGCCTATTTGAACGCTTGCTCTCTCCAAAACGTCGCTTCGATGGCCTATTTGAACGCTTGCTCTCTCCACAAATCTGTTCATTGTTCACCGAGTTCGAGATTAGACCTTCCGATGAGGGTAGTCTGAGGCCACTTCTAGCACGTGTGACCTCTGTTTATGCTCCCAAAGCGGAATCAGTGGCTACCTACCTGAATTGGCTGATGAAGCATGATCTCGAGCTGGAATATGTGGCCAACGGCTTCCAAACATCGGTATTACATGATTGGGGAGGACCAATTGGCCGGTCTCTACGTGAAACGGTTCATCGCCCAATTTTGGAAACGGAAGTTATGAGTCTGATCGCTAAAATATGTACAAGTGACATAGGGTGCAATTTACCATGTCCTTGCGTATCAGGCCCCTTCAACCGGCCGTTAGCATCCTTGATATCTGGCTTTAGTGCCCATGAGTCTCGATTGATGGCACCGCGGAGCGTGGGAACAACTGGAGATGTTTGCCTCCTAGTTGATCTACTTGGAAGCATAGCATCTAATGTAGATGCTTCCTATCTGGCCAGATGCGCCATCCACGCAATTACAATGGAGCTCCTAGGTATTAGGCATGTTGGGCCCTGCGCTTGGATTGATGAAACATGGGGAGCGGAAGTATTGGATGAGGATGAAAGGTTGGAAATATTGGATGAAGACAGCTTTCTACTCCAGAAGCTCAGCAATCTCGACGAAGAGTTCGCAAGAGAGTTCGCAAGCCGGAAAGAGTCAGTGGTAGACTTTCTACGAGGATACTATACTGATAGAATGGATGAAGTGGTGAAAGAGATGGATGCCACTCCGGGGGATGATTATAAGCGTGGGCTGATTGCCGCTGGGGTGGTATTAGCTGAACCGAAATAGGGTAGTTCTGACTCTAGTATAGATGCGGTCAGAAAACGCGATTATGGGTGTGGAACTCATGGCATTATTGAAGAGATAGCTATTTGCATGTAGGAGAAAACTAGAGGTAGTGGCTTGACATAAGGATCGTTTGTTCTTTAGGGTTGTTGATTGGAATAGTACACTACGATCACTGACTTTACAAGATCGTTGTTTTGAGTTGGTAGACCCAACAGCTACATCACGCACCTCGCACCCATAGACTAAGATCAGCTAAAAGCAGTCAAGTTGCGGAAGTTGACAAGACCACGAACAGCCCCACGACCAACGTGTAAACAGGGCCATGCGGAGCGAGAGGGGATCAGTAATTCCTACTTAGGTGATTTAAAGATTTGAGCAAGGAACTCGATGATGTTTGATCCTATTATAGAAGATTATTCACTATTTAGCTGAAATTATCAAAGGCATAGCCTACAATCCAAAGCATTGATGAAGTATCTAAGCAACAAGCAGGAACGAAACAGATGCAAATGAGCAGGGAACCTCTTTCTCGTTAAGCCCATCGGGTTGATCAAAACGACGCAAATCCAAGCTTGGGGGTAGCATCCTCCTGGCTATGAATAACATAGTAGTTCTTCATGAACAAATTTCCCAGCACAGAGTATTTGCCATTAAGCTGAGTCGTGATGGCTCCAGTGCAAAGACGCGAGTTGGGGTCATATACCGTATAGTTGACATCTCGTCCCGGAATAGTGAGCGTTGTGCTGTCGATCTTGAGGTGGAAGTCGGGAATAGTGGCATTGCACGGGTACGTGCGAGAGCCTCCCTGCGTGAGCTTGTACCCCTTGATATGGCTATAGTAGTCGTTCACCACGGCTTCAGGGAGATAGACTAGGTACGTGCCGGAATCGACGATGACCTCGCCAACCTTGTTTTTACGGTTGAGCGAACTCTTTCCCACAGCATAGGAGCTTACATTCATGGACCAGTACTTCGTGCTGACAACGGGGGTATAGGAGACCTTGCCCTTGAACTTGGTACTATCGATGTATCCAAAGTCCCATGTCGCAGGCTTACCATCAAGCCTGAGATTCGCAGCAAACACCTTCTTCTTCAGAGTGGGCAGGAGAGTCTCGAAGAATGTCTTTTGCTTCTTGGGCGTGACTTGATTGATGGTGCTGAACGCGAGACCCATGATGCCGTCATAGGCGACTTCCGGCTGGATGATGAGGGCGGCTTCGACGGCCTGCTTTTTGGCGACGACGGGTCCTGCCTTGACTGTGTCGGTGAAGACTTCGCCGCTGATCACATCGCCAAAGGCGTACTTGAGGGTGAAGTTGTAGCCCTTGAGAAGGCTTGCGGATGAAGTCGGGACATAGCCTAGGTGATCCTCACGCTGGAAGGGGGAAGAGTCGTTGGAATATACCCATCTATTGAGTGAGGTGTCAGGCTTGATCCGAGAGGCTGAAGCAGGGAAGTACTCACAAATCAGCGGAACCAGTATCGTATAGCATCTTGAACGTCTGGTTCCCAATGACAGTAGGGGTAAAGAATGAAAAGCCCCCATCGACAGGCTTCACTTTCACGGATCCCGACTGCTTCGCGGTACGCGCTTTGATGTTGCTGCCATGCGCCGTAGGGAACTTGGCCTCAAGCCGCTGTCGCTCAGCCACAGGATCAAATTCCTCTGTAGTTGACGGCAAAGCATCGAGGCTGAAAGTCGCGCCCTGGCTATCCGGCACAACAAGGCCATGGGCAGAAGCAGCCAATGCTGCAATCAGTTGCAGGAGTTTGAGAGACATGATGAGAACGTTCGTGTAGTTAGACTAGAAAGTGTCGTAAAAATAGGCATTCTTTCATGCCCATTTTATGGCCAAGCGCACGACCTCGTTCCCGCTCGTTCCACTGTTACATAGATAGTTCGCGCTTTGATTATCCGCCGACTTCAGATAAATTGCCGGGCTCCGCATACGAGTTAATTTCCCAAAACCGGCTAGCAAATAGACTCTCCACCAATAGTGTCGTATCGGGCTCGGCAGATCAGGAATGTGATCCACTAAGAAACTCGTATCGACGAACGAGTCTTGGCCTCATGACTTCATCTGGACAGGGGCTACACCGTATAGTGGGCGGGCTAGCCCGTTCATACATATATAGTCTGATAAACATCACATCCAGCAAGTTGGTTGCGCACCAACGACCGCGAAAGTGCCTTACAATCATGGCCCTCTTCACTCTAGCCGTCGCTGCTGCTGTATCATTTTCTGGCGTCGCTGCCGCGGGCAAGACTCCTGCTGGTGTCATCTCCGTTCCGCTGTCTCGCGATGCAGGTTTGACGGCGTACTATGCCAAGCTCCAGGTTGGCACACCGCCGCAGACTGAGTATCTCAAGATCGACACTGGCAGCCCGCGATATTCCTTCCTCGACCCTCGTAATGAGGTCTGCAAGAAGCAGGGAAACAATTGCAAAACGTTTGGCACTTTTAACAACAGAACATCCAAGTATGTTACTTTGTACCCCTAATTTCTGTCGCTAATCATTGTCGTAGAACATCCCGCTACGCAGGCGATGGCTTCGCCGATGCCTTGGGCTACGTTGGTCGAGGTGATTATTTAGAGGACACTATTGTCATCGGCGGTGTTTCAACCAAGAACATGTACTTTGGCATGACATCCGATTACAGTTTTCCCGACAAGCTGAGCGGTGACATCAACACAATTCTCGGTAAGAAAAAGCGATCCCATAATGAAGAAGATGCTGAACTGACGGCGATGCAACAGGTCTATCACTGGAGTGCGAGTATGCTGGCCCCAAGTGCACTGACAGGTTCTCCTCATACTTCCTGCCAGAGCTGAAGAACGCCTCCAAGATCAACTACCTCGCGACGAGTCTCTACCTCGGCCCCGATGACAAAAATGCTGCCAACGCCAGGATGCTCCTCGGTGGAGCTTATGACAAGGCCAAGATTGACGGTGATCTCATCACCGTGCCTATGGTCGACCCTTTCAACGAAGGCCTTACCGGTGGCCAGACCAACGTGGTCAACGTCACCTCTGTCGAGGTCTTTCTCACCAAGGGTAACAACCGTACAAAGGAAACATACGGCAAGAAGAAAGTCGGTGTTCCCGTGTTGCTAGACAGTGGTGTTTCAAGCTTCTATCTCACCGACAAGACTATGGCTCCTATCCTCCGCGCTTTTGGTGCTAAGGAACAGCCCTTTGGCCAGCAATACTTTGTGGTTAACTGCAAGTACGCTGACACCAAGCGTAATGATGGCTATATCGCTGTTGAGTTTGGCGTTCACGGCACGATCAAGGTTCCGCTTTATGGCGTGGTGACCAAGTTCTCTGATGGCACATGTGGAGTATTCGCCGCTTCTCGCGGGAATGAAGTGTCTATTTTTGGTGATCCTTTCCTGCGCAACGTGTACAGCATCTTTGACCAGGAGAAGTTCTCCATCTCGATGGGTAAGGTGAAGCATACCGCTGAGGAGAATATTGTGCCTTTTCCCAAGGGAGGCTTTAAGCCAACTCGCTACTGAAGAGCATGAAGAATGTAGAATGGTGAAACGATATTCATGGATACGTCGTGGCTCAGCTGAAGCGGGGAGAAGTTAGTGATATAGGTTTTATATACATAACTAAGTGAAGATACATAACGATAAGACATGGTTTCCAATGTGTTAATTCTTGGGAATCGTTCGTGACTTTCGTGTAATACTATGGTAAAAAATCGCAAAAGCCGAGGACAGGCTACCCCAGAGATCGCAAAAGCGCTATCTTGCCATCTCGCGCACTCGGCCCAAAACACTCAAATGCGCGACCCCAGATTGAGCTATACCGTTCTGAGGCATCTCAGCGAACGCTATCATCCCCGCCAAACAGTACCATCCTTGGTTTAGCGATCAGTATCTACACAAACATGATCACGCGATATAAATGGCAGCGAATCGCAAATAATGATGCATGCCATTTTGTGAGGTGTCAACCTAAACGTGTATCCACAAGTCAACATGATGGACAAAGACCTCAAGCCCGTTACCACCATGCCGACGAACTCCACTGTCGGGATGGGTGAGGTGGTTGAAGATACAGCTAGCGGTCGCAAGCCCACCGATACCTTGGAAGATGATGAGAAGAACTCGGAGGAATTGGGGTCTCCTCCACTTGGGATCGTGTACAGCTCTAAAGAAGATGCGAGAGTCCGATGGAAGCTCGACCTGATCCTGCTGCCCATGGTAAGTAGTTATCTTCGGAAGATGTAGCATACAAGAACTGACTGCAACGGATATAGATGGCGTGTACATACGTCCTCAACTATATGGACAAAGTCGCTTTGTCTGAAGCCTCCATCTTTGGCATCAAGGAAGATCTGGTCAGTGAACCTACACCGTGGAGTTATCTATCTGCGGCGACTGACATCTGCATAGAACCTCGTGGGGCAGCAGTATAGCTGGTCATCGTCAATATTCTACCTGGGCTACCTGGTCTGGCAATATCCCAGCTCTCTTTTGATGCAGAAACTTCCCATGTAAGTCTCCATCCTTCGCGAACTTGCTCAAGTTCATCTTGTCTTGCCTAACGTCTCCTAATCGCTGTGCAGCGGACGATACTTCGGCGTCATGATCTTCCTCTGGGGTCTCACAGCCTGCACAACGGCATTCACAAAAGATTTTGCAACACTCTGCGTCAACCGCGTATTCCTCGGTGCTTTCGAATCCTGCATGTCACCCATCCTCACGATCCTCATCTCTCAATACTGGACCCGAGAGGAGCAGCCTCTTCGCACGTCACTATGGTGGTCCGCTAGCGCTGTCGGTTCCTTCATGGCTGATGCTATAACATACGGCCTCTCAGGAAAAGACCATTCGGGCTCCAGGTATGCCGTCTGGCAAGTCGTATACCTCGTCTTCGGGCCGATGACGATGTTCTGGGGCATTGTTGTGTTTTTCGGTGTTCCAGCGTCGCCTCTGACCGCTTGGTTCTTCAGCAAGAAGGAGCAGGATATTGCTACTGATAGGGTAAGG
Organism: Fusarium sp. HKF-74; assembly: GCA_021223625.1. Lineage (NCBI taxonomy): Eukaryota > Fungi > Ascomycota > Sordariomycetes > Hypocreales > Nectriaceae > Fusarium > Fusarium sp. HKF-74. The sequence goes on from JAJFAS010000010.1 coordinate 288,168, forward strand.
AGCACATGGCCATCGCGGTCTGCATTTCTGACCATCTATAGGTCCTGAAGAATCACACCGGTATCAAGAATACGCAGTACAAATGGAACCAGGTCCGAGAATGCCTGATGGATCCCCAGCCGTGGATACTAGCAATACACGCCTTTCTTCAGTGTCTTCAAGGAGGAGGCTTAACATCAGTGAGCTAATTAGACCAACAAGGGGAACATATCCTAATGACAAAGTAGTTCTCAAAGATCGTGTTAACCGAAACCCTCGGCTACTCCAGTCGCCAGGCTACTTTGATGGGCATGCCGTCCAACACCATCCACCTCGTTTCAGTGGTCTTTGCGTGAGTGCCCAATCTTACAACTCCATGTCAAATTGCTAACTTTTTGATCTAGTGGTTGGTTCTGCACTCGCTTCAAGAATACTAGATGCTACGTCATGATCGCAACGAACGTCATTGTCTTGATAGGGGCCGTATTGGTGGATAGTGAGTCTCTACCATTATTTACATCTGCATTTGTATCTGACTTGACTTAGACCTTCCACAATCCAACCATCAAGGACGCCTTGCGTCTTTCTACAGTAAGTATAGGATGCCATTTTATGATTCCGTAACTGTCCCTCACAACAGCCTCTAGTTATCTATGTGAACACCGTCCCTTTCGGACTTGGCATGAGTATGCTCTCCTCCAACATCGCAGGATTCACCAAGAAGTCCACCGCCAGTGTAAGTTTCCAAACCTACCCGATATGCTTACCCGGCCTGATAACATCTACAGGTCATGATGTTTCTAGGCTACTGTCTTGGTCAATTCACAGGTCCCCAATTCTTCATCACCCACGAGGCTCCACAGTACCAGACTGCTTTCAGAGGCTTCTATTCCTCAGTCTCGGCCATGATTGTGTTAGAAATCGTTCTTCTGTAAGGAAGCTCATCGTTTCGCCTTTGCCCCAAATGCTCACCATTCTCTCAGCGTCTATATCAAGTATCAGAACCATCGTCGAGGTCGCCGTGAGGTCCAGGAAATCTGCAACGCAAACGTTGATAGGGATGATTTAGATCTTACGGATTGGCAGCAAGGATCGTTTAGGTATATTTGGTAAGCATTGGTGGAAAAGTCCGAAGTGGTAGACACTCGTGTGACTGCTATAGTTCAAAGGCTTGCTATCATGTTCGCCTGGTCTTGTACTCTATTGATCTGTCTTTATGTACAAGAATTCCTTCGAGTTGCGGGGAATAAGTGCTAAATTTCATTCATTTCCCTAAGAAAAACATTGACGTGGAATACATACCCGACTTTTCTATTTGCGCCGTTTTCCAGTGATTACGGCCCCGGCCTTACGCTATGAATAGGGTTATAATATTGGTGCAAAATCTTCTTCGATATGTGAAGAAAACAAGTTCTGGTGCCTGTCTTGTACTTACCGTGCGGCTAGTTACGCTTATCAGCGATTAGTCATTAGCTACCCCAGACTTCTAAATTAACTTCAAGACCGAAGCGCTCTTGCATTCCAATCCTCCATCCAATCTGACAACTTTGACAAAACGACCCGCCATGTCCCTATGCACCACCTGCGCAAGAAGGAAACTCTCTTGTGATCAAAGAAAACCACGCTGTTCACCCTGTCGGCGATCTCACCTCAAATGCGCTTATGAACCGTCATCACAGTCTGTATTCGAGTTTAGAGATGAGACAGAGCAGATCAGGTCACAAACCAGGCGTCGTGGGGAAAGAAAGAACACGTCCGAGCAGCTGAGCCCTGCAGAGATAAACCCACAGACCCAAACGATTTTCTCAGCGGTAGAGACGAATGTGACTGATTCATTTGAACCATCGTCGCTCGCAATGCTCGATGCGACAGCGATGCCTTGGATGGATGGGATATTTGACTCGTATCCAGATCAACAATGGGACTTGAGCCCAGACGTAGCAGTCTTTACAAACGGGACTGATCAGGCCTGGATTCCCTGTACGGAATCACCTGGTCAAACTTCAGCCGGCTTCACCGTCGGCAGCCAGGCCTCGAGTTCCCCTCAAACAGTCTCCGATCGGGTTCTGGCGCAGCACTACACGCAGAATCTAGCGTCCAAGTACAGCTCCAAAGGCCAGACCTGGAACAATCACACTTATTTCTTCAATCGGTTTAACTCCAGCCATTCGTTTGTCATATCGGCTCTTTACGCATGGACCGCTGCTCACCTCCACTGCAACGGAACCTTGACCTCTGACGCTAGTGCTCTAGAGCACTACAATAAGAGTATCGTAGCTCTTGGGGATCAATTGGGCATCCATCTTGAATTTGAAGGCTTGGATGAAGACCTTGGCAAGACTTGGCCTCAGCTTATCACCCGAGATGATGACCTGGACGCCGTCTCAGTGGCGCTGTACTTCCTCGCCTGGACTGACCTTCTTCTCTCAAGAAGAACCTCTCTGAGGCGAATGCTGAGCCTTGAGGCGTGTCTACTCGAGAGCCGAGGCCATGGCGATCAATCACAATCAGTCTACGGTAGAATGGCAGTGTGGTTCTGCTTCCTCGATGCTCGCGCTTCACTCTTTTCCCAAGGCGATGATCGTGTTATTCAGTGCCTGGGCAACGAATTGGGATTGATGTTTGCTGTGGACAAATCATACAATTTTCTACAACAGGAATACACTCTGCTATACCCGAATGAGGAACGTCGATGGGATGAGGCTCATAGGCCTTTGTATGTAGCTACCTGTCGCTTGGTTGCTCTACTGGGGACGATATCCAGAGGCGATAGTAACACAGTGGGACAGAATCAAGGGGCAAGTACAAGGGCATCATTGAATGACATTAAAGAGGTAAGCTAGCGATTATATCGAGATTATAGCTTCGTAACCGACTGCTGACGATGTACTAGGGCCTTGTCGCCATTACCGAGGAGAAAGCGGCAGAAAACAAAGTACTCTCCATCTTCCTCACCGCAAACGCGCTCTTCCACGCGGTACACATTTACGCGTCGAGAATCTACAGGACAAAAGACGCAGTATATACAGAGACCGAGCATGCTGAAGACATAATTGGCATCACTCGCCGCTTCTACAGTAAGCTCAAGCGGCCAAGAACAGAAGCGCCTCCAACCAAGATATGGCCCATCCCACTTATCATGGCAGCGATCGAGGCAAAGGACCCTATCTACAGAGACTGGGCGCTGCAGCTTATCAAGGACTGCTCTCAGGCTGGGAAGCATTATGTCAACGCATGCGTCTTTGTCGAAAAGGTGCATGCCGCCGAGGAGGGGACGGGCTGTCGCGCCAATCTTTCCCAGATCGCTCGGGGCATGGGCGACGATTTTGTGATTTAACGAGCGTCGGCAATCAGAATTTGACGCCTCATAAGCCTTTTTTGTTCTTGGTAGCGATTGGAAGGCGGCAGGTCGCGGCTATTAGATCCGTCGCCGATTTGGACTATTTAGGATAATCGGGCGACACGCTAGCAAGCGCAGCGAAAATGGTGACTGCAGCCCTGGACCCGGTCTAACGCCCCGCGAGACGTCTTTGATATAAGTATTCGGGTTGTTTCTGGTGATAACTGCTCATGCTTCAGTAATACCATCTTGACATCTACTGCCTTACATCATGCCTTCTGCCGAAACCTCTGTTATAGAAGTCCCTCGTACTTCATACTACCAACACATTGTTGTTGAGGGAACGCCCTATGAGCGCGGACTTTCGCATGGAAGACAGGTGGCTGACAAAGTCCGTGCCAATATCGAGTATTACAAACTCCCAGGCAAGCTCCCGCATTGGTAAGTAGATCATAATACCACTACGTCCTACTCCTGGCTGATATCGGTCGCAGGTCAATCTCTTCCAAAATCATCGAAACCGTCTACCTCCCAGCCTTTGAAAAGTTCTACCCCACTGGCCTGGAAGAGATCAGAGGCATCGCAGATGGAGCAGGCGTATCGATCGAAGAGGTCGTCATGCTCAATGCCCGATACGACCTTGGCAGATGCATGTATCGCCTGCAAGATGGCGGCAAGACTCCTCAAGAACTGAACGGGCATGATGAATGCACCAGCGGATTCTTTCCTCCCGAAGCAGTGGCGTCTGGTCGTGCTCTGGCCGTGCATAACTGGGATATGTCCAGCCATCTTTATAACCAGGACCTGATCATCTACCTCGAAGTACACCCAGATCCGTCTGAGGACCGACCTTCAATGTTTATCCTCACCGAGGCTGGTCAGCTGATCCGCAGTGGGATGAATTCGGCTGGTATGTCGGTTACTGCAAATTCGCTGTTGTCGAGCGAAGACTACGTGCCCATCTCGCATATTGACCAAGACGGGGTCTACCATGAGATCAAGAATCCCAAGCCGGTCCTTCCGCTCTCAGTAGCAAGACGCGTCTTCCTTGAGTATAGCAACTACGCCGAGGGTCTGGTAGCAATTAACGCCTTCCCACGCCATGTCTCGGGGAATCTACACGTCTCAACAGCCGAAGGCTTCGCAATGGCCATGGAAGTCTCCCCAAGCCGGGTATACAAGTTCTACGGAGATATTGACGATAACTACCTTATCCACAGCAATCACTTCCTCAGCCCCGAATTCCTGAGTCGTGATGATGTGTATGATCGTTCTCCTGGTGGGAGCACTTGGTTCAGATGCTTGCGAGCCGAGAAGGGAGTAAGAGCTGACTGTGCAGCGGGGAGATTGACGCCTGAAAAGATCAAGACGGCTTTTTCGGACCACTTGGCGTATCCTGAGAGTTTGTGCAATCATCCGAATCTGAACCAGAGGAATACGCCGAGTGCTGTGTTGACTGGATATACGTCTAAGCAGAACATGACGGTCGCTTTTGTCATTTATGACCTGGTGGAGCGGGTTATTACCGTGTGTAAAGGGCCTCCTTGCGAGGGCGTGCTGCAGAAGTTTAAGCTTGAAGAGAAGCGACTATTGAAGCATTGAATGCAACAGCCAGAGTGTGGAGGCTTTTCGACATTGGGTTGGGAATATGAGCTGCCATGATATGTAAGCTGTGCAGGTAAAGATGTGTTGTATTTAGAAAGTTTTATTACACAAATACGTTTCAGCCTATTGTTGATCAACATGCATGTCGCACTAATATAAAACACTATGAGTTAGATTGTCAAGCTTGAAAAGATGCTTAAAAAGTTAGGTATCTAGGGTATGCGGCGAGAAAATGGAGCTGAAACCTGGGGTTGTTTGAACAGGGATGGTGACTGAGGCCGAAACGTCGCTTTGCTTGAGGCTGTAACCAGGGACCCACGATATCACAGTTGTGTTTCAATAGCTAGAGTCCATCCTCCATGCTTGAGAATTATTTAAATCGCCATTTCCTGCTCCCACAAATCGAATCACTATCACTATCACCAGATCTCTTCTCCCTCTTAAAACCGCCCATTTCACATCCTCGGTAGCGTCGCCACTCCGCTCACCATGAGACTCTCATCAATAGCCCTACTTTCATTCCTATCAACAGCTATCGCAGCTCCCTTGGTCCGCGGCCCTGGCGGTCGTCTTGTACAAGAAGGCGCCACTTGTACGTTGGTACAAGGACGAAGTGTATGTGATGATGGATTCGGAAATACCTTGTAAGTCAAGCCAGCCTCATATTCGAATACCATATGTGCTAATCTTTCCGTCTAGCTTCGAAGATGATCCGTTCTCGTCAAAATAAACAACCGAAACGCGGGGAGGAATGAAATGATGAGGCTTCTCACAGTGGAGGATTGAGACCTGAATAATTCCGCTCGAGGCGTTGAACTGCAGGATGGGTTGGCTAGTCCACCCGGGCCGAACAATACTACAAATAATAATGTAATAAACCCAAAACACTGACCCAAAACTCTCCGTCTTTGCCGTGTCACTGTGGATGATCTCAGCCAGTAATCCCAATCCAAGCATGATGATCTTCTGAGTGGAGTCAGCAAAATGAGGCCATCTCCACTGCGCCCAGCCGCGTAAGAAAACTTGCGGCCTGACATGGATGCAGCCTGTTCAGACCACAAATTTGTCACTTTCTATACCAATTGATCATCTCAAAGGCAAATCTGTGGATTTCTCCATTCGAATGCCTTAAGGTAAACAAAGCTGGCCGATTACGATTGGATCAAAATCTCGGCTCTGCATTCCACGTCGTTATGCATGCTGCAGCTGCACGTTGAGTTGGGCACTGAGCGCCTCACTTTCAGTCCAAAATGGAGAATAAAATCCCCAATCTCTCTGTAGATTCTTTCGAAGTTCAAGTTCATCTTGTATTAATATTTCAGAAGTCATGACTTCATCTAATTCTAGCGAGGACTTGTTTCCTGCCCTGGAGTCGCTCTCCAGGTTAATCGTGCCTCATATCAAGACTGCGATATTCGTCGCGCTTGTTTTAAACCAATTTACTATCTTCCCTGATTTTAATGTTGTTCTTTCGCAAATATCGAGCCCATTAATTCTCATCGTTGCGCTGTACTTTGGTGGCATTTGGACACTGCCTAATGGCCAGGAGAGCACCAGTAGGCTTTCTTGGAAGTTGTTACTGGGACCATTCTTTGACTTCAAGACTATCTCGAGTCGGGTCGGAACATACTTCAAAGGTGAGAATAGTCATCCTTGCCAATAGAAAGCTACTTACTGATGCTTGTGCTCATTCCAGTTGGCTCATTAATGTCTTTGGCCTACTACCTGACCCTCTACTACGACCTGCCTCTTCCCTTCCAACCATGGGTTCAATACATGTTCGTCGGCATTGCCACGACAGTATCAGCCGCTGCATACCTATTCGCGCCCATCAGCAAGATCTACGGACCTCTTCGCTTCTGCTACCTTGAACATGCCCAGACATACTGGCTTGTCGTAAATTGGTGGTCCCTCACAGCCGTTGTACCCTTCTTCTCCCCAACTCTTCTTCCCATCTTTGGCTTCTGCCTCATTAGTGTGACGGTCGGTACGTGGGTTCACATCTACTTCGCATACCGCGAGAAAGTTCGCACCATTGCCTGGACTGTCTCTGAGAATGCTGCCCGCGCAAAGGCTGCAGCTGAAGAAGCCCGGGACTTCGGATCTATGGCGAAGAAGTATGAGGAGCAGATGGTCAACGCCGCAGCTGAGGCACGACGCGATGCTGTTATTGCGAACTCAGTTAGATTGACTGACTTCTTTGACTGCGCATCTCGTGCATGGTCTGCTCTCGCTGAAGCTACCGCCCCAGCTGAAGATGCAGTCGCTCAAGCTCAAAGGGTCATCGCCTCAGCTATCATCTGCGAAGAAACCGAAAAGGTTGATGACAAGCAAAAAGCTGAGAATGAGCGACTGGCTACCTATTTCAGACAATCCGCCGAAACAGCCCACGAGCGCGCAAGAGAAACAGTCGCTCTCCTCCGCACCGCCCAAGCATCCGTCCGCGGTTCCGAAAATGCAGCACGACAAGATGAAGCCTCCCGCCGTCACGCAGAACACACCGCTGAGAACGCCTCCAACGTCGCCAAGTCTGTTAGTGACACTGTGGCGTCCATTCAAGATGCTGAGCGTAGAGCGGCGTGGGCTGGTGGTGCCGCTGCGAGGAGGGCTGAGGAGGCTGTGACTATGGCGACGAATGGGGAGATTGAAGAGGCGAAGAAGGCTGTTGCCGCGTCTGAGTCTGCTTTTCAAGCTGCTGAGGAGTCGGCTAAGATTGTTCGGGAGGGAATGGAGGCTGCACAGAGAGGGTTGCAAGAGTGGTTGCAGAGCAGTAGGCATGGGGTTTAGGTAAATAGTGGGCTATGGGAATGACGATTTTAGCTACCGGGGTGCCATGTCAGGAATAAGTCGTTTGCTAGAATCGCATTTCGCGTTTTGTATTGTATAGAATATTGGTGACATGCTTTTAAAAGCCCCACAGCTAGCTATCGTCGTAGCCAATAAGTCCATAACCCCGAGAATAAAGCCCTTGATTCATTTTCAAGCATATTACCATCAATCTTTCCTCTTAAAAAATCCCAGTGTACCGAGCATAGTCCGAAGCTAGTCGGCAAGCGGTTTGGAGGCCCGTTTTCCGTTGTCGTCGACAATCGTCTCGCAATGGTTTGGCAGGTGTGACAGCGAAGAGCATACTTGATATATGATATATCCCCGGATAAATCCCTTTCGGCTTGAGAGACAGGCTGGATATCGATCAGGGATGTTGCAAGATCCCAGTTGTTCTTTCGAACAGCGTCAGAGAGCACCCGCTCATTTGCATCCAGGAGGCCTGGCTTCAGGGACTGTCCGAAAAACACCTTTACCATGCCGTCGCACATTGACTTTGGCCAGTAATATGGGGCTAAGATACGGCCGAACAAGAATTCAACGGTTTTTTCATGCAGTTGGACAGAGCCTCCATACTCTAAGCAATGCGCCAGAATCCGCTCGACCTGCTCTATGCCATTAGTGTCTACTTCCAGCGCCTCGTCTAGGAGGAGGGTAGTATTATACAACTGCTGCTGCAGGAGAGGATTCTCATTCTTATATAAATCCATGAAAAGCAGAAACATGCTGTCTATCCAAGAAGGAAGTCTCTCTGTTGAAAGGCGTCGATCTGGAATGAAGATTCTCAAAGGCTGGTGGCGAGTGACAGCCCACTCAAATAAAAGGTCGACAAATGACCTCCCCAGGAGAGTCTTGGAGGTAACCAATAACTCTAGCTCAATCCTTTTGTCGAGTTTGAGAGTACTCAGGCTTTCGATCGAGTGAGGAGACACAAGACTTTGTGCTAGAATGGCAAAGGGAACCATGTACGGTTGTTCATGACGCTGATATCCAGTCTCGAGAAGCTGACAAACTTCTTGTGCTAAGGAATAACCGTATTCCTTGTAGCACCTACAGCCGTAACGTCCGTCAGCGCCTAATAGACGGGGAAGGTCGCTGATTCCACCTGCAATAGCCAGCCTCGCTTCTTCAACGAGGATGTAGTGGTCCAGTGGCAACTTTTTGCGGCGGAGACATTGATTATAACAGATCTTGTGATGGCTGCTCATTACCATTGCCTCTATGATTCCCGCAAGGTATTTAACGCCAGACTCCGGTGGCTTAGGGAAGTCCTCTACAATCATCATCAGCACACGGCAAGCCAGACCTCCATTGCCAGTCTGAATCGCATAAATAAAAACGTGGCAAAGGTCTCTCAGCGTAAGAGTGTTCATGAGCTGACCATGCTCAGCTACCCGCAGTGGTACAGAGATTATCCGATTTGAGGAGAGGCCAAGGAAGTGGACCTTGTGGTCAGTGATCTCACTAACACGCTTTATCCAGGCCGATTGGAACCAAGGCTCGCCCTGGGAGTATTGACGTGGCTTTTGAAGAATATGGCCTAATAGCCTCCATGTAGCCTCATTATCATCCGAATTGATCAAAAGACGATGTCGATACCAGTGACCGGAAGCATATTGAAAAAATGAATACCCTTCGATGCTCTGAGCAGGACCAAAATCACGCCTGGGATTAGACGAAAGCATAGCGTCGTTCCATTGGACCTTGACAGAAGGATGTTTGTGTGACTGTGAAGACAGAACAGCCTCACGTGTGAGCCGTCCGACGAAAAACCCGAGACTACCTCCAAGTGCTGTTCGCATTGTCTGCTCAGCCACACCGCCAATATCGATATTCTTATGTGAAGAGTCTGCAGAGGGCTTTGCGGATCCCACTGCCCTTTGGAAGTTATCAAGACTGATATATGTGATGCACAGCTCACCCATAAAGCTGTTACACTTGTCTGCGTTGAGATGAAAGTCTCTGAACTCGCCCGAATCTGGGCTCAGAAGATACTGCTGAATGGAATCGTGGCTAAAGTGGACAGTACCTGAATCTTCCACGCAGATGAGATTCTGGCACCACGTGGGCAACCGATCTATTCCACTTATGAGATCATCTTTGTCCAAAGTATGTTGCCCTATCTCGACCGAAAGAGCCTCGCGAAGTTGACCCAGGGTTAGCGGCTCGAACGATGCTTGGACCAAAGTAAATGTTTTCTCGACAATCGCTCTGTTATTTTTCATTGCTGCTATACGGCCCAGGGTGCGGTCAAATGCGGCCGGAAGATCGGCTGGGATGTCTTCCAGTGCCTTTCTGATGTCCTTGTTGGACTTTCGAGAGCAAATATCATCAATCGTAAGAAAAGCCCATAAGAACCTAATATTAGAGGCGTTGTATCAGCGAGACCGCTCAATGTCCTACACGAACATTGACTTACATCCCCCCTTCTTTTCTGTGTATAACCGTGATGATCTCCTCGACTAGATCGTCGTCACTGACTATGAGATCATTTGTTGCTATCTTGCTCCTGATGAGGTCCTCGGCATATAATTTGATATCTGAGCTTGTTGGCCCCAGCCCTGTACGAAGGCGTGTGGTCTGAGGTAGAATACGGTCGATATGATCTGAGCATGTTTCCCGGGAAGACAATAGAAGCTTGATTCGGTGGGCTTCTGGAAGCTGGTCAACGACTTCACGAAGGAATTCTAGTATTCCAACGTATCTTGCCCCATCGATCTCGTCGAGGCCATCAATGATGATAAACCAATCGTCCAGGTTCTTTGCTGCAGTTATAAACGGTATTCGCAAGGACTGGTCTGAGAACAGCGATGACGCAGCTTGGTTGAGACTGTCATCTAAATCAGACATGGCTGTTGTGTCTAATCCTTCAATCAACGGGGATGCTAGAAGCTGCTGGAGACAAGAACGGATGACGGTTGACACGGAGAGACTTTTCCCTTCGTCGAAACGGAGGAAAAAGAAGGAGGTAAATTGACGAGGCTTCGGAGAAGAGCACAGTTGTTCGATGATTGAGGATCTGTGGCTAGTTAGGAACAATTCTATTTTCAAAACTTTGAGAAGACTAGGTACTTACGCTAAGATTGTCTTTCCAGATCCAACTAAAGCTCATGTTAGAAAGAGAATTTGCTACGTATAAAGGATGACCTACTCTTCCCTGTGATATGAAGGACAGCCGTTTTGTTGGCGTTGACCCATTCTTGGTATTCCGCGGTGGAAAAGCACCACTCAGCAGTACCCATGTGTCGTTTGTTACGCATACTGTTGAATGTAGTCATGGAGTTGTAAGACGTCAAATCATGGACAAGCTTGCTTCGCTTCTTGCCTGAAAAGATGGTAAGTTCGAGATGTAATACAAAATGGATGATTGCAAACTGACCTCTGGCGTGCTGCAGGGACGCGAGTATGATGAGACTGAGTTGCAATTGGTCGATGACCCTTTCTAAGTTAGATATAATCATTATCAGATAGGCTTATAAATCTTATCTTAGGTAATTATATTAGGTAGCTAGTATATTCCCCGGATTAACTTTAAAAGAGTGGTATTTTGAGTTAATAGTCCCTATAGCTGAAGGCTCACATCACGCGCCTCACATACCATGACCCTTTCTAATCCCTATTCTGGTGTAATACCTATGCATATGCCGTGTGTAGCAATAATTCAGTTGATAGAAGTCCAAACAACGAAGTTGTGCGATATCCAAGCTCCGTTATTTCCAGCACTCCTCATGCTTCCTCCAGTACTCAAGTGCTTGATAAGGTTAGACAGAATATCTGCGCCAGCAGATGAGTTCCTAAAATTCGACTTGACGTCCAATCCTGGCAAAACCAAACCCGGAAACGAAACCGTCCTGTCTGTGATAAAGACTTTAATAACATCTCGAGCTTGGCCCTGTAAACTCAGATGGCTTGGAACTGTCATTTTCAGTTTCATCTCTTTCATGCCACGATTCTGGCCATGAGTTGGTGGTATGAGGACATAGTCGCCTCCTCCGGAAGCAGAGATCAGGTTGTTCACACCCCAAGAAGGAGCAAAGTCAAAGACAGCCATGTAGAGAGGATGGTCTGCGTGGTTCTCGATTGTGAAACCAAACGTCTCTCCGTCTGGAACTTTGAAGATTCCATTAGCTGGGGAGTCCAACATTGGCTTTAGGGTGTATTTTGCTCTCATCTCTGCAGATGGAAGCAAATTGGCCAATCCTTCAAAGTACTTGAACGTTGCGACATGTTGAAGAACCTCCATCATTTTGGGAAATGAATGTTCTAGGCTGGGGTCGAGTGTTGGCAGCTGAAGCATGTTCTCTTGTGCTTCACCGACGATTTCGTATCGGTTCAATTTGTTGATGGTCAGTTCCAACATACAGAGAGTCTTCTCATCTTTGTCTGTGATCGCCTCAGAGTATTGCAACAGTTCTGGCCTGTCTTTTGCCTTCGAATTTCGTAGCAACTCTGCCGGAAGCCATACCTTGATGCGTTGAGATGAAACAGTCGATGTCTGTGTGGCATTCAAGGTCCCTATATCTTTTATGCTAAAAGTGAAGGCTGGTGTTGACGCTCTTTTGCCTTGTGCAACTGTCAACTCTGACTCGAAAGACCAAACATTGGAAACTATGAAATTAACCCTTGAACGATAATTTCGACTCGGTGTAGCCAAAACGCTGTTCTGAACTGCGAACTCATCTCCGATCGATACTCCATGGACTTGTCCCGCCTTGATAAATATTCTTGAGCCTTCTATCTTGCATACTGGCCAAGCAGTAAGGGAGACTGGGCCCAGAAGTGCCCCAAAGAAGGAGAGGTGAGTATTGCCGTAGCGCATTGGAGTCTGGCTGCATCCTGACGCTTGCATCATAGAAACAACGGTCTCATGGAGCGATTGGTGCGACACAGCGTCATTCACATTTGCCAAGGTCGTAAGGGCCCTGAGAAGGTGGTGGGTGAGTGCACCTCGTTTCTGGGTCTTGTTGACAAGAACCTCCATGGCCTTTTCGTGTGGACCGCAAGCTGTAATCATTGTGTAACCTTCGGGATTGACAAGCCAATCTTTGCCAATTCTTGCATCGCGCCCGGGAATGCCTAGGGCGTCTCTGCATTCTCGCTCCTGTGTAGCACGGTCGGCATCAAGTGACGGGTCGTATTCCATAGCCCGGACCCGGTCGCCACGAGTCACGGCACCTGAAAAACAGCAGTCCAACGCGACAGTAACAACAAGCCCCTTGTCGACCATTCTTCTGATAGCCTGTGCCAAAAAGCGACCGCGAAAGTAGCTAGCACCATGCTCATCATTCTCATAAAGAACAAGGCCCAACTCGCCAAAGCCAGTTTCGCCAACGTTGCCTTCCGATGGCAATTGAGTACCATGTCCGGAGAAGTGGATATACACATGATCGCCCGGTTTCGCAGACTCAATGATTAAGCGAAGCTGCTTCAGAACATTCGCCCTGGTTGGCCTCTCCTCGGGTGTCTCTGGTGGATCTTTAGTGGATTGATGATCCTTGGGCACAGTGGCTGTGAGCACGGAACTATGGATAGCCGTAGCGCTGTGCTGTTCCAGATAGGCCCTGATGTCGCTAACGTCGTCGACACTGCCATGAAGATGCCGATCTTTGGGGTAATAATTGATTCCAATCAGTAGCGCCCAGCGCGATGAGGATTCTTTAGTGGCGGTCATCAGAATGATTCTTAAGTATCACAATAGGAGCATTTTTGTGTATCGTCTGATTGAAAAGGATGAGAAGTTGGACTGTTGGATGATAAGCATTGACGGTCCCTGGTATTATTGGGGCTGAGTGCATGCACAGCTGACGCCTCGCAGGCGGACCGAGCCTATAAGCTTAGGTCGCAAAGAGGCAGCTCGAGACACTAAAAAGTACAACTTCAATCACAAATGCAATTTCTTGCGACGTTTCAACCTACGGAAGAGAGTGAAAATTATTAGCATTCTTCAACAGCTTCAACATTCCTACAGTACCAGAGTCACCAGATTTTGGGCGGCAATACAAGCTTTCCTAGGAAGAAACACGATGTCTTCAACCACTTCCGATATCGAATTAGGCCAATGCAACACTACGCCATTATCGAGGATAGGTACGAACGGCAGAAGTTGGAGGCTCAGGTGGCCAAATCTGGCATGGCCATCATCTGCCTATTTCTCACTTCCTGCGTCATTGTTTTGGGGCAGGAGTGCTCCTGTAATGCAATTACCGCAAAGTAAGCAAGGCTGTCGAGGAAGTTCTTATAAGCGAGGCTAACTGCTATCAAAGTTGAGGACTACCCGAAGGGATATCCCCAATTTTCGTCGTTAATATCTTCGCATGAATCCTTTTTCGTCGCTCGCAGATTTCTGAACGTTCGTGCACGATTATTACTGCTCAAACAGAACCGTGTCGTTGAACTGGAGAGCAAGTTACACAAGATTGATAGAGATGAAGATAGGCCACTGTTTCTTGGCAGTTGTCAGCGGGATCAGAATACAGATCGAACTAAGGTTGTTGCTGAGCTCGACGAAGCGCTTGAGGATCTAGGTGAGCTCTTATTACCCACTGACGAGGGTGGTGCGGTTGAACTGACAGGTATAGACAAGTTCCTATTGAGAAGTCGGCAGATTTCTGAACTCGAGCAAGCAGACCCTCAAGCCGTGACCAATCTGCAGAATTGGGTCAATGGCACGGGATCTATAGCGCGAGCCGAGAGCAGGTTCTTGAACTACCCACTACAAGAGCTCCTAAGTACCAGTCCACGAGATGAATCTGCCATGATAGGACTTGAGAACAACGTAGCCGAGAATCTGCTCCGTGTGCGAGATTACTTCTTCCCGGTATTTCAACCCTTCCTGCACTTAGACGGTATTCCCCACCATACTGATACTCTTTCCAGAGCTACTCCCCGAAAGTTTCAAGAGACACTGCCCATATCTACATCCCTACAAGGTCAACTGCGGCTCTCATCTCCCGTGCCTTGATGATCCCAATCGTTGTCGTCATGCTACTGGCACCAGTTATACTCTGTTCATACTTAAGCAGTACATCATCACGACTCTTTGCTGTCGGCGGTGCGACGGTGTTCTTTGTCGCAATGATTTCTGGTGGAACGAGGATGAAGAGTCAAGAACTGATTATTGCGGGAGCCACGTAAGTTGCCACGATATCCGTTATGTATTTTCTGCTAACCATTCTCAGATATGCTACAGTGCTTACAGTTTTCTTATCAGAGTCATCGGGTTTACCTTCGGGCTAGACTGGATCTTCCATTCAACAATACCCTATATGATATATCTCAGCTAGTACTTGGTACAGACTCTGTCGAGATGAATTGCAGTGATAGGACTATATATGACTACATTTAATTGCTTTTTGCCAATTGAAGACCTTTGCCAATATCATGCAGTGTTCATTGATTACAAATACCATTTCTGTCTGCCTGTATCAAGCTCGAGTACTGGAGCCATGGCTCGGAAAGATGAGTTGCCGCGGAAGGTTCCGTGCCGGCCAGAGGGGCCCCCGCTGTGCTAACCGCAGCAAGTTAGCTTAGAATTATGTAGAAACCGCATAGAAACCGAAACCGAGGATCGAGACCCTCATTCCCAGTAAACCCCACAACGATAAGATGCTGACACGTAAATACGGGCATCGTCAACTTCGCCTGAACTCGTCTCGGAGACATTTCTTCACTGAAAATCGATCGTACTTCTCTCGGGGCAACATTTAGACCGCTTTTAATGCAATTGAACAACTAAAGACGTATGAAGCTTTAAAGTCAAAGGTAAAACGGGTCCCGGGTTCATGATAGACCCCGAGACCCGGAGAGTCTAACGATTAATAGAAATGGATGTCGATCCACTATCATTACTAATGAAGGTTTAATGCCGAGCAAATGAGGTCATTTATTTCATGCCTGATGGCGAAATATACTGTATAACGTTACTGTGATACTGTTTCTAGTGCCATCTATAAGAGCTGTTCGGTATCTATAACTGAACTAGAGAACCTCGCCGTTAGGAAAAAGACGAAAACAAATAAGCAAGAAACTACAAACATCATGAAGGAAGCAATCGTCAAGAAAGATACCTCCGTCGAGATCATCGACTCTCCGATTCCTAAGCCAGGCCCCGGCGACGTGCTCATCAAGGTCATCATCGCAGGTAAGTCCACCCAGACCCTATTCTCGCATCATAAATACTAAACTCTCAAGGTACCAACCCCAAGGACTGGAAGATCCCCGTTTGGCTCGGCGAAGATTCCAACACCGGTGATGACATCGCCGGCATCGTCGAAGCCGTCGGTGAAAATGTCGTCGGCTTCCACAAAGGCGATCGCGTAGCCGCCTTCCATGAGATGAGAACTCCCCACGGTGCGTTCGCAGAGTACGCGACCGCGCCATACTACACAACCTTCCATATCCCCGACTCAGTATCTTTTGAGGAGGCTGCCACTATCCCTCTCGCCGCGTACACTTCTGTCTGCGCTTTGTTCCAGGAGCTCGAGATCCCAGAGCCATGGTCACCACTCGCCAAGACTGAGACCAAGCGTCCTCTTCTCATTTACGGAGCTAGTACTGCTACTGGAGCTTACGGTATCAAGCTAGCCGCTGCTGCTAACGTTCATCCGATCATCGCGGTTGGAAGCCAGCGCAGTGCATTCATAAAGCCATTCCTTGACGAGAGCAAGGGAGACGCGCTTGTTGACTACACCGCTTACAATACTGAGGATGAGCTAGTCAAGGCCATTCAAGAAGCTTTCAAGAAGGGCGGTGCTCCAGATGGTCGATGCTGGAAGGCTTTCGACAGCGTCTCAGAAGACTCCACCGTTAGGACTGTTACGAAGGCCATCGCTGGTCCTCCAGACTCAACTGGTCGCAAGCCAAAGATGACCAATATCTTGATGAAGAAAGATGTCGAGGGAGCCGACCCCAGCGTAGATATCGTCTCCTCAATGGTTGGCCAGGTTCATGATAAGGATGAGAAGAACAAGCTCCTTGGCGTTGTATGGGGCGCAGCGTTCGCCAGGGGTCTTAGAGAGGGTTGGTTCACAGCCCATCCCTACGTCATTGGTAAGAACGGCTTAGAAGGTCTCTCTGAGGGTCTGAAGGGTTTGAAGGAGGGCAAGACGAGAGCTCAGAAGTTCTTGACTGTCATTGGTGAGACACCAGGCGTCAGCGCTTAGGTTGGAGGAAGATGCCCGGGGGCGTGTTTAATGGTCTAAGTAAGGGTTACTGTCTAATCTAACACTTTGAAGCAAGTCTATGAGCTTTTTTATCTTCGTAAACTCTTTTCATCACACGCTTAATGGTATGCATTGCATAGTTGCAGAGATTTGCTTGTGCTGTTGTAAGCACGCTTTTGACCTGATCTGGAGTCCACATGAGATTCGTTGAAGTCGAGAATGCTGCGGTCTAGAATAGGCAATCAGTAGTTAGTTATTGCATGGGTTGGTGCAGGACTGACCGTAGGGTTATAGGTTGGATTTAATCCATTTGGTAAGAGCGGACAGTAGATGATATACATATCTTGTCCGCTTTGCCTTTTTCCATGAAAGACTCTGGCGTAGTGATCTATGTATCGAGATTCAACTTCCAACGCCTGACTTGAAGTTAAGGCTGTATTGCGCTGTGGCTTGTGGAACTCTCGCGTCACATCTCTCAACTCAATGTCAAAGTCGGCAGCGAAGTGATGTAGTCTTTGCACAGCTGCACCAGTATGAATGTCCGAAGATGCATCGAACGAGATGAAAATGTCAACGCCTCGCTCTGGCCGAGCCAGAATATGATTTGGCAGATTGTTTGCCATGCCCGAGTCCATGAGTCTTGTACGTCCTTGTGCTTCCCATGGCGGAAGGGAATGCGACTGCAAGGTAGATGTATCCGGCACAGATTTGTCACTGCTGTGCAACCCTCTTTGTTGCTGATGAGCAACTCGCGAGATATACATGGAATGCTCTGAAGTATGCTCTCGCATCCCTGCAGGTCTTTCAAGGCCATAAAACGGATTGGGGTCATGTCCCGCACGAATCGGATTTCCCCAGAAGCCCTCAAAATGCTTCGACTGGAGTAAGTTGTTGAAGATAGTGACTGTTCGTGCCATTATCGTGTTCTTGGGTATAGTAACCAAGAGAGCTTTGATGCACTCTGCTAGAGGTCCCGCTGGGGCACTAGTACACTGGCCCAACAGAAGTGAGAAGGACTGCTCAGGGCGGCGATCCACCGAATGCCCAGAGATGAAGGTACGTCCCCATGCCCAAGTTGGTACATAGCGGTTGAGGTCTGGACTACCAACCTCGAGAGGTGAGATTTCGAAGTACTGGAAGATCTTCTTAGACCATCTGGTCGTAGATACTGCTGAATTCGCTGGCTCATTTCCTTCCACAGAGTCAAGCTGTCGAGATGTTGGTTGTTTCTTGACATCCCTAGCCTTTGCAGATATTGTCTTCGGCTCATACGAGTACTTCGGTACGCGCCTCACCGCTGCGAGAAGCGGCATTGGCTCTAATCCCTTGTCTATACCCGATCGCTGCCAGATCTTGGACCACTGAAATGTCGCTCTGCTCAGTCTACCCTTTGGCTCTCTTGATAGTAATTGATACGTTGCTGTAAGAGTCGAGTAAAGATCCATGATTCCCAGTCCAATGATGCTCTTCTGCGCTTTGCTGACTAGAGGACCAATCAGAAAGTAGACGCCTCGCTTGCTCCGTGCAACCATGTTCAAAGCATGTATACTCATGGGATGCGCAAGTTCACTTGCCACCGTGAGATAATGATCGACCAACCGCTGTATGTCATGCCTGGCGATGGTGTAGTAAGCCGCAAGAGTCCAACAACTTCCACTAACGCCAGCCGTCCAGGTAATGCAATCCCATAGGCCATGCTTTTTGGCTGCTAAAATAAACCCGGTGAAGCCGTACATCACCTTATAACCCCCACCTGAGCCGCCCAGCGCGATGAGAGGAACATCTGTTGGGTCAACCTTCTCACTGGGCGGGAGGTCTAAAAAGCGACGTAGCGAATCTTCTCCTTCTGATGAGATTCTCAGCTTGCGAAGCTCAATGAACTTTTGTTCTTCATGATGAAGAGAGGATCCTTGTCGAACTTTAGCATCCCATTGCAGTTCTGGATAAGTTACGACGTCCGTCTCGTCCCTCTGTAGCAGTGTCTTGACTGATGCCAAGTCAACAGCTCTTTGATACCATCTTTCAACGATATCCCTAGTCTTATGGGGCAACGATACATTAGAGGCTGGTGACGGGGTGAAACTTTGATTGCTCTTTTCCTGTATCGTAGGCAAAGACACGACAACTCGGCCGTTCCGAAAACGTGTTCTTGTATGAGTTACCCCAACCCTCGATGAAACAGGCGTCGCTTGGACAAGGGAGACCAATGAGCAGAGACAGTATGTTTTCGCATATAAATAACTTGGTGACTTGCGAACCGAAGTCAAAATGACCATTTTTAGAGCCTTCAACGGCGCATGTCGAGGATTCGAAAGAAAGTTGAGGTTTGTAAACAACGCATCTTGAATCGTTGGCGTCATTGCTGACTGATTCCCCTGGCCCCGGCAGCCAAAGAGCGCTACCACGTGGGCGTTGGTGTCCTCTAACGCTTGAGGGGCCAATTAGAGTGCGGTAGATACAGGGTAAGCTTAGTGCTATTAAACTTGACCATCCTCTCAACTTGAATTGTCAACAGCAGTTAAAACCTCAAGCTGTTATTAATGATCAGCTTACAATTTCTGTCCAAGCAATTCAGGATTTCGATCAATAACGCTCTTCTCATTTATGAGACGATCATTTTCCACTACCTCTCAGCATCTCCAACCATCCAACCGCCCATATAAAACTTGATCAGTGTTGATTCACAGAAGTGATAAGGATCTACTGCCTTGTCATGCGCCGCTTGCACGCAAAAGCTCCACGATAGACTGGTGGCCTTGTGACAACGCGGCTTGAAGAGCACTGCCGTGACTTCCTCCAACCGTAGAGACATCGGCTCCTCGGTCTATCAATAGCTTCACAATTGGCACTGAGCCCGCATACGAAGCTGCCTGTAGAGGATTACCGTACTCCCCTCCCTGAATATTAACATCAAGTCCTTTGTCAAGCAGCACCTTGACGAGTTCCTCGTTGCCTCCGAAAGCAGCAGCCTGTAAAGCATTGCCGTGGAATCCCCCATCTGCATAGATATCAGCACCTTGTGCTATCAACAGTTCGGCTAGCTGCACTTTACACGTAGATAAAGCTGCCTGAAGTGCATTGCCGTAGTAGCCTCCTTGTACGTTGACATCCGCCCCGGCGTCGAGGAGCAGCTGCACTACTTCTTCATGTCCTTCACAAACAGCTGCTTGCAGGGCGCTGCCGTCATCGCCACCTTGAGCATTGACGAAAGCACCTCTGTCAAGCAGTAATTTGACCAGCTGTTTATGACCTCCACAGGCAGCAGCCTGGAGAGCATTGCCGTGGTGTCCACCTTGAAAGTTTACGTCAGTTCCTTGGTCCATCAACAGCGTGGCCAATTGTCCATGACCTCCAGCGGCGGCTGCTTGGAGTGCATTGCCATAGACACCGCCCCGCGCGGCAATATCTGCTCCTTGGCCGATCAGAAATATCGCAAGTTGTTCGTGGCCTCCATAACAAGCTGCTTGCAGAGCGTTACCATATTCGCCGCCCTGTACCTTGACACTAGTTCCTTTCTCGATCAGTAGCTTCACTAGCTGCTCATTTCCTTTGAATGCAGCAGCCTGTAGGGCATTGCCATAGGGCCCTCCTTCTGCATGTATATCAACACCCTCTTCTATCAAGATCTCAGCTAATTCACTATGGCCACTGGATATGGCTGCTGAAAGAGCATTACCATGCTGTCCACCTTGAACATTGATATCGGCCTCTTTGGTGATTAAGAGACGAGCAAGCTGTGTATTGCCTTGGACTACCGCCGCGCAGAGTGCACTGCCATGCTGTCCGCCTCGAGCATTAACATCAGCCCCATGATCAATCAAGAGCCGTGCTACATCGATTGAGCCGCCGAAGGCAGCTGCCTGAAGAGCGTGACCGTGTTTCCCGCCCTGTGCATTGATAGGAGCGCCATTATCAATCATCATTCTAACCATCTGACCCTGGCCTTTGAGAGATGCCATTTGCAGAGGACTGCCATACTCATCACTAAGCGCGTGGATATTGGCGCCATTGTTAATGAGTACGCGAGCCACTGGCATATGGTTTCCCTCTAATGCAGCACATAAGGCATTATTGTATGTTCCACCTTGAGCATTAACATCAGCGCCTGCATCGATCAGTACCTGCACTAGATGCTTATGGCCTCTGTGGCAGGCGGCCTGAAGAGCATTGCCATATTCGCCGCCTTGGGCATTAACATCCGCACCACGATCTAGCAGCAGCTTCACCACCTGTCCATGTCCCTTATAAGAGGCTTCTTGAAGAGGGGTGTCTCCATAGACTCCACAGCGAACGTTGACGTCTGCACCATGATCGATGAGAAGCCGCACCAGCTGCTGGCTGCCACACTTTGAGGCAGCATACAAAGCGGTGCCGTACACCGGGTCTTTAATGCTGATATCGGCACCATTGTCGAGCAGCAACCTAGCCATCTGTTCGTATCCTGTAGCGCATGCCGCTACCAAGGCAGAGGGGCGGTTGTTTCGCAAGTTGACGTCGGCGCCATTTTCGATCAGCAGCTTTGCTATTTCCTGAGTATCTCCGCACGACGCTGCCTGTAGAGCGCTACCAAAACATCCGCCACTGGCATTGACATCAGCGCCACTGTTCAATAACAGCTCAACTAATTCCCTTCGGCTGTACCATGATGCTGCTTGTAGGAAACTGCCAAAATGTCCGGCATCTGCGTTAACATCAGCGCCCTTGTTTATCAGTAGCCTTACAATCCTTTGACTCCCGCGTATTGAAGCCGCAGCGAGACCAGGTGCAAAGTCGGTAGCTGGTGCAATAATGCCATTACCGAGATCAAGCAGTAGCTCCGCGAGCTCTATTGCCTCATCGCTTTCATCATCTGCATCCACAAGCGCAGCAAGCATGTCGCTCAAGTCCTTGCCCTGCAAATCAAGACTAGCACCATAACCTACAAGCAGCTTTACAACTTGTGTATGGCGTCGGGACACGGCGGCCTGCAGAGCATTGCTGATATTGGTATTTCCAGCACCATTGGCCAGTAGGTTCCTCACTACTGACTCGCAGCCATGCCAACAAGCGGCTGCAAGAGCATCGCCGTGCAAGCCGCCCCGTGCTGTGGTGTTTGCGCCACGACGTATCAGTAACTCTACCACCTTTTCGCGGCCGCTGGCCGATGCCGCCTGTAGAGCGGTGCCATATAATCCCCCTTGAGCATTGATATCGGCCCCTTGATCAAGCAGCAGCTCAACCAAACTCACATCATCCCTGGCATGACGGCCAGCTCTGTTGCCGTCGAGAGAGGAAGCTGCTTGAAGAGCGCTGCCGTATCGCCCGCTCTCAGCATTGACATCAGCGCCGTGGCTGATCAACAGCTCCGCGAGCTGGCTGTGGCCAATGAACGAGGCTGCTTGCAGGGGGCTTCCGTAGATACCACCTTTCAACTTAGTATCTGCGCCTCTTTCAATCAGTAGTTGCACTATAGGCTCGTGACCTGAAAACGATGCAGCTTGCAAAGCGCTACCGTGGATTCCACCTTGAGTATTGATATCAGCGCCATTGTCAAGCAGTAGCTGCACTACCTGTATATGGCCTTCAAATGAAGCAGCCTGGAGCAGAGGGCCATGGCTTTCAGTCTCTCCATTGACATTGGCCCCTCTCTCAATCAATAGCTTCACAATTCTCTGATTCCCATTCCGTGAAGCAGTCTCAATAGCTTTTGCAAGATTTTCGGGTAGCATGGTGACATCGCTCATGCTAAGCAGCATCTCTGCTAGCTCTACCACCTCATCATCTTCCTGGCCTGCATTCGCAAGAGCGGCAAGCGCGCCACCAAATCCCCCGTCTCGCGCCATCGGAGTAGCACCGCGAGCAATGAGAAGCTTTGCAACGCCGATGTGGCGTTTAGAGAGGGCCACTTGTAAGGCACTGCCCATATATGGCATTTGTATATTGGCGTTGGCGCCACCGTCGAGTAACAACTCCACTATCTTGTCACGGCCGTTTAACGACGCCTCTTGCAAGGCGCTACAGCCGTATACCGTTTGGTCCGCATCTACGCCATTGCTGAGCAGCAGCTTCACTATGGGAAGATGGCCACGTGCTGCTGCCAACTGGAATGCTTCCTCCAACAGGCACTTGACAGCTATGTTGTCTTTCCCTATTCCCAAGATCTTTTGGACCGTGCTGAGACGTCCTCGACCAGCTGCCCAGACGAGAGCCGAGCCGCCCGAGTATTGTATGTTATGGCGATAAAGGGAAGAATTTAACAATCCATAGAGGTAGCGATTCGTTTGCACAAAGGCATTCATGTCCTTCTCTGATGAAAAGTGCGTAAAGGCTACGCAGAGAAGATCATCCGGCAAATCCGGTAGAGTGACCATCCTAGCAATATTCGATGGTAGCTTTCTGGCTTCTTTATATCAATCCGGGCCTTTCGAAAGTGATGTAGTCAAGTAAGAACGAAACGAGAAAGCTTGCGGCTTAGCAATCCAAGTACATACTCCACCATGAATACATCTTATAACTCACCAGAAGTTTAGTCATGTTACGTTACAAGGTTTCACTAGTAACATTACTCCGTACGTATTTAAACATTGCAAATTAAAACGAGGCGCAGTAGCTCATTCCGCGTCGCGGAACATCGAGTCTAGACACGTAGCCGATCCTACACTAACCTCTCTAAGCTAAAACAAACGAGGGGCTACGGTACGCATGGGACTCTAGACAGTGCAGATCAATAAAATTTCTTTTATCAGGCAACATTGTTTTCAAAGATAAACAACTTCGCAGTCTAATATTTTTCATTCTTATGTCCTTTTGCTGAAGCTTACGTCTCATTTTATCTTCTACGTATCACGCAGTTTCTCATCGACGCCACAAGTCGGGGGTTTCCCTTATTCTTAAAAGCATCTATACGATTCATAGCCGGCGTGAATCCTTTTGATCTGATCACCAAGTGCATTTCAATCATTTCAAACCAACGACGCCACTCCTGGCCTGCGCGTATGACAGTCACCAGACGATCGAGGCGTCTTGCCGAAGTAACACACTCCTCCGATAACACCCCCAGCGACGCTGAAGCCTCTTTACCGCGTCGAGCGAAACGAGCTCGGCCAGGCTCAGTCTTATCCTCGAGCTCGGGGCGTCATGGACAGACTCTCAAACCGCGTAGCAGTCAAGCTAGACTCAAGAAATATGACCACCTCCCCTTACTCCGCGACACTCTGGTCCCCAACCTCATCTGCGTCTTTGTCGGCATGAACCCCGGGATTCAGACTGCCACGGCCGGCCATGCTTATGCTCACCCTTCTAACCACTTCTGGCGGCTGCTCCATACATCTGGCTGCACAGACCGACTTTGTCTGCCTGAAGAGGACGGTGATCTACCCCATCTTTATGCTATGGGCAACACCAACCTTGTTGTGAGGCCAACCCGAACTACTAGTGAGCTTTCGAAGCAGGAGATGGCCGAAGGGACGCCTGTGCTGGAGGACAAGGTAAGGACATACAAGCCTGAAGCTATTTGCTTTGTTGGCAAGGGAATATGGGAGGCGGTCTGGAGGTGGAGGTATGGACGCGATCCCACGAAGGAGGAATTCAAATATGGATGGCAAGATGAGTCAGAGAATATAGGCAGAAGTAAAGACGGCATTCAAGAACGGGACAACCGCGGCGGAGTGTGGGATGGAGCAAAGGTATTTGTAGCGACAAGCACTAGCGGACTAGCAGCAAACCTGTCCATGGAAGAAAAGAAGGCTATATGGAGTGACCTCGGAGTCTGGGTCAAGAGGAGAAGAGAGGAGAGAAAGCAGGAGTAATAGCGACGCATGAAGTGATACTATCCTAGTAGCAAGAAGTGTAAATGGGTAAATATAGTGAGAAGGGGAGCTCCATCATAGACTTGAGTGCGATAGATTCGACTCCCGGGTGGCCCTTCTTGCCTCCATTCTTAATCGTTGGGTTACAATTATCTAGTCGTATGCAGCTGTCGAGATCCCATCGGAACTCACTACTAACTGAATCGTTTCGCTTTCCCGTCAACATTTATAACAAACTAATCATCCTCCCGCACCCAATCCACATGATCCAACAGCCGACTGATAATACACAAAAGCATCTAGAATTCGAACTCCCATGCGTACGTAGTCACATCATCAGTCTGATAGAACGGCAAAGTAACCTGTCCGTTGCTAATAGTGTGACCATAGTTACCCAGATCCTGAGGAGAACCCACCTGGCTGTAATGCACGTCACTGCCCACAGCAAACTTCCAAGTCCTGACCTGCAGCGTTCCAGAAGACGGCAGACCCAACTTTGCCAGACCAGAGAATGTAACATCATAAGTACCAGTCGTAGGTGGATGGCAGCCAAGCAATACTCTAGCAGTGCGCGCCGTAGTATCCACCGTCGCATAAGCATCAAGCCTTCCATCAGAAGATGCAGAAGTCAAAACGCGCTGTCCCGTCATGTTGTGCGAGTAATAGTTATAAACCCACCAGTCTCCGTTGGGAAAGTATCCTGTAGAAGCGTAGTCCGAGGGATCAGACTTGGACAGAAGACTAGCGGCTAGGTCGTGAAGCTGAGTGCCTCCTAGCCAATTGCCGCGAAGACCGATAGCATTGCGGCGCTCGAACTGGGAGATCCAGAAGGCAGATCCGGCGGGGACTTGTTCATTGAACGTAGCGTATTCGTTGATGTTGATTTGGCGCTGCGGAAGACCGTATGTACTGAGAATCTGTTGCAAGACGCCGTAGCTGTTCTCAAAGTCGGAGCCTGAGCCTCCTTCCTCGTGCCATGCGTATTGATCGGGGATTGAGTCGTTGTTCTTGACGAATTGGGCCCATTGGGTCCACCAGTCATCGTTCGTTCCCGGCTCGCCTGCAAGAGTTGGCCCGGATGTCAACACGCTGTCCCCGAAGGCATCACTGAATAGACAGTTAGTTGTTGTCCCATCCGTTCTCAGAGGTATCTAGCACTTACTTGAATTGATGCCAGCCGCGACCCCACATCTGAAGCCACTGGTCAATGCTACGGCCCCAGAAGCAGCCCCCCTCCGGCTCGTTCCAGATATCAATGACCAAGCCTTCCTGCATATTGTACTTCTTGACATTTGCAATGATGGCCTGAACGAACTTGTCATAGGACGACCAGTCACCGTTATCACCTGGGCCTGGTGATGTGTCGTTATTGGAAGAACAATCAAAGCCCCAGAGGTCATTCAGCAACAAGACAAAGCCACCGTTGTGACGACGAGTGACGATGTAATTGTTATGCGCGGTTTCAAAACGCTCCTGGAAGCCAGCCTCGTCATAGCTCCATCCATGAGAGACTTGGGCACCTGCACCGCGATAGTAGTTGAAGCCAAAGCCAGAGAGAAGATCATCTGGGATCTGGTTCACATCGTCGGGTATACCGTACAGGATACCGGCAGCAAGATGCTGAGGCTCTCCAGTGTTGGAGGAGAAGTCGATGGTGGGACCGGCGCTGTCAGCAGCTACGGTGCAGACAGCAGCGAGGACAGAACAGGCCTTGATAAACCACATTGTTGAGAAGTGCTGAAAGAGAAGTCTTGGATTGGTACTACTCCACGGCAATGAGTACGATAAATGCCGTGCTTTATATAATACAGTCAATTCTCATGATCTATACACGTTTCCTGGAGAACCCTGCAATGTCGCCCCGGGCAAAAAGGTGTGGCAGCGGATAACCGGCAGTTCAGACCCTGGTAATGCGGAAGCTGTTCGTTCCCGTGACCTGTTTGCGGGGAAGATCTGCCGAGTTCTTTGGGGTAAAGGTCTAAGGCTCCCGCCGTCAAGGCGACCAAAGCGTGCCTTTTGAAGCAGTCCGGTGGGGGACTCCGGCGGGGGAGAGCAGCTAAGGAGCCTTAGCAACGTATTTTTCTGGCCTTGAGGAGCTCTCATTGAAACGCTCATATCCACCAACATCATGATTTACCCCGGACTAGCTATTCAGCCTGATTATACAGGAAGATGGAAAGGGCCTGATGTATCCCCCCGCCGGAGGTAGATGGTCATGATTGATTTTTGTAATATTGCCTTCCCCGAACTTCCCAACTACAATGATCAGCAGAAGAAAGCCCTGTTATTCATCAACTCTAGATCTGTGTGGACACAGCAAATATCTTAGCGGCATACATGTGGCAATTCATCAAATGCATCTCTATAGGTACTACAACTCCCATTAATAGTTAATGATTGATTTTCTTAAAGCTTATGGCTTCTCAACGAGACATATCAAGCAAATACACTGGAAAGTCCAATTAAAGTGGAAGACATTATAGCAATGCTATTTAAGTCAATAGCATCAGCCCCATGGACTCTCTTATCGTATAAGCAAAGGCTGTGACTGAGAGTCAGCAAAGCAACCGCGAATTACCATTTTGTTTCTTGTACCAACTCCGATTACATGTCAACAAACGATCCATACTCGAGGAGCATTTTCTAATTTGCTTTGAGTCCTCGACAAGCCAATCCCATCCGTAGCAGGCGATTCTCATTAATAGTTCAAATGCCTTCCAGTCACTTGAAAACCAGCTCATCTTAAGTAAGCATTGTTGTGTATGCATCGTTGTGACATCAGGTTTACTTCAAGGTGAGTTCGTCATACGTCATGTCCCAGTTACGTCATCCCAGACCAACATCCACCACCAGGATATAAACTGACAATCAAGCCAAGCCTTTACAAACCAACCCACCATCTAAAACACAAAATCTCATCTCCAACTATCAAAATGTCAAAACTCGTTGATGACGTCAAATCAGGCCTGAAAGGCATCCGCGGCGCAGGCGACGCTCTTCGAGGCGAAGTCCTCGACGCAACAGACCAAGCCTTCGACACCAACCCGCAACACCCAGAGACTCTCAAAGACCGCGCC
Source organism: Fusarium sp. HKF-74 (assembly GCA_021223625.1). Lineage (NCBI taxonomy): Eukaryota > Fungi > Ascomycota > Sordariomycetes > Hypocreales > Nectriaceae > Fusarium > Fusarium sp. HKF-74. Next base: position 315,943 of record JAJFAS010000010.1, read on the forward strand.
GACAACAGAACCATCGCTGAGAAGGGAAAACAAGATATGCACGGTGCTGATAACATGATTGCTCGTCGGGAGTGGGAGCACAAGGGTGCCGAGCCGCCTGCGCATGTTGGACGACGAGAGAATGAGAAGCCGTTGGCGGCACAAACGGAACCTCTTTCTAGAACGGCGGCGCATGACACGCCGAATGAGGGGTTGAGTAGGGAGGCGGAGATGGGGCATTTTGGGAGTCGAGGGACGGAGGGCGGTGTTGTGAAGGATCCTGATGCGAATTTGCCGAGGTATACTTAAGCACGAAAACAAGTCTAGGTAAGACATCGCGTTATTTGGTAAATTCTATTGAAAATATTGACTCTTGATACAGCATCTCACAACCACACTCCTCGATTGATTGTACCCGATTAGAGAAAGATGGGGACTGTTGAGTTTTGTCGGTTGACCTAGAGCATCGCACGATACTGAGACTAGTGCGACTTCTTATCGCGCTGAAATGATATATGTCATTTAAATATCATACATTTTAAAAATGGAATAGAACAATGTCACGGTTCAAGTTCACCGAAGTGACCAAGCTCAAGCATTTCGGTGGTGGATAGACCCAACCACGGGGGGTGGATTTCCAGATACGCCGCCTAGTTATGCTTAGCATTGATGCCCAACAGAGACATGATATCATGTCAACCAGTGCACCAGAATCAAGATCTGTAGCCAATAACAGCCGCAGTGCAATGTTTAAAGGATGGCTTGGGTATCGGCAACTTGAGTTTATCCGATGTCCGGATAGTATACATTGGCAAGGTGCTAACAAGGCTGGCGCTAATTTCTTATTTTCTGGGTGCCTTATCTCTCAAGCTCGTACTTTGGTCCACTGTGAGCAGAATTCAGGCTCAGAAGCGAGCTATAGTCGACACTATGAGTGGCGCGTCTTTGCCCAGTGAACGCTTCTCCTTAGTCGCATCCTTTTACGGCCCAGGAAACATCGCCTCGTGGCTCTGCATGGTGGTATCCGTCCTGACCAGTTGGTGCTTGAACGCAGAGTATCGCCGTAAAGATAGCATCAGCGCGGATCTCATTGCCGTTCTAGCAGTGCCAGGTGTTGCAGCAGGGCATGCTATCTACATGCTTTTCTTTGGCGGTTCAAACCATGACTCGATCGTGCATCTCTTTACCAGCGCAGATTCAGAAGTAGTTAAGCATGCGGCGGCTGCAGAGGCGGCGCTCGACGTATGCGAAACATTCTCTGCGATAGCACTCGTTCTAGTGTTCGTCTCCATGTTCTTCGGTCATCTAAAGCGTACACTGGCCGTCGTTGCTGTTGGCCTACTGGCCTTCTCGGCCGAGGCAGTTGTATTCACGCAGATGAGGGGAGTCAGTGTATCGGACATCAATCTAACACGTCCATTTCTCTTCAACTTCTTCGAGGTCATGGTGTCGCTAGTGGTCTTTGTGGTAGTATGGCTTACTGTCTTCAGTAGTCTCATAATGAGTCTACGGTTAGGCGCCGTTGAGGAGCCCGAGGAAGAAATAGAGATGGAGTCGGTCGATACCGAGGTCGAAATGGAGGTGAGGGCTGCCCTGAGGGGACAGGCTATGGATGTAGATTCGGCAGTGCGGTGGGAGAACCAACAACAATCCGCCATGGCACTCCAGCTCGCCGAGGAAGAAGCCCGAGATGAAGGCCCAATGCGGTATTTGACGCTGCTTTCAATCTTCTTCCTCCCCTTCTCCTTTTTTGCTACTCTAGCCTCTACAAGCACGCCCTTTGGAGTGTTTGGAGAAACCAGCTTCATACCATCGCCGAACTCGGTTGCTACCATCCTGTTCTTCGTTCCAAGAACCACGACTGGTATTACGGAACTGGACCAAATGGTGTCGCTCTGTATTGGCATCATCACCCTTCTGTTCAGCCTTTGGGACACGCTCAAATCTCGAAAGAAGAAAGAGTCGAGGGCCCGGCAAAAGACCCGGCAGCAAGCAGCACACTATCGGAGGAACTGGCGCCAAAGACGGTTGAATGCTGGGCTTAATGTCCTCCGGCAGGTAAATGATGAACTTGATGAGACCTTAGACGAAACGCGAAGACAAGAGCTCTTGGACAAGCGAAACTTAATAATGGTCAAATTGTTTAGGATAGTGGGCTCATAAGATGACCTGCGATCACAGTGGCTACTATTTTATCTCTGCCGGGTGCTTCCGGAGGAGCAAAACGCCATCAATTCGATTCGGAGTTCAATGGCATTGTTTACTGTCTAGATTTACTTTCTGTCCTAATCCTAGTTGCCACTCACAGGGCACTCTTATAGTCCTTAGCAGCACCTTCATACAGTCCACCAAAAGCTCCATACCACGTATCGATAGCCTTAGCCGCCATACCCGCCCCAATCGTATCATCACCCTTCTCAAACTTGGGCACAATCTCCCCCATAAACTCCTCCATCGTCAGAGTATGTGGCGCATGCTCCTTCTTGTTATCATCAGGATTCTCCCTCTCCCGATGAAGATTCGACTCCACCATCGGCGGGGCAATCTCAACAACGCGAATCTTGGTGTTCTTGAGTTGAGTGCGCAGGTTCATCGAGAAGAAGTGCAGCCAGGCTTTGGTGCCGTTGTATACAGGGTTGATGACTGAGAAGGGAATGTAGGCTAGACCGCTCGTAATGTTGACGATGAGTGCGTTGGGCTTGGTTTTGAAGTGAGGGATTAAAGCGAAAGAGAGATGCATTGGTCCACGGATGTTGATGTCAATCTCTTGATCTGCCTTTTCGAGGAAATCATCGTTCTTCAAAACGTCGATCGGGCGCTGAACACCAGCGTTGTTGATGAGACAGTCGAGCTCAGGGTGCTCGGTAGTGATTTTCTTGACGAAAGCGGGGATATCGGCTGTCTTGCCAGTGTCAAGAACATAATAACCCGCAGCACCGATCTCTTGACTCGTAGACTTGAGGTTCGACTCAGTTCGTCCAGCAAGAAGGACCTTTTTGCCCTTGGAGATCAAGTACTCGGCTAGTGCACGGCCGATACCGCCGCCTCCACCGGTGATGACGGCGCAGTTGAACGCGAGACCATTTTGCGACATTTTGAAGGTTTCTGAGATTTACAGCAAACTAGATGATGGTATTGTCAATTTTTGAAATGAATACTGCATTTATTGCGCGTATATATATAAAAATGATGACGGAAGTTCGGCACTGTAGTTGTACCAGCGGTGGAAACTGAGAGATGTTCGCGTCATAGGAACTAACTCCAAAATGCAAAAGAGGCTAGTGATCCAGACGACTACTCTCCACAAAATCTAAAGTCCGATAAACACGATGGGTCTGATAGCGATCGACGAGATGATAATGACGTAAAACCGACAAGTCTACGGATTTATATCTATTTTCTAAGCCGAAGCCGATCCCTGCAAGCGACATGATCTATCTCGGCGATAATGCTCATATCTTTCCTATATCCTCACAGAGAATCTTTGCTATTTTAAAATCCTGCTCTATTGCTGGACTGAAGAATGCACCAGCTTCGAGATAGTTAAGTGCAAAGGTTGTCCATTTTTTGTTGACGTCTGATACGATGTCGCGGATGTAGGGGTATGGTGAGACGCTGAGAGCGTATATGACGCATACTTGGCCGAATATTCTGAAACCTGATTAGAATTGATATCAATGAGGATGAGAGGGAGTATTACTGGCTGCAGACGAAGAACTTAAGTGGATTGCAGCTTCTCATTGTGTCTGTGACTTGAATCACGGAAGCCCATGCGAGAACAGCATTGATGGCATCGCGACATTTTCGGAGATGTCCTTCGGTGAGAGATGCTGGTCTCTCTAGGGCACGGTGGCTTTCAAGGTCAGTATATTGAGAAAATATTGTGTCAGCGTGCTTACAGTAGAGGTCGGCCGATGTGATACCTCGCAACAAAGTATCGAGCATGTAACCAAGCTGTCACAAGCGCATCAGAAGGAGACTCAGCTTGCGTTAGTGGCGACTTTGGATCAAACTGAAGCATAGGGGGGAGTCGTTCACGCCATTGCTCCAACTGTCTGATAAGTTCATCCTCGACGGGCTCAGGCGGATAATCCGCAGTAGGATCTACCACGATCAGCATAATCCCGCTATATATATCGTCCATCAAAACTTACTAAAGTGAAACAAACTATTCCTCGCTCTCGTCAAGATCAATCGATGCGCAAGCTGCGATAAGAAATGATAGTGAAAAAACGGATCATCACCTGGATATCGAAATGAGCCAAAAGATGCAATGTCCTGAGCGGAGATGAACTTTGGTAAGGCGATGTGTTCTTCGAGATGTAGGGAGTTACTAGGCGGGAGGTTAAGCTCTTGCGATAGGACGGCTTCGAACATGCTTGTTATCCAGAAAAGACGGGATTGCATGTCCAGCATCCATTCGTCGCGATCTCGCGATAAGCTAGAAGAGTTAGATGGGGTACTGTATATGGTCGAGGGTGGCTTACTTGTTCCAGAAGTAGGCGCTGCATGCGCTTGCTTTGCTGAGCATTGCCCACCAATCGATGGGTCTCAAAGCCTCGGCGTAGAACAGTCTATCAACGTCAGCTATCATCTCAAGACGCAACGTTGAATCTTACCCTGATAGCAGATAGAACTGGCAAGCTTGTAAGTCCTGCTCACACATCAAAAACCCGAACCGTTTCCTCGCCTCATTAAAAAAGTCCAATCCCGGCATATCGGCGTCCTGTCCAACATACGGACTCGACGCCGGCGTTCCAGAAAACCCAGCTTCCTGTAGCGCTTTTTGTCCCATCGACCCAAGGGCCATAACAACAAGAACGATACAGCTCTCAATACAGATCCCAAAGTTCCCATCAATCGCAACACCGAGGGTGCGCTGAAAATATGTCTTTTGATCCAGAATTGGATTCGCAAGATTAAATGTTGTGAAATAAACATCAGATAATTGTTTCAGCGTCGCAATACTTAGCTTTGACAGCCAATCTGATGAGATATCCACGGACGCAGCGTGCGGGAGTTTCGGCCGTGAAGCTTCAAGGCGGGTAGAGTATGTAGCGCCTTGCATCTGACACATCAACTTTACAGATTCAGGCAGTGCGGATTGAATCGCTGGCCAGAAAAGAACTTGATGCGCGCTGAAGGAAATAGCAGGATTTGGATCAGTTGGTGCAGCTGGTGAATCCATCGTTTCGTGCCGGAGAAACGATGGGACGCCGAGGACTTCGCTTGAGTTTGCGGGAGATCTAGGGTTGAAAGGTCGTAAAGCGGTGGCCATAGAGCGATGTTCCGTGGGATGTGAGTCGTGAGGCTTTGAATCGTCGATTTTGCCTTCTATGCGACGGAGGATGTTGACGATCATCCCGAGGGAAGCTTCATTCCTGATACTGTTAGTCTTAACATTTCGGCGAGGGAGTACGAGACTTACCGCGTTGCTTTTCTCTGGGTGAATTTACATTGAAGACCTAGGGATTTACAAAGGCCGCATGGGAAATCTTCATCACATCTTGTCTTTTTCTGACGACAGTATTCACATGCCTATCATGTTTGAGTCATCTCATCCGCAGTGAGGCGGGAGGAAGCTTACCTGTCTGGCGATGAAGCCCCTCTGTCTCTTTGAAGGAGGTCCTTCATCCGAGCCATGTGCCTCGATGGCAGGACTGGTTTCTTCTCGGTCTGCCATGCAGTATTATTGGTGTTGTTGATGAAGTGTAGTGTTGCCCGGGGAGGAATGGCAAACTCCGGCTGTGGCACGTGCAGAAATTTCTGTGATGCTTCGATAGATGCATATTTCACATGCTACATACATGGTCGCGTTCACAGTCATCTTCTTTCCTCCAGTCAGTATTAACAAACGAACAATTCAGTGCCTAGTGCAGTGGCCTAACTAATTCGTTTCTCTGTACTTCTTTTCTTTTCCGCCGACATCAAATTATCATCAGCGTAGCATTTTACGATCTCTCAGCTCGATTTTCCGCCAGTTCCATTTCCAGCTCATTGACTGCAAATACCAAGTCCTCATTGTATCTGTTAGTCTCTTTGATCTGATTTCCCGAGTCCTGGATGATGAGAAGAGTCGCAATATTGAGCGTCAGCCCGGACACGTAGGCCAGCGGGATACTAGCCGCTGGGCTCCAAGCGTATGTGGCCGCGCTCGTCAGGCTCGTCAGCAATGATAGTGTGAGCATCGTGTAGAACGTCTTGGGGAAGCTCGTCTTGATCTCATCCTTCTTATTTCTGTTAAACAGCGGCTTCACGATAACGTACAGCCCCGCGAGGGATGAAATGAACTGACTCAGCGTTGAGTAGAAGTTGCTGTCCAATGCAGGTACTGCATCCGGAGGTCCGCATAAGATGGTAGAGTAGATGGTCGGTGGCATTGCTGCGGTGAGGATCAGGACAACGGGTGATTTGCTAAGTCCAAAGAGAGTTGTCCAATGATTTTCACGTGTGTCGGGGTTGATGCTAAGGCGCTGTCGTAGCTTCGTCAATCGCCTTTCCTTGGGCTTGGAAAGGCCGTTCTCCACATGGAATGTGGCATTGTTCCCATCTCTCCCGAATGATGTCCTTTGGGTAATGCCGCCAGACGGAATGTTGGAACCGCTCGACCATGATTGAGCGCTAGAAGAATTGACGAATGGTGAGAGGTGTTTAGGACGCTCTGGCCAGGAAATTGGAATTAGTAATGGACAAAGATAAGTCAGGGTCTAACAAATCAATCTTACCTTGTTCGACACGCAACTCATCGGCCTTTGCCGCACATTCCGTCAAGCCACGATCGAACATGTCAAATGTGGCTTGAATGTCCAACAGCAAGTCTACTAGAGACGTCCCAGCCATCCAGTCAATCTGGACAAAGGACTCTTTGATACAGAGAAAAATGGGCCGAATGTGGTCAACGTTGTGCTTCAGGTCGCCAATCTTGTCGCTAAGCCACTGATGATCCTTGGCCTGATTCCTCCATCGTTCGAATACAAGAATCCATTTATATCTCCACGTGTGGCCAAATCCATTTTCCAAGTTCCCCAACATAGAGAGATTCCGTGAATGCCAAGTCATCTCAGGTACCTTCCCATAGTCATCGAATGCGAATAGAGATGCCAGCAGATTCGCTAAGGAGCGGCATTGCAGAATAACATCAGGAAAAGATATTGAAATGCATAATTCGGCGATGTCCAGTCGTGCCTCTCCCATAGCTCCAAAAACTTTCAGTATGTCTATGGCAGCCATGTCCACAAGAGTCCGATATCTCTGCTGCAAGGTGCTCTTAGCCTCGTCCTGGACTCTCTTGGCTTCATCAGTGTTGCTTCCCACCAGTAGAGGATTGGTTCCGTCTTCGATGATCCTCCCCGAGTGCTGCTGTAGTGTCGTGTCCATCGTGGGCAATATAGAGATGTGTTATTTGCAGGGGAGACTTGCGACTGAGAACTTCAATCAGCAGACAGAACTTAGTTGGCAATATAGCGAATGATTCCAAAGTATTTAATGGAGGAGGGAATCGGGAAGCTTTTTCTTGTCTCACCCTTCATTTTCAAGCTCCCAAAACTCATGCGAGTTGCCTTGCGGCGGATACGTGCCCAAGGCAGATTAAGGCAACCAGAGGTGGTTCAGCCTGCAGACGCCACGGTTACATAGCTTCACATCCTCTGTTCTATACCCACATCGCATAACAGACCGCTGTGCGATATGTGAAACATGATCTTGCTTATTGGCTACGCGTTATCGATTATGATAAGTCTTACAGCCACGGCGGCTAAGACGGATATGCTTTGGCCCAATCACATGGTCAAAGTCTGTCTCTAATCACGCAGCAGAGTTTTTGCTATATTTGGTGTTCATTCCGGTCTCCTAGAGTGTTCTTCCGTCTACAATAATATATACAATGCTTCGGCTCCATATTTACGCCTTTGTCGCAACAACAAACAACCGAGGAAACGGCAAAAGAACCTTTCCATCCTTCTGCGCAGTATAACCCTTCTTCAACTTCTTCAAATAAGTCTCAACAAAAGCTTCCTGCTCAGACTCCGATAACGGATCGAGGTACGGTCGAAGGCCAGTTCCCTTGACCCACTCAACAATACCCTCATGATTCTCCATAACATGCATGTAAGTCGTCTGCCAAATATCGAGATCAGAGCACAAATGCTTCAAACCATCCCAAATCTCAGTTGCTGAAGGAAACTGGTCCCGAGAGTAATTAGCAGCTTTGAGTTTCTCCGTCCAAGGCATGTCGGGTGCATCCGCTGTCTCTCTCATCAAAGCGTGACTCGGCTCATGAAGATTGAACGGGACCTGGAAAGCGAGACTTCCACCAGGCGCAACATGCTCAAGAAGCTTTTTCACAATCTCAATGCGTTGGCCATTAGGCAACCACTGAAAAACAGCGTTTGAGAATAGAACGTCAACAGGCTCCTCAGGCTTGTAGGTCAAAAGATCAGCGACCTCAAACGAAACATTCGGAAGAGTCTGTTTCGCCTTCTTGATCATGTCAGCTGAGGAATCAAAGCCTGAGATGTGAGCGTTGGGATAGCGCTCGGCTAACACGGCGGTTGAGTTGCCCGGCCCGCAGCCAACGTCCACGACGCGCTTGGGAGACGTGTTGGGAACACGGGCGAGAAGATCTGTTGAAGGACGGGTGCGGTCTTTGAGAAACTTGACGTATTGGTCTGCAGACCACTTGTCTTTAGATGAAGCCATGGTGGCTGAGAAGTAACGTTTTGGTTGTTGAGGGAGGAAGGTAAGAAGATGACGTCGTGATAGTGAAGCGACACGAGACATTATTTGAAGACTTGTTGATGGTGTTATCAGGCTGGGGAGTGTATCTCAGGTCTTGGCATCAAGGAGATGAGGCGATCGTATTTATACTAGTTTTAGCCAATGTCGTGACTGATAATATTATTCGGTCGCGTGCCATTTGACAGACTGGGATTGAGGTTCCTGCGAGGATGATGACTTCAGCCGAGTCGGACTCCGATTGCCAAAACCGAGAGAGTGGGACTGTCTCGGTTCGAAGTCGGGCTATCGGATGTATTTCTCGGAGACGAGCTGAACCTCGTAAATGAATAGAATTTTTACAACGATCTTCGTATGATTAATTTGGAACTTTTGAAAGGTGTATGTATTTGTATTAGACTGGATATGCATGGTTGTGGCGGTTGTGGATGCTCTCATGAGCTGTCGTGACAATAGCTCCGTCATGGACGGTATCGCTCTGAGTAAGTAGGTTCAAAGACAAGAAATATCAGTCTGTCCTATGATTTCTATTACCTTCGCGTCAACGAACTGAATGAATTTGTTAGTAGAATTTGTAAATTTGTAAAGCAATTCGGAGTCGGGAATTTTGTCCCTTCTTGTTCACAATAAGCCAGCCAATCAAATCGGAGTCACCAGTTCCGCGGAAGCAGGCACTTTACTGGGCTTACATGAGGACAATCACGATGAACCTCGAACCTCATCGCAACTTGACTAATCACTTGTTATACGACTGTTTATCTGTATTTGTCAGTTTCCTCCGCGGTCATGCTTAGTCTTGGGTCTCTTTGGCGTAGTGAGTTCGGGCAGTTATGTATTTAGAGCGATACAACCCCCATAGGAAGAAATGAATTTGACACTCTATCGTCTTTACTGGGACTTCCATCCTCATACAAACCGCGAATTCCGAATGAAGAGTTTAATCAGGATGATTACCCGCATGTTAAGAACTGGGCTGAGAATATGCTCCAGCGCCCGAGTGTGCAGAAGTTATGAAAGCTCCAGGAGGCTAAGTAGGGTTAGCAAAGCATTACTGGAAGAAGAGCTTCTGCCATCAACTGGCGAGCTACTGTTACTGATTGTAAATCGTGATGGATAAATATTGCCTTGATACGGGGCATGTTGATCCATGAAGCATGTACATGATCTGGACTAGTTGGCTCGGGTTATTTATAAATAAAATTCTATTTATCTCTATTTATATCAAGTCGAGAAAATTTTCCGAGTCTTTATATATAGGAACAAAATTATAAAAGTATTAATAAAAAAGATATACTATCCTTAAATCAAGCAATATCTCGATAAGGGCGATATTCAATTAATAATTAATGTGAATAAACAGAACTCTTCACGTCAAGCCATTTACCCTATTCCTCGCGTCGTCACGCGCAAGAACGCGTCGAGAACTTGAGCTCTCCTAGAAGCGAGCCAATCATGAACGGTTCCGGCCGCGTGGCCTAATGGCTAAGGCGCTAGATTTCGGTTTCCAGTCCCCGAATTCTCTAGAGATTCCAGGTTCGACTCCTGGCGTGGTCGATAATTCACTGGTTCATATCTTTTGCTTGTCAATTGGCCTGCGAAGATGTTCTTTTTGCTGATATGTGCGCATCGAATATGGGAGGTTGAAGATAAACTTTATTTGGCGCATAACGGTTCCCGTTGAACAACCGCCGGAAAGTCAATGAATGAGTTGATTGCTAAACTACCAGTTCCAGACCTTATTCATACTCATACTCAACGCTATACATACACCGAATGTTCTTGTTATCAGGACACCATCCATGAAAGACCAATGAATCTCCCGCCTCATTACTCGTCGCACCACCAGGCGCATCAAGTCCAAAATCCGGCGCCGCAATTAACGGCTCTTCCGCACGCGTATACGGCCCCGATACCTTATCCGCGTAAGCATACTTGACATTATACAACGGATCGCGAAAATCATGACTGCTAAAGAATAAGACATATTTCCCATTGCCAAGTCGTACGATGTTTGGCGCTTCAACGAGAACTCCGTCTTCACTACCGATGCGGTCAAAGATCTTGACGGCTTCTCCGATAAAGGTAACGCCGTCGCCTTCGATTTCTTGGAGCATGATTGGTGTGCCACCCGTTGGACCTGATGCGTCGCCTTCGATTTTGTAGATGAGATAGTTCTTCCCGCTGTCGGGGTCTTTAAAGCCGCTCGCGTCAATAGCGCCTTTGAGATCATCTGGTCCACAGACAAGAGGCTTTTCATCGTATGTATAAGGACCAGTTGCATTCTTTGAGCGCGCGACACCAATGCAATGTCTCCCAGCTTCAATCTCAGGACTCAGATAAACGATGTACTCTCCGCTGTCGGTGCGGCGAATATCAGGCGCCCATGTGTTTTCGCCTGTTGTCCAGCCTTTATCGGGGAGGGCATCTTCCTGCTGCAGGGTCCATTCGCCGAGAAGATCTTTAGCCGTGGCGACTTGAAGTTTTCGGTAGTTCTCTGGTGGACCGCCGTTTGTTGCGACAGCTACCCATGATCCATCTTCGATTTGGATGATTGATGGATCTGGAAAGTCGGCGTTGATAACTGGATTTAGTGTACCCTCGTGTTTAACGGTTAACTTTAGCGCTGATTGACGAATGGTACCCGCTGAAACGGAGTCGAGAAGAAGGCCGAGCACGGGCCAGGCGAGGCTTTGAGCGATCATGATGAACTTAATCTCGAAACTTTAATCACGGACTCTTGCTGGAAACTCTGGCATAGCTTCTACCCGTGCTTTTATACCCGAGAGGATCCAGGCACAGCCCGCGATCTGCATTGCTCACCTTGTTTCCACGTCAGTCGATCATGCCGTCAGCTGTCGATCACATCAGATTTCTCACTCTAATTTTAAAAAATAAGCAAGGGACAGCTTCCTTTTAGGGCAAATCGCTGCGCATAACTGCAGAATAAGCACAGCCTGCCATTATGGTGGATATCGCTTATAAGACAGGCGAATGATAATTCGGCTTAATTGTTGTTTTATGTTGTCTCCTTCATGCGAAGGGTTGTTTGTTGACCGCTTAAACTCGACCTGGGCTTTTGGCATGTTGACGCTCACCCTTTGGTGAGTGACAGGGCACGCAATTCAGATGTTAAGAAACAAGTTTCGTGTTGACTCAAAGTCTGATTAGATGGACTAATCTCTTGCATTATATGTATAAAAATCTTCTCGACTATGTACAACGACAGAATGGGATACGCGAATTAAGTCAGATATCTTTCTAGTGGTCTCCGTGATGTGCGGCGACCTTCGGTCTACACGCGACAGAGACGACCATTCTGGGTAGGCACACCAGGAACTTGATCCGTGACATACCACCGGTCGCTACCAACACCCTGAAGCGCATAGAACAGACCATTAGGATCGACCTTGTCTTTAATGCCAAGAAGCTTCTTATACTTGTCAGCGCCATAGTAGGACTGCTGGAAGTTAGGCTCAGTGACATCACCCTCAGAGGCATATGCACCTCCGCCAGGTGTCACATCCCTCCAGGGCTTCATCCAATCGTTTGTCAATGTCTTGCTCTTCTCAGCAACGACATCCCATGAGCTGCCCTCGGGGAAGTTGATGACAGAGATGGCCCACATAGCAGCGCCTCGCCAAGCAGGGTTGACAGCGTTGTCGGGGTAAGGGCCTGGTCCTCCTGTGATACCGAAGCCAATTACATCACCCCCCTTATCGGAAAGACCCTTGAGTGCATTGAAGGTCTTGTCGAATTTGACTGAGTCTACAAGGTTCTCACTAAGGAAGGAAACAGTTAGCTATGACCAACACGACCATGGGAAGAGGATCCTTACGTAGGGAAGAGACGGCCAGCAGTCTTGGTCTTAGCACCACCAACAGTCTCCCGAGGGAATCCGACAGACCAAGCTCCGTAGAAGGTATCATGCTCAGACGCGGTAACGTCGGGCTCGATACCAAGGTCCTTCCAGGTCTTGAAAAGAGGCGCAGTCAAAGTCTTTAACTCAGCAAGAGTATGGTTGGGCGCAAACCAAGGGAAGAAAGAAAAGATGAGTGCGTCGCCTGCTCCATGGAAGACACCCCAGTACTCATAGTTACCAGCATCGTTGAAGGTAGGAATGGCCTTCCAGTAAGCCCTGACAGCCTTCCAGAAGGTATCGTAAGAGACTGTATCGCTGGTGCCGAAAGAGAATGTCATGACGGAAGCTTTAATCTTGGGGAATGCCTTGACGGTGTATGAGGTTACGACACCATATGTGCTTCCGCCACCGCCGCTGAGGGCCCAGAAGAGGTCCGTGTTCTCGTCCTGGTTGGCAGTGACGAATTGGCCATCAGCAGTGACGACGTCGATGCTGAGAATCTATCTCGTGTCAGTGTATGCCATCAAATCTGTGCCAAGGTACTAACCTGATCGGCACCCATTCCGTAGAGAGGAGACAAAGGCGAGTGTCCGCCGCCAGCTAGATATCCTCCAGCAAAGCCCACGCTCAAACCTTCACCTCCAACAGCAGTAACACCATACTTCTCAGCTGCCTGATAAAGCTCAGCGCCAAGGACACCAGCTCCAACCTTGAGGGCAGGTCCACTATAACCCTTGGTCTTGTAGGTCTTGAAGAACTGGATACCCTTGAAGCGTTGCATCCAGATCGACAAGGCACCGGCACCGGCAGATCGACCATTAAAGTCGTGACCAGTGTTCTTGATGACCAGTCGCATGTTGAGCGACCGGGCTAGGTTGACGGCCAATTGTATGTGGCACACATTTTGCGCATCGACGACGTAGGATGGGTAGCCACCAAGGGTGCATTTTCCTGTGACTTCGTCGCCCGGTTGGCATGTGCGACCTTGGTATAGGGGCCACATGACAGAGGTTGGGTCGGCGATACTGGACAAGATTAGCTACGGAATAGGTAGGGTAGTGTAGGGCTGACTTACTGCAGAGAGGAGTTGGACCAATTGTCAGTGACATAACTACATCGAGTCTTATCGTAAACACCAAGGTTATCGTAGCATGATGCTGCAATGGGAACAGTCTTGATGAGAGCGCCACCAGTGATCAAGTCAAGCAACTTCCAAACAGGCTCCTTCGGCCAGAGAAAGTCCCCAGGAAAAGTCTTGCATTTCGTCGACGTGCGCGAACTCAGACTTCGACGCTTGGTGGAGACATTCTCAGGATAAAAGAGCGATGCATGATCGGGATCGATCTCATCAATCTGGGGAAGTGAGGCGTCCGTGAGCTGAAACGCCTCCTCAGCCAGGTAATCACCCTTGACAGTCTCGCCGACCTCACTGGTCTGCTCCGAGTCAGCAGCGTAGGCTGTGCCGCTCTGAGAAGCTAGTAGGGCGAGCAGGCTGCCCAAAAGGCTGGGAGTGATGAGCATGGCGGCGGTCTGTTTTGGGGAATGTGGGCGACAGCGGGAAGATCGATGGGGAGGAAGGTGACAGTATGCAAGCCACTCACACGAAACAGTGCTTGCTTCAATCAGAGCTTAAATGTGACATGACTGAACTTATTTGTATGAGTATACCTCCGTGAGGTGGGCAAGAGATAGCGTTATGCAAGCGTCTTTGTCAGCTCATCATAATCTCCTGTAGAACGTCTCGGTAACGCAAGATTCAGCTGGAACATGGGTTTGTGGGCGAAGGAATGTGCTATCTAGGGTGTTGCATTGGAATACTCTCCAGAACTATTAATTATCACCGTCGTTCGGTCTTTAAGCTTATGCAGCTGGGGTGAGGGGAGCGCGGAGCTGGATATGTCGGCACGGAGAACCCCTGCGTCATGCAGCTTCTCTGACAAATCGACTACGGCTTCGACAAAGACTGAGTCAGGATATATCGACGAGGATGTGCAGTAAGGATCTAGTCTTGCCCGAGAAACTGAATGTATAGAAATCATAACGGTCTTAGCATAGGGATTATAAGTGGTATCCGGGCATAGGTCAAAGTTCGAAAAGTCATCTGATGTTTTAATTTATCGTGAAGTCAATCTTGCAGAAGGACGAACATGTTCATCCAGACATTGATTGAACCCTGAGGTTTGAGGGCGCTACCACCTCCCCCAAGAGATCTAGTGTTGAAACTGGGAGAGTGTTGGTTGTGAACATGATGCCCAAGCAGCCAAGACACTGGAATCTCATCCGGTTGGCGGGGCTAAAGTAGTCAGATCAGGGATCTAACAATGAAAATCCTGGAGCTGGCCGCCTGCTCCCGTTAAAGACATCGGTTAAACGAGGTGGAGAAAGCAGCCACGGAAGATGAGGAGGGGCCAACCGGTAGTTCAAGAGCCATCAATTACCGACGTTATACTCCGTAATTGTCGACCTTTTATTCTTTGGGCATTAGCTGCGAGTTTAACGCGCTTAAGAGCTAACGATTCCAACTTTAAATTGCAAAGCTGCGCAAGTTATCACAAAAAAGGACTCGTTGCGCGCCACAACGGCCTAGAATCAGTCCCCTGCTCCGGATCAATTTCCCTGCTGGCCTCTAGAATCAATAATACAACCCTACGAGGCAGGGTTTTACCCCTCATCCCAGTTCCAGCTGCGGTCGCTAAAGAAGTAGAGAAGCACTAGAAGAGTCCAAGCCTGTAGGATCCCCAGAATGACCGACTAGGGCTTATGGCTTTTGATTTAGAGTTTGGCCCTTGTTGATAATGAAGCAGACCCTTGGTAATTTGTTCTCGCGCGACGTCGAAGGCGTTTGGAATGACCAAGTTACTGGCTTCCACGCACTCGTTGTGTCGGCTTATAGGTATAGTAATTTCCCCACCGCTGTACGATATCATTTTTTTCGTTCAATTGATCTGCGAGGCTGCCAAAATGGACCACGGCAACATGGTCTTTCGACGTGGTTATGTGCCGCTGTCGGAAATACCCACGAATTCGACGCAGCAGACTGGAATTGCGATTATTTTCCTCATGACGTCTCTTGCTTTCGTCACATGGTGCGCCCGCATGTACTCAAGGTTTAGTAAGAAGCAAATCGGTGTCGGTGAGTTCATGGCAGCCCTGTCTGTGAGATCTGTCGGTTTGACTGACTGGGTATAGATGACTGGTTCGTCACGGTCGCAATGGTAAGGTTCCCGCGCCGATCAGGTCGATCTGATGACTGATCGACATAGTTATTTTCTATCGGCCTACATGTTCCATATTACTACTGTAAGTGCTGTATGCAATACCTTGCCGAGACCGGGTACTCATCTTTGATAGTCTTCAGATACGAATACATCGGCTTCCATACAAGAGATCTACCCAAATCTTATGACGTCGAGCCTGTGTTATTTTACAACTGGATAATGCAGGTCCTTTACAACCCTATCCTGGCTCTTGTAAAGTCGTCAATTCTTTTCTTCCTTCTTCGACTTGGGGGCCACAACCGTGCTATCAAATGGGCCATCTATGGCTTGAACGCATTTAACGTGGCGTTGATGATTGCAATTTTCTTAACCGTGGTGTTCCAAACCATTCCGATCAATGCTTACTGGAATCTATCTGTAACGCCAGAACGTCAGATCGATGGACCCGTGTTTTACATCTCATCGGCTATCATCACGATTATTACAGATGTTCTTGTTCTTGTGATTCCGTTTTGGATTTTCCTGGGTCTCAAGATGCGGATCGCTGCAAAGCTAGGTTTAATCGTGGTATTTCTCATGGGCGGCGTGTAAGTACGTCACAATCACTGGATTGCAATCACTAATTCTTTGTCAGAGTAACAATCGTCGCTATTCTCCGAGTGATCGAACTGCATAAGAAGTTTTACGTCAAAGGATACGACTCTCGACACTCTCTCGGTGACACTCTAAGCAGCATCGAAGTCAACCTCGCCATCATCGCTTGTTGCGGCCCCGCTCTACGTCCACTGTTTCGCAGAATGTTTCCCCGTCTATTTTCCGGGAAAAGCACGAATGATACTGGAAAATATAACACGCCAAGTGGATATGGAAATGGCACAGCTGGCGTCTCGTCTTTTCATCTCAAGGACATGCATCGGAGCAGAACGCAGACTGAGATTCGTGGATATTCACCCAATGGAAGCGAAGAGGAGATCATGACGTATAATGGCATTCTACGGACAACTGCTGTGAGTTAGCCATATGAAATTGCATTATTTGTTAACTGACATTGTACAGGTGGATATTAAATATGGTGATGCACATTCGACAGACACTGATCAAGTGGACAAAGGCCTAAGAGGGCCTACGCCACCATGAAAAGTCTGGAGAAAAGCTCATGAGCAGACACAGTGTCTTGGAAACCTATCAAGGGTTAATGGGAGTTCAATTATGTATAGTATATTTAATGTAATGAAAAGTGCTTCGGAACACTTCAGGGCCAGTTTTACATCTTTCAATAATCTATGATATCTGGCAACCGATTGAATTGACAAGATACCCCAAGGGCTCACCGACAGCATCAATCATTTTAGTGGTTCAGGTGAGCTTCACAGGACAATGGTTTTGGGCTGAAGTACATATCATTCTGTCTCAAAGCGATCTGTAGCACGGCATTCCTAGCTAAAGCTTCCCTTCTACTAACTCTGCCAACGTACCCAGAGTAGTTTTCGTGCTCATAATGTCCAAGAAGAGAATATCTATCCGCAAAACTGCCCAGAACCACGAGCGAAACTCTGACGCGATCATGCTATCAACACCAAAATTAGGCAGCGGCTTATCCTCACTGATCTGATCTACAGGGACAAGGATCAGGTTAGAGAAGCGCGTCTTTATCAGCTGCATGGTTGCGATGCGCAGGGTAGCCGAGTCTGCAACCGGGGCAAAAACGGGTGACAGAGCCGAGGGAATGCTCTTGAACCACTCTGCTGCCGCCACAACGGCTAGATGGCCATCTTGGGGAGCCACATCCCGAGCCTCCTTTTCTGCTAACACGGAGGCTAGGAGGATAGAGGAGCGTGCTTCGTTTAGGACGCCGTGGCTGGTGACGTCGAAGCCTTGTGCACTCAGCTCGCGAATTGCAGCAGACTCTAAGCCAGTAAGTAGATGCGAGTCATCTATCCGACCATCTTGCTCGCTAATCAATGCAAGATCGACAATCTGTAAGAATGCATCTTCGTTGAGAGGCTGGATGCCTTTGCGCAGAAGCAAATTCTCGATCTCAGGGTTTTCGTGCAGATAGCCGACCTCCGAGATCATACCTAGACCAACCGAAACACAGGCCTGGCCGCGCGATCGACGCCATCGAGCAAAAGCATCAAGAAAGCCGTTGGCCGAACAGTAGTTACTTTCAGTCGCTGTACCAACAGTCCCCGAGACCGAGGAGGTAAGAAGGAAGAAGTCTGGCTCCTTGTTTTGGTCTTTTTCAACGTAGACCTGGAGCGCGTTGTGAAGGTTCCATGTTCCCCGGAACTTAGGATCGATGCCAGTATGCCAGGCCTCGTTGGACATGCTGGCGAAGAGAGACTCGGAAAGACCCATGGCTGCTTGGATCACGCCACCAATACGTCTTCCCGCACTAACACAAGCTTCAACCGCTTTCGTGACATCGGACATGTTGCCGACGTCACCGCGGACTACTCCGACCGTAGCACCGGCTTGTTCCAGCCGGGAGATTAGTTGACGTGCATTCGGCCTGTCAGCCCCCGAACGACCCAGGAACACAAATCGACGGGCTCCGCGGGTCATCATCCATCGACTCAAGCTACGTCCTAAGCCACCAAGACATCCGACAAGGAGATATACCTTATCGGGGTCAAAAGCGCTTAGATAAAGAGGTGGGGCGACCTATGAGTTCTGTTAGTTCATTTCATATCGCTAGGGCATGGGTTATGCTTACAGGGACTCGAGATTGCTGATCCTCCATCGAAATGACAATCTTGCCTACTCGATCCTTGCTCAAGAAACTTCGATATGCCTGCGCAATCTGACTAACATCAAAGACCTTGATCGGAGGCGGTTGAATCTCTCCCTCACGATAAAGCTGTAATGTCTCGCTTATAAGTCTATCCCAGGTAGACCGATGGAACTGGTCCTGGGAGTAGAACAGCTCCGACAAATCGAAGGCTGTGAAAGTGGCGTTGCGAAGGAATACGCTCATGTCTAATTTGCCAACATCAACGAGCTCACGCTTCCCAACTTCGACGAAACGTCCAAAGTCTGCTAAGCAGCGCCAGCTGTCGTGCATCAGATCGCCAACGAGGGAGTTGAGGACGACGTCGACTCCACGGCCGCCTGTTGCTTTCATGATACCTTGGACAAATGTGGAGTCGCGGGAGTTGAAGATGTGTGAAGATGGGATGGATAGCTCGTTGATGAGATACTCACGCTTGACGTCTGATCCAACGGTGGTGTACACAGTGGCGCCTATCCTGCGGGCGAGAATGATAGCTGCGATGCCGAGACCTCCGGAACCAGCGTGTATGAGGATAGACTCTCCCGATCGTAAGTGGGCACGATCGTTGAGGGCATATAGCGCAGTCGGATATATGACCAACATAGAAGGCAGTATCGCAAATTCCTCGTCAGGTGTCATCTTGTGCACACATCCAGCTGGAACACGAACTGCTGTTCCAAGATGATGAGGAGCGGATACAACAACGCGATCACCCACTGCGACATGGCTGACATCTGGGCCAACCGAAGTGACGAGGCCCGAGAAGTCAAATGCCGTAGTCATATTTCGAGTGTCCACGCGTCCGCTCATGGTATAGACATCTTTAGCGTTAAGACTAACCGCTCTCACATCGACATCAACAAAGCCAGGGTCCAAAGCTACATGAGTAGTTGGCTCTGATATTGTCTGAAAGAAGAGCGAGTCCATAGCACCAATGCGATCAATAGACAGTCGTGCTGGATGAGAACTTGCTAGCGGTTCCAAGTACCTACCGGCCTGAAGTCCTAGGCGCCGCCGGAAGAGTGAATTCAGCTGTATATCGGGACAGTATCTGCTAATATGCAAGAGGCCATCTTTCTGTATGAACTCGCAATCATCTCTGTCATGCACGCGTCCAAGGGCTTTGGTAATACTCGAGTATATCAACTCCGTATCAAGATCGACGAGTGATCCAATGTCTAGAATGGAGAAGCGCAGTGCAGGCTGTTCTAGCATCAGAGCGCGGGAAAGACCGTTCGAAAGCGTCAAGTTGGGATTTGGGGTTAGGCCTAGCATGTTTGCGCCAGTGACCCATAAAAGGTTTGTCGTTGTAGATGTTATTGAGCGCAGTCGTTCCATGTCCTGTGGGTTCATAGTCGCCAGGAATTCGTTCTCCATTTCGAGCAGGGAGATGCATATGTCGACATCGGTGATCTCTGTAGTATCTATCTCATAGAGCCCAATACTGGTGACATGAGATATACCGACCTGCTCCGACAGCATTGCTGATATAGCTTCACCAAGCTCTACAACATTGGTGGAAGCATTAACGGAACGCTTGAACGTTAGCCATTAGGTAATAGCTGATTATAGAGGGAGGCTTACCAGAATGAAGACGTTTCTGTTCGCGATGCCGGGCATATGAAAAGGACGCACGGCAAGCAAGATCTGGTTCCCGACATCCAGGACATCAAAACCAGCCAATTGCAGCTCAGTCGTGCCAACTTCGGTTGCGCGAGTGATGATGATGCTCTGATCTGATATCAAGTCATTGAGTCGTTTGGGCAGCTGATCCCAGAATTGCTTCGATGTATCGTGCTATGGTAGCTCGTTAGACAATGTTTAGCAAGAGGCGGAGTTACTTACTCTCGGAAGCAATAAAACATCAAACGGACCTCCTTCACCATCCGGCTCCAGTGATACGTCCCCATTGGCTGCCAGGGTTCCAACATGCCAGGACCGACACCTTGAAAAGGCCGTATCTTTGGACAAGGCTGACTGCCAGTGCTTTGACTTGTAGCCTAGACCGTCGCCACCTAGCTCCAGTACACGCATCCGCGGGTTCTTGTGTCCAGCGAGATCAAGAAGAGCGCTCATAACGGATAGACTCTCGTCATCGCGCACGTCCTCGGCCTGTTGGTCTACAAAGGCAGTTATGTAGTTCCTCAGATTTTCCTCGCCGTTTGGATCGAGACGCTGAATATCGGGTTTCCATATCACTCTCAGAGTTGGATTGCGCTGCGTATACAAGTCTGCTGGAGGGTTGCTGCCGCCTTGGCTAATGGTAGACGACTCGACCGCAGTTGCGTTCTTTCCGGTATACAAAGCAACTCGCAGTCCGGTGTAGTCCATCACAGGCTTGCCAGATGAATCTCGTACCGTAGCTAAAATAGATCTGCTAGAGAGACCAGTTTCTTCTGAAGCTGCTTGAATCTCAACGTCAACATCGACACCGCTTGACGGAGGCTGTATTCTGCACTCAGAAATGAACACTGGCAACCAGGCCCTCAAAGAGTCGACGTGGCCAGCCGCCGTGCTCAAAGCAGCTGTTTGGATAGCTGCATCCATGGTGATAGGGTGAAGAGTGTAAGGCGTACCGCCATGCCCGTCAAGAGTGGGCTCAAGCTTGGTGGTCCCAATTGTCTCCCGCCGACTTCGCCCTCCATCAGTTTGTAAGCTGTGAAGAGATCGAAAGTGAGGACCAAAACAGAGACCTTCTTCCTGCCATTTTGTGTACCACTTGTTCATAGACCACTTATCAAAACCATCGATCTCAGATAGCGTAGCACTGTGCTTATCTCGAGCTGTAAGAGGTTTGGTCAAACGAATGCTGCCCATACAATGAAGCATGGTTCTTTCAGCCTGCCAGGATGAGATGGAAAACTCGTGCCAGTCAGCTGAGCTGCTAGTGTTGGAGATCTTGCTGCCAGACATGGTAGTATGAAGTTCGAGATCCGTGTCCCTCGAATAGACGTCTCTCTCCTGGCTAGGAATCTGCAGCGCGGCACTAATGTTGACGTTGCGGAACTCAAAAGAAACCTCGTCTGCTGGCTTTTCCTTTGCGTCAAGGATCTGAGAAAGAGCCTCGATGGCCATGGCCATATACCCCGTTGCTGGAAAGACGATCTGATCTTCTAGGCAATGGTCCTTCAACCAGGGTATTTCGCCAAGACGCAGCAGATTTCGCCACGTGTAGTCGATATCATTTCCTGTTAAAGCGCGCGTACCAAGGAGTTCATGGCGCAGATACTTTCTGTTCCTCATCTCGTAGCTGGCTCGGGGCTCACTCCATAGTACACCTTGATTCCGCGTGTAGTCCCACGGGTAAGGAGCTAGCTCATGAATAATCCTTAAGCCATTGTTGGATAGATTGTTGACAGCATCCCAGTTCACAGAATGGCCGTGGGAGAAGAGCTTTCCGGCAAGTGTCTTGACACATTGGTCGGGGTCTTTCTTTCTGACTAGAGCTGATGAATAGGGGAGTGCTGTTTCAGTAAGTCCAAGATGTTTCCGGATCTGCTTTATCGGCCCTTCGAGGGCTGAGTGTGGACCAATTTCGATGAGATGGACATTGCCTTGGCCTGAGATCAGATTTGAGAGTGCGGAGTTGAACTGAACAGGTTGCTCCAAGTTCCGTCTCCAGTACGCTGGCATATCCGTACCCTTGTCCAAGATGCTCAGGCTCTCGTGGCTGTAGCCCACGGATGAGTGCATTGTGACTCCACCCGAAAATCTGCAAGAAATACCATTCCTTGCATCCTTCCCACCGAAGAGGGGGGTAAGTAGCTCTTCGTATAATTCACCCACTTCTTCCATCATAGAAGAGTGGTAAGCGCGACCGCCTGTTTGCAACAGCCGACAGAATCTGTTGTCACTCTCCAGAGCCTGTTTGAGTACTTGGATTCCTTCATCTGAACCACTTAACGTGACACTCTCAGAGGCGTTAACGCAGGCCACGCGGATCTGATCTTTGAGTCCTTTACTCTCGATCAACAGCTCAGCAGCTTCATCACTCAGCCCAACTGCCATCATGGAGCCTCTGGCGCTCATCTTTCCTGCAGCATACCCGCGGAAGTAAGCTACCGAGATGCCTTGAGAGGCAGTGAGCAGACCACCACAGTAAGCTGCCGCTATCTCGCCTGAGGAGTGTCCGACAACTGCGTTGCACTGAACACCCCAGCTGCGAAGTAGCTCGACAAGGGCGATTTGGACGGCTGTGCAGACTGGCTGGCTTCGCTCAACCTCATTGATCACGTTTGTGTCAGAGTCTAAGATAGTCTCCTCCAGCGTCCAGTCTGGAGCGTATTCAGGGGCGACCGTCTGAAGCACGGAGTCGAGGTGGCGGATTGTTGAGCAGAAAGTTTCAGAGCTGGCGAGCAACTCTTTGGCCATTCCTGGGTACTGTGCACCCTGACCTGTGAATACAAAGCCAATGGACAGCGGCTTCATCATAGGGAAGTCATCTTCACTGGTTGTCGTTCGAAATGTTCGCAAGAGCTTGCCGCTCTTGTCAAGATCTGCTAGAATAAAGGTTCTGTGACTGAGGTGGTCGCGCCCATGGGTGAGAGTGTAAGCCAACGAATCAATCTCGTTTGCATGACCAAGCTGCGGGAGCTTCGAGGAGATATCATCGACTAGTGCTTGAAGAGAAAACGGCGAGCTAGCTGATAGAGGCAACACTACAGATCGCTGCTGTCTTGTTATCGACATGTTGTTCATGGACGGTCTAATCGGGTGTTCTTTGCCAATATAGCTCTCGGCTGACTCAAGAATGATGTGGGCATTTGCACCGCCGTAGCCGAAGGAATTGATGCTAGCACGGCGAAGATCCCGTGGCCAGTCGTGAGCATCCTGCGCAATCTTGAGATTGCGCTCAGCAAGAACCACTGTCGATAGTAATACATATTAGTTAGCCATTGCATGTAAGGAGAGAAGAAATCTTACGTTTTGGATTGAGGTTAACGATGCCCCGAGTTGGAGGAATCTGACCCTTCTCGAAGGATTTGACAACCTTGAGCACGGATGTGAGGCCACTCGCAGCTTCACTGTGTCCGACATTTGTTTTGACCTGAATATTTGTCAGTTCCATGAAATAACACCACAGTGGATATCCAGATGCTTACTGATCCAAGTAGAAGTTTGCCGCCTGACCCTCGGTCAAAGACTCTTCCAATCGCCTCTACCTCTATAGGATCACCAACAGCAGTTCCAGTCCCATGACACTCGACGTAATCAGTGCCTGAAACATCCAAGTTGGCATCACTGTAGGCTTTACGCATCGCCAGCTCTTGGAAGTCGCTGTCGGGAAGCGATATTCCCGGCGTCCTCCCGTTCCTAGAAGAGTGTCAGGCTCGGCTCATAGACATTAGCGGCTAACTTACGCATTCAGTGCACTTCCCCTGATGACTGCCCGGATGGGGTTTCCATCTTTGACCGCAGTGGGTAGACGCTTGATGTAAATAGAATTGACGCCTTCCGCTCGACCGTAGCCATTGGCGGATTCGTCAAAGGTAAGACACATGCCTGTGGATGAAAGGACCCCGCTCTTTGCAGCAGCAATGTGAGGTTCTGGTGATAAGATCAGATTGGCACTAGCCACGATGGCGCTGTCACAGTCACCCGCCTGGATAGCTTGGATGGCTTGGTGAAAGGCGTAGATAGATGAAGAGCAGGCAGTATCTACCGACAGACTGTTCATGGTCAACATCTATCGATCTATATCAGGAGGGGCTATACATACCTAGGTCCATGGAGGCTGAAAACGTGGCTAATCCGATTCGACATGATAGTGGCGCCCGAACCGGTCGTCACATATCTATGCAGATAATCAGGATCTCTCAGCTGCAGAGGCTGATAGTCCACCGTGAAGTTGGCCACATAGACGCCCGTATTAGAGCCAGCTACAGCTTCCATAGAAGTGCCCGAGCTCACAAGACACTCATACACGACCTCGAGAATCTTGCGTTGCTGAGGATCCATGTACGTGGCCTCAAGGTTGTTGATGTCAAAGAAGGCATTGTCAAACTGTCGAACGTCTTCATCGATGAAGTAGCCTCCGGGGACATTTGTTGCGCCGCTTCGGTTGCTTTGGGGATGGTAGAAACCGTCGATGTTGTATCGATCAGCCGGGACAGGTCCGTAGGCTGACTTCTTTTGGATCATGAAGTCCCAGAGATCGTCTGGAGAGCGGATACCACCGGGCAGACGACATGCTGCATCGAAGTTAGGTTGAGTGGTGGAATAGGGGATAAAGGTCTAAAGTACTTACCCATTCCTACTATGCAAATAGGGTCGTCATCTCGAGTTACCGCATGGGTAGAGATCATTCTTTGCTCGCTCTTAGATCCCGGGCCGCTTGCACCTGTTGGAGGACTGGATGCTACGGTGATAGTCTCAGACTTGGTCATTGCGCTTGGATATGATCGACTTTTGTTTTTAATAATCGGTTTGTAGTCTTCTTCATAGAATTAGCGATCGATTCATGAGCAGATCTTATAGTATTTTCATATATTATATCTACCACTCTGTCTTGATCACTACACAGTGGGAATGCCTCATCTAATTGACATCTCCCTTACTGGAAGAAACAGTGTATTCCACGTTCATGCTCACGTATCACGTTTACACTCTCTCCTCTTTCCTCACATCAGCTGAAGTCATTACACTGCCTGCTTACATCGTGAGGCATTGTCTCCCGTCCTGAGTCTAGGTTGGCCTGTATACAGAACTAGTGATAGATGATTCAAATGTTCAAAATGAAGCTATCCGCCATCCTGGACACTAACACTTGTTGTGTATACATTTGATGGGCTGTAGATTCCAACACATCGCCAAGTATTCTACGTACTGAAAACGGCGGTCAGATACTAGATCTTGGATCGCACAATATGCATGTCATCAATGGAATCTAGATGGGTCTTTGACCATGGCCTGATGTCCAGTCAGACAGTAGAGCGGGGTCAGAGACAGGAATGACAATTAGCTTCCTGTACGAGGAGCCTTGGAATCACCGCAGTACACGACGTTCATATCTGTGCGAGTATCGATGGATCCTACAGGTGCGACCCCAAAATCTAGAACATGGCTTCGTGGAGAGTCGGCAGTTTCTCAGAAATGTTCACCTCCGCGGCCATAGTTTGTCATTTGACAGTACCAAAACGAGATATGGGGATCACGTCCCCTTGTGCATGGAACTTTTGGTGTGGTGGCTTCTCCATGCCGAGTTGAATTTGTAATCGAACCGGCAGTCATTTGTGTATAATTTCGGTGCGTTGCCAGTTGCCCTCTTGTCTAGTATACCGCCCTCTATCAAAGCCATTGAACTAACATTCTCATTCAAAACCTAAACAGCACCATTGCAAACATGGACGTTTCCGGATATGCTC
This sequence comes from Fusarium sp. HKF-74, assembly GCA_021223625.1. NCBI lineage: Eukaryota > Fungi > Ascomycota > Sordariomycetes > Hypocreales > Nectriaceae > Fusarium > Fusarium sp. HKF-74. The sequence continues at coordinate 341,869 of JAJFAS010000010.1, forward strand.
TGGTAGTTGGAGGGAGTAAGTAACGATACTGCCAAGCGATCCTGTCGCAAACTAACACAATTATCCTAGGTAGTGGTATTGGTCGGGCTTGTGCCATATCTTTCGCAAAAGAGGGGGCATCTGGTGTTCTGATAGCTGACATTGCCGTTCGCTCTGCCAAAGATGTTGTCAAAGAGTGCAAAGCCGCAGCAGTAAACAAGGGCTTTCACTGTGAAGCCGTTCCCGTTGACGTGACTCGCGAAGAATCAGTTCGCAACCTCATGAGTTATGCTGTACGGACCTTCGGACGCATTGATTACTGCGTCAACTCGGCTGGCGTGAGTAATCATTGGATACTGACCGATCGCAAGATCTGACATGCATAACTGACGAGTCTTATCTAGATCGGAGTTCGGCAAGCGGTCGACATTGCCAAGACATCTCTGTCCGACTTTGAGAGGTTTCTTGAGGTTAACACTACAGGAATGTTTCTTGTTACGCGAGAAGCTTCTATCACTATGCGAGCTCAAGAACCAGTCGCAATCCCTGCCGGTAGAGGCGTATCGCGCGGGGTGATTGTGAATCTGGGATCTGCGTCTTCCATGGTTGCAAGTCCAGGTGTCCTACCGTACACCACGTCAAAGCACGCAGCTCTCGGGTTGACGAAGAATAGCGGTCAGTCGATAACAAGAACCCTTGTCAACAAACAAAGCTGATCACTTGATAGCTCTTGATAACGCGTCGTATGGAATCAGAGTCAACTGCGTCTGTCCATCCTGGACCGATACTCCGATGACACGACAGGCCTTGGAAGGTGTACAGGGTCTTGACGAGTTTGTAAATGCCGCGGTTCCGATGGGGAGAATCGCAACGGCAGAAGAGGTTGCGGATGCTGTTATCTTCTTGTGTAGTTCGAGGGCTAGCTATATTACTGGCACAGCATTGATCGTTGATGGTGGAACAACGCTGACGGCCATGAGATAAGATACGACTCCTACTTGGAACGCGCTGCTTTGACAGAAACGGGCTACTGATTTCAGCGTAGCGTGACTTTTGTCCTTTCTAAATAGTCTTCTGTTAGTTCTTTAAGCTTATGATGTTCCGCCGTTGTGCTTGGTAGCCCGTAGTAAGGTAGATATGAAGTCCATACTTTGTAAACGTAACCAAGCATAGGTACACCGGTTAGTGATAAACAAGAACTATCAGCATCATCCACTTGTCTAACGAGAGGTACATGTGGCTTGATTCCTCGAATGGCTGGACAGCTGAGGCTAGTCTTGGTAGCCCGATTACACCTTTCAAGAGTTTAGAGGAGGGGCAAGTCGTCTTCGATGCGGCGATGATAACTTTCTACCCCTGGCACGAATAAGATATGATCTTGAGGAGAAGTATGACCGTTGTTAAGAGCACTGATAGAGAAGTGAAGAAGCCACAGCAGATTTCAAGATCAAAACCATTTGACTATCAACCAGAGTAACCAACAAGAATCGCTAACTTGAGCCAACGCTAACCGCGAGACCGAAGAAGGGAAAAAGACCAGCAGCAATCCCAGACACACCACCGGGTCATTCTGTTCTTTCTTCTCGAAGCCGAGCTGCATGAGCCCGTTGCAGCTTTTTCAAGTCAAACATTCTCCAAAGGATTGAGTCCTACTAAGAAGTCAATACTAGCTGGGACAGTATGAGTTCCATCGGGTCGAACTAACCCATATGGTTCGCCAAGCAAACGTGTCGAGAAATCTAGTCAAGGTACTGAAGCTGCCGTACCAGAACCAAGCAGACGGGCGGTTCTTCAAGCTCTCTTTGACGACGTTCTCAGCTAATTCCAAACGGTCGGTGGCATTTCCTAGAGTTGTTAGTAGGTAAGAACAGAAAAGTGTAGTAATGTTCTTCTTACTCGGCTTTCGCAAGACATGCTGCTCAAATTGCTTCGCAAGGGCGGAGTAGTAAGACCCTTGAGAGTTCAATATTTGTGAGTCCTCGTATATCAGGTCGACTACATATACCAACCTTCTGGGAGTCTTCTATGGGCGTCTGATTTTAGGATATTGGTGTTGACTTCTCCCGAGATAACCTAGAGATATTTGCATCAGCCAAGCGTAGAGTCGCAGACGGTGATATTGGACTTACATACCGTAATGACTTTAACCCTTGAAGCAGATGCACATTAGAGACCCTATTTGTATAAGGATTCACATACCTGAATGGAGCCATTTCGACCCTCAGTGTGTTAGACCAATGCTGCAGAGCAGCTTTAGAAGCATTGTATGATGCTCCGAGTATCTTAGCATAAGGACCTTTTGGTAGCTCAATGATACTAACAGCCATAAACAAATGGTATGGTCCCCCCAATGGAGCCAATGTTGACTATGGTGCCAGATCCCTCGATAAGCATGTCATGGAAATGATGCACCATGCGCATGGGTCCAAAGACATTGACATCAAACATGCGCTGCACGGAAGATACGTCTGTGTCAATAGCGGTCATGGTGTATGCAATTCCTCTGACACATTATTAGATTTGAACGACGGGACTCTGGGGGGATTGATGCGTACGCGCAGTTCACGAAGATATGGAGGTGTCCGCCGGTGATTTCTTGGATTTTGAACTTGAGCTCCGAGATGGAATCCTCAACTGTTACGTCGAGAGGCAAGCAGGTTATGCCGGCCTGTGATAGATGATGAGTTGACTCGTGGGGGAGAACGGTCGCAATGGCATGGAATGAAAGGCGCTTGTACTCCATGACGAGTGCCTCTCCGATTCCACCTTGCCCGCATCTGTACAGTATCAGTGATAATACAGTAGAGCCTTGAAGGGGATTGAATCAGTACCCAGTAACGAGAGCAAACTTGGGGCGGGCCATGATGGAACTTGTTGGGGAGAATCTTGGTAAAACTGGGAAAGATGTGAGGTTCTCAGAAAATTTGATCCCACTGAAGTTTTCTTGGGCAATTGTATAGGCAGCCGGTATACTGCCCGAAAGGATTTGATGAGAATATTATTTTTAGTTGATAGGCCTCACACTTGATGCTATCAAGCGTCTCGCACGAAGGTATACTGAGGCCCATTTCTCTCTCCCCAAGTCTATGTAGCATGAGTGGGGGACCTCCTTTCAACATGGCTGCAGATGATGGTACAAAGCTAATAATCTCACGTAAGCCACATTCTATGTAAAGCAATGTCACAAACTCCTCCTTATTTGATTTGGTGATACCGTGATAAAGGATGCTTACTATTTTGTTTGGTGTCGATGTGTAATATGTCGTGCTCCCCAAGACTTGAGTAGAGCGACAGAAGTGAAGGGTGAATTGGTGGGGGGTCTGAGGCCAGCAAGAATGGCACAACATGATATTGCGCTGGACAAGAGTTGAAATGACACGTGTCTAACCTTTGCGTACTTCCAAATACCTTGGTAGAGCAGCAGCCCTCCTGGTACGATAGAATGGTCCACGGCAGTGGAAAAGGGCAGAAAGAAAGATTTTACCACCAGAGAGTACCTAAGCCTTATGGGCTCTCCTTCTTCCACGCCACCTTTACTTCATATCCTCGATGATCTTTGAAACCCCAAAAGTCTCAAATTCACGCATTGTCTCTTGCCATAGCCTTTCACTCAAGTCTTTACCCTGGGACTTGTACCATATATCAGGGTAGCTTTCACTGTTAATAGTTTACAAAGTGATGGAAAAGGAATACGTACGGCTTGATAGTCCAATCGCTGATAAATGACCCATGGCTCTCTATACCACGCACAAGGCAAGCATCGAGATAAGTCGTTACAGCGATATCCGCAGGCCTGGCAAATATGTACTGGAATACTCCTGCGAGCTTCGCCAGGAGCGGAGAGAATTCCCGTAGGAAGGCTGTGCCCCGCGTAGTCCCTGGATTGACCATGTTCAGGAGTACATGGTTGGGGTCGATAGACTCGGCGAGCTTTGATACGAAGAAGGTGAGGAGCAGCTTGGACCTTGCATACCATACAAATTGGCTGTAACCTTGATCTCTTTCCAACTGCTCCAGTACTGGGCCCGCGGTTTCAATGTCAGCACGATATGCGAGGTCAGATCCAACAATTGTGATGACTGGAGGTCTTGTGCCAACGGTAGCCCGTTTTGCCTTCACTACAGGTAGTAGCAGGATCGTAAGGAGCGCCGTAGAAAGGTAAACAACCTGCATGGTGAGCTCACGTCCTGTAGATGCTCTAGTGAAAGATGGTTTGATCAGCGCCGCGTTGAGAATGACAATGTCGATACGTGGAAGGGCGGTGCATCGAGCCGCAAACGCGGTAACAGAATCATAAGACTCCATATCAAGGATCCAAACAGAGACTGTAGATTCGGGGAATTCCGCTCGTAAGATGCTAGCTGCTGCGTCGCCTTTTGTTTGAGAGCGCACAGCCATGATAAGATGGGAAAGTCCTAGCTTGAGGAGCTGTCGGCTTGCTTCGAAACCAAGACCAGTATTACTTCCGGTGATAATTGCGGTTTTTCCTTTGAGATCAATGGTGTTTGGTAAGGGTTTTGGGGTAGTGAATTGGCGGGATAACCAGCCCCGAAAGGTAGCCTCAAATGCAGCTTGATGCTCGAGCTCAGCGGACATTCTTACGATGGTAGTTGTGGCTCAGAGCGTATGAATTTGAATCAACAGTTGAAGGGAAGACAGTGAGCATTAATAAACTTTTATTGCCGATCTTTTTCATGGACGTAGCACAAACCCCGTAAACGTGACTCTGCATCGCCAGCCCTCTCAATGTAAGCCTTTTCCCCCGAGTCAAAATTTCACGGAGGAGGGTATAACTCTCTACAGACATAAAGATGATTCATTTATAACTTGTATTCTTCCACAATCTTTCCGTGACGGGCACTCACTTAGTGACGGGACTGACCTACGCATGGTGCGACGACATTACTGCCTATCAAGAACATATGAACATATCTTTGAGAATCTTATATGTAGCCGGGCATCTATCCGAATACCAAATTCCCAGAGAACGTAAAAGAGAATATTTATACCATTCGTTAAGGATACGTAGTAGGCAAGCCATTGTTGAAGCTGAAGACTTCCTTGGGATCCCAGATCTTCTTCAGCGCTGCCAAGCGTGGTAGGCTTTTCTTTCCGTAGATCTGTTCCAGCGTTTCGTCACCATGGGCATAATTTACAAAGGTGGTGATCTCTGGATACCCCGATGTGGCTGCTATATCTCGACGGATTTCTTCACCAAACCTAGCCAGAGCATTGTCCATCTCACTGTTGTGAATGCTCGAGGTCAAGATAAGATTTCTGTTCGCAAATATCACGTCAGTCAGGGTCAGTTGTTGCTTGTAGACATACATATATGCTGTTGTATCCCTCCTCGGAAACGCAGTCTCCTCCAAAGGAATAGCTGCCATAGCTTGATTCGGGAAGAACTCATAAAGAAGAGAAGAAGTGCGCGCATGAGGATACCGAGCGTAGAACGTCGCCAACTTGGAGGCTACAGCTTCCCAAGTCGACGCTGAGTAATTTTTCATGCTCAAGGTGTAAAGATTTCGATTGGTGTTGGGCTCACAAACAGTAACCGCAGCTCCTGCGAATGTGTTCTCCACGAGCCTGTTCCACGGAAGAACCCTCATCTGAGATGCTGTGAGGTTCATGTTTAAAATTGGTGATAACTGCTTGCGGGCTTCAGCTTCAGGGCCCTTGTAAGCCCAGTGTGCAAACAATTGGGTCTAAAGCCATTCATCAGCATTGGTGTCAAGAGAATACTGAGGTCATACCTGGTTTGTGGTTGTATTGAAGCTGTTGAGTAGCAGCGAGGATAGCGCAGCGGGTAACGGTGACATGGATTCCATGGTGCGAAAGTACTCGGACCATCTCCGAGGCGGAATGATGAATTCCGCAACAAACATGTCACCGTTGTTTGTCAGTGGATGGACGCTATAAGTGGCAGAGGTGACAACGCCAAAGTTTGCACCAGCGCCACGAATCGCCCAGAATAATTCAGGGTAGCTAGTTCTTGACGCTTCCACAATCTCGCCATTAGCGGTGATGAGACGAACCGAGATGAGCGCGTCGGCAAGTAAGCCGTAGACACCTTGAAAGCGACCAACGCCGCCGCCGAGTGTGACGCCGATGAAGCTGGGACAAGGGGCGCTGCCAGTCTCTAGTCGCGGACGCTGGTTAGTACCTGTAGCCCGAGGCCTATGGGTATTGCAACTCACGAATGTCGAATCCAGCCTCAAATAAAGGGTCAAATATCTCGCCAACGGTAACACCGGGTCCAACAGTCAAAGTTTTTGCATCTCCGTCAAGTTCGAATTCTTTGAAATGACTGAGATCAAGTGCAAGGCCGTTATGTAAGTCTCCGAGGGTAGTTGTATATCCATGACGAGCTCCCGTAGCAAGGAAGGGAATATTATGCATTGTTGCAAGTTTGATCTCCGGGAATATTAGTTTGCCAGACACTTTTCGAATGGTATGCACGTACAATCTTGGCTACATCTTCCTCTGTTCCTGGACTGATGACAGCCGCGTATGTTGGAGCACTGAATGTTGTCCATCTCTCCGTAGAAGTGAAGAAATCACTTGATCCAGCAAAGTTTATTGACGTGTTAGGTGACCATTCACGATACTCATTAGTCAAGAGATATCGCAAGTCGTTGCTGTGTGGGTGGGATATGTTAAGAGCAATTGCGTTGATAGTACTACTGTGGAAAAGGGTTGCTAACCAGCCTGTTAGCCAGACCGAATTCATAAGAGTCATTGATGACTGAAAAGCGTAGGGTTGAGTGTAAGAAACCATTTTGAACGTGTATAGACGGTAAATTGTAACTGTTGCTATGAGTCACTGTAGACTTATTTTACCATCACGTTTTAAATCATCGAAATTTTCTCTCATCTCATGTCCTCTATTCACAACCGGCTTCCGACACAAGGGCCGAACGAATCTCAAAGCTGACGGAATCTCAGCTACGCCCTACACATAATCTTTGGGGCTGGCTGAGCACAATAATAACGTGGATGAAGCCATGGCTTTTTCTTGGCGGGGCTGAGCCTCCATCGTAGCCATCGCGAGAATGAAAACGGAAGAGAAAAGTATGGTATCACTGAAGAGGCGCAAGCCCTGATTCGCAATGTGATAATACTGTATTCTTGAGCAAAAGATCATTGACTATGTAGGTTCAGTTGGCATACTGCACAGGAAGAAGAGACACCGTTAGCCAGTTGTGAAAGATCTTCAGCTGCTTAAAGAATAGATACTTTGATTCATTCTATCCCATGATTCCAACAAGGCTATCGATATTAAAGGGTATCATCGACACGAGACGAATTGCACTCCTTCTCTATGCCATATAGAGAGCACATGTCTTTCACAACCTTTTCTTCACAGTCCCGGCATCTCTAGTCTTCTTTGGACTATACTCTTCGTAGCTTGCTTGATATCTACAGATACATTAGCCTCTAGCAGCAAATGTGATGGTGGACACTCAACTTACCCCAAGAATAGCCTCCCCACCAGATGAGCAAGTATAAAGTGAAACAGCCTCAGTATCCACAGAGGCACCCGCCATGGCGGCGTTAGGAGGGTGTCGCCGCCCCAGCCAAGTAAAGCGAGCTGAAATACCGAAGGCTGTATATTTTGATCTGCGCAATCTCCCAGGTAGCCGAGGTAGTTACGCAGGAAGGCCTCATCAAAACCTCTGTCCAGGTCTTGTGGCTCTGCCCAGACTCGGAACACCAAATCCTCCCTTACGGGGGCTTCGGCCCAGAATCGGTGGCTGCAGCGCGTTGTGTCAACCCTACCGAGCTGCATCGATGGGGGAGAGAATACCGTACCGGGTTCCGGGAGTGATCTTGATGATGCCACCACCTTTGGTAAGAATACTCTTCTTTCCATTCCTGACAACAGCCAATGTTCCGCTTTCAACCCGAAAGTACTCTGTCTGGCCACAGTGAATATGTCTTCGCCACCATCAGCTATAGGTGGCATGTTCTGTAAGGTGGGACGCGCAACTTACAGTGGTGGGCCTGAGCGACCATCCTGAACAAGCTTGTTCTCCGCATAATGCGTCTCCCGTACCACAAGACGACCATCACGCTCATAGTGAAACTCGAACAGTGCTGCGCCATTTTGGGAGAGCATACGTGGCTCCGACGGAGTTTCGGTTCGTCTCACGGGTCGTGGGGAGAGCCATAGCTGCCATGTATGTACCATGTTGTACAAGGAAGACATGTAGTGGGGTGGGACAGGAGGTTTTTCTGAATCAATGAAGAAAGTGATGAGATATCATGTGAATATTGTTTCTATCACACCGCCAATAATGGGTTTGTGAGGCGTCTTATACTTCAAGTGGCACTATTTCTTGGTCATAAGCTGTTGTATCTCACTGAATGTGCTGTAGCCTTATTTTGCATATGCAGGACTGTCTTGGTAATGCTGACGCTTGCTTATTCATAAAGATTTGAAACCATTATAGACTGTGACACAGAGCACACCTGAGTCACGGATTTATGCAAGTACAGTCTGTCAAATCAGCAGTCGAGAAAAAGTTCGACGCACAGAATTGCTGGCTGTTGGCACTACATATGTTCTAGTTCTGGTGTTATGAAAGCCTCTTGTTCCACAGATATTCGGAATCCGGGTCACCATCCACGCACAACAGATGAACCCGAGTACCAGGTAAGCCTTCTCATTGTGGGTGCCTACATAGCACTGCTTCTAATTTGATACGCCCTCTATAATCTGTCTCACCCCAGCAAACGAAAACTCTTCCAAGGTGTCTTCGTACAGTCTCTCAGCAAGCTCCTTCCCCTCATCTTGATACACAATCGGTGCCATGCTGTTACCCGAAGAGGTTAGTCTTGATCTGTGACAGAAAAGGGTCGCTCACGGTTGGATCTTATCACCTTCGACGTAGTGACCATGTGTTTCCCTATGTAGTGTCGTAACCGAGTGCACAATTGTACGAGCACCGACATCACATGTTCGACTAAGCACAAGACATTCCAGCTTGTGCGCAAAACGAAGTATACCTTTTGCTTCACGAGCAAGGTTTGAGTCACCCCCGCAGAGCCCTGGGTTCGCGCAGGACAATGTAACTGAAGAAACGCGTTTCGATAAGGCGGTGAGAAATAGCTGGCCGAGGAGCTTTGTTGTCCCATAGCGCTCGCCCATATCCCATGTCTTCATAGGCTTCTTGAATGCGGGTAGGAGAGGCGTCGAGGTTCTCTCCTCGAAATTGGCCCAGGCGGCTGTGTCGGATGACACGAGGCAGATGTGACCGGTCTCATCCGCCGGTGCATTCTTCTTGATTATTGGTAGTAGTGAGATGAGCAGAAGAATGTTTGATAGGTAGTTGATTTGTATCCCCTCTTCGTACCCTGTTGGGCTGAAAGCCTCTGATACTCTGTAGATACCTGCGTTGAGGATGGCGATGTTCAGATTGTCGAGGCTCTTTGCATTTGCAACGAAGGCAAGAATGGACTGATAAGACGAGAAGTCTAGCTTCCAAACCTGAACCATGTCGTCTTTGAGGTTGCCTTCCTGGATTAGATCCTTACGAACTGCCTCGCCCTTGTTCTCATCTCGAACACCCATGATAACTTTGCAACCAAAGCCCAGAAGCTGGCGTGTAATCTCGAGACCTATTCCACCAGTAGCGCCAGTAACAAGTGCTGTTCTTCCCTCCAGGTTGACTTGATCGGATGAGACGGGTGGTGGTGTGACAAAGAGCTGCCGCCAGATGAAGCTGACGCGACTGGCACGTTTCTCAGGTGAGATGTCGAATGCATGTGCCATGATGCGTGGAGTGTCTGAAGTCAATTGGTGGGTAGAAGGGTTACTTGTGGTAAGAGTAGCTTGAGAAGAGAATGTGACATAATGAACTCGCGTTTATGAAACAGGAATGGACTTCAAATACTTGGGCAAGAGCGTGCCAACACTTGGTATCTGTCTTACAGGCAATAGCCTGTATCATGCGATGAAGGTGGTGCAAGCCAACACAAGTGATTGATGATTGGTAAGCTTGTACCTTGATTCTGCTGTTTAACATACTGGGAAGGAGATACGATGGATCTTGGTGGATCAATACCGTGATTCAGTGATTGATTGATACTACAAAGAGAAGATTCAGGTAAGATCATGCTCTGTGTTTCTATCGCGCGATTCGTGTGACCAAAACGATGTACTACTCTTTCATAATCATCGTTCATGCGTTTCATTTCAACTTGGTACTACGCTATGCGCTTGCGCCAGTGTTCTTGTGCTCCGGTGAGCCCAGATGTCTGCTTCATAATCCAAGCGGGCCCTTCCGTTACCTTATCTTTTGTGCAACTTGACTCGCGTCCTCTCTATACGCCAAGAGACTTACAACGCTGAGTTAGACAATGCTGTGCATTATTGGTGGGTGCATATTGAAGAGAAGTCGGAGAGCTTTCTATCGATTGCGAGAATGAGATGCATTGCTTCGTAGTGAGCAGTTGCATGTCGGATGCGTGCTTTAGTTGAAAGGATGGTTCTTTGGTGTATTGGATTACGCATCCAGGATGGGTCGGAGTTAGCTTTACTCAGTGGAATATATCTCTTTGGTTGTTTGAAGTAGATGTAATTCACCACCTCATCAGTATTGTATGCGATTATCGCATCATCCTCATCTGACTATTGTGCTGTATTCCAGCCCTGAACATCGCATCGGAGCTTTTGTCCATAATCAGACATGTCTTTCTCAGCTAGAATCTATCTCTTGATTCCAGTCTTGATCCTTGGCCTCTGGCGACTGAGCAAAGTCGGACGTCGCCCAGCGGGCTATCCTCCTGGTCCACCGACTCTTCCTATAATCGGCAACCTACACCAGATCCCAAACCGAAAGCGCCATATCCAATTCCAGAAATGGGCCGAAGATTATGGCCCTATCTACTCACTAATACTGGGAACAAATGTCATGATAGTCCTAAACACAGATCAGACTGTTAAAGACCTTGTGGATAAACGAGGTGGCATCTATTCAAGTCGGCCGGAGTCATACATAGGTCAAGACGTCCTCAGTGGAGGGTATCGCATATTATTTATGGTATACGTCTAAAGTACTTCATGACTTCTTGATAGCGCTAACAGTAATAGCCAGATAATGAGATCTGGAAAATGGCGCGTAAGCTTGTCCATCGCATCTTGGGAGTGACGGCGGCTCGAAGCTACATACCATACCAGGACCTGGAGAGTAAAGCAATGCTGTTTGACTTTTTAAAGAGCCCAGATGATTTCGTTGATCACCTCCGTCGATATACAGCTTCATTGACTACCCAGATAACATTCGGTTCTCGTACCACGAGCATTCACGATGAACGCTTCAAAGAGGCATTTGAGGTATGTAAACCATACTGGCCTGATGTCCGAGACTTACTGATATAACACCCAGATATTTGATCGCAGTTCAGAGATGATCGGTTCAAGAGTCCGTCGCCTTTTTGCCTTGTCAGCTTGATGCCCCCTGACCATGTCCCTTGCCCAGACAGCGGCGATACTGGATCTCATACCCGCTTTGAGGCGCATCCCAGACTTTCTCATGCCGATCAAGAAGGAGGGGCGCAAGATTCACCAGAGAGAACTGAGTCTTTTTCGAGGGTTCTACCTTGCAGCTAAGAAGGGACTCGAAGATGGTTCAGCCAAGGTACTCCCCATCATCAAGGACGACTTTAATACTGATACTTTCTCTCAGCCCTGTGTATGTGTCGACCTAGTTAAGCTGCAAAAAGAAGAAGGGTTCTCCGACACTTTTGCCTCGTATCTCAGTGGCTCACTACTTCAAGCGGGTTCTGAAACAACGGCCAGTATTCTCATCGGTTTCATCCAAGCCATGGTTATCTTTCCCGATGTCGCGAAGACTGCACAGGGCGAACTTGATCGCGTATGTGGGAATATGTTACCGAGCCTGGACGATATGCCTGATCTGCCCTATATCCATGCTTGCATGAAAGAAAGTCTGCGCTGGATGCCTGGCTTCATGCTGGGTATACCGCATGTAACAGCGCAGCATGATAGCTATCTGGGATATCACATCCCCAAGGGAACAACCGTCATCATCAATGTCTGGTCAGTATAAGCCCGAATCTTACAGCGACCCAGACTCGCCGTTCTCACACACTGACTTGCATACAGGGCAATTCACAACGACCCAAAAAGACATCCATCGCCCCGGCAGTTCGACCCCATGCGCTATATCAACGATCAGCAAACATCAATCGAGGCCGCGAATAACCCAGACCCTACCAAGCGCGACCACTACGTGTTCGGGGCTGGAAGACGCAGGTGCCAAGGCATGCACATAGCTGACCGGTCTTTATTTTTAGCTATTGCTCGCCTTTTGTCGGCGTTCGACTTTGACAGGGTCGTCAGCTCCGAGACTGGCAGGGACATCATACCAGATGCAGACGACGTCACAGAGGGTATAATGTCCATACCATCCCCATTCCCTGTCCGGATAGTTCCGCGGAGCACCAAGAGAGCAGAGGCTGTCTCTTCTGCATGGAGTCAAGCGTCTGATTTGCTAGATGAGCACGGACAGTGGAAGGCAGTTCCCGAAGATCTTCTTTGGACGATATCGGAGTCATGATACATAAAAGCATCCCACACAATTCCACGCCTCTGCACCTTCAAACTTTGTATTTAGCCCAATCCCTTACTCTACCCCCATTTCGATGCTGACCGGCGTTGAAAGATTCGTGCCGCTGGTGGGGGCTGCGTCAGATGTGATGTGTAACACAGCTGACAAGCTGAAGGAGCTGAGACAGCCTTCCAAAAGTCTGAATCTAGGACTCGGACTCCGACAAGATGTCTTCAACAGAGCTGAAACAGTTTAATGTTCTGAGTCTCAACAGGCGAAGTATTGGGGGTATTTGTTTAAGGTGGTCTTGGCTGGATTGGAGCGGGTGTCAGATCCAGAATGGCTTAGATTCTGTGTAGGAATTTATATGAATGGAAGACTGTAAAAAGGGCCTTAGCGGCTTCATTTCTCATACAATTTTACTGTTCTTGTACCAGTGAATCTCAGCTAGTCTTTGCAATACCCAATTTTGTCAAATATATTCAGATCTGAAGCTCTTGAAACCTCAATTCACAGCGTTCTGGTCCTGTACGGACCTTACTAACAGCTGACGATGATGACTCTCCGCTTCATCTTTAATCTCACGCTGCTTGCAGCACTAGCATTCGGTTCACCGCTATCTATCCCATCATATTTCCAATCAGACCATCTCACTCGTCGCGAAGTACCAGTCTTCCAAATCCAACAAGAGCTAGGCGCATTACTCTCTGAGAACTCCCTCATTCTTCTCCCAAGCAATCCTCTCTGGCTTGAAACAACAAAAAGATGGAATACAATGGCGCCGCCAGATATAAGAGTGGTGGTTCAGCCTGCAAACGAAGTTGACATCCCCAAGATCGTTAGTCCATGGTTCACGATGTAGATGCACGTTTTTACTGATCGTTTAGGTGAAATATTGCAATCGGAATAGTATCAACTTTCTCGTTGTTAATCGTGGGCATGGCCTTACTAAATCCCTTGGTGCGTTTAAGGGAATGCAGATTGACATGAAACAACTCAGGTCTATGGATATTTCCCGAGATGGAAAGTCTGCTTGGTTTCAGGGCGGCGCATATGCATATGAGGTCATACCATTTTTATGGGATCGTGGTTATGTCGCAAGTGAGCTCACATCTCAATTTTCCTTGTCACTTGCGGTACTGACAATAACGCTGCTCAGGCACCGGCTCCAATCAATGCGTTGGCCTCACGGGCCCTGCTCTGGGTGGAGGTCATGGTCGATACGAGGGTCTTTACGGCTTAGCTGGTGACAACATCATTGAGATGAAAGTTGTTTTAGCAGATGGATCGACGATCATAGTCAGCGAAAAAAGTAACAAAGATCTATTCTGGGCAATGCGAGGCGCAGGGCACAATTTTGGTATCATTACGAACCTGAAGGTCAGGATCTACCCCGCCAAAATAAAGACCTGGCACTACCATAATTACTACTGGAGTCAGGACAAGCTCGAAGGGGTTTTTAAGGAACTGAACAAGCTTCAAGATGATGGTAAGACGCCTCCACTTCTCGGTGTGGTATTTGGACAGATCTATATAGACCCATCCATCAATCGTGACGAGGTGAGTGTTGTCCCTCTATGTTGAGCTAACCTGCGACATCTGACGCGCGTTTAGGCGATCCTCTGGTTCACATTTGCCTATGCCGGACCAGCTTCCGAGGCAGAAAGACTCTTGCGCCCTTTCAACGCCATCGACGCTATCAAAGATGAGATGGGCGACGTGCCTTATCCCGAGATTCCAGTACGCCAGAACACGGACCTATCTAATTGCATTTCTGCTCGCTTCTCTTTGGCCAGCGTCATGTTGCAGACATGGAATATCACAACAGAGCGAGCGCTCTACAATCATTTCATGCGCAATGTCGCGTTATACCCTGATTTAGCAGTAACTGCCCGACTATACTATGAAGGATATGCGCATCAAGGAGTGCAGGCTGTCGATTCTGCGTCTACTGCTTACCCCCATCGTGATGAGTATCATATAGCGTACGCACTGCTCTTGCTTGCAACTATTGAATCATACTGACAGAGAAATAAGCTTCTTCGCAACCGTGGTCCCTGAGGGGTCCAATTTACTGGATCCAGCTGAGAATTGGGCTCGAGAAGCTCGTGATATGTGGTATGCGGGAGCTCCTACGCGCAAGCCGGCGACGTATATCAACTACGCTTCTGGAAACAAATATGAGAGCCTCAAGTCAATCTATGGCTACGAGTCGTGGCGACTGGCCAGACTTCGAAAGCTAAAGGCCAAGTATGACCCGAACAATCGGTTCCGTTTCTATGTTCCGATTTTATCGAATTAATGGAATGGGACATCTTTTTCGCAGAGGTCGGCAAACTTGATTCAATAGGGTTCAGTAAATGACATATGATAAGGCGTGGGTAGTTTTCAGAGAGTAGACATATGTAGCAATCTTGCTCTTGGTGTCGCTGAATTGGCACTCTCAATCTTTGAGTTATCGCCTGTCATTACAGCCACTGTTTGTTGCCAAACTGAGAAAGATAAGCGCCGCCAAAGCCACCTTCAATGCTCGCCTTTTCCCACACTGCTCTCATGTCTTTAACAGCATCTTCGGCTGTCGCTGGGCCAGTGAAATGCGGAGCATACTCCTTAAACTTGGCCATCATGCCCCCCATCGCCTCCATCTGCTGTGGGGTTGCTGTAGACTGTTAGTATACTGCTAATACCCAGGCACAACAACATACCGTGATTGAATTGGCCGACGTCAACCATACCAGGGCATACACTCATGAACAGAACACCATCCTTCTTATACTGGGCGTTGAACTTGGCGACCGCCATGTTCATGGCGGCTTTGCTGATGGAGTACAGCGGGGTAAACTCATGCTCAAAGTTGTTGGTGAATTCCAGGTCTGCTAGGCCGGTGGAGATAGTCACGACTTTCTTTTCTTTGCCTTTGAGGATAAGTGGGATGAAGAGGTTGAATAGGTGGATGTTGGCAACGACGTTGACGTCAAAGAGCATTTTGAGATCATCTTCAAGCTCCTTCGGAGTATTGCCACTGAAGGAATCAGTACCTTTGAACAGTGGTCTTTTATTCTGGGGCGACACTCACAGGGCTCCGAGAGGGTCGAACGTGTCAAATTTTGAGACGTATGCTGCGTTGGCGATGAGGTAGTCGATGCTTCCGCCAGTAATCTTGGCTGTTTCGCTCACGGCACCCTACAATGCCTGTCAGCTCTCTATCTGGTACAAAATGGATTCTGACATGTATTTTCCCTACCTTGAGTGCATTATAGTTCGTCAAGTCAGCTTGGATAACATGAATGTTGGAGCGCCGGTTGAGCTCTGCATCCTGGGAAATCTTGGTGACAGTCGAGGGCTTGTCTCGGACGATACCAACAACGGTGTTGCTATGATCGCTGGAAAGTTGGCGAGTGAGTTCGTACTGTTGGAAGCCGATTAGTGCTGTCTGGGTAGCTTTCTCGGCAAACCTACTCCGAGGCCTCTGGAAATACCAGTGATCACGTAAATCGTCATTGTTGCTGAGAAATTGTGTTGTCTGTTTGTAAGATTAGAAAAGTCTATCGCCTTCGTCTTCTATGCTGTCATTCTTCCTATCTGGATACTAGGTAGCCAATCTTTATAATATGGCTTTCTCTCAACACCCTGAGGTCTCGTTGCTATAGCAAGCGGAGTGATTCGTAATCTGCATGGCGTTTTGACATGACAAATCCCAAACTCCGCCTGGGTACCTCACACACTGCACGGAATACCCCTCTTTCCATGGTAATGAAGTGACGTACTTTGTCTTGTGTGTTGGTGGCTTGATACTTTCACATTGGTAAGCATTCTTTGTCTTATCCATGGCTACACGAGTTTGGGTCGCGTTGCACGAATACGAATGCACGCGTCATCGCCCAAGCCCATTCTTCCATTTGATTCTGTATCACAGGTACTTGTATGATGCTACTTGTAGCATGAAAGTTGTGTACTCTTCACTGTGCCTGTTCCGACTCCCGAGGGGGGCCGACGTTTGTGGGCGCAATAAGCTTCAGCTCCTATTTTGCATTGGCTTTAGATAGTTAATAGAAGTGAATGGGAGATCTCCGGTCTTTGATTCACTTGACGGATTCAAGGACGAGTTAGCAAAAAACAGTGAAACTTCAGTTCAGGTTCCGGAGGTCATATTTTCCTATCCATGATTCTTGTCGTCAGATGCTGCAACTTCTACGAAACGATAGCAGTAAACGTAAAGATAATTTTCTCTTGACAATATGAACAATCTCTGACTATAATTCTCTCTCAGTTACCCTTCTAGCGTGATTGCTCGATGAAATGAGTGTAAATGGTCCAAAGGAGTAAGCCCATCACATCGCATTGCCTACGTTATCTTGTTTGCGCCCTCGCCCTCCTCATAGTCACCATACTCCTTCATAAGCTCGCCCATATCAAACTCCAACGCCTTGCCATTAACAAAAACCGGTTCAACGTCCAACATGACAAAGAGCACACGAGCCGGCTTCTCCTTGGATGTATTTCTCCAGCGATGCATAGCACAGCGATTGATGATAACATCCCCGGGGCGAAGAACCCGGTTGACCTTTCCGTCTTCGCTCAAACTGAGCTCAACTTCGCCTTTGCAGACAGTTCCTATCCCAAGACTCAAAGCGCGATGCATGTTGGACTCACCGCCTGGTGCAAAGTCTACCATGCGGACGACACAGCCATTTGGAATGTGGAGAGAGGGCTGATCGGGGTTAGCTACATGCAGTAAAGGGAGGTTCAGAAACATACTCTATTCATTCTGGCAAATTCCAGGTCGACATTGTTCGTAAGTTCTACTGGGTTGCTGTTGCTGCTGTACATGATGCTTTGAGCACCTTCACCGTCTAGCATAACCGCGCGATGATCGCCATGATCTGTCTTGAGGCGTGTTAGTGGGAGCCTTTGACAGGTTTGGCCAGAAGAGTAGTACTTACCAGTAGAAATGTTGGCTCGCCGTTACTATCATGGCCAGTAACATAGCGGAAGGGGTTTCGGAGCCCCGGGGCGGGAAACTCAGTGCATCGATTGAAAGTCGTCATGTTTTTTACTGCTGCGTATCTCGAAAAAGGATGCTTCAGATATGGTATGAGGTAAGAGTCGTAGCCGAGAGTTGTAGATGAGGTACTTTTGGATCAAAGTAACAGCGTGAGATATGTGCTGACTTTAGCAAGAAGTCTGATGTAATATGAACTTATGATAAAACAGCAAGGGCTGATCAAGTCACGTTGATGATCTCCCAGATTCCATGAACATCTGCTCATCTTCGTAAGTGTTTTGATAAACCATGTTACATCAATTGCGGTAGTCTGTACCAGTTACTAAGATCTCACTCCACGGCACGCGGGAAGCATGAACGGGCATCTCAGCAGTACAATATGTAACTGCTTACGTGCACAGCATCGCGGTTTAACTCGGCTATCAAAACACAAGCGTTGTCTATGCTGACTGGCGTTCTTCGTACAGCATCTCGCGTCTCTCTTGCGTCCTGTTCATGCAACAATCAGCTTACATCTAGCGGTGTAGAAATGTCTGTAGTGTATTGCTTCCTTGGCCTGATTCCTCGGCAACGGGTATTGAATCTACCCGGGTGCCCGATTCCATAGCTTGGTGGCAGGTGATCTAGTAAGTGGTGAGACCTTGTTGGCAATGACAGCGTGGATATGTCGCCAAACCTGACCCCAATAGCAATGTCGCCAGCATCACGAGTGATGAGTGGTCTAGAATAGCTACACAAGGACTAATTGCAAAAGGCTGATTAGAAATCCAATGGGGTGAAAATCGTCAGTCTACAACTCGGAGATCTTTCATCCAGTGCGAGAAGGATAAACCGGTAGTAGAACAACTATACAGGATACATCTCTTGACAACCCCTTCTTCGTCAAGCATTCAAGAACTGAATCTTCCAGAGTTCAATCTCCATCGCCACTTAACCTCTAGCACGAAATCCGTATATGTCGCAAAATGGCAGACAATAATTCTTCAGCTGCACCACAGACTCCTGAGTACTATGTTGGCAGCTTTCCTGCCCCTGGTCTACGCCAGATCGTCAGACACATCACTGGTCACCGTGAAGATGGCAAAGCCCATTTCCTAGCCTCCGACCACGGCGAACACTATCGCTTCATGGGTGAGAACAAAGCTGTGGCAAATATCATCTACTCCACCCAAGAAACACCCGTCAATCTCAATGAAGACGTTGATGTCGTGAAGTCAAAGCAGGAGGAGGTAAGCTTCCCCAAACTGTTATAAACTTTAGTCACTGATATCCCATAGCCTCCCTTCCACTACCGTAACGGGTCTATCGTCCGCATGATTGACTTTGGCCCTGGTGTAGAATCGCCTTTCCATCGGTCTCTGACTATTGACTACGGAATCGTCATCGAGGGAGTCTTCGAACTGACCCTCGACTCTGGAGAGATGCGTATCATGCGTCAGGGGGATGTCTGTGTCCAAAGGGCTACTGCGCATAAGTGGAAGAACATCACCGGGAACGAAACCATGCCAGGACGTATGATGTGGATCCTGCTTGATGCTAAAGAGCTCACTGTAGGTGGAAATAGTGTGGAAGGGTATCTTGGGAGTTTGGAGAAGGAGTATCAGGGTCGAGGCCACTATTGAGATAATCCTGAGCGATCCGTTAGGCAGATGAAGTGTGCCAGCAGAGAAGTCGACAAGCCAAGCCTATAGCAACAGACTTACTTTTTAGACTTCCCAAGCTTAGTATAAGAAGCTGTAGCTTTGGCAATGCGCATTGCAGACTAGTGCCTTCATTCTTATGTATTCTCTCCTTGCCACAAGTCCTTCGGGTAGATTGATGAGCAGCTGATCAAGAACAAAGAAGGTTCCACTTGGCTAACGGTTATCCACTTACTGGGTTCCCAAAGGATGTTGACCGTTCTACTCCGTATCAGTAAGCTTGATAAAATTGATTGATGGTTGAAGCTAATAATATCTGACGAGGCATATCAATCCAACACATCAGAAAAATCACAATGAACCTCAAATTTACTAGTAGAAGGCGATAGGCATGCTTTTTTTATCTCGCACCGACGTTGTTCCGCCTACTGTGATGGCTGCGGGCGCTAGTGAGGAGTCGGTGTAAACTCCGATGGCTCCAATTGGATCACGGAGCAAGCTAGAATCCTAAGATCATTCTACCATCATAGAAACACGCTCTCACTCCTCGATTACTTGGTAAAAGTACCAACAGCACACAAGCAATGCCTCCGCTAAGGCCCCTCCTCCCCTCCTCGGCGAGAGATAGAGAGCAACAGAGACCATCACCACTGAAGGTAGCTCGGAAAAGACCGCCAACATCATTGGCATGCGAGAAGTGTAGACTACGCAAGACGAGAGTGAGATGAAAGCCCGGAGCTTGACTGATCTTGATCTGACAACTCTTTAGTGCGATGGCACAAAGCCTTCGTGCCGCTCTTGCACGCGACTCAAGGTAGAGTGCGTGTATCGCATGCCGACCGATGAGATCAGGACAGAATTGGAGGGCACCCGAGAGAGGGAATCGACATACGCTGAACTCTTCGAACTCCTCAAGGTTATGAGCGATGAAGATGCCGCAGAGACACTCAGGCGATTAAGGTCCGGTATGGACGCGGCGTCTATTCTCAGCCACGTCAAGAACGGACAGCTTCTCATCCAGCTCTCGTTGTCTGCTGATACCACGCGCCGCTACGAGTTTCCGTACATATCTGTGATACCTAGTCACTTGGTGATCCCGGGTAATATGTATTTGGACTCTCTACTCTCCCACGCGACACTGCCGGCATCAGCCTTGCACGCGATCCGGGAGACGGGAAATCCTTCAGCTACTGCTGGGCAGATAGCCCAAGGAGAAACGGTCGACCGAAATCCAGATACTTCTGACAATCACATCACCTACCTAGTGCCATATCACGCTGCTCGGATGGTAGAGCCTATAGTCGACAAGATTAAAGCTAGGCCATGGACCAGAGTCATTTCTGACGACCAGCTACTAAGACGGCTCATCTGTGCATACTTTTACTACCCGCATCCATGCGGGCCTTTCATACAGAAAGACCTTTTTCTCAAAGACATGGCAGCGGGCAGAACGAGGTTTTGTACCCCGCTGCTCGTCAACGCCATGTTATCACTAGCGATCGTAATGCATTCTCCTTCACCATCATGGATTCAGAACTGACCCCTTCCTAGCAAAGCGCCCTTGATGTACCAGATCGATCCAAGATGTGGCTTTTTGAATCGCTCTCATATCGCTTCATGGCCGAGGCACGACGGTTATGGGATATCGAGTCTTGCAAAGAAAGCTCTATACCGACCATCCAAGCGGCCATGATCATTAGCTATACCACCACTAACAACGGCATGGACCAGGTTGGAGCACTGTACCTGACACGGGCTCTCGAGATGAGCAAAAGTCTAGACTTGTTCGGATCTACAACGCACCCGGGTGATCCAGAGCTCGATAAGGCTCGTGTCTTCACAGCATGGGTTTTATACTCGTGGCAAGCTTTGTTCAACTTCTCCTTCTTCCGTCCACCTCCGATCACGAAACCTCCAGTTCTATTGCGCCCAGACGCGAATCTTAGTCCGGAGTGGTATGGTGAAGTCTGGATGCAGTATCCTCATACTCCTACGCGCAATCGTCTACACGTCGGGCACAAGCTCCAAGCTGAGGTTCAATTGAGACATATTATGAACGAGCTCGGTATTATGATGTTTGGTGACTCGCCACAACCTCCTACCATTGATCAGATCGTCGGGATTAAGAAGAAGCTCGATAACTGGAAAGACAGACTTCCAGAGTGTCTCCGGCCCAAGAACCTCGTCTTTCCACTTCATCTATCATTACAGCGAGTACCAACGTGGCATCAAGGCGTATATCCGTATGCTAATCTCTTACAGCGTTCAATACCAACAACTAGTCATGGGATTCATGCAGATCGTCTTGAAATCCGAGCATAAGGACAGTCCCCAAATTCGGGAGGCATGTTCAGGAAAAGCACCTGAAACAGTCCTCAACGAAGCCAAGATAATGCTTGAGACGATCATGAGGCTCTACTACACGCGACACAACTTTGAGTTCTACGACCCATGGATTGCATTTGCTCTAACAGCCATCGGCAACGCAGTCATAGCAGACTTGGCAGAAGGAAGCGACGGTGATCTGCAAATCAAAGCCGGGCATCGCTCAACACTCATCCTCGCTGCGCAGGGCTTGAGCAAGCAGGCCCAGAATTACCATGTTAGTAGACTTTTGGCGATCCAACTCCAGAAAGCGATGAAACCGGAGGATCTGCAGTTGGTGCAGACTCATACCGTAGCTTCTCATGTTAAGGATGATGAGCAGGCTCTTATCGCGGAGCATTCGGATAGTTTGTGGCCGATTCCGGGGCTAGTGGCTATGAATGAAGACCCGGAGAGGACTAGGCTGAAGAACCTGATTGCCGATGTTCAAGACCTTGATTTACAATCTGCATAGTCGAGGGTATCGGTCTAGCAGTTGAGGGAGGGAGACCTTGGGAGCAATCAACTCAATCGCAACATGGCCATCACGCAGTGTGAAAATAACATGCATAATGCTTAAAGACTATTTAGTATTAACAACTGGAACTGCAAAATAAGAGCGGAAAGGTATAGACGCTACCGTTGGCGCTATTGAATCGCGTTAGTGGGCGACTCAGATCCAGACTCTCGGGAAAGCTGTCACTATGGCGCTAGTGATCGAATTTGAGATTACAGAGCGGAAAGGTTGTCGAATAAGGAGTAAATCTCGGTAAGTTCCTGATATGCATTCTAGGCACTAGAAAGTGGAAGCAGCAGAGCATGCTTTCTTTACGAGGTCCCGCTATCAAGTGGGATCGTGATGCTCTGTGCAATTGACATGGGGGAGAGGATAAGTGCCGAGTTCGAAGTTCCCTAAATTATTTAATAAGAGTATATCATCCGAATTGACTAAGGCAACCTGTTCCAGAAAGGAATTCGTAGTCGATCACTGTCTGTCACCCAATTCGTGAGTCACTTCTCGATATGTTGTTCTCCTCACAGCGCGATCACGATGTTGGCATTGACGTCAAATCTCAGGGTCCACAACTAACACCAATCCAGGCACCAAAACACTAAACACTAATAGTTCAACTACCGGGCCCAAAAGGCGCAGGCTGAACGTCTGAACACAGAAAACGCCACACTGCACTATCGAAAACCTTCGGCATCACCAATTCCGCAATAGGAGTCTAAACGCCTACAAGACAAATGAGATTCCCATGTGGCTTTTGTAAAACTTTCCCTCTGAAGCTTCGACCGTCCAACTCGGTCTGTCATTCATTTGTTATTGATTTGGTTCACCCATACGCTCACTATGCGCTCCTTCATCGCCATCGCGGCTCTAGCCATTTCTGGCGCCGTCGCTGGTCCTTGCAAGCCTCGAAACACTGAGACTTCTGCTTCTGTTGCTTCAGAGACTTCATCTGCTGCTGTTGAAGCTACGACTCTTCTTGCGCCTCCGGCCGATTCTATCATTACCAACACTTGTACCGGTGGTGGCCTTACGAGCCTCGATCCTTTCGTCACTGACGGTGATGTCACTCTTAACACTGACAAAGGTTACAATCCTGGCGGCGGAAGCTCTGATAGGAGCTGCGCTTCGCTTAGTGCCAGTTCTTCTGGAACGCGCAAGCGTCAGACTCTCGGAGAGATTGCGGCGCTAAAGCAGTTGCTCACTGGTCTGAACGTGCGAACTCAGTACACCGTTCAGTTCTTCTACCTCGTCTTCACGCCTCCCCAGGCGACAACTTCGTGTGTTCTCGAGGCTTTCATCGGTTCTACAAAGTTCTTCACCACTAGCATTTTCTCCAATGGCGCTAGCGTCAGCTATAACCAGGTCCTGGTCTCTACTTCTGCCCCTGCTACACAGGGCTTCTTGAACATCCAGACTACCTGCTCTGCTGGAGGTTCGGCTATAGTGCTTGTTGATTCTATCTTCATCTCTAACCAAGTTACTCCTGAGAACATCAACGACTTTAGACTTGACTTTGGAGGCGGTGATATCCGTGAGCCTGTTAATAACACTCCTACTACCCGGATTGCTCCTACTACGCAGCGTGGACCTGCTACCGAGATATTCCCTGGCACTCAAGGTAGTCCCGCTACACAAACTGCTCCTGCTACCCAATCTGAGCCTGCCACTCAGAGAGGCTCTGCTACTGAAGCTCTTCCGACCACACAGAATGGACCTGCTACCCAGAAAGGCCCTTCTACTGCCACCAATGTTCCTAACCAGGAACCTACCACCGCCCCTCAAAACCCAGGCACCGAGTCTACTCAAGGAACCGTCATCCCCACCGAAACAGCTGTCAACGGAGCGACCACTGCTGTCAACCCCAACGATGCCACCACTCAGACAGTCAATCCCGGCTTCCAGACCAGCACTTCATCGAACGGCGGTGCCTCGACTGATGCCAACTTTGCTTCCACCACGACTCGTCCAGATACCCAGCCTTCCACTCCTACTCCCGGTTCCCAAACGGTCACTGCATTCGACCCTGATACTACCATCGGTCCTCTCAACAACGCCGCTCCTCCTCAGGATAACTGCGTCGGCACCAACCTGATCCCCAACGGTGACTTTGAGTCTGCATCAAGCGGCTGGCAGATCTTCGGAAACGCTGGTATCACCTACAACGGCCAGTTTGGTCCCCAAGCCCGTGCCAACAGCGGCAACCTCGCCATGTAAGTTCCCCCACCTCCCTTCTTCATTACTAAACTAACAACTCCCAGGGCTATCCACTGGCCTCAAAAAGACGGCGTCAAAGCCGGTTTCAAGCGCACTATCTCCGGCCTCGTGCCCGGCCAGACATACTATCTCGGCTACGGCCACCACACGGGCAACGGCGCCCATCTTCCCTACTACGAGTGTGACATCCTCATCAAGTTCGACGGTGTCAACTTTGATGACTTTGATCCTTTCTACGACCCTAATGCTTGGTGGCAGTACCGCAACCGCATGAACTTTGTCACGCCTACGCATTCTACTGTTGAGCTTTCGTTTGTTCTTACTTGCAAGAGTAACCCTGCTGCTTTTACGCTTCTTATGGATGATGTTTTCCTTTCTGCTTGTCAGAAATAGACGGTGCTTTAGAGGGTAGGCTTGCTTATAGAGTAGATTTAATAGAGCTTTCATGATCCTCTCTCCCCAAGTCTTGCAACTTTCCAGTGTCTTATAGGTGTGATGTTGAGGACTGTCTATTTCTTCTTTTGCTCCCACGCAACTTCCACGCCAAGACTTTCGTAGTGTTCTGCCAACGTAGCAATGTCTTCTGATTCAATCGTAATTGCGACGAGTTTGACTTTGTGAGCCTGGATCAGTTTCCACCCCGCCTTTCCTTTGCCATGAATCCTTTCAAGGTCACGGCTGAGCGTCTCAAGCTTGAAGTGGTTTGGCTCCCCAACGACATGCACAATTCCCGGCTCTTCAGGTGCAGACATTGTGACAATTGAGGTATGAAGGTTTGAACGGATGGGGCTGTAAATTTATTCGTGGCGGTACAAAGAGAGGTTTATGTTTTCTCCAGCCCACGCAGTCGGCTCGAGAGTAGTTCGTAGCTGCGTTTGAGAAGCATTTGGTTCAGTAGCAACGAATAGATGTCAATTCCCAACAGCCTTTGACGCATGAATCAGGGACTACACCTAATTCGCCTCTGAATCTCGCCCCTCGGTGATAAAATCTAGCATTTTGAGTATGAACTCAGGCGACGTGCGCGTCAGTTCCAAATCTCCAAGCATTTCCCTCAAGCCGACAAGGTCAATGGTTTCAGATGTAAACATAACTGAATCGCCAGCCAAGTGCCATTCTGCTTTGGCCTCTCCATAAATTATTTCCAAAGCAACATCGAGGTATTCAAGGTTGAGAATCTCATCCTTCGGTAGGAAATATGCATATCCGATGCAAGTGGTCATTTCGATGATAGATTGCCCTTGGCGGTGAGTGTATGTTTGCTTGTTGTTCGTTGCTCTTGTGCGACATGAGGAGGTTCGGTTGCGGGAGGTTATTTTATTCTTATTCGCATTGCTTGAGGCAATGTGAATGGCTTCATTTGAGCCTCGGCCTCTGATTGTGAGAAATGGCTTGAGTTGAACAACTGTTTGCCGCAGCGTGATTGACAAGTTTGTTACCCGCTGCGAAGTCGAGTTGCGCGTCACGTCTCGTATTGTCGTCGATGTAGTGACGGCATTTGTCGCTCGTCAATGTTCCTCCCCGCTGTGATCGAAAGTCAAGTCATTGTGCCCCAGAAGAGTCAAGAAAGAATATAGCATTGTTTTAGAAGATCTTCCACTAGATATCTTTAATCTCTTGCCTAAAGGTCAGAAGTTTTCTTAGTATCTGAAGGTACGCAGTAGGGTAAACAGTCTTTCGCGAGATGATAATCAGTCAGAAGTCACCAACCATCAATAGCGGCGTCAATAGAAGGTGTCATTAACGGTGGGAAATAAACTCTATTATCGTCTATTTTATCATACTAGACGTTTGTCGTAAACTATTTTTCCATTATCCTTTTTCAACATCTTACAGACGGGACTTGGTGTCCTCCTCACGGCCCTTCAGGTTAGGGTGAGGCGCGCGAACAGGTCGAGTGACAGCGTAGAAAGCAAAGCCCTGGGATTGGGTAGAGAACTGCCTGTTTGTCAATATTGTGTCTCTGGGAGCGAGGGAGGCGAATAAGTACTGACCTTGACCTTGGAGCCAACGTGGAAGAAAGCAAAGTCACCGGGGACAAGGTGATGCGTAATGCCAGTAGCCTCATCCTGAGAACCGTTAGTTCCACTTCACAAGCAGTTGAACAGGGAACATACCAAGACATCAATCTGACCACTCAAGACATACTTGCTCTCCTCAAAGTCATAGTGCGCAGGACGAGCAGGACCAGCCTCAATCTTGTAGAATCCGGAGGTGATGTGAGCGGGGGCATCGGTCTTTGTGCGGATGGTATGGAAGTCAGCGACAGTGGCGTTCTCGCCCTGGGGCAGAGGGATGAATTCGTGGCCGGCGCCCTTGATGACGGTGAGAGGGACGAGTTTAGACATTTTGGCGGTTTATGGGGGGTATGAAGAGTATAGAGATGTAAGGTGAGATACGGAAAGATAAGGATGGGCTTTTTATACCTTGAGAGGTCAACGTGTAAAAGACCCTTCGGTAACTGCCCCGATGCTGGGGATGATTTGTGGGGAACGGATGGACTCCCGGTCTCCACTTCGGCGCGGAGGTGAAGTAGGTGAAGTCAATGTTTTGTTCTTGCGTTTCTATCAAAACGGGGCCGATGAAGAGCATGAATAAATTACAATTCATCTCCGGAATATCTATACTCTTTATTACCAGCTGGTTATCCTCTTCATGCTCCCTGATTGCCATCCATTGTCAGCCGAATTAACTCTCCGTGTTCTGGGGTTAGCGTAGCCGCCCGGACAAGACTCGGCATGTCTCCTCCACGTGATCGGAAAACTGTCATTACTGCCGTGAGGAGCTGAGCCTATCAGTCACATCAAGATAAGTACCTTGCGAATAGACTACAAGCAATCTTCCGGAACCATCGTTATCCAATCGAAGTATACCAGTCGGCTTTATATATATATATATATATAGTATCTGGGTCCGGAGATTTTGAGCGCAATGTTGCCACTATGTTCTGTCAATGGATACAGCTTGTGACCATCGGTATGCCTTCGTTGGTTTTCGTAAGTGGTTCCGTATCAATGGCACTATTACTAAATCTGTTCCTGATAGCTTTGAATTCAATCAGTCATCTCTACTGCAGTTGTTCGCAACGGGCGAAATGTCAATCAGGTAGACCAAGCAAGACATGTGCATGTTCATGTTATGAGACTCAAGTCTGCCTTGTAACTTGGCATTTATAACCGATTCAGAAACTCATCCTCTAATTGGACGCTATTGGTGGCCTTGTGTTGAATGGCGAAAATCTCCCTTTGCTATTGGGTTGGCTGACAGACTAGAGGCTCAGCTGGAACGCCACCAGAGTCCGAATCTGGAGATGCCAACTCATGGATGACTAGGAGAGGCTCCCTTGTCTCTGTTCCAACTTTTGCTCTCTTTCATATCTTCTCATAATTTCATGCTTCTTCTGCTCTTCTATAAATGAGCCACCTGAAGAAACTCGATGGATGCCATGAAGAAGCTCTCTGGCTGGAGAAAAACAGCCCTTTACCTTACCATTCTCACTACAATCCTCACGATCTTCCTAGTCACAGCACTCATCATATCTCTCAATGTAGTCAACGGCGGCGGCGCATCTATCCTTGGAGAAACAGCAATCCTGGCCGGTTCATGCGATAAAATCTCCCGTGCAAATCTCTGGATCCATCTCGCCATCAACATTATCGGAACAGGCGTCCTCGGCTCCTCCAATTTCTTCATGCAAGTCCTCGTCGATCCAACAAGACAAGACGTCGATCTCGCTCATGCTTCAAAGCGCTGGGTAGAAATTGGCGTACACTCTCTTCACAACTTTCGGTTTATTTCGAAGCGTCGGATTTTCCTTTGGGCGCTGTTCTCGCTTACTAGTATTCCTCTGCACTTGGTCTTCAACGGTTCTGTTATTGAATCGAAGGCTACGAATGGATTCTTGGCCATCATGGTCTCGGAGGATTTTCTAGACGGTGCGAGATTTACTCTTCCGTCTGTGACGACAACCTCCAACTATACATATCTTGTGAACGGCGAGAGCACCCCCAACAGAACTATCAAGAGTATCAAGAGTTCTCTAGATGGAGACTCCTGGGAACGCTTAGAATTCCAAGAATGTATGCGACGCTATAACGACCTTGAAGTCCTCATGCTAAATCGCCGGCATGTCGTTATGGTCATGAGCAATCAGAATAACACGCCTAGCTCTCAGTGGACGCGAGAAAATGTCGTCAAAGTGAATAACGGCTGGTATGACTTTTATGAACCAAATTCCCTCTGGTTCGCTGGCCGGTACAATCGGTTGAGAGACTCACGCGGGCTCATCACAAATTCTACGAATAATAACACGGTACCTGGTTACTACATGCAACTCGATCCAGATAATGGAGTCATCCACATGAACGAAACAGAGTACAAGCCCGCGTTTCAAACTATGAAGGTTGACTATTGTCTCTCCGAAAGGTTCGATGCTCCATGTCGACTGAGCATTGCAAATCCTCTTCTTCTTATTGTCTGCATTATGTGCATCACGAAGTGCTTGCTATGCGGTTATACCCTGAAGGTCAGGTCTTGGAGTACTGAAGATTCCCTCATGACTGTCGGGGATGCAATTTCTTCTTTCATCGCCAAGCCGGATACTTGCACAAAAGGGATGTGCACGCTCGATGCTGAGGACCTGCATATGAAACTTGATCCTGACAGAGCCCTCGGCACTTCAAGAGCGTGGAAGAAGAAACAGGCGGTAGCTGGTAATGCAGTAAATCCGGGTGTTTGGATCCTTTCTTACATGCTTATCGGAAGCTTGTTGGTCCTTAGTGGACTCCTCCTTGCACCTGCACTACAGACGCAGTCTTTGTAAGCCATCGCTCAACTCTCATACCAAGAGGCTAACAAGTCGTTTTGCAGGCGAGAGTCGCGATTTGCACATCATCAGAAAAACGCTGACGTCAATGATTCTGGGCTGCAGTCAGCATCACTGCTCAGCCTTACCATGATATCGAATACACCGCAAGTCCTATTATCCCTATGCTATATGACATTGAATGGGTTGATAACTCGAATGCTTGCTGAGGTGGAATGGGCTAGCTATGGGATTAACTTTAAGTGTTTGAGAGTGACGAACCCGAGGGGCAGCCAACGATCAACATATCGACTGCAACTCCCTTACCGTTGGTCTATTCCACTTCTTGCAACCAGCAGTATACTGCACTGGGTTTATTCCAATTGCTTTTACTTGAGTAACTACGAATGTAAGTGATTTCGAGCTGTCCAGAAAATTGGCGATATGTTGTTGGAACGATCTACTGACGTTTATCTGAAGTTTATGACCCCATGATACCTTATGGGATTGCGGAAATTGATCGCGGCCTCCAATTCTCATCCGTGGCTATTTTGATCGGTTTCTCGATATCACTGGTAATTGCGCTGAGTCCGATGATTCTGGCAAAGCGCAGTTTACCGAGCCAGATGGTTCTGGGAGGAAGCAATTCCAAGGTCATTTCGGCTGCTTGCCACTGCATCCCCATTAGTTCGAGCCAAGCAGTTGGAAAGGGTGGCACGGTTACTGCTCCTCTATTGGAGACATCTGAAGGCGTAGGCGGCCCATTGGATCTGATGGCGACCGCAAAATTGAGATGGGGGGATGTATCGACGACAAACGCAGGTAGTGAGATTGGCCATCTCGCATTTGGAGTTGAGGAGCAGGGCGTCACAGAACCGATCGAGGGGAAACAGTACAGTGGAAGAGGTTCTAATTCTTGATTTATTCCTTCTATCAATGGTCAGATGTTAAGCCTGGTATGCGTGGCAACAGGCTTCGCCCGCATCATCAACGGAGTCTTGATCCACAACGCAAAAGACTTCTGATCCGCCCAATTGCGACTCTCCTCACACAACTCAAGATCATACTTGAACAGCAACGTCGCCAAAATGAGTCTCATCTCATGCATAGCCATATTCTGCCCAAGGCAATTCCGAGGTCCAAATCCGAATGGTTGGTGAGCCTCCCACATATCTCCAGCGTACTTTGAGTCCGTCTTGAGCCATCTCTCAGGCACAAAGGTTTCGGCGTCCTTGAAGTTTGACTCAGAGTGGTATGTTGAGTAGTGGTGGACTGATACGCGTGTCTCTGGTGGGATGTACTTGCCCAGGATTTGCTGGCCGCCTGGTTGGACTACTCGTGGACTTCCGATGGGGACTGGGGGGTAGACGCGAAGAGCTTCTTTGAGGCAGGCGTTCATGTACTTGAGTTCAGCGAGGCGTTCGAAAGTAAGTTCATCGGTACTCGTGAACTTGCCGCGAATTTCTTCAAGTAGTGTCTTCATCTTCTCGGGGTATGTAAGCAGGTTATAAAGACAACCGCTCAGCAGTGTAGCTACAAGATTCAATCATGTCAGTCATCGTGTACATCCGCCAGAGGTTCACTTCTAATACATACCCGTCGTCTCAGATCCAGCAAGCATAAACAATTCCGCATTAGAGTGCATCTCCTGAAGTGTAAGACCCTTACCCTCCTTTGCCGACATGACCAAGTTCCAAACATCAGGCTGATCAGAACCATTCTCCAAACGATGATTCACACGATCTTTTGAGTGTTTGCAATGCGTGACGCGCTGTTGTGTAACGGACTTTGGTTCAAAACGTGTGAATATGGCGTTGAGGATGGGGTAGTAGTTGATCATAGAGGCAATAGGCAACATCTTGAGCGACTCAAAGATAGATCTCACCCAAGGGCTGTATTCGTTCTGTGCGAGGAGGTTAAGAGGGTGTCCGAAGCAGAGCTCTGCCATTACGTCAAAGGTTGTGAAGTTGAGTAGTTGCGTCATCTCGACTGGCTTGGCACCGTCGTTTCCAACTTCGGAGATTTTATACATGAGAAGGTCTGAGTACTTCTTAAACAGAGGCTCTTGTTGTTTCAAAGCGCGCTCTGAGAAGGCCGGTGAGAACAGACGTCGCACGCGAGTATGGTTCTCAGTATTGGTGGTAAGCATACTAGGAACGCCTAACAAGAATCACTGTATAAGCATAGTTCCCATCATGGAGGGTTACATCACTTCTTACCGTTCACAGGCTGCACAGAAAACTCCTGCGCCTTCTCCGTAACTTTAGGTCCATGGATATCATTCCAAGCCTCGCCAGCCGTATAGCTCACATCCGTCGGCCCAAAGCGCACAACCGGTCCATACCGATCATGCAGACCCTTCATCCACTTGACATCCTCGCCCTTGAGCGAAGCCAACCAGTAAGGGATGCGGGTGATCCCGCAGATCTTTGGGCCGGGGATGTTCGCTAGCGGATGCAGCGTGACATAATAAATTGCGTTGCCGACGAGATACAAGCCCAGAATGGCTATGAATGCGAGGATAGGTCCCATCGTGAACGCGACAATAGGTATTTGTAGCGAAGGGGAAAAAGCAAATGCCGAGGAGGAGGAGAGAAAAGTAGGAATTGGGTGAGGGCGGTGACTGGCGGCTACAGCGTCGTCGAAAAACTGACAGGTAACCAACATCATTGAGTCCTAGGGGCCGTTTCTGCATGATCCCTGGTCGTAAAAACGTTCCTTTGCGGCGTTGCGCTGTAGGTGGACACTGAAACCAGGGCCTGCGCAAATGAAACACGAAGGATTTTTCAGCAGAATATCATGCATTAGAAACTGCCCTATCCTGCTGAAACTGCGACTATTCTGTGCGATTTTCTTCAGCATTGGTCTAGTCTACATGAATAACCTCTTCTCTCCCATCTCAGGCATTCCTGTAGAAGAGTTTGAGGCGGTAACTGAGGTAATTGCTCACCAGTGTTTATTCGCTTACGAGTCTCGTCCCTGGGTTCTCATACCATGTCCTTCTTAGCTCTTGCAGTAGCTTGAACTCTATTTCCATCCTGCGCTGGTGCTATTGGATATGGAGTCGTAGCGCAACGTTCAGGAGCAGGGGAATAGTTTCCCCGGAGCAGGGGACCAACACGGGCTCCAGTTGTCGTCTCTTCCCTCTTACCACCAGAAGTGGACGACGGCGCGTGGCTTTCCAGATCAGACAGTTCTTGCCTGAGTAACCTGATGTAGCCTTTCCGTTTACAGAAAGAAAAGAAACACGGAAAATGAGAAATCACATTATTGTCTTGTTTCTGACGGACGGGTAACGAATTGCGTGACATGGGTGCCAAATACTGAAGACTTATGACTCGCATTCTCGTATAATTTTGGCACAAAGAACCACGGCATTGTTACCCGGCTTCGTCAAGGTAGTATTTTAATCCCAATAACTTTGCTTCTTCCCCCCTCCCATCACATAAATCACTCCAATTAGAACCCTGCGCACACGAAACAAAAGCGACATGAGTGTCTTGGCCCTACCAGACCCCTAACGGCTGAAAACAGATCAAGACTAGCGAGGTAAAAACGTCCCGTGTGCATTGACATTGGGGTCTCTGAGGGGAGGAAGAAATCTTCTACGATGCCAAAAATAATCTGGTCTAAAGTGCTTGTAATTTGGGCTAGGTTTACATCCGTATTTTCTTCACCTTGATCGGAGGCCCAAGTTTCCTTGCCGCCCCCTAGCACCAACAACCGTGGAGGAATCGACACCTTGCGTGGCAACAAGCCGCTGCCAGGGTTAGACCAGATCCATCATGCACGGCAATAAAGAAGATCCCGCCCCTTTCAAATAAACGGCGTGGGCTAGATTCAATTCTCGCATCTCGTAATTTGACGACTTCAAAGATGGCGGCTTCCATGACAGGAGAGCAAATCCAAGCTCTCGCTGACGCCCTCGAACCTCTAACACCAAAGAATCTGGGACCTGCTGTTCAAGGCTTCGCAATTGCCTTTGGTGTTATCAGCGTTGTCGTCGTTTGTCTCAGGATCTATGTGCGCGCGGGTTTATCAGGTGTATCGCCTCGACTTCTTGGGTTTGAAGATTACCTAGCTGTTCTTGCGACGGTGAGTCGCCCTCTTCTCTAGTACTAATGACGAATTTAGATTGA
Organism: Fusarium sp. HKF-74; assembly: GCA_021223625.1. NCBI lineage: Eukaryota > Fungi > Ascomycota > Sordariomycetes > Hypocreales > Nectriaceae > Fusarium > Fusarium sp. HKF-74. The sequence goes on from JAJFAS010000010.1 coordinate 375,103, forward strand.
CTGACTTGAGAAAAGATACTCTTGATACCGGCCGTCGTCTTCGCTATCCTTGCAGCGCGCTATGGAGTCGGCTCTCGCGATGCGAATATTCCGAACCAGATGTACCTTATCCGCGCCGTGGAGTATCAAACCTACTGGGAACTTTTATACTTTGTTTCGTCAACCATAATTAAATGCGCTATCGGTTTTACGTGCATACGCCTCGATCGTCGGAAGCGGGTTGTTTTTCCTATATGCGTCAACATGTCGATCATGATCATCGTGACCATTCTAGCGTTGGCGTTCGTGTTTGCCAATTGCAAGCCCTTCAATGCGACTTGGAACCCAGCTTTGTTAGCTTACAAACCTTGGATAAGCGTCACTATATACTAATATGTTACGTTAGGGGAACGTGTCAGAAGGTCATCAGCTTGCAGACCGTGAGCTACATCGTTTCAGCAATCCAGATGGCGACCGACTGGGCATGCGCAATTATTCCGTTCTTTATCGTAGCAGGGCTTCAAATGTCTCGGCGCAGAAAGATATCGGTCATCGCTATCCTCGGTCTCGGTGTCTCGGCCAGTATTGCGACCTGTATTCGAATGCCGTACCTGAAGTACTACGACACGGTGAAGTATCCGAACGAGATCGCCTGTATGTCTAGCCACATTACCTTCGTAGTCTATACACCTTTCTAACCATGCTATGCTTTAGACCACCTCGGCGTCGTCAGTATCACCTCCAACGTCGAATGCTGCCTCGGCATCATCGCATGTTCTCTACCTCCACTGCGAAAATTGTTCAACTTCTACTACGGCTCCTCCAATGAGGCCAACTATCAGTACACAGGCGAAGTGCGTTCCCCAGCTCTGCTATCTTACACGTTGATACAGCTGCTAATTATCACAGAGCGACAACATCCTCCAGAATTCTGGTCAGGGCATCAGACTGGATTCAATCAATGGTCGAAAAGGAACATTTCACGCCTCAGCCCAGTGTGTTCCATCACGAGCTCGAGAACAGGAGACAGATGATGATAATTCGAGCAGTAAGGGAATCATACGGAAGACGGAGGTCCGAGTCAGCTCGTCGAGGTTTAACTCGTAGGCTGAAATTACTTTGCGAGATCCCCAACGGGCAAAACGATGTAAGGTGTCAAAATAAACTCTGTAAAGAATACCCTAAGCTTAGGTTAAATTTACCTAATATTTTTATAGCTTTATGTCAAGGTCCTGGGTTTTTTTTTTCTTCCCCTAGGCGATGTCTTAGATGAGAAAGCATGATGCTGGTTAGATTAACGCTATAAATCGCCAGCTCAAAACTGCAGAATCATAGAAATATATAAATAGAATAAATGCGAAAAAGATATTATATGTATTTAGATGTCGTTTTGGACCCCAGCGCGAGTATGGAATGAAAACCTATTCTTCGGGGAGTAAGTCAATATCAGACCTTGCCATAGCATGTCAAACTAAGCTTGGTAAGAAATTATCTCAGACCTATTATATTGCCGAAGTCTATGTGTCATGTAGGATCAAGGTCATGAGTTGTCTTTCCTCGCCTAGCCGTCGAACTGACTTGATTCGATTGATTGAGTTACCGTACTAACATATCGTCGCTTTACGTGCACTGCGATCTGTTAGTGCGGTATCATCCTCCAACACTCCCTCTGACTCTCCAAACGTTTCCAGCGACCTCCCGTAAATTCCGGCGATGCTAAGCCTAGACAGTCATGACATGTAGATAATTACGCTCTCTTCTGCCACTTATGACAGGTTTGTCTTGTAAAGGGAAGCCAATGATTGCCATTCCTGGTGATGCTGACGCGGGGTTGAGGATAAGCTTACTGCGCCGACACTGCTGACATCTTTCTCAACGACTATAAGAACCTGGAAAGACCAGTCATTACAATGATGCTAATTCTATAAAATACTCGTCGCATTATCGTAGAATCATCAAAATGGCAATCACGGACAAAATCCACCCGATCTACAGCCTCTGGTTCCTCTGGGTCGACCCCATCCTTACTCTCATCGGGATGTACGTCAACTTTATCGACCACGATCTCGCCATGCAGGCCTTTTTCACAAATTACCCACCAACCGACCACTTCCGCTGTTTCATCTACCAGATCGGCGGCATGGGCACGTCATACCTAATCATCCTCGTCGTGCTCCTGCGCTACACGCACGACATCTTCATCTGGAAGACAGTGCAGCTAGCGATCCTACCAGCCGACTTTACCATGCTCACGGCTATATACATCGGCATGCGCGTCTCTGGCAACTTGGCTATTGCAGATTGGCGCTGGGAGGATTGGTTTAGTATTGTTGTCACGGGTATTTGCACAGTTCTCAGGATCGCGTTTGTGATGGGTGTTGGGGTCAAGGATGCGAGGGGGAGAGCCAAGAGGGCTTAGTTCAGCCAAGAAAGGCACAGCCGGTAGGGCTGAGGGAGATGAGAATTTGGTGGCCGACGGGAATGATGAGAGATGGCTAAATTCGTGTTCGTGGGTTGGGGGTTAGCAAGCGGGAGTTTTGAGGCTCTGCTTGCGCCGCAGACTCACGATGACCTCAAGACGTCAGTTCCTGGATCGGGAGAGGTTTCTAGTGTCGTACAGGGCCCCACTATTCACTGAATTTTTTCTCTCTGCTACTGTTTCATTCTCTGCCGTGGAACAGGATTCCAATGCTGTTTTTCTGGTTCGATTACGAGTGGAGACCTGTTAATTCCCAAAGCGGTATAAATCCCAACTCTTCGCTGCCCAAGCAAGTATTTCACGCGGATCCGCAAAGAGCTCATGACTCGATTTTCTCTCATACAAAAAAGGTGATCACCACTTTGAGTTCCTGTTAAACGTCTGCCTGATAATCCCTGCTATTTCAAAAAAATGGGGAGTCTACTGTAATTGGGGTTGAATTTCTTCTGTGGAGGAATTCGGCCCTTTACCCAGAATCGCGGGGGTCATAGCGCCCCCGTGATATCCTCGTTCTACCCATAATCGCGTTGTCTACCACGCGAAGAGACCATGTCTAGGTCCGTTTCTTTCCGTCGTGTTGGAGATGGTGGGGTTTTTTGGAGTCATCTGCTTGAGGCAACGGGCCGACAGTCGAAACGAGCAGAGGCGGTTATCCAAGGTTCTTACCCTGTAGATGGAGACACAGCGTGGTGAGTACTGTATACGTCTCCGCATGTACCGTACGTTCGCCATGGGGAAGTGTTAAGGTTGATTTGTGGGTTTGTGGTGCAATTGGACGGGGGACGTTGGGCGCGGTATTTTTACACGACTGTCGTTACAATGATGCCGATTCTCCGGTAGCAAATCATAACATCTCATGACAAGAAGTCTAGATCGATGAATTAAAGTTTAATTGACGTTAGTTGTGTTACATTGTCATGATTTGTAAGCTGTCAATTGAAGCCAAACATGAGATTTGTTAGTTAGGCCTAGGGTAGCTTTCTCACAGTGAGGCATCGTCATGTTACTCCTACTGATTGACAGCCAAGAGATGCGGCTGAATCATGGCGAGATCGTAAAACGCTCTAGTGCTCGCTTCAGCGGCCGCTTTCATTCAAGCAGTCTAGTCTACCACGAGATCCCATCTTGGCGTGGGAATAGCAATGCCTTTGACTTGGCATCGCCTTATATCTTAGATTTCCATCTATATGCATCTCTAACACTTTGGCACAAAGGCCATGGTCATGCCACGCTAGGAGTATTTGTTCCAGCCTCTTCACGCTACCGTGCTGTCGACAACGAAATGGCTGGTGGAGAGAAACAGGGCGACCGTCAACCGCTCCCGTGACGTAAAAGGCTTGCCGTAGAACATTTCTAGAAAAGGAACATCATTCATCCGCGGTTAGTCTCATGTCGATCCCTCCTGGGAGTTGCACCAGTCGACATGCCAATGTGACCGCCCACGCGACTCATTGGCCTACCCACCGGACCGACACACTTCAATGCGACCCTTATAAGGCATCTCGGCAATGATGGATGGTTCGATGAGCCTGTAGCAGAAGAGGATCGTCCGAGTAAGCATCATGTCACTGGTGATAATCGCGCGGTGAACCCGTCCTAAACATCCCCGATCCCACGTCGCCTGTGTTATCGATACAGACGACGCGTTGGATCCACCCTCATTATAATCCATCGGCTCAGACGGCATCTTCTGATGGAGAACCAGCGGCGAATTGTTCGGTGCTACCGTACGCTCCGCATATTCCCCATAACTTTGTGCCGTTGCATTTTGCGGTGCCCCATGGCGAAACAGACTACGAGCATAAAGTCTCTCCAGACTTGCGGAATTGGAATTGTGGGTTGCATATAAAAACCTGGGGTTTGCCGCGACAAGTGATTCTTTCCAACCAGCCTACCTACAGGTGTCACTGACAACCTATCCTCTCCAATACTCATTATACACAATTGTTATCTCTTCACCATGGGCAAGAGTCGACAGAACTCGACCACCACGGTCGACCGTGAGAAGGATGAGATCCAAAAAGCCATGGGCCACGAAAAAGCAGAGTTCGAAGCCCTCGAAGTAGCTCGTCATGGCGGTCGTGAGATCGACGATCTCATTGACGACATGGAGCGCCAGCTCGATGAGTCTGGCGGTCTGAAGAAGGGCTTCTTCCAGGTCCAGTTCGCCAATCCCAAGCACTTCACCTGGCTCCTGGTAGCCTTCGCATCCATGGGCGGTCTGCTCTCCGGTCTTGACCAGTCTCTCATCAGCGGCGCGAATTTGTTCCTGCCTGATGATCTTGGTCTGACTGATCATGAGAACAGTCTCGTCAACTCTGGTATGCCGCTTGGTGCTGTTGGTGGTGCGCTGCTGTTGTCGCCTGCGAACGAGTACTTTGGTCGAAAGGGCGCTATTATTATCTCTATTATTCTTTACACTATTGGTGCTGCTTTGGAAGCTGGTTCAATCAACTTTGGTAAGTCGTTTATTTCTGCGCGATCATCCCCGTGCTCTCTCCGGCGCCTCACGGCGCTGGTGGCCAACCCCGGCACACGATAGTCTTGATATGTTTCGCTGAGGCGTCATAAGCTTTAAGTATCAATTAATCATCACCGTGCTGACTAATTAGGTATGATTGTCTCATCACGTGTCATTCTCGGTCTCGGAGTCGGTCTCGAAGGCGGTACAGTCCCCGTCTACGTCGCAGAGACGGTCGAGCGCCGAATCCGTGGCAACCTCGTATCTCTGTACCAATTCAACATCGCCCTTGGTGAAGTTCTTGGTTATGCAGTGGGCGCGATCTTTCTTAATGTCCCTGGAAACTGGCGCTACATTCTCGGTTCATCTCTCCTCTTCTCGACCATCATGTTCTTCGGCATGCTCTTCCTCCCCGAGTCTCCCCGTTTCCTCATCCACCAGAAGCGCCACCTCGATGCCTACAAAGTCTGGAAGCGCATTCGTGGTATCGAGGACCGTGAGTCTCGTGAGGAGTTCTACGTTATGAGTGCTTCTGTCATTTCGGAGGAGAATGCTGTCGCTGAGGGCGCCAAGAACCATCGCTTCCCTTGGATGGACTTCTTTACTGAGCCCCGTGCTCGTCGCGCTCTTGTCTACGCCAACATCATGATTCTCCTTGGTCAACTTACTGGTGTCAACGCTATCATGTACTACATGTCCGTCCTCATGAACCAAATTGGCTTCGACAAGAAGGAGTCCAACTATATGTCCCTTGTTGGTGGTGGATCTCTTCTCCTCGGCACTATTCCCGCCATCTTCCTCATGGAGAGATTCGGACGACGCTTCTGGGCCATCACCATGTTGCCTGGATTCTTCATTGGTCTGGTCTTGATTGGTGTCAGCTATCAGTTCGACGTCAAGACCCAGCTGCAGACTGTCGAGGGTCTTTACCTCTCCGGCCTCATCATTTACATGGGCTTCTTCGGTTCCTACGCCTGTCTGACCTGGGTTGTTCCCTCCGAAGTCTATCCCACCTACCTTCGAAGTTACGGAATGACTACATCTGATGCTCTTCTCTTCCTCGCCTCTTTCGTCGTCACCTACAACTTCACTGCCATGCAGAATGCCATGGGCAGGACTGGTCTTGCTCTGGGTTTCTACGGTGGAATTGCATTCATTGGTGAGATCTACCAGATCTTCTTCATGCCCGAGACCAAGAACAAGACTCTGGAGGAGATTGATGTTGTCTTCTCTCGACCTACTATGGATATTGTTAGGGAGAACTGGGCTGGTGTCAAGGAGACTACGCACCTCCTCCTCACTGGACACTGGCACAAGGTCTTTGTTGAGCAGGCAATGGCTGATCCCAAGGACCAGGTTCAGGTCTCTCATGCTTAGATGATCATTATGATATTGGTGATAGATGGGGTTGATTATTTAACGTTGATGATACCAAGAGTAAATAGTTACTATTAATGACAAAGCTCAATGCTCAACTATGTTATTGTGTCTAGGTGAAAAGTCTTCAGCCATGTACGGTTGTCAGTTTGATATCATGCCACTCAATCGAATTGTCCTGATTATTCTAAACCTATACGACGTATTATAACTTAATTAAATCATGGTGGCTCTAAATTATTTTGGGTGGCAGAGATCACCCTTATCGCCTGCCTCCGAACATCCATACCCCGAACCATTACCACTGCATAATTATTGGCTTTCCTCTCCATCATACCTATAGACCCCACGATTCTGTAGTTGCGCCTGGAAAAGGCTCTGTGGTTCAACTCGCTGCCCCGTCTCCAGCAAGGTAGCATTGCCCTTTGGCTCATTACCGTTTTCACCGCACCCAATGCACCAATTGATCCCAGTAGGCGGGGACTCAAACTCACAATATCCGTCTATGTTCCAGCCAACACCACCATTGATGGACCAACCTTGCCCTGAACCTTTGATATTGCGGTTCACGAAGTACGTCGCTACAGAGGTATCTTCTACCAACAAGCCCTGAGCCCATCTCTGATGAGGGTATATAGTCTGAGAATTAGACTGGGTCTTGTGACGAAGAACAGCGTTGGGACCAGGTGTCAGTGAACCCGTGGCGACAGAGAAGCATCGCGCAGACGAGATACCAACCTGCTCGCAGTCTTGAACGAGGACTTGTGAGCCTTGGATCAGGATGTCGAAGGGGAGAGCACTCCCCGAGATATCCTTATCTCGGTTCATGGTAGTATTCTGGATGGTGATGCGAGAGGCGTCCTGGTCAATCTGGAAGAACTTATTGAAGCCCTTGAGTGTAAGGCCACTAGCCCAGCTATCAACCGTCCAAGACGGGAAGCGGACGGCAGCAGAGTTGCACGTCTTATCACTGAGAGAGGCCCCAGAGCAAGTGTCAGGCATCTCAATGGAAAGGTCCTGAATGCCCATCTCAGTGTTGGTTTCAGGAGGGGTATAGACAATGAGCTCTGGTTGTAGATAGTCCAGGTCAATATTGTCTGTCAGGGGTATCTTGAGGGTGATGTTGTTGCCATTGACACCACTGATCTGATTTGGCGACATGAATCTCTTATTCTCCTACGTAAAGTTAGTACATACAAATCGACAGGTGACGGTTACTACATACCGGTATCCATGTTTGGGCTGCATCGTTTCGCACCAGGTTATCCATGCCGTTGGCTGCGATCCAAGACTCTGTGGCTATTCTAGCGACGTAGACTAGTTGGTCCACCGCAAAACCACTGCTGTCAACGACTTCAACTGAAGACGAGCCAATGGGAACGTAGTCGTTGGTGATGTTTGACCTGAACCCATACTTGGGCTTGGAAGTATTGCCAGAACCAAGCGTGAAAACAGGTACAGATGGCTTCTCGCTCAGTGACAGGACGGTCTTGCCACCAGCAGACCCGGTGACGACAACGTTGCTAGTGAGGTTCAGGCCTGCAGTCATAGACCATTTACCAGCAGGCAAGATGACAGAGCCGCCACCCGAAGAAGAAATGCTATCGATAGCAGCCTGTATCGCAGGCCTCACATCAACGCTATTATTGAAAGACACAGTGATGCTGGGGGTGGCGATGCTGGGCAGTATGATAGCAGAGTTATGATACCCAGCAAAGCTAAAGTCGGGGATCATATCCCCACGAGAACTCATGACTTTTGACCAATCAAAAGGATGATGCTTTTTCTTAGCCAGCGTGAAATAGGTAGCACACGCGACGGTGACGGTGACGATGATAAAAATGGCAACGACGGAGATAATGGTCCAGCGGGAGAAACACTGTCGAGGAAGAGGCATTGGGGAAATTCCAGAAAGGGTAATACTTCAGGTGGGGGAGTAGCAGCGCTGCTGCTTATGTCGGAGCGAGGGGTTATATAAGCCGTCAAAAGGCATGGGATAGCATTCGGCGAGGCGTGGCTGGAATGAAGAGTGACATCTAGAACCCACTGATTAACTTTAACTGTCAAGCATAATCGTCACGAATGGCTGGTTAGTTTACCGGTGGAAAAAGTATATCATAAATTGCATCATAATTGAAAGTACGTATTCAATTGTAGAATTAGTGTTTATGTTGTCTAAGACTGCGAATCAAGTAAGTTGCTAGATCTGCTATATCGACGAGATCTATTTAGCGGAGAGACCGATTGGGTTTATTTAACTGGATCGCCATCGGGGTTTTTGCAGATCAGACACTACGGAGATAATCTTACGCTTATGTGAGGGGTCTCAGTTGTCCTGCGTTAGTGTCACGACTGGAATGCATGGCGCCCGGATATGGCTTCGGGAGGCGACCTTTGTATTGCGGGACGGGCTCCAGCAGTGATGTCACCCTGTCTGTAATATGGAGTTTGATTTGATAAAGGCAATCTCTGACTCATGGCAAGTCAACGGTTAGTGACAATCGCCGTTGTGTGATGGGGGTACGCGGATAGTGAGACATGCGGCGAACCGCAAACGTGGAATCGGGGAACTCAGGCCACGCAACCCCAAACGCTACTAAGAATTGAGTTAAGTTAATCAACGGCTTTAGAAAGGTTGCCAAGGGGACCGAGTTTCTGTGTTCGGAGTATTCAACAATGACGAAGCTTCTGCCGAGGTTTACGTAGACACTGTATGGAGTCATGACATATATCTTAAGGCGAATAACGGTTGCATCGAGCACTATCATGACCGATTGAGTTTGATTGATTCATGATTCTCATTAAATATTATGCTAATTAACTTTTAGGTCTAGTGGTCTATAGCTAGTAATCTATAGACTACCCTCAAGGAGCAAGAAAACACCAGACCTTGATATAAGGTGTCAAAACAACTCAGCAAAGGCTATCCTAAGTCTATACTAAACTTATGCTAAACTCATATTAAGTTACCTAAGTCTTTTTGTCACTTAGGATCAAGGTCCCAAGTTTTCCTTTCTCCCCTAGACTAGCATTCTACATCCCCTCGCTCATCCTTGAGGCGACAACGCTCTGGCTTGGCTATTGCCTCATCATCTAACAAATTCTGCAATAACAAAGGCGCTTCGCCCTTTTCGGCCGCAGATAAATCATCAACGTCAAACAGTTTTGCCTCTTCTTCTGTTATCTCCACTTGAGGAGGAACGGGACCAGAAGATGCCGTAACTCCAGATACACCCCAGACCTGACTTCCCAGGTTGGTGGCAACTTTTGTAAAGATGATGACACTCATGATCGGTGATACACACTTGTTGATCAGGTATCCAATCGCAAGTTTGTGTCCTCGCTTCCGTAGCTCAGGTTCAATGAGGATAGAGCAGAAGAACCAGAGAGACGGTAATTGGCCAACGACCAACATAGGAACGAGCTTGATAGCAGAGACATGACGAACACAGCTTGCGATAAACAAGGCTGTGTTGAGAATGCGGTAGTAAACCAAGCTCAGACGGATGACTTCAACAGAGGCAGCAATGCGAGTGATGGTGATCATCTTCTCGCCAGCCAAATAGAAGTAATTGTTGAAGTAGGCATTAGAGCCCCATCGACGTCTTTGGCTTAGGTAGTGGAACAGTGACTGGGGAGCAACTGTTTCGCTGACGGCATCAGGGACGAACAGCGTGCGGAGATGCTCGCCCTGAGACAGCATTGAGTAAGTGAGTCGCCTGTCAGTGCCCTAGAGAATTTAGGTTAGCCTTGTGGGGAGACTACGGGAAGTGGGAGGCAAGAAAGTTATGGAAGGGCTAGGAGAATTAGAGGGGGGGCCCACTCACGAGGTATTGGACTTGGTGGTTGATGACTAGTTCACCGGTAACGGGTTCGGCGTATTTCCGAATAGCTCCGGCCATTTCTGGGCGCACTGCGATCATGGTGATGCAACCGGGTAAACAAGTGACTTTTCCGATGAACCCTTCAGCTCGTCGTCTGACGTATTGTCCAAAAGTGTACTGTAGAATAGAATGTTAGAACAGACCTCAGGGAGCAAGGAAACATGAGACTTTAGAAGAGATTGTCAAAATGAATTTAGCAAAGACTCTCCTAAACTTAGACCAATTGTCTAAATTCAGTAAAGCTCTCCTAAACTTAGACTAAATTGCCCAAGCTTTTTCAGCACTTAGGATTATAGTCTTAAATTTTCTCTCCTCCTAGACAGACTTGTAGTTGAGAGATAGGTAACATACCTGAAATTGTTGATAGAGATTCCAAAAAGACCACTCATATCCAGGTTCAAGCTCAACAAGGACAAGTCCACAGGCAGCGATAGCCTTATCATCTCGAGCAAGAGCATTAGCCAGAAGAGCGACGGCACCCTTGTAAATAGTCGAGTCGGCATCCGTGCAAAAAACCATATCAAAGCCCTTGAAGTCTTCGCCCTTTGTCAACTCAGGAAGAATCTCGTCCCACATTTCCTTCCGTAGAAGCTTTGTGTACAGGGGAGAATTCTCACGAGGAAAGTTAAAGAGGTCGTGGCACAGGATGAGAGAATCCTTCTTGCCAGCGTTCTTGACCTTCTCAATGACAATGACAGGCACATCTTCCATGAAACCGGCGAGGACGTTCAAAACACCCTTTTTCCATTTTAGGGAGACATACGGGCGCTGGAACTCGCGGACCATTCTCGTCATGTGTGAACGGACATCTCGAGGCTTACCATCGAGAATGACGACCATGACTTGCTTGTGAGGCTCAACACCGTTATCCCGAAGAGAGAAAATGGTCTTGACGATCTGTTCCTCACTCTCAGAGTAGGCAGGGATGAGAGAAAGGATCCATTTTCTGGGGACAGGCTTGGGCGGGTAGAACTTGTCATGGATGGCGCGATACATCATCCCGGTGGGAGATAGAATCGCAGATAGAAAATCCTTGCTCTTGACGAAAAGGATAACGATAAAGATCAACTTGCTCTTCCTGCCAAAGAAAGCAGTGATCGCCATGCAGATGTTGATTATGACGATGATTCCCATGAAGGCGACCCTTTGGTTGCGCAGATCCCTTTTCGATAGGATCCGAGCAGGATCGACAGGGTCGTCGATTTTGGGGTAGCCACATGCCTCAATGGTGTCATTTTTATGCACTGGTGCAGGTGCAACGAATTTCGAAGAGACGATCTTTGGTGGGGGAGACTCAGGGGTGGTAGGGCTAGGTTTTTCAAGGCCTGTCTCAAGAGGGCAGACACTTTCTCCACTGATGGTAGAGAAGAAAGAGTCCCTTGACGGAGAAACTTTGAGTTTGAAGGGGTTTTCTGTAGGAAGGGAGAAGTAAGGGTCTTGTTGAATCTTGGGCTCTTCGGGTGGTGTTGGGGGCTGTTCTGAGATGACATTGAGAGTATACAAAGGGGCTTCCTTCTTGTGATGAGGGTGGTGGTGGTCATGATCATAGTCGCCAACAACAGTCTCTGCTGTAGAAGAGAAGGAAGTGTTGTGCCATGATCTCATGTGCCGCATAGGAGGACGGTCAGCATGAAGGCTTTCATTGACAAACTTGTTATCAAAGTAAGCCTTCTTGGCCTCAAAGGAGTACATGGCACTTCTCGGCCGTATACTTGGAGAAGCCATGCTTGAGATAAGAAAAAAAGAGGCGTAGAGAAGAAAACTGAACGAAACCTCAGGGAGTAAGAAAATAGAGGACTTTAGAAGAGATTGCTAAATAAACTTAGCAAAGACTCTCCTAAATTTAGACTAACTTACCTAAGGTTTTTGTTCACTTAGGGTGATGGTCTTAAGTTTCCCTGCTTCTCCCTGCGAGAGAGAGGAGTAACTGGGGAAGGAATTCAAGACATGGCCTTCAAATCAACAGCTCAGTCGAGGCAAAAAGATCATCCAAGCAGGGTCCCCCCATCACGACAAGAGAAAAGGACCTTGGCATCATTGAAATCCTGGCTTCGCCCCTGTCGAATTCCAGTTCCCTGGGCCGTTTCCGACCACCTCGACCGTGCCATGAATCCCACACGTTTGCCATTGAAAGGATATGAGAGGTTAAGGGGAGGCAAAAAGAAAAACTCAGGATCTCTATCATAAGGGACGAAAAGGTTTAGGAGAGCTTAGTATATCTTGGCGGAAAATTAGACTAGTTTATTCTGACACCCTCCCCGAAGTCCCAGGTTTTTCCTTCTGCCTAAAAGCCTGAAAGCAGATCAATACTCAAGGTAGCAACGCCCAGGAACAATTCCATCAACATCGAGATGAATCTGGTTTCGTTGATCATTGCTCCTTTCATCATGTGGTGGTTAAAAGGGTGGAGTGTGCTGTTTAGACTGGCATTCCTGCGATATCCGGAAAGGGCGTTCTGTCCCGTGTCCCCGCGTGCCACTCCGCAACGCCTCGCAGAATTTCAGAGACAGAGTGAAAGACATGGCGTTTTTCTATTAGCTACAAATGGTCTAGTCTAAGTCTGATTCGTGCCGGGGGCTATTTTATAGTGAACGGTTTTGTCTACGTCAATGGCGGGATATGTTTAACCGCTAGGACTCGGAAAGAAATCTCCGTCGGGGAACAAGAAGAGCTTTCTACAGTTTTTCCAATTATGTAAGACGGTCATGAAAAGTCTGCATCCATGCCACCAAAAGGCCCCCTGAAGACCCCTTCCCGGATGAAAAGGTCCCTTTTGTTGGAGAAATCTGACATGTCTTGCTTGGCAGCATTCTCTTAAACTATGAATCAACTCTAGAACACTTCGCTCCCACATGGCATGAAAAACTGAACCCTGCATCATACGACAGACCTGGCGATCACATAGTCAAGACCTACCGAAACAACTGCCTTGTCCCAGGAACAAACCCGCCGATCCCCGTTTCTCATGCACTACACCTGCATCTGCACGTTGAAAGAGTGTCTGGGCCCTGTCCTATGTGACAGGTCAAGTTTAGGCAGGTATGTGATAAGTGGCTTGTGCCATATGGAGGATAAAACGATGAGAACGGTCTGTTTTCTATTAGGGCCTTTGCTTAATTGGTGATTTACCTTGACAGAGGGCTTGAATTAGAGTTATCTCAGGGTCTGGGTCGACAGCCATTGCAACGACGGGGAATCGGGAATAGCTGCCCAGACCCGAATGTCACTGCTCTACAACCCTTCACTTGTTTATGGTATGGCCCTGCTATTTCCCTGCTTTGAATCAATTAAGCTGGAATAAGCACAAATTGATCTGACGTTAGCTCACGCGCGAGTCTGTGCACTGGATCTCACAAAGCATGGTGCCCCCCGATCGATCCAACCTATGCCCCAGCACAAGGTCGATCGCGCACACTCTAAAATCAACTGTAATATATCATAATGACCCGGAATGCTATGGCCACAGTCATAGGCATGTAATAGGATTGGATTCCCGCTTGGCGCTGCATTCCTCGCTTGTGCACTAGGAGTCACTAGCACTTGTTGCCGGCCGGGACTAATCGCCACTTCTTCTTTGCTCCGAACGTGAACCCACACAGTGGCTGCGGGAGCCGCCGCTATGTCTGTGCTGTGCAGTTGTAGTTGCAGTTCAATTCAGATCGATCGAAGAGAATCATACCTTTCCTTATTCGGACAGTCTTTACGTCTCCTCGGGGCGAGATTCTTGAAGGGAGGGTTGCAACATCTTGGACTAGGAAACTTGGGAGACTGATAGTCCGTTGGACTATACCCAATGCTGCCGAATCTAGACTGGTGAACTCATAGTTCTCATGGAAAAATTGTTCAAAGTTTCTGCTTTTGGTTGAGTATGGAGATGATGGAGCGAAAACTTCGATCAGGAAGCGTTTTCAGTATCAACTAACAGTCTATAAGAACAGATCGTCCAGCAGCCTAATTCACTTCTCATCACTCATCAACACAATCACCTCTTCAGCACATCATCTCTTCAGAGTACTTTAAGAAACACTCTTCACTCCCCTCCTTGTCTCTCTCCCATCTTCACATCTTCTGTCTCACTATCCACACACTCTTACATCAACAATGCCTATCGTTGCCACTCTTGTCCAGAGACCTGCTCCTCGCAGCAAGGTTCTCCCCCACCAGACCAAGACCAAGCAGAGCCATGCAGCCAAGACTTCACCCGCCAAGCCCATCATGTCCAATGAGGCTACTCCTCTTGTCGCAGTGATCGGCGTTGGCTTCGTTGGTACTGGTCTTGTTGACTCCTTCTCCTCCAAGTATGAGATTATGGGCTTCGACATCTCTGAAGATCGTCTTGAGTTCCTTAGGGGAGAGTTCAGTGCTCGACCCAACGTCTCTTTCACTTCCAACGAGTCTGACCTTGGCAAGGCTACTCACTTCCTCATCTCTGTTCCTACCCTTCTTCGCTCTGACCGCACCATTGACCTGTCTTATCTCCGCTCTGCTCTTCGTCGTCTTGAGAAGTGGGCTCGTCCTGGCTGCACTGTTGTCATTGAGAGCTCTGTTTCTGTCGGTCTCACTCGCGAGCTTCTTGGTCCTATTGCTAAGGCCAAGGGACTCTTCGCCGGAATGTCTCCTGAGGTAAGTCGATTCTACACTACCCTCAAGGGGCAAGAAAACACCGAACCTTTAGGGTGTCGAAATAAACTTAGTAAAGAGCTCCCTAAACGATAAAAGTATTAGGTAAACTCAGCCTAAGCTTAGGGGACTCTTTGCTTAGTTTATTTGGACACTCTGTACTAAAATTCGGTGTTTTCCTTCCTCCCCTAGACTAAATACCATGACTTATGCTAACAAGTACTAGCGCATTGATCCCGGCCGAGTTGAGCCTCCCATGCGATCCATCCCCAAGGTTGTGTCTGGCCTCGATGATGTCATCCCTGGATCCCTCGACGCTGTTGTCCGTCTCTATGGACGCGTTTTCGACAGTATCGTCCCTGTCTCCAAGCCTGAGGTTGCAGAGATGTGCAAACTCTACGAGAACTGCCAGCGCATGATGTGCATTGCCTATGCCAACGAGATGGCCGACGCTTGCAAGGGTCTTGGCATTGACGCCTTCGAGGTGTCTCGTGCTGCTGCCACTAAGCCCTTCGGTTACATGCCCTACACTCCCAGTCTCGGAGTTGGTGGTCACTGCATCCCTGTTAACCCCTACTACCTCCTCTCCAACTGCGAGTTCCCTCTTCTCGAGGCTTGTGCCGACAAGATGAACAAGCGCCCTGCCACTCAGGCTCAGAAGATCGTTGATGAGCTCCTTGGTACGAGCAAGGCCAAGCGTCGTGACTCTGGCATTGATTTCAACAAGCGAATCCTCGTTGTCGGCATGGGCTTCAAGGCTGGACAGGACCATCTCGTCAACTCTCCTGGTCTTCAGTTCGCCAAGGAGCTTCAGAAGCTTTCCATGGACGTCACCTTCGCCGACTCTCTGGTCAAGCAGACTGCTGTTCCCGAGATTCCCCGATTGGCTGATGAGGACTGGACCAAGGAGGAACTTGAGAGCTTTGACATGATCGTTGTCAGCTTTAAGCAGTGGGGTATGGACTTTGATGTCTTGGACCAGGTCACTGTTCCTGTCCAGATGTGGTGCCAATAGACATTTCAAAAAGCTTGATATAGGCGTTCTGGTTTCTGGTTTTCTGGTTTTCGATAATACATCAATGCCTTCTTTCTCAGCATAGAAGTAATAATCATAGCTAATACAAAGTCGTTCAATTAATTACTCTATACCTCGTGATCTTTTCTACCTAGAATCGTATTATTAATTCTTTTTAATGGCTTCAGATTAACTTATCATGAGTACCAACGTACCAAATAGACTTGTATCAATTCTTGTTGATAGCTTCGTGGTTGTCACGTGAGAGCTGTCGGACTTGAATTGTTCCGCTCGCATGAAGGTAATATCCGCCAGTGACAAGGACAAGAAAGTAACTTTACACATTGCCCGCCTCATGCGACATGACACTGCGGTACTCAAATGACCATTGGCTCAGTGCTTGGTTATCGGCCAGATTACAGAACGCATGATGCGACTGCAGGGACTCGTCACGGACCTCGCCATGGAAGAACGCACAGAAGCTTCGATGGCTGAGCATGATACGACTCTGGGAAGATTAGTCCATGCGCCAAGATGGTGCCAATGCACTGATTTGAATGAGGGTGTACAGAAGACGCCATCCGCACGCCAGCATGTCAAAGGCTTGCCAAGATCTTAGCTTACACCACGGTTCCTGCCAAGAGTCACCAATTACAGGGCTTGAACGACGTAGCCCAAGATGTCGACAGTTGTTTCATCTCGTATTGTGATCTTTGGTCACGTGACATATGGCGATATAGAAGCAGTCGCTTTGTCGGTGGCTGAGCCTTGTGACGCAAGAGTACAAGGCAGCGAAAAGCATCAATTTTCTGTTGGGTCATTCAGTGCAAAGAACTTAACGTTGTCTAATTACAGGTGAAGACATAGATCACAGAGGTAACTTGTCAGAGAGCACAATAAGTAATGCAAAAGAGAGTAATCTCCGTCAATTAATGGTATAAAGTACTATAAACAGCTTTGTATCGGTATTCTATGCAGTCCGATCCTCTATTTTCATCCCAATCCCCAAATGATTGTTGCATGTAATCAAAAAGAACGATAGAGCGTCAAGCTCTCAAAGGTATCAGAAATCATGAGTGAGATATTTAGAAATGAGGGGCGTTGAGGGCGAGACCCATGAGACATCCACCGATGAGACCGGCGATGGGGATGGTCATGATCCAGGAGAAGACGAGGAGGAAAACTCGCTTCCAGTTGACGGCCTTGAGGCTGCCGTTGCAGAGACCGACACCGACGGTGGCACCGGTGATACACATGGAAGTAGAGACGGGGAGCTTGTACTGAGAGAAGACCAGGACAGTGATGGCAGCACCCATCTCCATGGAGGAACCACGGCTGGGAGAGTGGTAGGTGATCTTGTTACCCATAACTAGTGAGAGTTAGTATTATTCAGAAGAGATGATGTGATTGAGACTTACCCTTCATGATGTTGTAACCGTAGGTGATGAAACCGATGCAAATGGTGGCAGCGACAATACCAATCTGCCAGAGAGGGACCTCGGCCTTCTTCTCGGCGGGCTTGCCAGAGTGCCAAGCAGCGTACATACCAGCCCAGACACCGACAGCGTTACCGACATCGTTGGCACCGTGAGCGAAAGAAGCAGTGCAGGCGGTGATGACTTGGACGAAAGAGTACAGGTACTCAACCTCGTTGGGGTACTTGGGAGCATGTTCGTAGACACGGGCCATACGGCGACCCTCGGGAGTGGCCTCAATACCCATCTGAGCAGTGTGGATGTCGTAGTGAGCACCGTAGAGAAGAGCGACGACGATCTGAGCGGGGATGCGCTTGATGACGGCGATCAGGTTGTGAGTCTCGTGGATGGAACCGGCACCGATGGGGTTGGCGTGGAGAGTGCGCATGGCCCAGCCGAGAGGTCCCTTGCCCTTGCGGAGGTTGGCGTGGTGCTTCTCCTCAGCCTTCTTGAGCATCTTCTGGTAATCCTCCTGGGTAGACTCGGAAAGGTTGAGGTGGTGCTTCTCGTTGACCTCAGAGCTGGGAGCAGCGGCGGGGGTAATCTCATCGTCGTTGATCTTCTTGGGGTTGGGGTCCTCGGACTCTTGGGAGACAGAGACATCATCCTCCTCGGCGCCGTGCTGAATGACGGCGTAGTTGGGGACGCGAGCGTTCTCAGCATCAGGAGGAGCGGGGCGCTTGAACAGG
Source organism: Fusarium sp. HKF-74 (assembly GCA_021223625.1). Lineage (NCBI taxonomy): Eukaryota > Fungi > Ascomycota > Sordariomycetes > Hypocreales > Nectriaceae > Fusarium > Fusarium sp. HKF-74. The sequence continues at coordinate 393,082 of JAJFAS010000010.1, forward strand.
AGAGGGCCCTGGACGGCATCCCACCAGCGGAGAGTGTAGTCCTTCTTGATGACGACGGCGTGGACGAAGGGGACGAAGAAGATGGCGGAGAGGAAGAAGAGACCGAATCCGACACCGAGAGTGACGGAGGCGATGTACCAAGCAGGCTTTGAAGCGAGTCCAAGACGGGGAGAACCCTTGTAGACGATGGAGAGAGTGCAGATGGTACCGGCGATGAGGAAGAAGAAGGGAGAGGTCCAGACAGCCCAAGGAACGGGGTTCTTTCGGACGTGGACAACGAACTTGACGAGGGAGAAGATGATGGCAGCAAAACAACCAGCAATAGCAGGAGCCATACCGAGACCAGCAAAGATGGCACCGAGACCCTGACCACCGTTCCAGCCCCACTCGACCTTGCTAGCACCAACAGTAGCGATACCGACACCAGCGAGCGACGAGATGAGCGAGTATGTGGAGGAGACGTGGGCGTTGTGCTTGGTGCACCACATGACCCAAATGGAAGCACCGGCCGAGGCACAGGCGAAGGCGAGGAGCTGGACACCGGCGTTGTCGCGGAAGGACTCCATGGGGATGATGCCGTTCTTGATTGTCGAGGCGGTTCGGGCGCCGACTGCTAGGGCGCCGAGGAGTTCGAAGATGCAGCAGAGAACCATGGCTCCCCGGTATGTGACTGAGCGCGATGAGACACTGGTAGCCCAAGCGTTGGCGACATCGTCTGTGAGGGTAAATCGTTAATCATCTGTGAATTTGCCATGTGAAAGTGAGGGGGCTACATACTGGCACCGTTGTTGTAGGCCTCAAGCAGAGCGAAACAACTGCCAATGGCAAAGACGTAAGTATAAGCCTCGAGAACCATTGTGACGGATCCTGGCTGCTGTGTACAGGGAGAGTAAAAGAAAGGTAGCTAAGCTGTATGAAGCTTGCTTCTCTGATAAAGTCGGAGAGAGGGGGAGGGGATGGAAGAGGATGCTCGAGCAAGGAAAGACAAGATCTGAGTTCGGGGTCCTGGAGGGGAGACTTTAAAGGAAATTCAGCAGTACGACCGAAACATTAAAAAATTAAAAAGTTATCCATGGGTCGTTTCGAGCTCCCCTCCCCTGCGAAAGAGGCTAAAAACTCAAAGGTCCCTAAGCTCACAGTAGTTCCGTGCGTACACCCCCACCCGCAGGTCCAGAAGTCTGGAGCCACTGCGCGTTGTGTTGTGTTCGGTGAGACGATATGGCTACCGATTACACGGTGGCTTCACGCCTTTCACACCCATCGTGAGTGTTTTCCGCTTTTGGATCCGCAGCCCGTCTGGTGGAGCAGCACTAAAGAATTAAGCATATTAACCCTATCACCTCTCTCAAAAACCCCACGTGCGTGATCTCCAGCTGCAATTTGGCTCTTCTATTGGTTGGAGGGGAAAAGCATCGGGGGCTACGCCACAAAGTGCGGGACAAGAGATGGCCAAGCGATCGGTGACACTGCTTGGCTAGAAGCTGATTTCTGGGCGAGTCGCGTGCTCTCTTTTCGAATCGTGGGTAAGAAAGGAAGAGAAAAAAAAAACCTGCAGAGATTTTTAGAGTTGTGGAAATGCTTGAAAGTAAGTTTATTACTCAAAGGGTTATGCTTATTGCTGCTTGCTGTTGCATTGAAGATGTGCACGTGCATATGCGTTTGGGTTCTGAGACATAACAAATCTCCCCCAATTCAAGCAGCAACAAGATTAAAAAAAACAATACAACATTACCCGCTGTAGTCTGTATCATTGTACTGCTCGTAACACGGACATTCTCCGATTTCACAGCCCTCGAATCCATCGTCTCGGCGCAAGAGTCTTGGCGACCGTACCCTCAGCAAGTCAATTCAATTCAATTCACCAACGATTGAAACTGTACGTGAACTGTAAAATGTTAGCCCTCGCCCCGAATACTCCACCGTTCGGTCTCTCTTCCTGGTTAGTTCGCAGTTCCAATGCCTTGATTCTCTTTTACCAAATCTAGACCTTCTCCCCGTTTAAAAGCGTCTCCCCGCGCGAAACGTGCAGAGCCATTTGAAACGGCCACATGGGGAAATGGTGAGATCTCACTGGCTAGATTGCACCCCGGACACTAACACGCACTATCTCTGTTTATTGGGTCCTTTTGCTGGCCACTTTTTTTGAACGACAAGGGTTGTTATCGTTTTTGGGTGGTCTTTGCGCCTGACATTTCCGATTCCCGCTTTGTCCTAATGCACGTGAAGTTGGTCGTTGTTGCGGCATCCTTGACTGACTGTCGTACGCATGATACCCGCTCCCTCGGCGAACGGATGAGACCCCACGAGTGTCTGACCATGTCGTTTTGGTAAACCGAGTCTTGAATTCGGTGTCTGTGTAGAGAATTGTAGATCACTAGTTTCAAGAATAATTCCTTTTGGGAGCTCAGCTCTAGACTTACCTCTAAGCTTAAACCTAACACTAGAGTCTAACAAAACAATTCCCCCAGCTGATCCAAACCTCATGGCAAGATATCCATCGCCACCATCTCATGTCCCAGCTCTCGACACCATCACGGCAGCTTTCTCCCGTTCGCCAAGTCCGCCAAGCAGTTGTATACCGAGTTACCAAGAAGGCATCTTCCGGAACACCCGTCATCTCGGCCCTGGACGCCCAGAAAACGCCTTCCGTCTCGGCGATCCATCCCTCAGCTGGGCGCATGTCTTGGCCGTTCCTTGCACCACGGGGACACGACGCGGGCCCTAGATTGGGTGCAGCAAGCAGAAGACGAAAAAACCACACCAACGGTCCGCTAATCGTGGCGTTCCCGGTGCATATATCCCCCCCCCCTTAGCGACATGCCCGTGTGTACTACGTAGAACCTCGCGAGGATCCTCAGCCAACCGTATCCACCCCGTTGACGATTACAAGTCGTTCTAGCAGGAGATTGGCATATGTCTAACCCTTGTTTGCATAGGTGAGCTGCAGGATAAGTGTCCCTTCTTGTTCTCGAAGGTTTAGCGGATATCGCCATCGCCGTAGGATCGTCGGGGATTCGATAGTAGAAAGATGCCTGTTGATACTACAGCTGTAGTTGCTTTTTGATTCTCGATTCGGATTATAGGAAACGCCACTTCAAGATGGGAAAGCATCTCGGATCGTCGTGAATTTATCGATAGCTTATATCGACATATGTATTTTGACATCAAAGCTGAGAATAAGAATACTAACACAAAGTTCACCTGCGGCGATCAACATTCTTATCGGAGGCGCAATGACATGACTGATGTAAGAAGAAAGATTATTTCCATAGATGTAAAGCTCTATCACGATGCAAGCAAATGGAACGATTATCCTTCTCTTCCTCGATCGCTACATGAATAATATTGATATCGAACCTGGAGGCAAAACTACCCTATAGAGAAATTGCTCATCACAGCGACGAGGCCATTCACAGAATCGGTAACGCCTCTTTGATGTCAAAATCTAGACCGTGCCTCTAATTGGCTCGCCTTTTCTCTTCATCAATATCTAGCCTGCAACGGACAACGCAACCCAAACCTTGAATTTATGCATGGAACTTGAAGCCTTCCCGAACACGGTAGTGATGCACGCTCTCTATTCCCGCTCTATTTCCCGACATCCCCTCTGTCATGCATGCTCACAAGTTTGACCTTCTTATCTACACTCAATCCGATGCGAAATCACTGGAATGTGAAAAAAGCGTTAGTAACCGTTACTCCTCACATTTATCTCCCTCGTCTCAAAAAGGGTAACACCGTTTAGAGCGTTGTTGATAACGACAAATTTGGCTGATCGGCCAACCCTTCCCCAAACGATGGACTTCCGAAACACGGGGGCTCTACGGCTTCTGACATTGGTTGCTTCATTTCGCGTTGCTCTTCCATCAGATCACCAACGCTAGTCTCGTGTCACCTCTAGCTGAACTCATTTGATCTATGCTTCTTTGGCGTCTAGACTTTCGCTCAGCTTATCAGGTGTCAGACAATAATTTTTTGTCTAATCTACAGAGAAAAAAAGCGCGTCTCAAAAAGACGTTTGCCACCGGTATCTCCACGAAGTCAATCGTGAGACGCGTCGCGAATGGACAAGTACTTTGTTTCTTGAAAATGTCATCATTAAATCTATCGCTCACAGTCTTCTAGCGATCAATTGAGGAACTCTAGAATCGCAGAGACTACAACATCAGGCGCCTGCTCAGGAACATAATGTCCCGACTCAACACTTCGACCTTCGACCAGCACATCAGGATCAGCAACATCCTTCCACTCCTTCACAGCATCAAAGCACTTCTCAATCACCCCATGCTTTCCCCATAAAACAAGCAAAGGGCTCTGAATCCTCCGCCCTTGCTTCAGATCCTCACGCGCCTCCTCCAGATCAACCGTCGCGCTCGCGCGATAATCATTGCACATGGCATGCACAGTCGCAGGATCTTCCAAATTCTTGGCATAGATCTCGAAACACTCTGGCTCAAAGATTGATAACCCATCGCCTTGACGACCGCCCATGAACATCTCTGCTAACTCTCTTGGCTTCGCGGTGATGAGCGTCTCGGGGAGCGGTTCTTTCTGGATGAGGAAGAACCAATGGAAGTATGCTTTTGCAAAGTCGAAGTCCGTCTTGGTGTACATCGCCAGTGTAGGACATATATCGAGTAGTATGAACTTGCGGATGCGATTGGGGTAGTCGACAGCGAGTTTATGCGCGACCCTGGCGCCGCGATCATGAGCGCAGACGAAGAAAGATCCAGTATGGCCTAGAGCATCCATGACATCGATACAATCTCTCGCCATGGCGCTCTTTGCATACGAAGCTATATCGTCAGGCTTGGAGGACTTTCCATACCCCCGGATGTCAATCAGCACAACGTTGTACTTGTCTAGAACCCGTGGTGCGACACGATGCCAGATGTGTAGTGTTTGAGGAAAACCATGGATGAGAAGAAGAGCGGGCTTAGATGAGGACTCGCCGCTTTTCAAGCCGTTGATGGTAATGTCCGGGTTGGACTTTGTCTTGATGGCGAAAGGTTCAAAGTTGTCAAACATTTTGAGAAGCTAACCGTGATGGTATCGTAAGAAGAGATTGAGGAACTGAGTCGTACGCGCAGTTTACCGGGTTTATATCTCGTCAACGCCCTTTGGTAGACAAGTTGCTTAAATAATGTATTTTGGTGATGGTTAATTGCGGAGAGTGACTATGCCGTCATAGTTTCACTGGCACGCTGCCAAACCTCGGCCGCTTACCGCTAGCGGGCTTACCTTCTGCCGCATGATCACGGCCAAACACGCCGAACCAGAGGGAGGAATAGTGATTGACGAAGTGATGGTATAATAATTCACTTCTAGAGATATTTTCTCTGCTGTTTTGGAGATTCAGTTACACAGGGAGTCGGCGAAATGGCAATCAGTCCGATCTTATCGGGGTCCGTACACCGATAAGAACAGCGGACAAAGAAACCCCCGCTGGTGAGAAGCGGGGATTCTCACCAGCGGGGATTCATCGGCTTTTCGATGTCCCGATATCGTCGGCCTTTGGTATAACCGCCGTTGAACACTTATGAAGTGCAAGTCCTCAGACATAAGTTAGACAAAGCGCTCCCTAAAAGACAAGCGGCCTTATAGAGTTGAAATCCAGAATCTGACTTCATAAGCCTCCCACAATGTCCAAAACACTCAAGATCGCTGTCATCCCCGGCGATGGCATCGGCAAAGAGGTCATGCCCTACGGCGTCCGATGTCTCAAAGCCGCAGCAAAGAAGTTCAACCTCTCACTAGAATTCCAAGAGTTTGACTTCGCCAGCTGCGACTACTATGAAAAGCACGGCAAGATGATGCCTGATGACTGGAAGGATACTCTCCAGAACTTTGACGCCATTTACTTTGGCGCCGTTGGCATGCCCGACAAAGTCCCCGACAACGTCAGTCTCTGGGGCAGTCTTCTCAAATTCCGCCGCGAATTCGACCAGTACATCAATCTCCGGCCTTGTCGCCTCATGCCCGGTATTCCATCTCCCCTCGCAGGTCGCAAACCTGGCGACATTGACTTTTGGATCGTGCGTGAGAACACGGAGGGAGAGTACTCCAGCGTTGGAGGAATTATGTTTGAAGGAACGGAGCGAGAGACTGTGATCCAAGATACGGTCATGACGCGTGCTGGAGTCGATCGCGTTCTTCGCTATGCTTTTGATCTTGCGCAGAGTCGACCTAGGAAGAAGTTGACGAGTGCGACGAAGAGTAATGGTATTAGCATCACTATGCCGTGGTGGGACAGTCGCGTGGCGGAGATGAGTAAGAATTACTCTGATGTCGCGGTCGAAAAGTATCACATTGATATTTTAACGGCGCACTTTGTCCAACGGCCTCAGATCTTTGATGTTGTGGTTGGATCCAACCTCTTTGGCGATATCCTCTCTGATCTGGGCCCTGCATGCACGGGAACGATTGGTATTGCGCCATCAGCAAATCTCAACCCAACTGGCGATTTCCCGAGTTTATTCGAGCCTGTTCATGGAAGTGCGCCTGATATTTACGGCAAAGGGATTGCTAATCCCATTGGAATGATCTGGGCGGGTCAGATGATGTTGTCGCACTTTGGGTTTGCTGATGCTGCTGCGGGGATGATGACAGCTATTGAGACTGTGCTGGCGAGTTCGGGAGCGGAGGTCAAGACGGCGGATATTGGGGGCAAGGGAAATACGCAGACGTTGGGAGAGGCTGTTGAGAAGGCGATTCTGTCAGGCCAATAAGACATGGCAACACGGTATTTATAAATAGACAAGATAAGAACTTCCTCTCTATGCTTAGGGCACTACCTCTCGTCTTAATACTATTGTGTTCTATGAGGGTTGGTCGCCAACACAGTGATGGGTAGCAATCCGTGAGCAAAAGCACGCTGCACAAGTGTCGCATCCACCACGATAACTATTGAAAACTAATAAAAGCTCTAAGCGATAAAGTCTTGCATGAGCTGAAAGAAAGTTGGTGGGCTGATACATCACCGGGCCTAAAAAACGGTTTCGTATTGGCCTATCCGCGCAGCTTTGCAGGATCCTTCACAGCCTGATTGCCAAGAACGAGCAATTATTGAGTACAGGACTCTGCTAGTGGTACGCCACTTGCTTATCAAAAATGACAGTCTAATCAGAAGTCTTAGACAATGTCATATAACCACCATCAAGTCTGGTAGGATGTTGTGAAGATGCATCGGGAATGAGGGATAAAACACACTGAGTTTCCATATTATTTATACTCTGGCGTTTCCCCACGATGCTCCCAACTAAGCATCACTATGGCGCAGTACAGAGCTATTCTGACTACTGATACGCCTGATCTTCCTCCAGGAAGCCCAGAGCAGCACATGCCATTGGAAGAATCACCCCCTCCGCTCCCTAATCGCTATGAATCATTCCGCGAGGCCGATTCTGTATCGCTGCCCCATGACGATACAGAGTCCGAACCAGCTGTATTGAAAACCGCTAATGACCAAAATATCTCGGGGGAATCGCTACCACCTGGTCCAATGCCTTGGAAAGAATACCCAAAGCATCATTGGTGGCATAAGATAGGACTCTTAGGTCTCTTGACACTAATAATTGGCACTGTGGTCATCTTGGCCTCATGTGCCATACTGGTGTTTCTTTGGAAAGGTGCGCAAATAGCCCGAGATCGCGGCGAGCCGGCAGAGTTTTGGAAAACCATAGTCTTTCGCGACATGGCTACCAAAGTTATTACCATATGTTCCGCCGCATTACGTGTGTCGATAGGCCTTCATATCAGCCTCGTAGCTGCGGCTGTCGGTGCTCTCATGCTCGAGACTACTGGTACCAGGTTTCGCGACATCGCGGCAGTTTCAATCCAGCGAGCATCAGGTTCGAGCCCTTACACGATCCTTCCAGCTTCATTACGAGTTGCCAAACTCAGCGTATTCGGTGTACTGCATGTTTCGATCATTATTCTAGGGATAATTATCCTAGTCGCCTCTACTTTTACATCTACGATACTGCTCACAGACTTAAAGAACGTCAATATCGCGGGACCTATGCAGACAAAGCTTCTTCCAATTGGACTCGGACCGAATACTACCTTGTCGGCGAATGGTGTCCTCCACTATAGGTCTAGTCCGTCTGCGAACTGGCGGTTCACTGAGATGAAACCCGACAGTGTTGTATCTACTGCCGAGATTGCCGATACCGGGAATACATACCGTGCTCTTCTGCCCTACATGAAAGAGGAGGCTAGAACTACTCTGGAGCACTACTCTGGGCCAGGGTTGGTGGGTAACTTCAGAACAGTCTGTTTCAGCCCTAGCCTTGAAAGGATTCGCTTCGGTCTTTCTGCAAGCAGGCCGGGCCTTCAGGCAGAGCTCGGTATCAAATCAACGCAAAATGGTCCAGGCTTTCTCAAGAACTGGTCAAAGAACAAATTCGAGTTCAACGCCCAGCTGCCAACGAAGTGGAATGAAAGCGATGAGGCTACCGTACCGCTCTCGCTCGCTAACAACTACCACGCTGGTCCCCGTGGGGATCTGGGACTTAGAGACCCCCTTTCGGGCCGGAACTTCACTATGATACCCCTGTTACTCCTCAAGTCCAGCCCAATCCTGCTGCATGGATTTGGGCATCTAGATCTAGGTGGCGAGACGGATGAGAGCGAAGCGATGGATAAGATTGACCAACTGGAAGGATTAAAGACAAATACGGACGGTCGTTGGACAACAGCTTCGTTGAAGAATGGTACCGAAGTGTTCAGCGCGACATTGTGTTTTGTCGCGGACAACGCACCGGAGCTTTACGAAATTACAATGACTGGGATGACCGCCCCATCTGAGCCGATTGTCGAGTGGCAGAGGAACGGCACTTCAAAGAGTAGTGAGCAGCTTCTGAAACAGCTCGGCATTGGGGATTCCCCCAAGGACTTTAGAGACCGACACATTATGCAGCTCAAGGTCGGAGTGCATAACTCGAAATACTCAAAATCAATGAGGGAGCCAAGAAACCTTGCTCTTATACAAGCGCTGTTGGGGTACTCGCCCCAAGGAGGCTGGGCGATGACAAACTACAAGGATCTCTATGAGGAAGATTGGATCGCTTGGTGGGCGGCACACGCTGTACATGTCTCCCTTGTCCAAGACATCCTACGAGCGACGGGCGATCCTGCATTAGTCATACGAGCCCTTGCCTTTAGGTTCCACTGCATGATTTTCTACGACCGCATGCCCGAGTTTGACCTGCACAAGCCAGTCACCACCATAAACTCAGTCGAGATGCTCATCCCAGTGCGGTGGACGGGGTTAGCCGTAGTTCTGAGCCTGGTCTTGGTTCACCTACTGCTACTTGGCAGCACAATGGTGCTGTTTCAACTCAAGACGAGGGCTTCTGATCTAGGCAACGCTTGGCAAGCCATTGCCCAGGTTGTGTCGGCTGAAACGCGTGCGGTTGTAGAGGAGGCGAGCGTGGTGAGGGATAAAGAGGTAGAGGCTTGGGCTAAGTCGTCGGGTGTTTCTAGAAGGTCGTATGCTGTATCGATGTCCGATGCTAGGTGCAGAACGGAGATTATGGAACGAAAGATATGATAGACATTGGAGGGTTTCAAGCGCTTCGGCTCAGCTATCTTTCTCCAAGTCAAATTACATGCATACCACGCCGGAAGATATATATCATCTACTCCGACCTGAGTCATTGTCACTTCCTCTACCTGATTAGCGCTCTGATCGCCCACTTACCGCTGTGGGTATTCTAGATCTCACGTTCGGTCGATGCTGCCGATCACGGGTTCCACCAACATGCACCTCTCGGTTATCAACCAAGGCGGCTTATAACAAAGCTCCTTATTAATAAATTGGCTCGTAATTCCCGCTAGCGGGGGGAGTAATCAGGATATTAAATTCCCACAGGATACGCACGGTTCACTCAAAGCGCTGGCCTGAGTTCTGTGGCTCGATGTGTTATTTGCAGTTGAGACTTATGGCTGAGCCCTTAAATCAACAAAGAGAACTTGGTGGCATCGATCATGCTATCCTAGCCAGCCGTGGTGATATAATGTGGGTCTGATAACATGCCTCGGTAAGATATTGAGGTGAGAAGATGTGCGTGCGTTTTACTTGCTTAATGTAATTAAATGGAAACATGCCAGGGCATGATCATCCGGAATGAGCCGACTAGTACGGGGCAATCCAACGGTTATTCCTACAACAACCTCAAAGTATCGTGATTGCCGGAGCGGCCCGGAAGTTCCGGTGGTTGACGCAAAGCTTCCCCAGAAAGCCAAGGTGTCAGGTTTCATTACCGTTGTACTAAACCCACATTTAGGGAGCAAAGAGATAAGCAGCTCATATCACTTCATGTCACTTGTTCCGAGGTGGCCTAGAATCAGGTAGTCGGCATAACATGTGATCCAGTCAATGGTCTCGTTGTGCTAGGCAACCTTGATGGTCGGGTATGAAAGGGATTTCCGTCCCTGTCTTTGTGTTGATGACTTGCTCATCGTGCGGGCGAAATCACCATACGCCAAGAATATTCCTTCACTGTATTAAGATGTTACGAGAACGATGGCACGAGCTCCAAAAGCTAAAAGTAACTGGGAATATCCCAGGACGATTGGCCTCTTATACGCTGGGCTAAATAGAGTTCGGACCACGGCACATCCATCCTAGCACGCGACCTTCTCATCGCGGAATAGCGGAATACCACGTCAACTTTGACATCCAATTAGACCCGCGATTTAATGACGCAAACACGTCTCAAATCCGGTGAAGTTAGTAATATGTCAGGTAATAAGAAAGGAATAGACTTTGTGGCTTTATGTCGTCTGGAATCTCTCGTGTTCCTTCGAGGGGTTCGTTTGTACGAAGAATCCGCTGATTTTCAATCGCTTAACGGGTTGCAGGTGGACCGTTGGGGTTACCATCTCGCGACGATTTCCAAGAACAGACCAGTCTACGCTGCGGGATGACATTTGAGGAAGCTTGCTAACAAAGCGTGAGTTCAATGTCAACAATCTCCGACACGTTTCAGATTTTAGCTTCGAACCAAATACCGTTGATGCTATGACCATTTAGCAGAGGCCTTATAGTTGGGCATCATTATGCCACCAAAAGACCGGGTGTTCTTATTTATAATTCACAACAAACCAAGAGAAGAGCTCCAAGATACAACCAGCCCAGCCCACTCCAACGTTCAAATGCTTTCAACAATGTCCGTTCCTCGGACTTTTGACCAGACGTCTTACCAACCAACCCCCTTGGCCATGGATGCAACCATCAACGGCGCCTTTGAGGCATTAGACGGCATCAATTTCGACTTTCAGCCATTCACTGTGCAGGAAAGTCTCCGGGAGGACTCGGCAACCCTCGAGAGGAGGAGATTCTCCTGGGAAACGCCGTCAACATCTTCATATCACGCCATCTCCGATGATACACTAGCCAACGATCAAAATTCACAGCTCTATATTTGTTCTCCTTCATCTGTCCTTTCGAAGGCATGCGGGCAGCTTCGTCCCACATTACAAGATGACATCACTGGAACCTTTATAAACAATCATAAGAGCCTTGATCAACGGGTACATCAGTGGCTCTCAGAGCTCCCGGATATTCCATGGCTTGATGTGAGCTATGTTGATGTAAGTCTACCAACCTTGTCAAATATCACAGAGGATGATCCTAAAGCGTGCCGCAGGCCCTATATGAGAGCACCGAGGACGAATCTTCCTCGACGACTGATACTGAACAATCAAGAGAGTCGATTCCGGGAACCGAAGGTCTCTTAAATTACCTGGACTTCTTAGACAACTGCTGCGAAAGCATCCAACCTACAAGTCCAACGCACGGATATGTAGACTATGGAAGGCCTGAACTATATGGCACGACGACGGATGCGACAACAGCCCTCGATGCATACCATTTGACCCTGCTGCAAATGGACTCATCTTCCGCTTTCGCTACAAAACTTGACAGCAAGTTTCGGCCATCGATGCGACGACAGTACCCTCGGGGCTTGGAAAAGGAAGCCCGTAGAAGTATTAGTCTAGTAACATCTTTGAGATCTCACGAGTGAGGTTATGTGTATTCAAAAGGAGCAACTCTTTAGCATTATTCTGTGACGGTGTTACTTTTTTCCCCATTACTTGAAAGCCTTGATAATAGACCAGAAGTCCCAACTTGGAGGATTGAGTACTCAAGCTTGCTCCGTTCTTCCCTCTCCCCTAACCAGCGCTGCACACCATTCTAGAGAACAACAAAAACAATAGTCTAGAACCAAGCCACCGCCCAGAACGTCTCTAGCAAGAAATCTCTAGCCAATCATCCGTTGTTCGTGACTGCAGGTTTGTCGTCCGTGCCACATGACAAACGGTGAACCTCGGATCCCCGTGCACCCGGGGTTGTCATCCTGCGGGCTCCCCAATCGGCATAACAATGGGCCTTGGCAATCAATAAGAGTATGCCGAGGCATGTACATAGATCTATCGGCAGGTAGATCAGGGGGACAGCTCGGTAGCTAGTACTTGATGGGCCAAGCGTGAATCTTAGGTAGCACTTCGGGATGTAGGCTACAATAAAACGCGAACCAAAACAAGGGAACACAAATAGATATTCAGGGATGCAGGAATATCTTTATGGACTGGGTAATAGTTCTGTCTGTGTAGGCTTTATCGTAACACTCTGGGCCTCTGACCCGCGTATCGCGGTCACGAGGAAACAATCCGCGGTTCTGGGGCAGCTCACAGATCAGCTTGCGCCGAGCTTAGTGGTAGCGTGGCGTTCATGCAGCGTAAATTGACATATCAGGGTGCGCTAAAAATGTCCTTAACATGTCGCTATCCGCGCTTTGATAGCAAAAATGGTTTCACCAAGGTTAGCTCAGCCCGGCAGTAGTCGCTCGGCTTGGTAATGTGCCAACTGTCATTGCGGTCAGACACTGGGATAAGCTTTTTAATGTAATTCATGACGGGTACTCCGAGACGTCATCTGCATACTTAAAAGTCTTGGAAGGATTCATTGTTGTTCTTTGACAAATATCGTCATTCTTTAAAGATATTATCACAATGAGAAACCAAAGCTTTTACTCCCCTTCTAGCGAGGATATGTCAGCTCCTCTAAAGTTTCCGCGACGCACATCGTCTTTGCGCAATAAGCGGCCTCTACCTCACATTGTCACAACGATTGAGCCTGGATATAATAGGCAATTGTTCACACTCCACGAATGCGCCGACGATGCTTCTCGGTCTTATCACAAACGAACCTTCTCCATGGGCTCATCACGAACGCCTACAAGTCCTGGCCTCGTCGAGTCGCCCTACAGTGATGTAGCGATGACACTTCGTATGTTCTCAACGTCATACGTCATGACCAAGCCGCAAAGCAATTCTACCAGCTATTTCGATAGTAGCGTCAGCAATAATCATCAGGTGGTCCATCCCAGCCAACAGAAGCCGCAAGGAAAAGTCCAAAATTGGCTCTCCAAGCTCCCTAATCGAAGGGAGTCGCCCTTTGAGGAGAGGAGGAGAGACGACGAAGTGTGCCAAATATCAAAGCCTAGACATCCATGCCCTGGCGCCGACGCTTCTACATCTACTGGAGTTGAGAAGCAATTTCTGGATCTGGAAGAAGACGACGAGTCGGAAACCTCCGATTCTGAGGATACCGGAGACCTGGACGGCTACCACGAGGCTCTGTTCAGATTATCAGGTACAAGAAATGATTGCAGGCCAACATTTCGGGCATCGATGCGACGACAGTTTCCGATCGATCGGGAAAGAGAAGCTCATCTGAAGATGTTCTAATACGACCAAATGAGGCGTCGAAAATGATTAGGAATCAAGCGACTGGGGTTCAATGGGAAATTTTCCTTTGTTGAGGGTTGGGTTGAGAAGTGGCATGCTGTCATGATGAATTCGATGCCGCTACAGAATCACGGCCTTGGAGATAAAATTTAGATTTCATTATGTCGTCAAAATTTGGCATCTACAATTTGCAATAGATCAAAAGTTGAGAGCGATAAGATTATTCAGACCTGAGAAAAAATAAAAGACTTAAACATGAGTGCCAAGAATCAACCTCTCAAATCACGTCACCAAGAACATGACAAGCGACTCATGAGCGCACAAGAAAAAAGTTTTACCTCCAAGTATTAACTCAAATGGGTCAGAATAATCATGCTAAAACGATCAGTGATCTCGATTTAGGCCCTGGTATGACCCCTGACAAGAAACGGTGAGCGCAACGCCGATCATGCATTTTGAAGGATATCATGAACTTGATGATGTTGCTTACGTTTAACAACGCAACGCCCAATAGAACATCAATAAAATGTTTGATTGAGTGGAGAATCTTAGTAAATACCATGAATTGTTCTCTTGGCAATTATTGTTAAAATATTTTCTTCCTTGAGTCCGTGGGCATGGTGTTTAAAAGGCTCGGGTTTTCACTCTTGGCTCTGGTCTTGTTTTGGAAACGGAACCCTCGCTCAGTCAAGTACGTACTTGATGATTGTTCCTAGAATAATTGTTATCTACTCTATGGAATCGAGACTTAGTCGCCTACCAATTCCTCGTGAAGCTGCTCTCCCTCCAGAAGAAGGCTTCATCACTCGCTGAGATATCATCTAAGCCCCGATTAAAAATGCACGTTTACGTTCACAGCGCCAACCCTTGGTTGGATGGCCATGTACAAGAATGCATCAAGCGACATGTACCAGATGCCATCTGTCATGAGAAATTCACCGATATTCCTGAGGATGCGGGTACTGTATATCAGCTTCTCAACGGATGGGAATTGAACCACCACTTTGCAGTACTGAACAGATCCAAACATGGACTCCTCAACGCTTATCCTAACAGCGACGCGTTGGCTCGAAAAGATCACATGGCAAGCGTCGTGGATTACTGGATCACGAAAAGACCCGAAAGCGTGCTTAAAGGTCATAGTCCCGCGACCGTGAAGTTATCTCTCGACTATAGCGAGTATGTTGAGGATGCACTGGCTGCAGCGGATGATTTGACACTTCTGTACTCGCTTGAAGATAACGAAGCAAAGGACGCGTCAGAACGAGATTGGTGGATTTTGAAACCTGCCATGATCGATTGCGGCCATGGGATTCGGATATTCAGTACCATTGATGAACTGGCGGGCAATCTTGAACTCGCTGCCGACATCTCTGAAGAGGATGAAGAGAGCGAAGAGGACGCCGAAACGCCAGATACCAAGTTCGAAAGCGACGATAGCGCTGAGGGTTTCAAGCCAAGTTTGTCGGCACCTGGACTTGATTCGCTAGATGCCCTGATTACAGCAACCGGAAAACTCTCCATCCAGGGAAGCAAAAAGATACAAGATCTGGTCATCGACGAAAATGAGCGCATTCCATCTGCACTTCTCCGAGAATTCGTTGCACAGCAATACATCGTTAACATTCCACCCATCGACGGCCGAAAGTGGCATGTTCGGGCATACGTCCTCTCCGTCGGGCGTCTAAAAGTACACGTCTTCGACGAAATGCTCGCTTTACTAGCGTTAGACGACTACGAACCTCCGTGGAAGAACCCGAGTCTTAAATCATCCTTAACCAACACCGCCCTCCAAGATGAAGAAGAGTTCACCAGCAAAGAATCCATGCGAGACTTTTGGAAGATCGACGATGATCTACTCCCCGGTGACTGGAAGAAAAGCATCTTCGACCAAGCTTGTCAAATCTCAGGAGAGCTACTCCGTGCAGCCGCTCACACAATGGCTGATAAATTCACGCCACTGGATAAGTGCTTTGAGCTCTTCGCCATTGACTTCCTGATCGATTCCAAAGGAACAGCGTGGTTGTTAGAAGTCAATGAAACACCGGCGTTTTACGAACAAGGCTACGCGGGTGAACTTGCACAGCGACTTATGGAGTCGTTGATCTGTGTGACGTTGGAGCACATGGGGATGGCTGATATGCAGAGTGAGAGGAATGTAGAGGCGAGGGGGAGGATGGTGGAGGTTTTGGATGCGACGAGGGAGTTGGCGAAGAGCAATATTACGGAGATCCTGCCGGGCGCTTTATAGAATATTAGAGTAATAGATTTTGTGTTTTCTGGCTTTTATGAGATGGTGTCCAAGAGTGAAGAGGCGAGGCTGAAGCTTGGAGATAAATGGGCAGTGCCACCGCGATCTCTCCTGACTACAAGTGCCTCTCTTCCTTCCTCCATCCTCATACGCCTGGATCCTTTTTTTCTTCTTCCATCATCATCATCATCATCATCTCAACTCTTAGCATTTCTAGCCAAAATGAGCAATGCATTCGAATTCAATAGCGCAGACGCCCATTACATCATCGAAGTCATCGGCTATTCACGATTCAGTGAGCAGTATCTTCCCGGCGCGATACACAGCCCAGCCGAGTACCCCTCTGCCGTCCCCGACTTCCTGGGACCGTTTCCCAATCCCTACAATCGTCCTGGCCGCGGTGGTCCCTTCGGTCGTATCCTTCTATGGTGCGACGTGCAGTCTCTCTTCAATCTTCGACAAGTGAATTTGCAGCTGCGGGGAATTATAGCCAGGTCCCTGGTATATAGGGACATCATCAAGGCCCTTCCTCTGTACCACGCGATCCTCGGTACAAAACATGCGCAACGCGTGCTTGTCATTGACTTTTGGATCCTGATCACCACAATGCGGTGTGACGTCTGCGAGGAGTTCGCCATGCTCATCAGCATCCCTGAATGGTTGCGACTTTGCCATACTTGCGTTGAGACTGGCCAACGAAATGATGGCGGCCTAGACCACAGACTCGGCGTTTCCAGATTCGTACGATTGAGCACTTTCGCAGGGTGGCTAGCTCCAGGCAGAGCGATGCCTACCCAGTCTTGGGTCAAGGATTATGGCGTCGGCTTGAAAGGCTAGAGGCAAGATATCGTGGAATACAGTAAAGTCAAGCACCTCGATGGCGGAAGAAGGTCACGCTCATGGGAGAGCTTGGCCCAGTTCAATCACATGGTGACATGCGCAGTACCCTACGTGGACCCGGATAACGGGAAGACCGAGTCTGGGATCGCCTGCAAAGGATGTATGCGCGGACCCCCAATGCAGCCGAGCATAGAAAACGGAATGGAGAGGGTTTACAGTCGTGAGGAGTTCATGGAGCATTTCCAATGGTGCTACAGAGCGCAGTTGTTGTGGCAGGCTTATAGTGAGGAAGACGCAAGCATTCCCCTTACCACTACAGATTTTGCAGTGATCGAGAGAGCGATCGCTGCGGCTGAGGCAAGCCTGACAAATGGGTAGTTTCTACTACTGGAACATCAGTTACAGGATGTATTTGGAGTTGACCTCGCCCGTTGGACTTTTCCTATCCCTTCTTTCGGTTTCGCAGGGCGCCTTAGAGCAAAGGGTTACGTGTTAGAGTTGACGAATAGATTGTTTAGAGCTTTATACTATATACGTACACAAAGATCAAATGTCAACGCTATCGGGCTACAAACTGTCGACGTCGGTTGAGAATTAACAAAGTTACAGATGCTTCCAAGACCAGACTCATACACAGAATGAATTAATGAAACGGAAACAACCAATGAGTCGAAAAGTCACGATTTAGCAAGAAGCGACGCTGGGAACGTTCTGGCAGCTGTCATACTTCTTCCCGCCAGTGACCTGAACATTCTGCCAAGTCCAGTTCTTGCAACCCGAGCTTCCACAAACAATAGCAGCATTCTTGCCGCTGGACGAAACACCATTCTTACCCTTGATGTTCTTGAGTGTGAGGCCGGTGATGGGAAGACCGCTGGTGGGCTCGCCGTGGAGATCACCGCCGTCGTAGTTCTGCTCGATGAGGATGCCGTACTTGGTGATGCCGGAGAGGGTGATGTCGGAGTATGTGACCTTGTTGACCTTGCCGGTGGTGTTCTTCATGGTCTTGACGCGGATGCCGTTGGCGGAGTTGACGACTTGGGAGTTGAGGAATTGCACGTTGTCGACGATGTTGTTGTCGCGCCCGCCGACACTACCGATGGAGAGACCGTGGCCTCCGTGGCAGTAACCGTTTTGGAAGATGATGTTCTGTTAAAGTCAGTGAGTTGTTCGTCAAGAATTCAGGAGGGACCAACCTTTCCGGAGTTGACGGCAACACAATCATCCTGGTTGTAGACCTTGGCACCGGTGATGGTGACACCAGTGGAAGAACCGATGTCAAAAGCATCAGTGTTGTGACCGCCCTTGGAGTCACCATCCTTGTTATCAAGGGTGAACTGGTTGATAGTAAGACCATTAACACCATTGATGCTCACAGCCTGAACAGGAGTGTTCTTGACATAAAGATTGTTAATCTTGGAGTCAGTAAGCTTATGCGCCGCAAAGAACTTGGGCTTCGTAATGCCACTGTTTCCTCCCTTTCCATCCCAATACTTCTCACCACCAGCGTTAAGCACAGCGCCAGAGCCCTCAACGGTGATCTTGTTTCCCGAGATCTTCATAAGAGGCCCCTTCCACTCCTTGTACCCCCAGGTAGTGGTTCCCTTGAAGATGACCTTGGTGTTGTCCTTGAGCTTGCTGAGGTCCAGGGTCTCGCCGCTGGGGACGGCGACGTTGTTGAGGACGATGGTGGCGCACGCGGCCTGCGACTTGCTGGCCTTGGAGGCGCCGTCGGAGCCGGAGAATGTGCAGGATGTGGCGCGCTTGGCGTAGGCGTGGACGTCCGGGGCTTGGGTTACTGCTGGGGCAGGGACGGCGATGGCGCTGCCGGCCAGGGCAGCGAGGAGAGCGAAGCCGAGCTTGGTCATTTTGAAGAGAGAAGGGTGTAATGAGTGACGAAATAAACGAATGTACTTAGTGAAAGAGTAACCTTTGACCGGCAAAAGGAATGTGATGATCTTGTGTGTGTACTACTCCTCTTCTTCCACGCTACCTATATGCTTATATATTCCCCGAATCATGAATGCCCAGCCAAGCGGTCACCCGTTATATCCGAATTCTATGTTTCCAGAAAGACCCTATTCATTATGTATTCTACGGAACACGATTATCCTCCAATCACGGCTGGTGCCCAGACTGTCAATGAGCATCGAGTTTAATGAGAAGGGTGACGTGAAGCCCCATTAAGCCAAATGCCACCGTCTACACTCCGTACGCGCATTCCTTTCTTCATGATTGGCACGAATTACGCGTGTGGACC
Source organism: Fusarium sp. HKF-74 (assembly GCA_021223625.1). Lineage (NCBI taxonomy): Eukaryota > Fungi > Ascomycota > Sordariomycetes > Hypocreales > Nectriaceae > Fusarium > Fusarium sp. HKF-74. The sequence continues at coordinate 412,191 of JAJFAS010000010.1, forward strand.
TTGCCCCTGGGTTGACAGGTGGAGCGTTGAAGGCCGATTATCCGGAGTAGCGCGATATGCCGTGCTTGGCAAATCGGGAATGTTTCCGGTTCATGTTTCAGGTTTGACTTTGGCCAGAGGAAGAGCCTCACTGAGGTAAACGTCACTTAGATTTAACGGTTAGTTTCGTGTTTAAATAAGTGTGTTTGGAAGTATGGTGAGTTTAGTCTCAAGATAAGCTTTGTGTACACGAATGCGACGTTGCTTCCGAGGGGAAAGCATTGGCCTGGCATGATTCAGACATCGGGAGATATGATCGCATAACGGCGAGTACGTATCCTGGAAAAAAGGCTGCTAACATACAGGGCTCTCCCTGATTTTCATCCGAGGGTCACATCCGTATCCACGGCGGTGGTAGCCGACACGCTTATATCTGCCAGCCGTCGAAAGACTGGCTAGCCGTAAGGTTAAGCGCTCGGGTCTTTGCTATCCTCGATGCGCTGATTGGACCAGAAATTAAGCATATACTCTAAGTAATTGTCCGCGTCAACTACCTTATCCTATGAGACATAGACTACGACATAGAAGTTCAATGAAGTGGAACCAAGACTTGGCTCCATATTGTCTCGCCAAGACATCACGGCACTCACGCGAACAAATAAGCTAAAAGGCCAAGGAAAAGGTGGTCAGACGTTGGGGCTGATTATCTTAGATTTATGGGGTCGTGAGATTGCGATGCTGCCAAGACTCATACTCGTCGGCGAACTGCTTGTCCAGCTCTACCCTATTCCCTTGAGCCTTTGCTATTTTGATACGTGGTGAGGGCGCTGTAGTGTCTTGATAATGAGTGAAAAAACGTCATTCCCGTGCCTGGTTCTGGTCAGGAATCTTTAACTATTCCCTCCGAGACAGGCTGTCGCACTCCCTCACTATGCAGTGATAAACGCGCTATAGGGACCGAGAGTCCTAACCATGCATTCGACAGCCATGGAAGTGTCATTGGCGGTTTGCATGCCTACAACTTAGGGTCGTATCACAGGCCATATCGTTTCCTGGTCTCTCCAAGACATCGATGTGCATTATGCAACGGGGAGACTGGTAACAGTAACCCCGAGCCAGTGAAATCACTGTCGGAGTGGCGCCGAGAGTGAAGCGCTTAATTCCTCCATGATTGAGCTCAGGATTGGCTTGTGTAACACCAAGGGCAGCGGCTAAGTAAGGGGCGATGTAAGCCGCTACGAAGATCTGTGTTTTATCCGACAGGATCGCTATTGAAATAAGGGGTTGCGACAGGCGTCGTAATTTCAGTATTGGTTCTAATGCAGTTGACCTTAATGCATGGTGATCGTGAGGCTCCCTGAATGAATCATCGCTTCTCTCCTCCTATTACATAGCTCGTTTCACCATGCATCTATGACGGTTGTTTCAGCATGAAAACAAGAAAACAGGCATCAAGATTGAGATATGAATTCAAATGTGACATTGCCGAGCTGATATATAGTAGCTGTTTGTTCCTCTGCATGTCTTCAATTTCCATCTCTTCAGACACCAGTAGTGTACTCTGCTCCCTTTATCTCCGCCAGTCAATAAGGCCCCTCACCATTCTCAATGACAGTCTATCTATAGTCCCAAGACAATGGAATTATGTTATGGAACCAGATCCTTCCCTCAGTCGATCGATCTTCCTGGTGCTTGGCACGGGAACCAGTTATCCGACGAGTCAGAGTACGTATACCATCTCTGTCCACAGGAAGTGAAGGAAATAGAGAAAGCTCTCTTTCACATGAAATGTAGGTTCGCTGTAGCCCTTGTCGTAAGTAGAGTCTGATGTAGTGATGGCCCTTGGCCTAGATGGGGACTTGATTTGCCGGTAGAACTTCCCACTTCCGATAGTCGCGAAGAGCCTCGATCGTATACGGCTAGACATTTACGAGGGAAAGGTTTTCGGCTTGGTTCGGGGATTGAAGCCCTTGAACTACTCAACCGAGGACTTGACGATGATGTACCTGGGCATACAGTCATACATCGCCAACCTTCGAGGTCGGCAGGATGAGAAGGGAAACATGTTTCGTAAAATACATCAGCAGAGTGCCATAGATCAGGCTGACCACGTTTCACTATAGTCCATATCATAGCCGACTGCGGTAAAGTTCGGGTTTTAAAAGAGGCTTCAGCCCCCAGGCCACAAAGGTAAAGGACACCAATAATCATAGCCGACAAGTCTTCTGAACTTTCCAGTCAACATCATCGCAATTCAACATCTGAAATCGTATGTGGAACTCTCAAAGATTGGGTCCATGGCTGATAACCGAGCTTCAGGCGTTTCACAACGAGGAGTCTGGAGACATAGTGAGCTGGTTGACGCGGAGCACTGCAGCCTCAGGCGGGAGATGCATCATCGCTTCAGGATATGCGGTATACAACATCCTGAACCGATATCACCCCGCATCAAACCGACAGCTTTCTCAGCCGAAATGAGTTTTTGCAGAGTAAGAATCACTGCAACCGCTTCTGAGGATGTTTAATAACAGCCATATAGCCAAGAAGGATATCCCAGACCGATATGATTTTATCATCGCAACAGAATCATGCTCAACTTCGGCCGAGTCCCACTAATTGGCAACGCGATCCATCCGCGCCCAGCTCATCTACCGCGAATCTCCATAAAACAACTCAAAGCGCTGGAAGACATTGAACTTGCAGCGAAAATGGTTCAGTTGGAGATCGAAAACAGGCCCGGTGATATTCACTTTATCAATAATCTCTTTATTCTGCACAGACGTGATAGTTTTAAGGATGGTGATGGAGTTAGTGAGAAGAGGCACTTGGTTAGAATGCGACTTCGGGATGATGAGTTGGGATGGGACCTACCCGAGAGTTTGAGGAAGAAGTGGGAAGATGCGTTTGGGACCGGTTCCGATAGGCTTTGGCATATTGGTCCTATGCCAGAAGGATACTTTCCTTTGAGATCGTTTCCTAATTAATAAGTCAGGTACAAGGGCTTCAAAGGAGGAGAGGAGTACGCGTCAAATGGAACTATATACGAAGTTATGTCTATAAAATATGGATAGAATAACTAGACCATTGGCATTTTGCTTTAGAAAGTATACAACTTTGTTATAGCACGCAAGGTCACTATTGCGGTCTCATTGTAAAACGACCAGTCACGCCATAAAAAGTAGTATGCTCTTTACAACGAGTAAATGCAACAAAAAATACACATCAAGTTCCAATTGCCTTCTTATCTACAGCCGAATCTTAAGCGTGCCAGGGGGGTTGAAACGGATTGTCCAGTTTCCGCCTGACCCCTCCATTAGAGGCACATCATGCTTCTCGACTTGATACTATTGGCTGCCTTTTTATGCACACCTGCGCCTCACGGCCTCCAAGGCAGAATGTGTCGCATTTTGACTGGGCACCGCCCTGCTTTGCCGGAGCTTATCAGCTCTTCTTTTCCCCCATCAGTCAACTTTCAATCCTTCTTTTACCTTCTCACTCCTAAACAGAGCTTGCATTGTCACTATGGCCGAAGCTTTTGGCATAGCGGCCGGCGCCGTGGGGTTTGTATCTCTGCTAGGGCAAGTCAACGGTGGGATCAACAAGCTCCGCGCTATCATACATAGTGCAGAAACCGCACCGGACGAAATACAGTCTCTCGCGCGAGAGCTGGAAATTTTATTCCATATTATGCAGGAAGCCCACGATAAGACTCCTTCAAAAATTGATCCTGTTCTCCAGCATTGCCAGACAAACTGCGACCAAATTGTCAAGGATCTCGACGACTTGAACAAGATACTCGAAGCTGGGTCAAAAGCCAATGCAAGAGGCAAGGTATCTAGGATCGTCGCCTTCAGGGATTGGAAACAGAAAGTTGAGAACCTAAAACGCAGCATCCAAGGGGCCAAGCTCAACCTAATTCTGTGAGTACATGCACTCCCATAATATCCTCTGTGGCATGTGTTCGTTCCAAGACAAAGCTAATATTCCAGACTTGTGACCCCCCGTCACCGAATCGAATTAGATGAACATTCCCTGGCCGAGCGACTCTCAACTTCCATTAATCATTCACTCAGTCTAGATAGAGAACAGATACCTTCTAAAGGACAGCGGCTGACCCCCTCTACCCGTTCTTCTCAGTCTCCGTCAGTTTCAAGACGGACTTATGATCTTTCTGTTAGACATAAGATTAGACTTCGTCAGGATTGCATTTCTAGGTGCTGCTCCTGTATGTGCCACAAGACTGAAAGGACATCTCGCAACTTCTGGGCACTCGAATATACCCCTCTAGCAATTTTCAGACAGACTTGCGATAGGAAATCTTGCAACGTCGCCAAATATGGCGGAACATTTAGGTTTGCCCTCTCTCAGTTTGGAATCCGATGGGCAGCAATTATTCAGCTTTATATTGTCACAACGTCCGGGAGATACTCCCTCCGACCCGTCATCAATTTAGAAGAAGTCGTGCCTTACACTTCGCCCGGTTTCGTGATATTATGGAAGCTCCGGCACCTCATGATTTCATTCGAGGATGGCCGAGAACAACTCGTCCATCTACACAAAACTGACCCAACATTCCCGAATCACGTCGACCCGAGCGGAAAATCTTACATTGAGGTATGAATGCTACTATGTTGATACGCAAATGTGTAGTTAACAAGTGACTAGAACCTGCTGATGACACCGGCGCGATCGCAAGTTGATTGGGAATATCGATATAAGTTGCTGAAACTATTCATGGGTGATTTTAAAATGACACGAGGGACTGAAACCTCAACGTAAGCACTGTGAATTCTAATTGAATTCGAACTAGGTTTAGTGAATATGGAATCTGATATGTGAGCACTTAACAGGTTTCTTTCTCAATGCGCACACTGGATCGGGGAAGCACCGCATTTGAAACTGCTGGAAACTCTTCTCGCCCTAGGCTTCAATGCACCCGAAATCAATATCCACGACTGGCCGGAACCCTGCTCCCCAGACTGGTTCGCACCAGACATAGCTGTCGATCCATTCTTCGTTGAATACCTCCAAATTCTCTGTAAAGACAATCAAGGAAAGCATTTGACAAGCCATTTCGCGAAATCATGTTAACAGTATATACGCAGGGTTTGCCGAGATGTCTCCTCTTCACGAAGCAGTATTGTCTAACTCGATGGAGTCGGTTCGGCGATGGACATCGCGCTGTGAAAAAGATGAGAGAAACGCTCTCGGCCAGACACCTCTCCATCTTGCCATCGCAAACCCCGATTTGCTACGCATCCTCATTGATGCTGGCTATGACTTGGACGCTCGCGATAACTATGGCATAACACCGCTCATGTATGCGGCCGCAACAAACCAAGAGGAGGCTCTGATAATGCTTATAGAGGCTGATTCCGACCTCAATGCTACGGATTACAACCGAAATCGCAACTTTATGTTTTACGCGGGTCTTCGTCAACATTGGAACCTGATTCTCAAAATTCTAAACACCATCGAAAATCATATCAGCAAACATGCCGCGGAGAGATGGGCAGAATTTGCCACATATTTGTTTCTCGTGGTTTTTCCAGTCCGTCTAGGAATTAGTGGTGTATATCTCAATGAATTACTGGCCAAATGCGGCACTGTCAACTTCCTATATGACGCTAGGAAGGATAAGAGAAACAGGTGCTTGCTACATGACATCAGGTCCCCCGCAGAACTTGAGACCTTGCTCACTAGCGGATTCACACTTTTCAATCATGTTGACAGCGTAGGCTAAGACCCCGTTATGGCAGCTGCTGATCGATGCGATTCTGTCCTAGTTAAGAGGCTGCTAGCTTGTGGAATCGATATCAACCGCAAAGATAACTTCCAGAGAACATCACTCTGTTATGCCCTCCAACGGCTTGAATCTAGCTTCCTTTGTCACTCAACTGTCGGAGCTCTGGAGACATTACGTATCCTGCTCGAAAACGACGCCGATGTTCTCACAACAGACGGCTGTCGGTGCCCTTGTTCACCACACGGCTGCCTTCCAACGGCAACGCTTCAACACAACACTCAGGCAACCTGGAGTACATGTGTTCCTATTTGGTCACTGGAATGGCTCAGCCTTGTATCAGAACACCGAGGAGAAATTGAAGCGAAAATAACTCTTCTATCATTTATCAGAAGGGCGAAGCATGATGAGATGGGATTGGCACATGTCTGCTGTCAGCGAGAACAGAGTTATCGCTTTCGAGATGTTAACAGAGAAGCCTTACCCGATGAGGAGATCGACCAAATCCTAGATGAGGAGTCTGCGTCCATCGAGAATTTGGAAAGGGAGATGGATCGGAGTTCTAAAAAGGAGTATAGCGCACTACTGGATGACTGGATTCTACAGATCAAGACCTCTCTGGACACAGCGTGCATTGCAGCTACAAAGAAGGATACAGAATATAGTGTTTTCAAGGTGCGGATTAAGAACAACACTGATTCGTGATTACAGAAAGCTGATGAGTCTAGCTAAGCTTGGACGTTGACCATCAAAGCGATACTTTCAACTATAGCATGCAGGCATGCAGTTGGAGGAATCCCCAAAAGGAAGCCACGATCCAGGTTTCAGAGTATGTCTACTGGCTGGAACAAGAGTATTCCTCTGGACATCCATCCAAGATGAGCGCCGGCTTGAGAGAGAGCTGGTACCGGAGAAGGTTTTCATGGCTTTATCGACTCTCATGTGCTCTAAGTATATCATCTACAGACCTGACTGCCGCCATGTCAAACCTACAAGTGTCAAGCGAGCCAGACCAATACGATCCTCTACATATAGAGGAGGGCGTCCGTCATTTTTATTCAAAGTGGGTAGAGTTAGAGGAAGATTCTTAAGAAATAGCGGGAAATAGAGTTTGAAATTGACCCTGAATGAAGAATTTTAGATCTGCAAGCTACTCATCTTGCCTTAATAACGAGAGATGCTTCTTAGGAAGTCACTTCATTGACAACTTATCCATGCTCGACAGACATGGTTGTGTTGCTTTGCCGCTCATTTAATCAGCCATGTCCACATCTCGGCGAGATAGATATAGGCACCTCGGCAGAAATAAAGCACAGCCTTTTATCCCCTCCAGGCGGAATATACTTTATTGAATTCTCAAAAGTCATCTAGACTAATTCTGTAATATACTGCTCTAAAATGGGGCCGTGGTGCTGACCCCACATGACCCGGAGACCCCTCTCTCGGCAAACGCACCTCAGATATAAGTTAGCTCACCTAGTTCACGTACGCCCACTCGGCAAAGACACTCACAACATCATTTGCATCATACTTGCCGTGATACAATATGACCGCAACAATCTCTCACAACTCGTTAAATGCTACGCTAACGGGTCTCCGGACCTCGGAAGTGATTCAATTTCGAGGCATTCCGTATGGTCGTATCCCGCGACGATTCGCAGCGCCCGAGAAACTGGAGAGATATCCCAGGTTTCTCGACTGCACCAACTTTGGGTATGGCCTTCAACTTCCAATATTGAAGACAAAAAGTAGCTAAAACAATGAGACCCCGATGTCCGCAAGTCGCTGTCGATGTCGGACACTTGCTACGCATTCCTCCTGAGCATACGTTCCCAGATGAACCGGAGGATGAGTTCAAATGCACTAATCTGGACGTCGTGTTGCCTGACAGAGGCCCTGATGTGGCAAACTCCAATTTCCCTGTCTTGGTCTGGATACATGGTAAATGACTCATCGAACCGTTGTTGTCAGAAGCTGATAGAGGAATAGGCGGCTCACAAGCCGTGACATTTGGAAGCGCTGCATCTGGAGTTTGCGGTATGGATACGCCTCAATTGATGGCGTTTGCTGACATATTCCACTAGACATGAGCAAAATAGTTGCAGATTCCCTCTGCTTAGGGAAGCCTATAATCGCGGTATCTGTTCAGTATCGACTCAACGTCTTTGCTCTTGGCAATGGAGAAGGGCCCCCGAATTTAGCTCTTCGCGATCAAGAGTTGGCCTTGCAGTGGGTTCAGGAACATATCGCTGACTTTGGCGGTGATCCGGTACCCAAATATCTCAAAACTAGAAGAGAAATCTGCTAACAAATTACAGGATATGATTACTTTAGCGGGTGAGAGTGCTGGTGCTATCTATTGTCACGCCCACCTCGTTGCAAACGCGCGCGTGCGACAAGTCATTCTATCGTCTGGCTCATTATTCTTGTCACCACCGCAGCCTCGGCAAATGGTAGTAAGTTTCCGGGAAACGGTTTCCGCGAAGCTGAAGGAACTGGATCAAACGCTCGATTTGGAGACAGCGTCTACAAGTCAGGTTGTCGAGGCAGTCAGAAGATCTGGTCTGCAGTCATTTTTCCTCGAATGGGAAGAATCCTTCAATGCTTGGCAGACCAAGACGGGCTGTGCAGAGAGATTACTCCTCAGCGATGTGACGAAAGAGGTTAGTTCACCCAAGACATTGGAAGTGATTGTGCTGATGAGTGAAAAGGGTGCCATTTACCAAGCTGGAGTATGGGCAACGGACCCGAGCGATATAGCGAAGGCTTTTGATGCTTCCGAGCAATATGGCGACGAGCTCAAGAAGCTGTATCATATTTACCCCGACCGACCTTCATCTTGCAAGACTGGGGCGTTGGACTTTATCAACGACTACAAGTACCTGCTACCAGTGCAGCTCCTCGAGAAAGTCTTCAAGAATGCAAATAAGCCCGTTTTCAGATGTCTTATAGACGAAGCAAATCCATGGCAGCCGTCGAGCGGAGCTCATCACGCCGTCGACCTCGTTCTCTTGTTTGGAGGCTTTGATCTAAGCTTCTCACCTAGTGCTGAGCGCGTTGGTCAGGCGATGCGCGAGGCCTGGATCAAGTTTATCTCTGGGGACGAACCATGGTCTGAAGCAGCGGAGAAGTATTATAGTTTTGGACCGCATGGGAGTTTGAATACTCTTCAAGACTGGGAGGTTCAGTCACGCAGACGCCTTGGGCTAGCGGAGAAGTTGAGTGAGATGGAGAGTTCGTTGTTGGATAAGACATCTCGTGGACTCGCGGCTGGGAAAGTGAGTTTGCTGAACTGATCCAATCATTCCAAATTTATCATCTCATTACTACATAAACCTCCACAGCCATGGGTATTCTTCTTTCGTCGCGTCCTCTCGTATCAAGCTCACCCTCATAAAGACGCCATGAAAGACCGAAAGCGTGATCGTTTCCTCACCGCCGGCTGCCTGCGAATCGTAGCCAAAAGGGCCATAAGACTCGACACAACAGTGATGTCAAATAATGACGTAGAGTCAACTGGAAGAAGGAGAACTCCGTGGCTGTAAGATGTAGGTAGCTCGCTCTCAAAGCCTTGGTGATGATAGATCGCTAGAATCGAGCCATCGTCATCACCTTGTAGTTCCCTATCCACCAGTTCATAGCGCAAAGGTCCCTTCTCCGCTGGGTGAACTCGCCAATCACAACGGTGAGGCAAATCCCCAAAGTCTCGATCTATGCTCATGTATGGATATCGAATGATTCTCTTCTTCGTTTCCTTCTCAGGCAGAGGGTAACATTCCCGTGCACTGAGTTCACCAGAGGAACCTCCCGAGTGTATCTGCAACGTAACACTCCCATCCCCATCAATCGGCGATGATCTACCAATCTTATCAGTATAAGCTTTCATCCCCACACTCGTCAAACTTACACCTCCGCATCCAAAGGGTCTCGACCCATAACTCTCTCAGTAATAGAAACACTAGCGTCCGCGTCTACCAGGAACCGAGCGTTGTCGCCGGCATGATACCCGCTAGGCTTTCGAAGAAGGCATAGCTCCACCTTGTAACTCTCCGAGCCCATGGGATGAACGCCCACTTTTTCGGAATATTCCTTTGAAATGTCGTAGATCGCGAAATGGGAGGTTGTGTCGTCATGTTTGGAGATGTAAAGCGCTTTGGTTAAGCGTGAGGGGACGTGGGATATTATGTCGAGCATGTTTACGGTGCTGCGTGGGCCTTGATGGAGATATACTGAAGAAATGTCAAAAGCCATTTGGGGAGCAAGATATTTATTTATATTCTGTGGCCGTTGGAAGTTTGTTTCCGATTCTTAACTCCAGATGGGGAAAATAATGGGAATCCATTTTACTTGTGACGTTTTGTCAAAGCTTGATCTCATGATCAGTCGTTGCCAAGATGGACTAAACAGTTTGTATAACGTACATAGCCACTCATCACAATCACAATTACAACGGACTTTTCCTGATAATTTCTTATCGAGGATGAGATTTCTATGTCCGAGTGGGGCTGGCAAGTCCGATTCTGACGCCACTCACGAAACTTCCTATTCGGGTATTAAGACGGTGACTAAGAATAGAAAAGTCCGATTTATCGGGGATGAGATGTCCGATTTGGAGTAAGCACGGCATGTGAATGGCTTCGAAATCGGATTCGGCTGGGATGGTCTTGAGGGTTAATAAAAGCCACGGTCCCATACTTTTTCACCGTTACATTTGGTTACATTGATCAGATGCTAAGCTGACATCGATTCATCTGCCACTGGTGCCATTTCAAGCTCGTCTATGAGTACCAAGACTTTACTTCATCTTTCATCCTCCTGGTACTCCACGGTTGAGCAACATCATCTCGAAATCATCACCATGTCCACCAAAAAGTCAATGCGGTGCATCTTGGCCAGAATAACAGGCCAACACCGCCCTCGCCTCACAATACGGTACATCTCCCAACACCAAGCCTCTGACCCCTCGCTGACCTTTGCAGACCCGACTACGATTACGTCTTCGTCAGCGGAAACGGCGAAGATGCAAAAGGCCAATATCTTCGCGGAAAGCTATCGCTCTTCATCCCAGAAGGACAAAACATCACCAGCGTTCATCTAAAGTTGACTAGTCGAATGTGGCTTGGGTAGGTTCATCCCGAACAGAGGCTGACGCGGGAGCTAACGGTTACGCTTAGAGATCACAAGGTTGACGCCGAAGAGGCTGTAAAGTGGCAGCGAGGTGAAAGCACTGTTCATCAATGGGAGCCGTTCAACGTCGTCGATAAAATCGGAGAGCCGTTCAAGAATGGCAAGAATTTCGAGTGGCCTTTTGAGTTGTTCATTCGAGGCGATCAGGAGGAGTCATTCAAGGGCTGTACGCGATGCAGTATCACATATCTACTGGAGGCCTGGACGGTGGATGAGAATTCATCGGATAGCTTCAAGACCTTTTCGCCGCTAAGGATTATTCGTACGCCGGGGTTCTCATCATACGAACTCATGGATCCGACGACGGTGCAGGGGAAATGGTCAGAGAAGGCGGAGTATAATGTATCCATTCGACATCGAGCGATTGCCCTGGGAGGACTTATTCCAATCGAAGCAAAACTTGCGCCGCTCGACCCGGCTGCGAAGATCACAAAAGCGAGGTTCTTCTTGAGGGAAAAGCACGACGTGGAGAACGAGTCTAATGCAGAAGAGCCTGGGTATGAAGGTCAACGCATAGTGACGGAATGGCCATTAGAGTTGAGCGACGAGCCTCAACAGCGATGGCAGCAATGCTTGCACCTCCCAATCGCTGCGAAGAACTGCTCGCCCGACTTCTCAGTCTGTGGAGTGTCTATCTCGCATTCGCTGCACTTTCAAGTTACGTTGAACAACAATGGTGTCATAACGGAGGAGGAGGTCTCGATGCCTATACACCTCTTCATCTCACCAGAGTTGCCAGTCAACGGTTGGGGCGTCTTTGTAAGGGAACATGTCATTGCTGCAAAGGAGGTTAAGAGCCTTTTGGCAGAGGGTATCAGTGTTCCGCCTAAATACTGCAAGGGGGACTTTGTGGTGGAGGATTATGAGGTTCCTCCTCCGGCATATAGCGAAGCATGACAGGACGGTCGTCGGATGGGAAGGGCATTATTAAAGGCAAATAGGTTTCAGATTATACCACGGATATGGGCTAGCGCCTGATTTACCTACGATACCAAAATTAACTACTAGCAATTCATCAAGTCATCATCGTCGTAGCATCATCAGTTTGTGGAGTGATGTAAGCTGAGTCCCAGAGTTCCTAGACCAGTTAGTGATATACTCAACAAGCTATAGTAAGAGGCTATTAGTTACCCAGTCAATTCCATCGGGTCTAAACCAGTCGACATTGGTAGCCCAGTCCTCAAACCTAAGCTCGACATCTTCCGGCAAGAAAGTAGGCGCAGGGTCCCGTTTCGAAAGATAGGATCTACTTTAGTCAGTCTCCCAATCCCGTTGACACCAACCAGTAAAGGCTTACCGAAGACAACGAATAACGCGATAAACACTCGAACAAGCTGGGCTCTTCATCTTAAGCGCTTCCATTCTCGTTATAGCAGCATCAACGGCAGATATATGCTCCGTCAGATCAGAGGTATCAGGCATGTCAAGCATACATGACGTCAACGCCACAGCTCCGTGAAGTGCATTACAGCTAATAGCGCCCTTGACGAGCCAACGATAACATTTTAATCGCGGGAGTTCGTAGAATTGGTGATGGACATCAAGTAATGCGAGACCAGACTTTATGCACTTGTCCCGCGATTCAGCGCGGAAGTGACTTGCTTTCGAGCTATGAAAAGGTCGATGGAGAAGAAGGTAGAGTTGATGAGCGTAAGTTTGGAGCATACACCAATGAGCATAGCCTGCTGTGTTGAGAATACTCCGGCGACCGTTGACGAGATATGCGGCATCCCATTGTAATTGCTCTTTCGCTACAGCCGTATCGTACTGATGCAATATTGCCGTGTTGAGTTTGTCGTCGCCCGATATATGTGAACATATCTGCGTTGACAGTTGGAACAAGCGGACTTGGAACCTCAGGAGTGATGTATCGGTAAACTCGCAGGGTGAATCCTTGGGCGACTGCTTTATGCTGTGTTCCTGGATATCTTTGTCGTTTACCCATGCTGGCATTGTCGCTTTCATGTTCAACAGGAACGTGAGGTCGATGTCTCTGAAGCAGAGAGCTTGGTATGTGTGGATGATCAGGATACCCGCCCAGCAACGGCGCCGGCGCTCTTGCTCAATACAATTAGGTCCTTCGATGTCCGTGTGGCAGCGTAGAGCGATGGCGATGTTGAGGGCACTGCCGAGAAGTGCCCAGCCGTACTCAGGTCCCTCGTTATGAGATATCATATGAACCAGGATGAGAAGAGCTTCGAGAGTGCTCAGATCATGGCGAACCAAGAACTGATCTTGTGAAAGGGCCGTCATAGCTGCATTTCGATACTTCTGCGACAATACCGATAAATCTCGTGGGATGGTGGTGTCTTGCCATAGAACAACTAGCCCGGCGTCTGTTGGCTCAATTGTTTTGAGGGTCAGCGAAATGATGGCGAAGAGAACAGCCAACCACGATAGACTCGTCTTCTCGGGGGCTTCTAGGAAGTCCAAATACTGAGTCTGAAACGTCGGACCATGCAGAATATGGAACAGCGATGATAAGGTTCCGAAATAGCGGCAAACCAGATACTCCGTCACAGAAGTCGGCGGTAAAAGCGCAAGCAGTTCAGTGATTGGAACACAAGGTCCAAATGACAGCGTAACAGTTGGATTCGGTGAGTCCGGTATAACACTCCTCTCAACAGATGGCCGACGCAGAATATGATCCCATCGCTGCTGTATCGGCTCAGGCGTCGAACTCGGAGATGACACTGTCTCTGTTGCCTCCACAGATTGAACCTGTATCTGCTGCTGAGACACCGGCTCAACAACCTCAAGCCTAGCCCTCCTTCGCTTCTGCGGTCCAGTAAAGTTTGAGCCATAAGCACAAGAGTCTTGCCATCCTCGTTTGAGGCAAGTCGCACACGGCAGTCCCCGGTCGCATTTCAGCTTGGAGTGTCTGCAGGGATCGCAGTTCAAGGGTTTTCTGGGGCGCCGCTTCTGGGCTTGGCTGCGGTTTGGGGAGCTGGAACTGCTCGGACTTAGTTGCTCCATTGTTAGATGAGTATGGGAAGATGAATTGGTGAAAGGGGGGATTTTTCTGTGATGTCCGAGAATTGAGGTTGAATGATTTGCACGGAGTAAGCGAGGCAAAATCGGAGTCGGAATCGGAAATCGGATTTAGGCTGATAGTACTCCGTAGTGATTACGTGGGGTGCTAAGCGAATCAGCGCGAAGTCCAGTCAAGATCGGATTTGTCGCGGGCTGTCATGACAAATTGGACTGACTACGGAATGTAACGGTCACACCTAACCACTACGCCACAGGGCAAAAGATTGGGCTATAACTGCTATTGTAGCAATTACAGTGGTGTGTACAGCTGCTTATAGAAGCCTTACAGCGCTGTTACGGGCACGAATCGTAACACGGAACCTCTCGAACAAGATATGCGCCAATGCTCATTATCGGTATAAGGCTTAATCAACGCCAAGACACGGTGAGGGCGGTACGACATTTGTGACTTTTATGTTATGTTCCTTCTAGAATGCTGATACATGTGCTCGATAGAGACATGAGACACCTGTGGCATGGCGGTCAGTCTGAAAAGAAAGCCCCTGTGGCTTAGCGGAATCCGTCTCGCTAATGAGGAGAAATCCCGTCCCTCAAATGGATACTAGCTCATCATTCTGCCTTGTCGCCAGGTGGTAGGCATACCACATGTAGATAGAATAACACAGCCACACAATGCCTTTCTTCCCCGACTATTAATTGTCCTTCCCCGCCTCGTCTCTTTAAAAATTTGCCAGGTTCTTTCTGCCCAACATTATTTCTATCCCCACTCTCCGATTAGCCTTCGAGCTCTGCTATTGCTCCTAAACTGACCGATCGGCATTATGGAATCCCGAGAACATATTTACTTGCCCCTGGAAAATACCCAAAAAAGCATCAGATTACTGCAAATCAATCCGCCGCAGCCGAACAATGACTCTCTCGCATGCACCCTAACACCTTTCATCGTGGACGAAAAATGCCCGCCCTACATTGCACTCTCATACACTTGGGGCAGAAGGCCGCCCAAGCACGAAATACAGGTGAATGGCCAAGCCTTTCAAGTTAGACCCAACTTGTTGTCAGCCCTGCGTCAGTTGCCGGACTGCAAAGGGAAAATCAACGCCAGCTATTTTTGGATCGATGCCATCTGCATTAATCAAACGGACACGAGCGAGCGAAACCACCAAGTCGCCATGATGAGAGATATTTATTCCCGCGCAACGGCTGTATTTGCATGGTTAGGACCGGGGTTTCCTGGTTCGGACTTGGCAATGGAAGCTTTGCGACATGACGAGCCAGGAATAGACAATGACGCAGAGCCAGCTACCGAGCGGCCAAGATTAGCCTTGAATAAATTATTCAATAACCCTTATTTTACGCGCTTATGGGTAGTCCAGGAATTCATCTTGGCAAAAGACCTCTGGATTCTCTGTGGGGCTCAGATGTGCACTTGGACTCAATTCCGAACAACTTTATTGTGGAAATCACAAACTACATTGGTTCGTGAACTTATTCGCGCTAAAGCCAGAGATCGTGCCACCTTCCGTCGTCGATCCAGAGATACTGCACCCCTCGGGTTTCTTGAGGCAATTTCGAGATTCAGTTTCAGAGACTGCTCGGAGGTCAGGGATAAAGTATACGGACTCCTCGGCATCATCCCTCAATGCGATGTTCACTTCGTCGAAGTCGATTATGACATATCAGTGGAGAGGTTATTCTGCTTAACGACCAATTGGCAACGTGCAGTTAATAGTTGGCTATCGATCGGGCCTCAGCAGAGCGAACTATATCTTTATGACAGCCTGGGCAAGCTGCTACAGGTCAGCAGCGAGATAGTCAATGCCCAGAAACTAATGGACCAGGTGGTAGCATATATTGAGTATCAAAGGATCCCTAAGCCCAAGCCAAGGGCGCCAGATCCTTATATGAGATGGTCTATGAAGTATTTCCAAAAGCAAGCTTACGACTTATTGACGTTGGCGGAGATTGATGTTGGAGTTATCAGTTTTGACGAGGCTTTTGAGCGTCTGATGCAAAACCCTAAGATTTCTGGGGGCCGTGGCGATCCAGCAGGTTGGCGGGCATATGAGTCTGAGATAAAGGCTGCATTAAGATTAATCAACGGCGAAAGATGGGAAGATGTTGGCCCTATCTTACCGAAAGAAAAGCCTATAGGTTGTTGTTGCTATTCCTGTGACTATGATTTTAAAAGACTTTGAAGGTATTGGTAAATTATAAATAAATAAAAGATTACCTGCTAGCTCGAGCCAGGGAGAGGCTAACTAAGCTTGCTAGCTATAAATAGTTTTCAAATATTAGTTTAATAAATATAAAGTTTATATTATATTAAAGAATCTAAAATTCTCTATTAAGACTTAGTATATGAGTTAGCCCTTGAGTTACTCTAACTTAAATACAGATATACTGAAATACTAGCAGTTTAAGGGTTAAATAAACAAGAAAATTGCTACCAGTACTGCACTACTCTGACGGCGAGAGCAGCCCAATCTCCCTTAGGCTTTGCGAATGGAATCTTATAAGCTACCTGAGCCTGATCTGGGCTTACCAGTCCGTTAAGATCAGATTTATCGTGTGGCTCATGACAACTAGGGCTACCCCAAACCTCTCAATAGTTGTACAATTCTTAGGGCTTGATTCACTCAATGGGATATAATTGCACTCATCTTAGGTTTCCTGATTGAATAAGTGCTCGTGGTGAAGTCGCATTCATGCTTCACCTTGAAGGCTTTGTTGGACAACTCTCCAGCGCGCTGCTGTCTTCACATCACAACACAGTCGCCATCACACAAAAGACATGGTACGTTTTCCGAGGACACTGGACTCTTAAGATTGACTTAAAAGGAGAATTGCCCATTTGCTGCATTCTTTGTTATACAATCCGATTCTTGGTCGTACCCCTGCTCAGCTTTGCCCTGCTCAGCTTTGCGACGTCAGAAAGGAACATCGGTCTGTCTAAATTTGTGCGACAGCGATGAAATCTTGTTAATAAATGTCACGTGTAGTCCAACAGCTTCCATGAGATTGCACATATATGTAGATAAACTAACCCTGAATATGCACGTGGCTGCTTGGATCAAAGTTCACGAAAGAAACTCAGGCCCATACTTCTAGAATCACGAAAGTCCACATTTCCTTCTCTTCTTTATTTAAATACCATGGGCCTCCCATATTTCAGACTTTTGCGCCACTGAATCCCTTATCCATGAAGTCCTTCCCACTGTTGCTCCTACAACCACATTTTAGTTTGCTGGACGCCTGCTTCGTCGCCAACTAGTCACAGTTATTCCTCCCCTGGAATACCATGACCATGGCGAAACCAACTTATCTCGATCCAGGCGTGAAACTCCCTCTGAGAAGCTTGACAAAGAGGGATCACAAGCTGAAGAATGAGTACTCGTCTTATCCCATTGGATCTCCTGAATACAGGGAGCCAATCTACAGTCATGCCTGTGAAAGAGGTTGCGATGATGATTCTCATGGATACATTGACGGTTGGGCCAGATTGGCACAAGAAAGGCTTTAATGAAACGATTGTTCAGAAGTGGAGAGATGGAGCGCGACCACAGAGTGAGGATGGGTTGTATGTGAGTCATGCAGGATAAGCTGGAGAAGGGTCCTCGTAAGCCTCGGGATAGGATCATCACTCTTGCGGCGTTCGACTACCTGAGATGACGGTGCAGTGTATTTCTCGGTGGTTGGTAATTGGCACAGATCTTGGAATTCAGGGCGGACTCGCTAGGTCTTGTGTTCAAAGCTACGGAGACGTTGACACGCCAGAGGGTCTTCTCCTCGCTTTTCCCAACGTCTTGTATGTTCCCCCCCTCCCCATGCAACCATTTCTTTATTAAGACTTGTCTAGTCAACATCACGTGTCCTCTTTCAAGCTATAAGATCCAACAAAGCCGGGCCACCGCCGCTTCATCGCATTTTGGCTAGTTGCTCCGCACCGGCGAATCCTTTCAACAGCGGATGTGACGCCTCAACGAAGGGATTGGTGGACTGGAGGCGGTGAAGCACCTCAAGGACTTATGGATGTTGAGGAAGCGCGGGCGCACCGGTTGAAGCTGATGGATGAGAGGACTGCGGAGAAAGCGAGGACTCATTGGGAGTCAATTGACTTCAACTTCTGTGAGAATTGATTGGATCTTGGCGTCAGCGTGAGATGGGTTGAAGGCTGAAGAAAAGCAGATGATGCGCTCATGGTACTTTTCACAGATGTGCTTTGGTCTCATGGAGGCAGCCCACTACTGAAAGTATCACAAAGATTATGCCAAGTATACGTGTTGTACAACCAAGCCTCAATACGAATCACCATAGCCCAACTAGGACATTACCGAAGTTCTCTCCTCTCTCCCTCCTCACATCCAGTCATATGGAGCGCTGTATATGAGATGTGTAAATCACAACTCCCAAATTATTATATCATCTATAAATGAATACGAGACGGCATTAATCTCGAGATGATCTCCCCACCCAACCATATCGTGATTCATGTCCAAGACAATATCCTCTCATGATCAACGGCTGACTTGTCTCAGATACTGACCTCTGAGTGGTCGCGGAGAAAAAATAAGAAAGTGATCGACATCCGTAGGACAGGGCCAAGAAGGTTCACGAATTTTGCAAGTGCTGACATGTGCATCACACGACATGGGGGCCGAGACGGGACTTGGGGAAATGAGGCGCGATGCTATTATTAGAGGGTTGACGTATGTAAATGAGACAATCGACAAAGGTATAAAAAGACCATCTTAGAACATAGAACTTGTTGATATCGATATCTGTTCATTCACATCAACCAAACATCAGAACTTCGACATCAATCATCATCATGCATTTCACAACCCTCTTCAGCGCCATCGCGCTCGCCACAACAGCAACATCCCAACCAACAGCGCGTCAAGCGCCTACAGCCAACGCAGTAGTCATGATCGTCAACTCGGCCGACAACAGCCGTCAACCCGTCAGGATTCCCCTCGCGCAACTCACCACTCTCAACTACCAAGTCACCGAGCTGCGTCTCGAGAGTCTCAACGTCAATATCCCCGATATTGAATCACCTGAACTCAGCGATGTTGTTTGTCAGCGGTATAAAGATAAATATGGTGTTCAGCTTGGCAGCGTTGAGTTTAGTCATGAGAAGCCGGCGCTGATAAGTACCAACCCTGTGGATTTTGGCTGGGTTTTGTGCTATCATAAGAATAGGGCTTGATTGAGGTAGATCGAGACAGAGATGGGGAATAAGTTGGAGGATGGACTTGGGGAAATTGAATACAGTTACATAGTTATTAATCGCAAGATTATGTCCCTTCATTCTTGTTCCTGGCCTGTCACGCAGATGCTAAGACGGCATTATTAATGCTCGTAGGGCTTAGTAGGTCTTTCGGTTGAACTTTCAGCGTCTAGCCAATCACCATGAAGAAAGTCGCCGGATTTCAAATCACGTAACGCTGAATCTCGAACCCAATTGGTCGGCTCGTAGGGTCATCGCTCATAAGGAAGATGACGTCGGGGTCTTGAAGTAATTCTCCGATTTCTTCCTCCAAAAATGTCTGCAATGGCCCTGATTATCAAGCATACCTCGCCGTATTTTACGTTGTATTATGGGGGCTCAATGCAGAATTAGTGATTTAGTCGCCGTGGGCTCCATGTCGTGCAGTTTCGTATGGGCATTTGAGTTTTTAATCATCTTGACTATTGCTCCGAATGCCACTTCGCATCAAACTTCGCTTGATAATCTACAGGCGATGAAACATTGTCGCCGTTCATCAGAAATGTATTTAAAGACACAATTCCTCTGTAATTTAGATACCATCATCACAATACAGTCACACTTCATTTCGCATCTCTTTTGACTAAAGTATCCATCGCTTTACAATTATACACTACTCATCTCAATCAATACCCATCATGTCAACCGAATCAAAGCTCTGGCAGCCCCTCCAGCTAGGCAACACCACCCTCTCCCATCGCATCGCCCTCGCCCCTCTAACCCGCTTCCGCAACGACGACAACCATCTCCCCCTCTCCCTCATGATAAAATACTACGCCGACCGCGCCTCAACCCCCGGAACCCTCGTCATCAGCGAAGCAACCGGCGTTTCCAAAACGGGCGAAGCAGTCCCCAACCTACCAGGCATCACCTCCCCAGAGCAGATCGACGGCTGGAGAAAGATCTACGATGCCGTTCATGCTAAGGGGAGTTTTATGTTTCAGCAGCTTTGGGATCTGGGAAGGGCGGGCGATCCGGATTATTTGAAGAAGAGAGGGTACAAGTACTCCTCGAGCAGTGCGGTTCAGATGGAGGGGAAGAATGTGGCGCCCGAGGCATTGACGGAGGAGGAGATTTGGCAGAAGATTGGGGAGTTTAGACAGGCTGCGAGGAATGTTGTTGATGCTGGTGGTGATGGTGTTGAGATTCATGGTGCCCATGGGTAAGACTGTCATTCCTTGAAAATTAATCCAATTACTGACGCTGCTGCAGATACTTGATCGACCAATTTATCAGCGATAGTATCAACAACAGGACCGACAAGTGGGGAGGTTCCGTTGAGAACCGCGCCCGATTCCTCCTCGAAGTCATTAAAGCCACCGTCGAAGAAATCGGCGCTGAGCGAACCGCCCTCCGTCTAAGTCCCTTTGCAACATACCAGGCCGCTTACACCTCCAATACCTGGGATCAATTCGGCTACATCTTCAACGAGCTCAAGAAGGCTGGATACAAGCTCGCTTATGTCTCACTGGTTGAGCCCAGAGGTAACCCAGCCACTATCCTCGCTACACCTAAGGATCTTGCTTCAGACAAGGTCAGTCCCTTTGGAGACAGGAAGCAGAGTCTGGAATACTTTCTTGAGATGTGGGATAATCAGTCCCCTGTAATTGTTGGTGGTGGATATATCCCCGATAATGTTTATGATGCTGTTGATGGAAGTTACAAGAAGTGGGATGTTGTTGTAGCTTTTGGACGATGGTTTATCTCGAACCCTGACTTGGTCTACCGACTCAAGTATGGGGTTCCTTTGACGCCTTACCAGAGGGATACTTTTTATGCCCCCAAGACTGACAAGGGCTATAATGACTATACTTTCAGCCCGGGATACCTGGAGGCTACGAAGGCATAGACGGGTAATTGAGGGTTGTTGGGATAGAACATTTTCATAGAGCAGCGCATAGAACTAGAGAAGCCCACCTGGAAGATTCATCATCTTAATGACTTTGACCATCAACCGCATATCGTTCGGGTGGCTTGCTGTAGAGCTGGTAAGGTCAGACTGGAAGGATGCTTTGCGGCGATGGATTATAAAGATATATCGGAGGTGAGATGATATCTGGACTAAAGCTTTTAAAAACCTTAGAAGTTCTAATGATGAGTCGCATGCATATCAAGCAGTAGAATGACCGCAGCCCCGTAATGATCTCTTACTTGTTCAGCCTAGGCGCCCTCTCAGGATCCCTCCACCAAAGACAAGCCTCCGTCCGAATATCATCCTTCTCAACCTTCGTATCTCCCGGCTGCACAACAATCTGCTTCGGCGCCCTCTCCCGCCCATTATAATTCGGCCACTTTGGACTCCCAGGATATCTATACTTATTAGGATCACCCGTCGCAACAAAACTAGCCAAGTACCCATGATAAATATGGCTGATCTCGGGATACTGCGTAGTAGGCTCATCCCATGTAAATCCCGTGTCAGCAGTGTGAGGAATGCCCTGCCACGCGGGGAAGCTGTTGTTGGTGTTGAAGCGGACTTTCCAGGTTGGGACTCCGGCGGTGGAGGCGCGGTATGCGGTTTCTTGGCCGGGGCAGATGTAGGCGTAGTCGCTCCAGGCGGCGGAGATGCGGTTGTATTGAGTGCTGTTGGGGGAGTTGGCGAATGGTGAGTCTTTATACTTTGCGGGATCGGGGTATAAAGCTGATAACTCTTTTAGGTCTTTGTTGGTCAATGCTGGTGAGATGTTGTGGAGATAGTCCAGGAATTCTTTGTTGGTCTCGAGGTCGCCGGGGGTGTAGTACTTGGCTTCGTCGGTGACAGTAGAAGTGATTGTCGGGACGTGGAAGAATGTTCCGTCGTAGCCAGATTGAGAGCCAGGCTTCTCGAACAAAGGCCCGCCATGCACCGGTTGGAACGGCCATGTTAGCTGAGGATCGTAGTCATGATACAGCTTGGTGCTGATGTTTCTGATAGCATTGATATCTGCTCCTCTCAGGCACTTGAGCGTCGCCTTGTTTCCCTTCTTCTTGCTGCATCCAAGGTACGTAATGTACTCATCATACTGTCGCTTATACAAAGGATACGTATCATTCGGGAAAGCTCGCGAAGTGACTGAACCAGACTGGTGAATCGCCCGAGCAAACAGCTGCTTATTATCCTTCCCATAGTTGTGAAAGTAATGGATGCCCACTGAATGACCACCAGCAGAGCGACCTCCAATAGTAACAGCATCCTTATCACCGCCAAAAGCACCAATGTGCTTCTGAACAAACTCCAGAAAAAAGCGCTGATCTCGAATACCTAGGTTTGCCAAACCCTCATCTTGGAAGAGCTTGGATGGCAAGAAGCCGAGAGAATTGACGCGGTAGTGAAAGTTGACTACCACGATGGGAACTTTGGATGAGGCGGCGAATGCAGCGCCGTCGAAACTAGCCCAGCTGCCAGCGTAGAAAGCACCGCCGTGAATCCACACAAGGACGGGGAGTTTCTTGCTCAAAGTCACGCCCTTGGGTCGAAACACGTTGAAGTTGAGACATGCCTCGCTCTGTAAGTCGAGTGGCACTCTGGATGAAACTTCTTGGACACAAGCTTTGCCGAAGCTATTCGCTTTCTTTACTCCCTTGAACTTCTCAGGCCAAGAAACAGGGTGGAAGCGATGATCGCCTGTGGGTTGAGTGGCGTAGTCGATACCCAGCCAAGCATCAACAGGCGCTGGTAACTTCTGCTTGGTGAAAGTGCTGTTGACAGTAGTGCCGGAGAAACTGCCATAACCGTCGAGCTTAACGGTGTTGTAATGTCCTCCTGTAGCCTGCGCAACAGGCGACAGCGCCAGAAGCGTTCCGAGGTTTGACAGGACCTTCATGATGATGGAGGTGTGAGAGAACAAAGGAAGAAGAAAAGAGGGAGCGGATCGTGTTTATATATCGCGCGATCCGTGCCATTTAAGCTTAAATCCCCCGCACATCAGTCGACATCCATCGTGCAAGAGCCGATATCGTCAGATACGAACGCATTACTGGTGGAGTATGGCATCATCATCCTCGGTTTGCCGGGTTTAGAAATAGGCCCGACATAAGTTGCCAAGTCATCGGCTTGCGAGCGATGATCACTTTATCATAATGGTCAACAATTTGGTGAGGATATTCAGTATCGCCAAGGGTTGGTGATCAATAGGGAGGGATGTGATTCGCTAGTTTAATCGACGTTCATACAAGAGGGGTACGGTTGATGCCAGGTGATGTCGATGACCCTCGGGGACCAAGAAATATTAGACATTGACCTAAAGGATCAAAACAAACTTAGCAAAGGGCATCCTAAACTTGTACTAATTTATACTAAGTTGACTAAGTCTCTCTGTCATTCAGGATCCAAGTCCCGAGTTTCCACAGTTTAATCCACGTTATACTACTTTACAAGGGGTACAATGAACGCCAGCGATTCTGGGAACCTCGTACTCTTTCTCAATCTGCCGTCGAGACTCTAGATCAATGGCTTGAGGCGGCAACTCCAAGAGTCGAATGGCGTGGCCGTGAGAAATAATTTCCAATCTACCAATCCGTCTCTTCTCTCTCCTTAGGTATGGTTGCCCATGCTTCCTTGCAACCTCTTCCCAGGCCCGTACCGTGTCGGGATCGAAGTCCAGGTCCACGGTGCTACACCAAGCAATTGTGGCAGACAATTTTGTTCGACGGTAGGTGAACGAAGTGGCATAATGCATTCTCTTTGTATTCCACAACACCATGGTTTCGAGGCATGGCATACGCAGCGCAACCTGAGCAGCGTCTTGTAGGAGAAGCGAGACCGCTTCTGATACAAGATCGTCCGTGAACTTCGGGGTTGTCAGGATAATAGTTTCAAGGTTTTTCCACGTCCAATCTGGTTGACAATCCGAGAAGAAATCTTCCGCTAAGGCCAAAAACGATACCGACAACACTTGGAGGTCAAGACTCTTCGCGGCGAACTGTTTCGCGTTTTCTCTCTCCAAACGCCTGTGGTCGACATAAACACGGGTGGAGCCATAAAGTCGCCAAAAGATTTGCCAGTATTCATAGCAGAAATCTTGATATACCGTCAATGTTCGCAGTGTGCTTGGGTGTATATTCGCGATCAAGTCATCTGCAGTGCCCTTCAGTATAAAAAGCTCATTCAATTCAATGCATCGGACCAACTGACATTGTAGAGGGTTGGTCGCCGGGTTTTGGGATGTGATGTCACTTGCGTTGCTGTGTGCCCACGTCTCGAGATGGAGATGCAGTAGTCTGGGACAAGCGTTGACCAGTCTGGCGATGTCTGAAGGCCGGAACCGATTTCGACAGTAACGAGGGATAACGAACTTCGTGACTGCGTCGGCGGGGGGGAATTTCAGGGAGTAGCCGAGAGATATCGGATGAAAACAGTAAACTATTGCCCACGCAAGAGAACGTGCCAGTAATATTCTCCAGCAGTGTCTTTCATCGGCGGTGAGCGTTGGTATCCGGCGCGACTCCCCAGCTGCTTCCATGACTTGACCAAAAAGGCGAGAGCACTTCCTTCAGGAATCGGTAGGAGCGAATCTGAATACGGCAAGATCAATTGCATCCTTGCATGTCAGGCAGCATTTTAGAAGACACCAGGCAGAGATTCGCAGTCTGAGATGCCTTTGTGAATGGCGTGGCCGAGAGGATTAATTTCCACCCTTCCAATCCATCTCTTCTTCCGCATTTCTGGCCTTGGACATTGCAGAGGGGGAACTGGGGCGAACAAGATCGGCAACAACTTAGATACCTTTGGCACTTACGAACCTGAGACTAATGTTCTAGCATCTATTGATTGATACTTAAAGCTTATGACGCCTCGGCGAGACATATCAAGTCACCACACTGAAAAATCCCATTTAACTTTGGCTTTTAGAAGGAAATATGCGCATTATGGATAACTCTGTTATTTTAATTTAAAGTATTAATAAGTTATAAACTATAGTTACCTGGTTATATACCTTTTCTATATTTATATAAAGCTATATTAGTATATTCTTTTACTCTAATAACAATTTATTAATAGTCTAGCAGATTCCTAAAAGAAACTATACTTTTACGCTCCAAGTACAAGTAAAGACGACCGCGTAACAGATTGTAATTACACTGCCAGCATTGCCTGGATCAATTCCC
The DNA here is from genome assembly GCA_021223625.1 of Fusarium sp. HKF-74. Lineage (NCBI taxonomy): Eukaryota > Fungi > Ascomycota > Sordariomycetes > Hypocreales > Nectriaceae > Fusarium > Fusarium sp. HKF-74. The sequence goes on from JAJFAS010000010.1 coordinate 437,453, forward strand.
TTCTCTGGCTCACTCGCTTATCAACCACGTTCATGCTTTGATAATCAATAGATATTAATTCCACTGGACGAGCACTAAGTATTGTCATTTGACAGTCAAATACCAAACTATGGGGGAAAAGTCGTGCCTCGGCATCTTTAGTAAACTGTTCCGGTAGATCAGAACACCATTGCTTTATAATCTTCACTCAACCATGGCTTACTAAAACCTACATCTGCATAATAAGTACTGAAATAGTGGAGTTTTTTGTTCTTCCTTTTTTTAAACTACGCGTTTCCGAGATCCTAAACAATGTCTGGCTCCACCTTAGCTTATGCATCTCCGAGTCTAGAGCGCCTGACAGGTCTGAACATTGACAAAGAAATACAAGGAGCATTATTAATCCAGTCTTGTCACATCTTGGTCTCATTATATAGCTAAAGCCCATCAACTATATGAACAAGACAACAAGCTCCATTCGACCTAGGATACGAGAACAATTCCCGACATTAAATCACCTATTTTGTCGTCATCTATCCCATCAGCGATGGCACACAAGCTTGGCATCTTCCCGGCCTCTGGAGGTCTTGGAGGCAGCACTCTCAGACACCTTCTCAGGCTAGTTCCGGCCAGTGATGTGGTGCTCGTCGCTCGCAACCCAGAGAAACTCAACAAAGAGAAAGCCGCAGGAGCTCTCATCCGAAAGGCCGATTATGACAATACCCAGACACTCGACCACTCGTTTGATGGAATTTCGTCTTTGAACTTGATCTCTTATGCCAGTATTCAACACGAGCATCGATTCAAGGTAGAGTTCACTAGCCCTAGATACTTGCTTTTGGTGCCTTGGAGCTAATTTGCTTCTGCAGGTCCACAAAGCGGCAATTGACGCAGCCCGCAAGAGTAATGTTAAGCATATCTTTTACTCGTCTCTTGCATTTGCCGGTGATGGGAATCTCGATACCAAGGCGCACGTTATGCTTGCTCATATTGCCACGGAGAAGTATTTAGCTCAGTTGCACGACCAGGATCCGCATTTCACATACACCATCATTCGCCAGGGGCTGTATTCAGAGTCCTTCCCACTTTATACAGCCTTCTTCGACCTCAAGAATCCTTCTGACGAAATCTGTATACCCCACGACGGTTCAAGTCCTGGCCTTGCCTGGGCTAAGCAAGATGAGTTGGGTGAAGCAACTGCAAAGCTTATTGCACAACACGCCCAAGATCCGGCATCTTTCCCTTTTTTGAATAAAACCGTCCTTCTCTCTGGTCCCCGTGCTTGGTCTCTCAATGAAACAGCGGAGGTGTTGAGCCGCGCGCTCAATAAGTCAATCAGGGTCCGTCAGGTTCCTGTGGACCAGTACGTCGAACAGCCACAGGTTCAGACTGGTCTCACCTATGGTGGTGGTAATTGGGCGGCTCTCTGGGCAACTGCTTTTGATGGAATCCGTGATGGCGAGTGTGCAGCCGTTACCCCAAATCTGGCTCAAATACTTGGTCGCGAACCTGAGCAGTTCGATAAGACTATCAGGGACATGATGTCGACTTAAGCGAAAGGAGAAAAGATGTTTATAGCGGGATGAGAGAACTGATTATTAGATAGATAAATATCACCGTCTACATAAGCAGCCAAGCAATTATTCCTTCACCCAAACAGTTCTAGCGTCAGGCCATCCTCGTTCCGCACATATACCACTTTCCTACCAGCATTAGGGCCTTGTTGTAATACTTGCGGTGCAGTAAGCTGAGTCCAAGCTGCTTCGTCGCTATCTAGAGCACGTAGAGTTTCCTCCAAACTTTCAACGGTCAGACACAAATGCCAGCTCCCTAGATCCCAGCTATAAGGCTTTAGTTCTTGTTGCTCGGCCTTTGGTGGCGATGAGTACTCCAGGAGCTCAATGAGGTGTCCGCCGGGAAGCTCAACCAAGGCAATATCAATCTCTGCTTCGGGGTGTCCAACGACTGTTGAGATCGGGGGGCAGAGATGAGCGGTGCGTAAAATTCGAAGGTTTAAGATGTTTTGGAATAAGTGGATGGCGCGTGGGAGTGATCGCACAGTGATTCCGGTATGTGGTGCTTGTAGAACTTTAACTGGACTTGTAGATGCCATGACGATGGGAATGCACGTTGGTAGGATTGTGATGATTTTCATCTGAGGATGGGGGACGCTGTTTGCTGTGTCTGATATAAATAACCCTTTAGGCTTTACATTGATTTGTAATACAATCGCGGATGCAGTCGGCGGCATATGAAGAGAAGAGTGGATCCTGGGGGCAAGCGGGGTTATTGAGTACGTTGCGTTGCTTATTGAAAGAGATAATAACAGAGACCATATTCTCAATCCCTCCTCCGATGACTTTCTGGGAAATACAACCGACTCTGCAGATGGCTCAACAGGGCTTTGATTAAACTGACGTATGAGCAGCTTATGAGCTCCGGTTTGCTCTTGGTATGAACACGATATCAGTTAAACACAACTGTAGTCTTTTGCCGATGGTTCTTCGACGCTTGTCCACTAGTCTACAAACCCACCCACTCCAGAGACTTATCCCATAATCTCGCCGCTTTCTCAGTATCACACGCATGCTCCCCATATCCTCTTCCATAAAGCGGAGTAGAAGCATCCCACTTCCCGACGATTTGACAATCCTCAAGATATTTCCCACCTTGACCTTCCAGAGCCTGAGCGACAGCGGCCCAAACACTTGTAGCAGCACCTTGGTCCGGAAGCTTCCAAATTGTTTTAAGATATGGATCCACAGCGAGGCCGCTCTTTTGTTCCTCAGATAAATGTCTTCCCAGATCTGTAAGGACACCGCCTGGCTGAACGCTCCACGCATGTATGCCCTCGTTGGCGTACCTCCGCTCGATCTCATTAGCTGTCCAGAGGTTGGCAGTCTTGCTCTGCGAGTATGCTTTGTTGCCATCGTAGCAGCCCTCCATGTTGACGTTGTCAAAGTTGACCTCGCCGAAACGATGGGCAAGTGAGCTCAGCATGATGACTCGCGATGCGCGTTCAGACGTCGCACCTTTGGCAAGCGCAGGTTTGAGTAGCTGGAACAAGAGGAAGTGTGCAAGGTGGTTTGTCCCGAATTGTGTTTCGAAGCCGTCTTTCGTGCGACCTTCTGGTGTACACATGACCCCGGCGTTGCAGATAAGGATATTGAGTTTCGGGCTCTCAGATAAGAACTTGGCAGCGCAAGATCGAACATTTTCCAGCGACTCCAGGTCAAGTTCGAGAAGATGAACGCGCTCGTCTTGCGCGAGGTCACCCAAGGCCGACTTTGCTTTCTCAAGGTCTCGAGCCGTGAGATATAGAGTTGCGCCGGTGAGATACAGCGCTTTCGCGGTCTCAATGCCGATGCCCGCGGAACAGCCGGTGATGAAGACGACCTGGTCACTCAGTTTTCCTTCCAGTCCTTCATCCTCGATGATCTGGACAGCTGTTGGGCGAGAATCTCCAGGTCCATTGGGAGACTCATGAATGGTGACGTAGCGATCGGCCATGGCGTTGATGTAAGAGAACAAAGAGCTATCGAGAAACTTAACTAATGAAGTAATGAATTGAGCAAAGATTAGAAAATGTTTTTTGACTTGAGGGATGCGAATGAAGTTGTTATTTACACCGATATTCTCTCGACATGACGCGTTTCACGATGCAACACGTCCGAGCTGAAACGCCTATGATTCACCACTAGACCCAGCGGGAAACGGCCACCAATTAATCCGCTAGCTTCGACGCCATCGGACAGAAATGATAGGCCAATGGCTTCGGCAGTGGAACAATTCGCTAGATTTCTGATACTCAAAGCCACTATTTCTATCCCGCTCGGCATCAACAGCCGAGCAGCCTCAAACTATATACAGAACAGAAGAACGGGGCTTACCCGTCTAGGATTTATACCTTACTTGGTATACCGAGCGCAAGGGCTCAAACTCTTGGCCTTGCTGGCGTCCTTGGGAATAACACCGGCTGCAACAGCGGCTTGATAGCACCATCGCCAATCTTTCTTGCCGAGTTCTCCATCACACTTCCAGGACCAGAAGAACCAGCCATCGCCTTTCTCAAAGGACTCGGCTTGAGCGGCCCAGTAAGCTTTGTACCATGTTTCTTGTCCCTGAATCTTAAACTCATCGGTGTTCTTCAAGGTCGAGTTCACGGACAGGGACCATTCGCCGACAAAGACGTGTTGGCCCATGTTGTCTTTGCAAGCAGTTTCGATATATGCTTTCTTGTTGCCGGCGATTCTGTTGTCGAAGGATAGATAGCGATGGGCATCGAAGAAGATGAGATCGTCGTCTGGGAGGTATAGTCTTGGGTCGCCGGCGCCCCAACTTTTGCCCTGCGATCAAGTCAGCATCATACATAAGGACTGTCCCCGAGTATATGTAACCTACCATGTATTGAATGTGTAGGCGATCAGCCTTGGGAACCTTGAGGTAACCCTCCATAGCCTGGATGCGCTTGTATGCACCAGGATAGTAGTTCTTGATCATGTCATCTGCCTCAGCCTTCCACTTGCCAGCGCGCACGGGCTCGTTCAAAACCTCGAGCATGCCGACGGTAGTGTAGTTCCCATTGGTATGGATGCGCTTGGTCATCCACTCAAGGAACTTGAATGCACGTTCATAGTTCTCTGCAGTATAGAATCCAGGGTTGGGGATGGACTGTGATTTGGTTAGTACATACTTGATGAGATGAGATAGTCGCTTACATGACCAGTGAATTGCTCATTTGGCGAGCTGATACCAGGAGCAGAATGGAGTCCGATAACCGCATAGATGCCATGCTTCTTGCACCACCCGACAATACGGTCAAGATGCCAGATGCCGCCGCGAGGCCAGTATTCGCCTTTCTGGATGATATCCTCGTACATCCAGTATCCAACAGGGATTCGAACTGCGTTGAGACCAATGCTTGCAATCTGCTTGATATCATCTTCAGTGATCCAAGTCTCCCAGTGTTTCTTAAATGCAGCGTTGGCTTTTTCTTGGCCGATGCCTTTGACGCATGCCCATTCATCGTTGTAGGCACTGCAGCCCATGTTTTCCCATGATTCTTCAGCCATCCATCGTTCGATGATGAACTGTGAGCCGAGATTGACGCCGCGGATTTTATCGTCGTTTGGAAGCCATCGTTCAGTGATTTTCTCGCCGTTGGCCTTTGCAATAGCTACATGAAGTTAGTATGTGCACCCTCATGATGACGTTGATTCACTAACCTCTGGACTGTGGAGTCCAGGCTTCTGCAGCGGCGAGAAAGAATGACAATGCCAATTTGAGATGCATGATTCAGGCAGAGACTATTGTTCAAATGAAATGAACCTCTAATTGACTGCACTTGTAGAGCCGAAGAAGAGACATTATACCGTCGAATGTCTTGGATATATATGTCCTCATTCAAGGTTCGCAAGGATTATACTCCATTCACATACCTGCGCAAATGGCCTGATGACAACGGAATACATCCGCCCGATCTCTCCATTCCATACCGATCTATCAAGCATATTTCCGCGATGGGGAACGGTCCTTCATCTGATTTGCCGGTCCGACTTATGGATCGTTTCGTTTTGGCATATGAAACGGTCGATCATCAACCTTGAAGTCGAACAAATGGGACATTCGTCATTCCACATTCCTCTCGCTTGACAGTCCTGCTGGTTGGCTCGTGCCAGGATTGCAGAATGCAAGCACATGAAGGACTGCGGCTGAGGGTTGGGGTTTCAGACGAACTCCACTAATAACCCTGTTCGTCTAATGAGAGCATTCCTCACGGTTCACATATCTATCTATTTGAGATGAAACAAGAAACCTTGACGCATAACCTTTGATTTGAGACGATATATCGGATGAGTCGGATTCAAAGTTTAATGAATTGTCGCCGGTGGTTTATTGAGACCAGCTTTCACTGCTGAAGATTTCTTGTCCTGGGATCTTTTGTTGTTTCGTGGGGTGAGTGGACCAGCATGTTGGCAGAATGCGACGCTGCAAGTTGACCTGTCAATGGCCCATAGAATAACAAGTTCTAGTCACGATGCGAGGCATTTTTGACGTATGATAGTGTCTGCAACAGGAGAGTCCGCCTTGCATCGGCGATGCGTGTGAATCGAGGTCCATCTTACAGTGTGTTGGGCGGAACTACTATCAGATCACCGTAAATAATGCCGGGAATTAGACCATGGTCGCCGAAAGAGGCAGGTCTAAAGATCATGAGCCACGTGGGGGACATGAAGGGGTTATCAGATGGCCGCTGATAATGAAATGGTGAGGCGGCTTTAGTAACGGTATCGCATATGGTTATAGTTACAGATATAAAGAGACCTCAATGACTTAATCTTACGGACAGAAATCGAAGGAACTGCCCAAATGACTGTCTACAAGGCCGCCATATTAAAGACTGGTGCACAGAATATCCGACTCGAGCAAATATACAGGGTCTTCCTGGATGCCGACTCAACCTGTTGGTCGACTACTTCACATACTTGATAAATTCCAAGACTTTAGGAAAGAAAAGTTGGACTCAACTTCCTCCACAGTCTCATGACTCAAGCTAGGAGATCCGAATTCATGTCACGCGTCTACATTTCACAAGCCATTACCTCACAGTCTCAAAATGACCATATTATTGTAATGAAATCTGGCTACAGAATATCACAGGAGAAACACCAAGAAAATCTATCCTGTTTGTTGCATTAAGGTAGCCTCCTCTTCTACTCTACCTTCACTTCATGAGAGGGAAGACACGCCACCGCCAGTGCAAATAATCTCGAGTCACAACCTTGTATATCAGAAGCTCGCTTGACTAAGTATTTTCTGTCCCTTAGCAGACCGTGAAGCTTCGTACTCGGATTTGGAATATATCTCCCCTTCAACAACGGGAACAAGGCGGTTCTGTCTTTGGGCAAGAACCTCTAGGGTCCTGAGATGACTGAGAGCATTTCGTCATTCGAAGGTTGCGGGAGCACTGCACCCTAGGGGCTCTGACTCTGAAGTCTCTGTCTAACACCATCAAGGCGTTGTTTCAAAAATGATCAAATATGAGCAGAAGGCCAAATAGATTTCGGAGACTAACGGATAGAAATCTGATCCAGGCCGGGTAGAAATACATTGCAGAGGTCCACGATGCTTTTAAATATGGCCATCGGCTACGCGGCACAAGTACCGACATATCTTGAGACAGGCTTCCCCTCCTATTTATCCGAAAAAGACTACCATTCCAGTAAATACTTCGTGCGCTGTAACCTCGCCCTACCGAACAATACTACACCGCTCCTAGCCACCTCCCAGAACAAGCCAGATGACCCGTTATCCTGACCATTCACCTTATCAAGCCCCATTTTCGCAATTGCCCAACTTCCCAAAATGTCAATAGTAGCGAAGCAAAAGCCGTTATAGGCGAAAAACGTGGTACGTTTACGGCAGTTCCTCTGATTAAAGTTTTTCCCGCATGAATCGTAAAGAGGCACGGCTATTTAGCCTTGTTTATGAAACATTTACTAAGCAAATTTCGGTAAAGTACCTCGAGTTTCACGATTCGTCGATCTTTAACCAGATCCTATAGGATGCGGAATGTCTTCCTCCGAGGGTCGTTGATGACGTTTTGAATCGAATGAGTATAAGACATCGAACGATGCCTTCGTTCTGGAATCCAGATTTTTATCTCAAAACACGTAAGCTTAGAGAAAACTGGCCGAGATTGCCGATAGGGTTGGTTATCAGATGGAGATCAATAAAATGCGCCGAGTATAGCTCCGGCTAAATCACCGACGTCAATATTCGGGGTAGTAATATAATAGAGTCCGAATTAGGTCGTCCGGGTTATCCAATGCGTGTTTATTGAGTGAGATATTGGTTTTCGGAATGTGGTCTTCCGAATTCCTTGATCGGCGATAAGATGTCTTGGAAGCCAACAAACACTCACTTGCAGCAAGATAATCAAGACCGAGAATCCGATGGATTGTAAATTTGAGATAATAGAAGAAGTCAACTGACTCTTGGGATCTCAACAATCGGCATACGCTCCCGTGCTTCCAGGTATCTACGAATCTCGGCTCCCACTCCGAAATGGGCCAACTGCACTGCAACGCTGATCTGGCATGCAATTCCACCATAAGGTCTCAGCATGACCTGCCAAGAGATGTTCATCGAGGCATGCGGCGAACGGAGCAAGCGGCTAGACGGGTATTCGGGCCTGTCCGAAACAGGACCCGGAAGCAGGCGGAGATAGTTAGAGGTTTCTGGAGCGAGGAAATAGAGTTTTCCCCGTGGGGATTAATGGGATGAATCACGATGGCCGGAGTCGAAGCGGGATGATGCAACTGAAGCATTGGGCGTATGGGTAGTAACGCTGTGATGGGATCTTTGTGTTGGTGTTGCTTGGATATCCTGGTCGTGGTCTGGGCCCGCCAGCCTGGTTGGGCTCGACGACGATGGCACGTCGATGTATAAAGCAGGTGTCATCCGCTGGCCTGTTCATAACACAAACTCAAAGCTATATTACCACTGTTCTATTCTATAAATGATCACTGGATGATCTCATCTTTGCGTAATCTGCCAATACTTTTGATTCCCACTATCCTACGATGAACCGTCAAAGGGCTAGTGGCAGTATGTCACTGCTAAACTCCCTCTCACTACTGCTGGCACTTCAAGTCAGCTCAACATACGCTCAAGGCCTCGAGGGATATGGATTGACTTCATACGACCCTGTCTGCGCCGAAGCATGTCTTCGATCCTTTACTCCTCTGATGCTACCTTGCTCAAGCATGCACGATGGACACATGGCGACTCCACCAGCATGTCGAGCTAACGACACTGCTTTCTTGACATCAGTGGCCTGGTGCTTCAGTGAAAATTGCGCCGATGAAAAGTTGTCCAAGATTGAAGGGTATTGGGAGGAGTGGATTACAGGGAGCAAATTCGTTCCTGCAAAGTGGTCGTATTCGCAGGCTCTCATGGAGGTTGATCCTAAACCACCGCGGTATCAACTCAACATTACAGACAAGGTTCTCAATCAGACATCGATGCTTGCACCGGTTGCGTATCTTAGTCAATGGAACTCACTTTGGGCTACGAACCATGAGATGATAATGGGAGCACGATACGGGTATGTTCCTCAAGCCTCATTTACGTGAAAATTACTAACTTGTAACAGCATCATACTTGTTGTCATCGCTGTTGGAATACCGATTCTCATGACCTGGTCCGGTTATCTCCCTCTCATCCCATCAATCTACGACAAACTCAAACCATACATCCTCTATCCAAGCATGATCGGCACCTATTCCGTCCGTCCTCTGCCATTCAAACTAGGCAACGCTCCCTCTGTTGGTCAAGGCCTATATATCGCCTTATTCCTTGCTCTAGTCGTTGTCTTTACCGCTATCGACTACGAGCTCCGTCAACCTCATGCTAGATTCATGGGCGAACGGCGAGAACTACTCGCTTATTTGGTCTACCGCACTGGCGCTCTTGCATTCGCCCTCCTCCCACTGATCATCCTCTTCCCCTCAAGGAACAATCTTCTCTTGTGGCTATCTAACTGGTCACGCTCGACATATATCCTGCTTCACCGATGGATTGGACGAACCTTTGCTCTACTGGGTGTTCTGCACGCTATTTTTGTCTTGGTTGGCTCTGATAAGATGGGCACTACGGACTGGAGACGCTGGGGCTCAGTCACTGTCATCTTCGCTGTCATAACCTGCCTTGGAAGTGGACTCTATGTTCGAAAGGCGAACTATGAGCTTTTCTTGCTTATGCACATTCTCATTGCTGCTCTTGTCATTGTCGGATGCTGGTATCATCTCATGCTGCGATACGCCTCTATTCGTCTTCACTCTCCCGGTTACACAACTGGACACGAGATCTGGCTTTACCTTGCCATTGCCCTTTGGTGTTTCGAGCGCCTTGTTCGAATCGTACGAGTCATCAGATTGGGTATTCTGAGATCCAAGGTTAAGGACATCGGAGCTGGCTACGTTCGGGTGGATGTCCCAAGCGTTCGCTGGGGTCTGGATCCTGGAAAGCATGTCTTTGTCTACTTCCCAACTCTTGCTCCGATGCGACCTTGGGAGAATCATCCCTTCTCTGTAATTCCTACAGTTGCGCTTCAGCGACGTGGAACCTCTGCTACGCCTGGATCTCCAACCTCACCAGGAGCTTCCTCGGGGCTAGAGGATATCGAGAAGTCGACAGCTCAAATTGCAGTGGTCAGACAGTCATCCGCCTCAGCCGAGATCTCAGCTGGAGTAACGCTCTTCATCAAGAAGTCAACCGGCATCACAAAGTATCTCGAGAGCCATGACCGCTTACTCACTTTCCTGGAGGGCCCTTACCCAGGTAGCGACACACGACAGGTCCTACGCTGCGACAGACTTCTTCTCATCGCTGGTGGCGTTGGTATCACGAGTCTATTTGCACTCATTCACAACCATTGGAATGTCAAGTTGGCTTGGAGTGTCAAAGCAGAAGCTCGATGTCTCGTCAACGAGATTGAGCCAGCCCTCGATGCTGTAAACACTGCACAGACGGACATCAGAATTGGCTCAAGGTTCGATGTTGCTGCTCTTATTCGTGAGGAAGCATCAGCCGGCTGGAAGAGAGTTGGCATCGTGGTATCGGGCCCTGGGTCCCTGTGTGATGATGTTCGAGCTGTTATTGCTGGTATTGGACGCCACTCCAAGACTGTTTTTAAACTTGAGGTGGATGCCTACTCCTGGTGATATCGATATGGTTTTAGAAGGGTGAGAGGATAAGACACGTGGTGATTGGGTTGTTCTTGTTTTGTCAATCTTACATCATGTTTATGGTATCATGTCAATTACGTACTAGATAATTTACTACATTGCCAAAGCCAAGAGTCTTGCTTAAACGCAGTTAAACAAGATCTGCAATGTCCCTAGTTGTGACTCACGAAGCCCGTGCCAATGGTCTGGTGCAAATCTCGTTGCATCTGTTCATTATCTGCGGTTGTTTCGGCTTAGTAAATCATAAATGCACATTGAATATTGCCTAAACGGAACCCAGGCCGTCTATTCCTTGGCTTTCACCGCAAAGTTATCTCAGCACGACATCAACATGCCCGATACTCACAAGTCATGCAAAATGGTGTCTTACCTCTTCTTCCCGCTTCATCTCCAGTCTCGTAAATCCTCCGGAGGCCTTCTGATCGATCTTCGGCGCGGCCGGCTCCGTTATCTTACAAACGGTTACAAATCCAAGTGGGATACTCCGAATGCTGAAGGCTGTGAGAAGTCGAACCACCGTCAGCGCCGAGATAAGAAGTAGGGTCGCAACGGGCATCTCAACATCAGCACGTGCTCGAACTTTTTAGTCCTGCATCACGGTTCTTGGCTGTCCCGAGCGTGCTGCATACATACATGGGCAGGTCCCAAAAGGCTCTACCGCACATGCAGGTGAGATAATGCAACATCATCCCTCTATAGCCCGCTCACTGCAACACTGCTGTGTGCCTCGATGATCCCACTTCGGGCTGGACCGAGAAATATGGAACCCCCCGGCCTTTTGTGTAAAACGGGAAGAGTATACTGACCAAGGTTGCATTGGATATCACCGTAGAAGTGATTATATGTATACTTCAGGTGTTAAGCTAATAATGTCTCAAGCTATTGAGTGTCCTGGTCGGGCCAATTACAGTGTCTGAAGTCATTTTTGATAACACAACTGACGGCCTTAATGGGGATTTTCTGTTCCCTCTAAGTCACGCCCAGTCTGTGATAAGCTAGTTCACAATACTCTACAGGCAGGGCTCCTTTAAGAATCTATAATCTTGCGACAAGGATGGTTTACCAGCAGATAATTATCTTAAGATAGGGTATCTTAAGATGGAAAGTACTTTAGGATTGAGAGTATTGACAATGTCTCCAATCAATCGACAAAACAGCTTAGAGCCCGCAGTCTCTCTTACAGCCTCATGTGAATCGCTGTACACTGAGGTCCTTTTTTTTTCCTTTCTTTTAACACCATGCCTCTCGGGATTGATCACAGCAAGCTCCGAGTAATGAGTTGGCCGGGGCTCTTAGTACCCATAGGAACAAGAACAGGATCTTAGTCGGCCATTTAGAAGGATGATCAGTATTCGTTTACTAGTGGTGCCAGTCCATCTTTGGCCCAGACTGCCGAGCGAGTAGTAGAGCTTTGAACCGGTTGTTTGGTCCATGGTTTGCAGTTGATTCCTGGGAGCAGAAAGCTTGCGGGCTTGTGTACTTTATCTCGGGTTTCCTGTCTCGTGATGGTACAAATGTAATGGAAAAGGTATACCGTATGACCAGACAACTAGCCTACCAAAGGTTGCTGTGCCTTAATGAGATCCAACCAAATTGTTCGAGACGAAACTTGAGGTGCGTTTGGACATTTTCGGGATGTGCGCCGAGATCTTCACCCGACATAGAGTGAGCAGTGCTTGCTCAATACATTTGTATCAAGACGACCGTCCCACCCGCTTCAACCATCTTTTTAGATCAAACTCTCCCTCTTGTAAATCCCTTGGATTACCGACGTACATGAAAACATGGCCAAATTCTTCAGCAGGTTCCTTTCCATCCGTATACTGAATAAGACATGGTTTAGCTGTGTAGCTGTTGGTCTCGTACTCCGCCAATCTCTTCGCATGAGCAACAGATTGCACATAGTAGACAGCACCACTGACTTGTACATCCTGCGGGCCCTCTTGCAGAGCGGGATACTGTCCCCAGAGTTTCTTCGAGTAGCCTATGATCTTGGCGGGTCGTAGTTTGGGTTCTTCTTTCAGTCTGAGGACATCGGCTAGCATTTTCGGGTCCATCAATGTTCCGTAGACGAAGTACGGCCCTGTAGGCGGTTCGAGGAGATCGGCTTGACCTGAAGGTCTGGGAGGCCGGTAGAACCAGTCTTCCGGTGCGCTTCTCACTTTTAATGCAAAGGGAGATTTTTTCGAATCTTCATTCTGGAGAGGAGGCGGCAGCGGAGGCGCTTGTGGTGGTTGGCGACGTGGATCATTAGACATTGTATGTGTATTACAATAAGCAGTCAAAATGTCCAAAGTTACTCAGAATACTGATCTCATGGTTTGTGTATTATAAAAAGTTGCACGTGTTTGCGCAAGGCTGGCAGTCAATTGATGAGTTGATGCCCAACCGCTGTGAATCTGTGATGACTGTGATGATTAAGCGACAATGCTACGCTACAGGGTAATCACCAAGAACAAGGTTGTCTGCAGATCAGATAAGCATCATATGTTTGTTCTCTTTGTGAGAATAAATTAAATCTATCACATCGAATTCATGATGCAATGTCAGCTTTCCACCAAGAGTTATGGTTAATGACTGAATTGCGGGGTGAAGTTGAGCTTTCGGCGGTCAATAAAGTAAAAAGCCACCATTCCAAAGCTTAGCGACCTTCGCCGACGCTAAACCATCTTCCGGACCGACATAACATCACAATCCTCAAAATGGCTCCAGTCTGTGCGTGCACGCGCGACATTCGTCTATCGCAACAACCGTTGCTATTGATCGTCGCTGTACAACACATTGACTTCCGCCCGGAACGGTGCGCTCAAAGTCAAAGCGGCAGAGGCCAATTCACCAAATGAGCTTCCCATCATGCTTTCAACGGCGATGAAACGGTCCAGATTGAATGCACGCGCCCTGTAAACAACAGTGCCAATTTAGAGTTTGCCGTTCCCAGTTTTCGTTAATTAGAGATACGACGCTGCCTACGCCGCAGAAACAAATAACCGTCAATTACAACGCTCGCCTTCATCTGAGACAGCGCAAGGTCCCCTGCATGTCAAAATGCAAGGATCGGCGACCGTTTTGCACAACGATCAGACTTGACAGTGACGAAATGAGGATTTTTCAGAGAATGAAAGAGAGAAACCGTCTCCAGTAACCGGTTAACCGTTGAAGTGGGCGCCAAACGATTCCCGTTGTACGATAGCTCGGTCGTTAGCTCAACAAACCCTAATTTTGATCCTTCAACAGCATCACGCCCTCCGCCCACTCACGAGGGATTTGAATGAACCCCAGATCCTTTCCCTTGGGTACACGACCCTGTTCCCCGCAAATCCGGCAATTCGCCTCCCCCAACCCCATTCCCTCCCCTTCGTCTCTCCTCCTCCACAAACGCTCCCTCTCCATGTCATGTAACAAACACCATGAGCAGGCATGGCATCGTCCTCGGACGCAGTCCTCACGTTGGCATCGACTGCTATATGCGTCGCCCTCATCGTAGCTAGGTGTCTGTACCGCCTCATCTTCCGCTGCCACATCCACAGAACATGCCACCGCCGATGGCGCATCGACGACTTTTACATGACCATCGCGGTGCTCCCGCTTATTGGGCGTGCCGTGTGTATACTCCTCTCGTTCACGCTGAATCCGGACCATACGTATGATCCTGCGACGGAGGCGGAGGCGCAGACTTGGGGGGAGAGTGTGCAGAGTATTGATGGGGATAGAGAGCTTTCGCATAAGCTGCTCATCCCTGCGCGGATATTCTACGCCATGTTGTATGTGGACCGATATGCTTGAGAGGGGATTTGCTGATTTGGATAGTTTGTGGTGTTTGAAGCTGGGGCTGTTGGCCTTTTATTCACGCTTCATTGATGTCTTTCGCTGGGGCAAACCCGTCACGGATGCGCTCTGGTGGTTCATCATCGCCACCTTCATCGCAGTTTTTATAACAATCCTTGCCGAATGCCGCCCTCTATCACTGTACGTTGTACTCCCGAATTGTCTTTTGCATTGCTAACGACGGGGTGATAGAATGTGGGCGCTTAATTACGATGACACGAGTAAGCAGCGAAAAACTTTTCGCCACCATGTCAGCTAACATTTGCACCGCAGAAGTCGCATGCAATCGCGCCGTCGGCAATCTGATATTAATGGCGGTTTGCAATATAATAATAAACATTGCGCTTATAATCCTCCCCTTTCCGATGCTTCGACATCTCCGGCTCGATATCAAGGAGAAACTACAGCTTGGCTTCTTGTTCAGCGTTGGCGCTGTGCTGGTAGCCATTACGATCCTCCGCCTCCCTCTCATCCTCAACGAATCCGTGTCTCAACGATCCCGATCAATGGTACTTTCCCCTCTATTTTGTATTACACTTTTTACTAACGTGTGGTAGTGGGCTTCAATTGAGATTCTCTGCGCATGCATCGTCTCCAACACCCCCTTCTTCTACGCTCTTGTGAAGGACATGAAACGGCAGCACGACGACCGACCCGAACGATCACCTTCGAACGCTACAAATCCAGGGGACTTTGACTTTTACGATCTACATAGTTTACCGTCGTCAGCGGGTGTGCACATGCCTGCGAGATCATCGCCTGATACGTCGAAATGTACAATACGGTATTTGGAGAATGTTTGAGGAGCGATGTAGGAAAGCGCTGATGGTGGGATAGTTAGTTAATGATACCCTATGCGATATATATGTTTATGAGGCTTTATTTGCGTAATTGTTGCTCTTACGATTGTCGAATTGATGATCGGACGAGCGGATGCAGTGATCCGACCGGACGCCGCGGCCATCAGCTCAGCCAACTGCGTTGTCGGATACTGCGTGATGAACCGCGAATATCTTGATGGTAAAAGCGACCATGAATATACATCAATTATTCGAATTCAAGCGATATATGATTAGATAGCCTTTAATTGAGTTTAGGCCGAACTCTCTCAGTTCTGCCAAGGTTGCATCTCCGTTCAATCGGCTCCGGTTCTTCTTGGCTCGCCGTGATCGGCAGTAGGTTCTATTCTCCAACGAGGTTTCCTATGATAGGCCTCACTCAAGAGCCCAACAAATTCTTAGAGACAGAAGCTGTTACGTATAATCGTCGTCTTTTTAAGCTCTTAAACTTCTCAAAAACATAAACGTCCTTAGATGATCAACCACAAAATCAGCATCGCCGCAAATCCAATACAGTGGGGCTGTTGTCGCGCCAACCCCACGACCCTCTGTGACATCAGCACTCCATCTTCGAACACCAATCTCCAAAAATGCCCATCGAACAAATCCATCATCAAATGATGCCAAAACCACGCCAACATGCTTGAACAGCGTGTAGCTTCTTGGCTCGCCTCTCTCCCCGACGAATACCTCCCATCTGACGCCCTCTCCAAAACCCCGAAGCGAAAGGCAGCGCTGCCTAGTCCGCCTACTTCAGACTCAATGGAGGGAACTCCCAAGCGCCGTCGTCTCATCGATCCGGATCGAACACCGCGCGCTGCGAATCTTCCTCCTCCTTCATCAACAGGCTCGTCCGCTTCGTGGTCTGAATCCGGGGAGGGATCGCGCTCGAGTTCGCCGAAGAAACAAATGCTTAGGCTGAGGCTGGAGGAAAGAGGGCTTGAATGCAGACAACTGAACGTTGACACTGCGCCTCCGGTCATCTCCAGTCTTCTTGATACGATTCAGGAAATTGGAAGTAGGATTGAGATATTGCCTGCCGATAAGAAGAGTGCTATTCTGGAGAGTCCATTTTTGAGGGAGCAGAATGCGCGCTTGTGGAGGTTTGCGTTCAAGGAAGAGGGCGAGGATACGTTACCGGGACGAGTTCCTCTACCAGAGGAAATAGTTCAAATATGCGATTTTGCGCGTCACTGTCATGATACGAATCATGAAGAGGCGGCGTGGAATATGGAAGTGCACCATCGTCTTCTACAAGCTATCCTGAGAGAACCCGATGCTTCAACAGCCGCGTCCCTTAACTTCACTTCCTGGTAAACTTTTCGATCTTCGGCATCCCGAATCTTCCAGCTAATTGTTTTCTAGCACCACTGCCCGCCCACATCGCCGCTTTTTACCCTACTCCTCGACAGCCAAAATGGTCGACTTCTGCCTCTACCTCAATCCCACCGACGCCCCCGCTCTCCAAGCCCTCGGCCGTCAAACCCCAACCCTCACCGTAAACCACACCGACTTCGCGCCCCTCCAATTATCCCCTATAGTTCTAAGCATCGAGACTAAGCGTCCCGGCAAAGAACTCGACGCCGCGCAGCTCCAGATGGGAGTGTGGCACGCAGCGCAGTGGGGGTTCCTCCGCTCCGTTATTGGGCTTACACCACAGCCCTTGACAGCGGAAGAGGAAATACAGCGGAACCAAAGAGCGAACGAGGTTTTGGGGCAATTGGGGTTTATACCGGGAATTATCGTGCAGGGGCATCGTTGGCTCTTTGTGTTTTCGACGTTGGAGGGGGATAAGACTGTTCTTTGGACGGAGAGACAGTTTGGTACGACGCAGAGTATTCTTGATACGTATGCTGTTGTCGCGGGGATTCGGGAGTTGGCTAGATGGGCGAGGGATGTTTACGTTCCTTGGTTTAGGGCGAATGTCCTTGCTGGGTTTCAGCCTGCTGAGGTGGGATGAGGCTACAAGAAGACAGGTTGGGATGATGGGGGATAGACGCTCTTTGGATCTGAAAAGGCAGAGAGTTTGCTAAGCCTATCTCCAATTATCCCAGACCTGTCTCAGTGTTTTACTATCCGGAATCGGGGCGCGCTGAGAGCGGAACTCCGCATCACTTGTCGGCCCTCAACGTCTATGGGTCAGCCTTCGCGACGATTGATCCAATTGCTGGCACTTCGAACTTCGCCTACAAAGGCTCCGGCATTGAGACAAGATCAATCGCACGGGTTGCGATAACTCGCCACATCAATAGGCCCCCCGACTGTTCGAAGCCATGCATCAGCAGTCATAATGGGACGTGGCCGAGGATGACCACGGAAGACACTCGATGTCCGCGACTTGCGTGCATCCGCCGACCCCTCCAAGATGATCGACCCTCCTAGTCACCGATGCTGTGTCTACTAACGCTGCCACCTCAAAATGCAAACAACCCTACATTAATGCCATTTTTCGGTCACCACGACTCGAATTAAGCTATACCGCGTCTCCATACCACCGCCGACTTACCCATAATAGCACGGACGAACATCGCCTCTCCAAAGCGACCGACCGACCGGCTCCGAAACGAAGAATAAGCTCGCGGATGGCATCAGGTCTGGTCTGGTCTCATTCCGGAGCAAGACTCCCATCACACAGCTCGGGCATACGTGACGCAGGCCTCTATGGACCTGCAAATGGACCGATCGATTGATGATTGAGTATACTGGCTGCGGGTTACTGCTGCCTGTCTTCCGATAGCCATGGCTGACACATAGAGATAGCCAGCCACTCATATAACACGAACAAGGCGCGATGCTGTACACCATGTACAAGAGTGTCGCGCCAGGGCCGGCAGCAACAGTTCAAAGTTAAACATAGTCTCAATCAACACATATTTGATAACTTGCATAACTTCGTAATCATTATACAGTGACTATGACACCAATGGCCACCGACGTAAATCCCTACAAACTTCCATCCACGTACACACATCCCCAGACATACCCTCCGCCTCATCCCTCCTCCTCCAAACCTCCACCAACACCTCCTTCGCCGCCCTATAACTCTCAAACCCACTCCTCCCAAACCCCTTATCCAACCACTCCCCAATATCCCTCCTCTGCCTCGCCCTCGCTTCTGCCCCCGCTATAAACGCAGGCCACGCCGTCCCCGGCCCAAGCAGATTATTCCTCTCCAACGCTTCATCAAACGCATGCAGCGACTCAACAACATCATTCACACTATCTTGCAGAACCAGGGGGTTCACGTTGCGGATGCGGCGGTAGAAGAATATCACCAGTGCTGAGGCTAGGGCGCGTACCATGTGCATGTGCGGTGTTCCGCCTGGGGCGCTGGGACTGGCGCTCATGGTGCTATCGCTGTGGCGCGAGCGGAAGAGGCAGACTGCGTTTTCGAGGTATGAAGCCCGCGGCTGTAATGCCATGAGCGCTTCAGCATCGGACTTTTTAGAAGTAGACAGACGATCTATTACGTTGGCGAGGCGTGTTATCTGCGATACCAAGCTAAGCCACGTCTCTGGAACGCCGTAGATCTGCATATACATATTCTCATGATCCTGCGACGCATCCGCGAGGTGGATATCTTTAATATCGCGCTTCGCTTTCTGACCGTGAAGTTTCCGCGGTTCGAGATGCAGAAAGTTATCGAGTGTCATGTCGGGATTAATGGAGCGCGAGGTCGTCGTGCGGAAGGGTGTTTCGATGGCGTGGTTCTCGTCGAGGTATACGTTTAGACTCTCGGAGACGATGCGCATCCAGGCGTAGATGTTGTGGAGGAGGCGGGCGCGGCGGGATATACTTGGTTTGGTGAGGCCGCGCCAGCTTATGAGGCGTTCCATTTCTGTGAGACACCAGCGGGTGTCTGTTTCGTTGCCGGAGAGAAGCTACTTTTGTCAGTTTTTGTAGTGGTTTATGGTGGTAGGGGACGTACTGCTGTTGCTAGCACGGCACTTATACCCATCAGTTGCTCTTTGTACTTTGCCTTATGCGGTCCGGGCTGCGATTCTTTTTCGAGACTGACTTTGAGATGTTGTTTCGCAGCTTCATATGTCCGACTTGAGAGTGATTTCCAGTGATCGCCCGGCCGAGCCAGATTCGGGAACGTGATGGAGTTTAGGGAGAGGTGGAATGACGATACAGCTATCAGAGCGTAAAAGGTCGCCAGATTCGCACGCTTGATCTGATCTCTATCCACATCCAACATCGTCAACTCGCTCAGCGTCATTATAGCAGAAGGATAGTGAAGAGTCTTCCAAGCTGACTTTTCATTAATGGGCAGAGAACCCATCTGACTGATAACGTCGTCGTTGAAGTGCTTCAGAAGAAGAGGTGCATCCATCATGAGATCAAGCTGCGGCCACGCAACGTCATCGCTCGCTGTTTCAAAAGGCATCATGTCTAAGGACTCAGAGAAGCCCATGTTGGATTCGTTAGACCAATTGAGATCCATGGGCAAAGTGTCGTAGGGGAGTTGAGGTGGATTGTCGAGAACGCTGACGTCCCAGGTGAATAAATCACCCCAGTGGAGAAAATCAAGGGATGTTGTTGAGAAGTCATTGGAGGCAATTTCGTTTTCGATGGTTTCTGAAAATTCTTGGGTTTGGTGCTCGGAAAGAGTGTCGAGATCCATGTCGTTGAATGAGACATGTTCTGAGGGCGTTGTAGCCGATTGACTTGTTTCAAACTTGAAGACCTGAAAAGGACCAACTTCGCAGGTATTTGCAGCGTCATCTTTAACATCCAACCCCTTTGACTCTTCATCAATCTGATTCAGAGCAGCCGTCACAGTAGACGGAACATTCGTAACAAGAGCATTGCTCATAAGCTCCCTATCCTCCTCTACAAAATCAGCCCAGCCCATTCTTTAACAGAATTCAATTACCAGTAAACAAATGTCTTCTCGAATACTGCTCCGCCCCAACGTCAGCAATCTGCGTAGGCTGCCTATCATAGACCTCCCTCCCCGTCGAAACCAACCATCTCAGCGCCGGCGTGAAACCCTCACAGGTCAAACCCGCCTGCTTACAGCGATTACATCTCGGCAGAGACTGATCACACTTGAGATGACGTTTCCGACATGTCTTGCACCCGCCGAAAGAGTGCGTTCGTCTGGATTTGGTGTTGGACATACTAATTCGTTTGAGTCGTGGAAGAGTGGCAGGGAGTGAGGGTTTGTCTTAAGAGGAAGGGGATCGGGATCGCTTGCTTTTTTGGGAGGGGGGCTTATCGGCGAGTGCGATGGGGATTGGCGAATTAGAACTTGGAGAGGGAATTGGAGGTGTTTGATAGGTTGGGAGAGGGAGCTAAAGTGTTCTAGTGTGGCTTGAAGCTTCGAGATTGCTTCTCTCCGCGTGATGGGCGATAGTGGCATTTTTGGTGGAGATTTGGAGAAGACAAGACAAAGGGCGTCAGTCCGTTGAAGTAGTGGATACCAGACTTGATTTGGATCAAACTCTTATCTGAGGATGGTATTCATGGAAAACTAGGAGTATGCAATGCTGGAACTCTAAAAGAGAGGAGGTAAAGTTCTAGAGAGCAAAGTTGCCGTCTGTAAGAGGTAAAAGGCAGTTAAGCTTGGTTTCGATCAGCAACATCACAATCATGCAGACGACTGACATTGAGAGAACACTGTAGTAAATAAATTCCGCTATGCTATAACTATCACAATCTGTTCATACCCCTCCATCTAAGCCTTGGCCTCAGCAGAAAACAGCTTCTCAATGCGGCGGTTATTCCACTCCCAAGCAGTTACATCCTCATACTTACAAGGAACACCTTCCTCAATAAACTCCTTCAGCGGGAACAAAGACGCACTTCGGTTAGGCTTAGCAAAGTAAGCGATGGAGTATCGCTCAGGAATGACCTGCTCGCCATCACCAGCCTTGATAGAAGGAGGATACGTAACGCGATGACACGCAGCCTTGAACGTATCATTCGTCAAGCGCTGCAGAGAATCACCGATGTTGAGGATAATGTCAGTGGGTGAAGCTGATTCAACGTTGTTGAAAGTTCCGAGGTTTTCTTGGTCTTCGACCTGAAGACCGCCGACAGAGTCTTGGAAAAGCATGGTGATGGTTCCAAAGTCTGTGTGCTCTGCGATGCGTGTTGCTGTACCGTCTGCGAGTTCTGAGGCAGGAATGGCAGGGTAGTGCAGAATTCGAAACTCATTCTCCGCACGGTTATGCAGTGCTTTCAAGTGATCAGGAGAAACACCAAGAGCAATAGCAAGAGCCTCAAGAAGCTGCATCTCCGTCTTGAACGCCATATCATAAAACCCCTCCATGAAGCTCCTAAACCCCGGCAACTCCTCCTCCGGAACCCAAATATTATCAACAAGCTCATCAGTCGCCGATCCAAAATCCACAGTCTCTTTAATATCACGAGTCTTTAGCGGTCCAAGCCCCTTTTCGTAGCCGCTGATGTTGGCGACGTTTTCTTGGCCGACGAAGGAGTATCCGCGGTTGGGATTTGCTTGGGGAGGGTGCTTGGCGAGCATTTTTGTCTCGAGGGGGAGGTTGAAGAAGCGCTTTGTTTGGAGGAAGAGTTCGTGGATGGAGGTGGAGGGGATGGGGTGGTTGATTAGTTTGACGCCGCCGCGCTTTTTGAGGAGGCGGAGGAGGGAGTCGCAGAAGTCTTGCTTTTGGGAGGGGGTGCCGAAGAAGAGAGACATGTCAAGGGTGTCTGCGTTGACGGCGGCCATTTTGAAGGTTATAGATGAGAGTGTTTGGGGGGAATGTAAGTGAAGTTGGATTGTCAGAGACTGTTGAGATGATTGTGTTGTGAGTGTGAGTGATGAAGTCTATTTGGTGCTGAGATCACGACAGTTTATATACACGAATCTTTCGGAAACTGTTACTCGTTTCCCAGACTTACATCTTCCATTTCAGTCATCATGATCTAACACTTAGTCTACATCTTCAATCCAGAAACATGTCAGTTTCCCAAAGAGTATAGCGAACAGCTATCTGTCAATGCCGGGCTAAGCCGTCAGCATAACAGCCCGGAAGTACCGACACACCATCAAGAAAGATAGTGATCCCGATGGCGACACTAGATTATCCCCGGATGTAGAGTTAGAGTGACGGCTATCGTCGCTGGAGTCGAGATAAGGACGATTTCGTCTTCCCCACAAGCGAGCTGATTGTTGGTGCGTGGAGAAGAAGTGAGGAACGTGCAATAGGCAGGAGATCCCGAGGTGACCTGATTGGCTGGCTCGTTGGTTGCTTACCCTGAACCTTTTCATTTCATTGAAGTTAAATGTTAGATAAATGTATCGCAAACCGTTGGAAAAGTTATCGGGGTTTAAAAAATCGTTGTCGCGATAATAAGAAAAGTTCAAGCCATAAAAGTTATATCTTATCGTTCATAACTGACGCAGCCGTTGAAGTCAGCCCGAATGTTTCATTACCTTACTTTGACCACCAACCGTGACGTGCTATCTACCTTATCCAGCCCTCTCACCAGCGGGCTCAACCTGCAATGGCTCTGACGTTTCACCATCAACAGAAACACCGCATCGGCCACCAATCATTCTACCCCGTGACATGATCGACAGTGTCTATTCTTGGCAGTGGGATTCCAGGTGGGATGCCGGATCGTGCCGACAAAAAGGGATGAAGGTCAATGCCCAACATCCACGGGGTTCATGCACCGGCAATTCCGGGATAATTTGACCCGGAAGCGCACTCGCATGACAAAACAGGAGGTCGCGCAAGAGGTACGTGGGACAGAATAATCGCCTTTTTTATCTGATCTTGACATCTCAATTGTGATGTTCACGGGAATGCCGTTGGCTGTGATATTCTCCGAATGGTGTTCTTACGCGGGTAATACGCGACCTGCCGGGACCGCGAGACTCTTCCCTTCAGAGATGCTTTTGTGTCCAAACATCCTTCATCGATTCTGTAAATTGAGAAAAAAGTTCCGATCATCATC
This sequence comes from Fusarium sp. HKF-74, assembly GCA_021223625.1. NCBI lineage: Eukaryota > Fungi > Ascomycota > Sordariomycetes > Hypocreales > Nectriaceae > Fusarium > Fusarium sp. HKF-74. The sequence goes on from JAJFAS010000010.1 coordinate 460,779, forward strand.
CGTACATGATCCAATCCAATTCATCACAGCCATTCGTGTTCGCGATACCCTCCAATACATGCCGAGCGGTTAAAAACAAAACTCTCCTCAGTGAAGATCCCCCGGCCCTTTGGAACGGTAGTTAACCTACTGCAACCACAACACGGCAAAACCGGACCTTTTTGGATCATTTCTACCCAGAGAATCGCCCTCACTGTGAAATGACATGAAGTCTATCCCCCATAAAGTTCCCGTATCTTCAATTGCACCGTAGCATCATACGCGGCACAGTAGCATTTCAATCACCAGTGGCAACGCCATCAGATCTATCCTCTCTCTCGGTAATGTAAGCGACAAGTCAATGACGTACCAACCCACGGTCAGCCAACGCGTCGCCATCCTCCTAAACATGAGACAGGAGCACGAACCGTAGCTCGGCAGATGCGGAAATGACAGGGACGCTTTCTAGAAGCGGGGAGTCAAAGGGAATAAACTTTGCACTAGCGCTTCATTTCAGGGGATTTTAACTGCCGCTGCGACGGGCGCTGGGAGTTGAGGCTTAATGCTGCAGGCTGAGGGCTCATACATACTACCTATGGTACGTTTTTTATTGCGATGCGCCGAAATTGTCCAGAAAGCTTATTAGAGTAGCATTGTAATGCAACGACAGACATATATATAACCCGCTGCTTACCCCCCCATTAATTAACCGACTCTCATCACTCTCACTCATTTCATTTCTTACGCTCTTTTTTTTAACATAACTAGTGCAACATGCCGTCCCTCAAAGCCATCTCGGCCTCGCTTGTAGGCCTGCTGAGCCTTGGTAGCGCCAGCGTCATCCCCCCTGTCAACAGCGAGGGGTACTTGGTTGCGTCGACCTACTTTGCGGGGTTCCACGCCAATAGGGGATTTCCTGTCTCGGCTATGCCCTGGGACAAGTACACTGATGTGAAGTATGCGTTTGCTGAGACTTCGCCTGATGGATCTCTCAACGTTTCTGGGTCGCAGCCTGAGAACATTCCCTGCTTCGTCAAGGATGCCAAGAAGCACAACGTCAAGCCTCTCATCTCGATTGGTGGCTGGACTGGAAGCCGACACTTCTCTACCAACATCGGCAATGCCAAGAACCGTACTATCTTTATCAAGAACATTGTCAACTTTGTTGAGAAGTATGGCTTTGAAGGCTTTGATATTGAGTAAGTTAAGAAACCCCAAGCAAAAGATCATGACTGACGGAATCAGCTGGGAGTACCCTAACCGCCAGGGTCTCGGATGTAACGATATCAACGAGAACGACACCGCCAACCTTCTCGAGTTTTTCAAGGAGGTTCGCAAGGACCCCAAGGGCAAGAACTACTACATCACTGCCGCTGGATCTGTCTTCCCCTGGAACGGAAAGGATGGCACGGCCTCCAAGGATGTCAGTGGCTTTGCCGATGTCCTCAACTACATCATGCTTATGGTATGCCCCTCTCCTCTACTCAACCTTGATCTTCACTAACACCCTCAGAACTACGACTACTACGGCGCCTGGTCCGCCGTCGCCGGCCCCAACTCCCCTCTCTATCGCAAGTGCGATCCCCGCAACGACCAGGGCGCCGCCGAGGACTCCGTCACCCAGTGGACCGGCGCCGGCATGCCCGCCTCCCAGCTCGTCCTCGGCGCCCCCAACTACGGCCACGGCTTCAAGGTCAACAGCACTTCTGCGTTCGGCAAGAGCAAGAACCACAAGCTCCAGCTGTACCCCGCCCAGAACTCTACCGATCGCTTCCAGGGAAGCAGCTGGGACAACGATCCTAGCGTCGATGCTTGCGGTAACCCCAGCCCTCCTGGAGGCACTTATCCTTTCTGGAGCTTGATCAAGGAGGCTCACTTCCTCGATACCAAGGGAAACCCTGCTTCTGGTATTGCTTCTGCTTGGGATAACTGCAGTCAGACAGTAAGTCACCTCGCTGGGATTGTGTAGATATAAACTAACTTGAATAGCCTGTTCTTTATGATGCCAAGCGTGAGATCTATGTTAGCTACGACAACGCTGCTTCTTTCTACGACAAGGGCAAGTTTGTTCTCAAGCACAAGCTCGCTGGATTCGGTACTTACGAGGCTGGTGGTGACTACAACAACATCCTCATCGACTCTATCCGATCTGCAGTTGGTCTGCAGTAAGTTGCAGATGCAATGAGCATTGTGCTTTGAATTGGTGTGGATTTTGGACTGATGGATAGGCTTTGCTGGTCTTGTTAACACACATGCTTAGAGAATCTCCTAGCTTAATAAAACTTTTCACTTCTTGAAACCAATCTATTGAATATGAATGCGTTGATAACTATGAAATGTTGAAGTAGATAAACCAATCAAGAGGCATGTTGTGAAAAGAAGAAAAGAAGAGAATATGTTAGGCTCGCTATGGCTGCCATTCCTGATGCTTATCCATTTAGCCAAGTCCGAGATTCTTGCCGCGTAATAAAAACTTGTTCAAGAGCGCTTGTGAGACCCCGCATGAACAGTAGCCTCAACAAAATCATGCCCAATATCAAGTCTGATACCCTCAGGGTTCGTAATCTCCGCTCCTTCATCTGAAAACAGTTAGCAACTCTTCTCTCCCAAAGCACATCATCAGGTCAAGACTTACACCACGTATGATCAGCCTCAGGATGCGGTCCAACAAGTCCAACCGAACCCTTCCCATAAGGTGTAATCGAAGCAGCAACATCGCCATTCGCAGAATACCGTCCGACGATCTTCCCCGGCTTACTCGCATCCATTCCCCTAATCACAACACCATCCTGAAAATACAACCATCTCTTATGCTCTGTAGTTCCCGACTCAAAAGTCCAATCAACGTTGATGACAGTGTCTTCCTCGCCCTTGACCTGTGCCCTTCGACGCTCAATCTCCTGCTCTGTATCAACGCCCTTGGGAAGAAGGTTATACCCATTAACCGGTCCAGCGAGATAGGCACCGAGACAGAAGCCAAGATAGTGACCTCCAGATTTGACGAATTCTTGAATGGCTTTTTCGTATTTCTTTGTTGAGCGGTATGCTTTGCTCCAGTTTGGGCCGCCGCCGTGGGCATACACCGTTGCGCCTTTGAGAGCTTCAATCACGTCGATTGGTTCATTTGGACCAGCAAAGACGACTTCGAAGTTGGAGGGGGAGGAAACCAAGAGGTCGCGTACGCCTTCGGGACAGCCTTCTGATGAGGCTGGGCCGCGGTATACGACTGCTTTGGGGCGTGCTCGAGCGCCTAGGGTGGCTGATACTCCGTAGGAGATGATAGCCATTGCGATAGAGACTGGGCTTCTGAAGTGCATGGTGTTTGAGTTGGCGATTGTCGTGCTTGTGGATTGGAGTCGATGGTGTTGATTTGAGTGCTCGTCTCATCAGTGTAAGTGGTCTGTTGGCATATTTATATCCAATTGCCTCTGATCAACATTCCAGACAAGTTGCCTCCCGCATCTCGGCACGACATGGCGTACATCTCATCAAATAGCTTCTCAAAGTGCGTACAGATCCTTAATATAAGCAAGCTCTCAGCCGCATTGACAACCAACACCAGCCATGATTCACTAGCGCTTCCATGTCAGCGTCTGATTAGACAGCGCGTACAGCAACTCCCCACTTGGTGACATGCTCTAGCCCTTTCAATGGCCCGCCAAAAGTGCACGCATTAAGATTCGGAACTTTCCCTTGAGCTCTTTGGCCGAAACACCAACAACGCTCCGTCACTAGCTGAAGGTCCTATCTCAGGCCATCGATCCGTCTGCAACCCAACTGCCCTCAACATCATATCATTCTCCAGAAAATCCGCCAACTGCCCGCTATCCCAGATTATCTCCCTCCTGCTCTGCGCTCTCAGCATGAATATAATCCTATGTCGAACATTTTCGTCCGTGCAGTACACGTAGAGTTGGAATAAAGCCGCCGTAAGGTCGATTTTGAGACCAAAGCGTGGTCGCGATGGGCTACACCAGAGTTTCTCCAGTTGATCGAGCAGAATGTTGCACTCCGCGGGATCAAGATGGGCTTCGACGTCTTCATCAACAGAGGATTCTTCCTCGATTAGAAGTTCCCATAGTTTATGCTGAATCCGCAGATTAAGAACTTTTTCGTTGTCAATAGGCTCCTTGCCAGCCGATAACTTGTTGATCAGAACTTCAAACTGGCATTGCCATGTTTGTACGTTTTCTCGTAATATCGACCATTGCGTGTTACACTCTGACTCTTCATTCTCCCATTCCTGATCGAGATCCCAAGAAATATGATTAACCATGTCGTCAAACTTATTCATCACATCCTCTGCTTCATCAATATTTCTGAATTGTCCTTCGATGCGCTTTTGCTTTTTTGCCGCTGGCATTAGGAGATGCGTCACGTCGGGGAATACACGCTCCGGTGAGAAGATGGCGACTTGTGAGGCGATTGCGTGGAATATTGCAGCTAGTTCTTGGAAATCGCGGTTAGGGAGATATGTTTTTGGGATGTGGTTTGTCAGAATTCTAGTTCCGGACTCGAGATGTCGAATTGCTTCGCCAAAGTCCCCACGAAGACTTTCAAGAATAACGAATAATATGCAACACGTCAAGACAGTCGACATATCCGGCGGTGGCTCTTGGTTGCTTGTGAGTTTCGAAATAGCTTCGTTATAATGCCTCAAAACGAATTGATCAAGCGATGCAGCTGATGATTCGTTCCGCGCCGAATACTGCCAATGCGTCGCGCCCAAAGCCAACACCGCATGTCGAACGCACTCGCTACTCTGACTCGGAACAAGAATATTCCTATTCCAGAAATCTCTGTTCAGATACGGCGTGATCTCCAACTGGCTGATGATATCAGAGAAGAAATAAACGTAGTAATTCGACTCGAGCGTATCTCCCGGTACCAGAGGCAATGTCGGCGTCACCTTGGCAGCTAGAACCGGCAGAGGGCGCGTCTGCTTCTTTGTCGTGACGGCTTTTGATTGGGGCGTATAACCATCGCAGACATACCCTCCATCCCTGCATCTCTTACAAGTGGGTTTCTCCTCATCGCATTTCTTGTGTCGTTTCTTACTTTGCTTTGGATCAGTAGGTCAAAGAGAGGACGGATATGCGGGACTTACCATGTGAGACAACCTGTACGAGTCTTGCGAGAAAACGCTCTTACACGCTGAGCGCGTATAGACTTATCCATCTGGTAATAAAAAGCCACGGACGGCTGATACGGTTGTCCCGATGAGCCGTGGAGAGGCCCAGATAAGAATGAGCGAAGATGTTTGACTGCGCATGAAGCTTCGTCAGTGGTTCCATGCCAAGGCCCCGCTACTAAAGTTCCGGCCTCAGAGGGCTGCTAGTCGCCCTCCCTGCGCGTATAGACTAGCCAATTGCGTCTGCTCCCTTCAGCCTCACTAGCAAAAGCCGCCGACACGTGGGTTTAGGCAGCACAATTCGGCCGATTGCTTACGGAGAAGTAGGGCTTTGGGAAATCTCCGTGAATCCTTCGGCTGCGCAAGATTTGACCGATGAGCCACGTTTTACTTGTCATGATGCGTCCTCTTAAGCATCGTCTCGGCATTTGACTCACGTATAAGCTTCACAGCATCAGCCCTAAATTTCCGAGAACAAAGATCGTCCTGGCAAGCATTAGAATGAATCCTTTGGGTGTGCTGGGCTACGCCGTCCAATGGTTTCTCTACGCAGTGCGTATCATGACACCGCTACGAAAGCCAAACTGACGTGAATAGGGGCTTTACGGATATCAAGACTATTACCCCTTGCTTGCTGCCCTCCGACACGTCCGCTCACTCAAACCCTCAACCTCTGAAGACGGAACGACAGGAATTCTAGGTCGAACGAATAATCCATCATTCTGGTCGACGATATATCCCACCAAAGGCTTGGGAACATGGCTTGTTGGCGCGGCTGCCGAATCCGCTCTCGAATTCTACCTCAAAAAGTCTCTCCCAGTCTTCCTCGTGAAGTGCATCACAACGATTATCCTCGCACCTCTGAAGTTCCTCTGGATTCGATCGATCATGTCCGATCATTCTATATCTCTCAACTCAAATATCAGACTTCTTCGTTGCGTCACCGCTAAGCAATGGTTCCACTTCATCGGTGCCATGTTAGCTTGCGACATTGTCGATGAAATACCAGACCTTGTCTGCAAGCTCGGTCTACTATTGCTGTTGGCAAATGGTGTCGATGTCGTTCAAGAATGGGCGAAGGAGAATAGCACGACTGTTGGATTGATTACCCTCGGGGTCTTTTTCACGCTACAGATCATACATGCGGTTATAAGTGTTCCGCAGACGGTGGCGGCCGTCGAAGCTGCTCCCGATATAGACGAGACAGGGGAGGGAAGGAGTACGCATGAACTATTGGTGGATATCAAGACGTCGTTGCGAAGCATGAACTTTTCATTGTGGTTCCGATTCGCGGTCTATCATTGCATTACGTTTGTCATGGCTCGTATTGCAACTGCTGTTGGATCACTGGGCGACAGCGAAGTCAACATCAGTTGGAAAGACCCTCTGTAGACTCAGAAACGCAAAAGGTCTATCAGTCAGTCGATAACTTGGCCTACCTTTTGCTCATACTACAGCTATGCTACCGGATCAAGAGACTGTACATTTTCCGCCTCCCCTCGTCACCTCCTCCATCAACAACTTAAACTCCATACTATCCTCCCCACTTTCAAGACGCTCGAGGTTCACCTCATGATCAGGATAGATAGATCCATACTTCTCATCCAACCACCCATACGGCCAAATACAAAGCCCTTCCTCCTCCTTGACTTTCCTTCTCCAGCTCTTAATCTTGTCATCCTCATCAGCCGGCGGCACATAAACATCATCACCATAGTAATTCCCTTCATCTTCCGTAATAGGCCGTTCCTTAGTCGGCACGCATATAACCTCCGCAGGTGCTTTCAGAGCGTGACGTGCGGCTCTGAACAGATCAGCCCACCTGGGCGCATGATCACCATTGGGATCGGAAGTGAACGCCACGCATTCCGTTATGTAGAGTTTAGACAGTGTGCCGTTTGCCGCCTTGAGGTAATCCGTCAGCACAGAGGTTGCCGCTATACCATCCACGTGCAGTGACCTAAGAGCCGGCATGCAACCAGGAGGTATGTGCAGCGAGCCTTCACCGCCCAGAAAGCCATCGTCATGAGTCTTGAGTTTAAAGTACTCCAGCGCATTCGCATGGCCAAGAAAGTTTGCCGGCAATTCATTGAAGAAAGCGTGAAAACCAGGCAATGTATTAACCTGCCAACCAGCGCCGTTGTTTCCGCCATACGTATTAAGGGTCAACTTCTTCAAACGGCCCAGAAACTCAGCCCATTTCTTGTCCTGCCAGAACGACGTCATTCGCGGGAGAAAGTTCGAGATTGTAAATTCGTCGACCGGCGAAAGCGTAGCGATGTCGCGGTACATATCCCGCAAGGCCGCGCGCCATGAATATGTCTGTTCCTTTCGCTCGACTTCTTCCCAAGTTTCAGGCTCGCAGCAGAAGTAGATGTAGTTTCTGCCGATATCGTTGTTGTCCCAATCCACTTCGCCCTCAAAGTCCTTTTCACCATTGGTGTGGATCGCCAGGGCTTTGCAGCGTGGTAGACCCTTGAATCGGATGAGATCTTGGATGGTTGGCGTGTCTGCTTCTTTTCGGGCCCAGACTGATGCGGGAGGATTTTCCCAGTACCATCTATTGTCAGGTTCATTGTCACTGTCGTTTTTCTCTTCCTCCTCGTCCTCGTCCTCGTCCTCGTCACTGTCGACTTCCATCTCAACCTCATCCTCTTCTTCCCTGCCATGCTCTTCATTTTCTGACACATCCACATCAGAAGCCTCATCCTCACTCTCTTGTTCCTCCACTTCCTCCTCTCCACTCACCTCTTCCTCATCCGCGGTCTCAGTCAACCTCTCCGGGTAGAAAGTAACATTCAACTTCAATTCCAGAATATACGCTCCATACTTATCAACAATCGTAGGCAATATATGATCCTCTACAAGCGGACAGTCGACTCGTAGCACTTTGAAGAGACATGGCGCCATCGCGGCCCGAAGCCCGGAATTAGCCAGGCTGAGATTCTTTCGGTCATCTGGTTCTAGATAATCTGAAATGCTGAATAGTACTTCAGGTGGTAGGTCGAGAAAGTGGCCAGCCATTGCCACCGTGAATTGAACTTTCAGATTAGAGACGGATGCTGAGAGATTTTAACCTCGGTATTGTGAGGGCGAAGGTGTCAAGACGAATTGGGGATGGCCACTTTATGAGGTTGACAGTTGCTGCTGGTAAGAAAGTGGCCTGAAATCGTGGGAGGCTATGCCTGTAGTGGTCTAGAGTCAGCTTCTGTTGCCTGGGCTTTACTGGGTTCAGCGTTTACAGAATTCTTGGCAGCAGGCAGCAAGCAGCATGGCACAGATGCGGGGTTGAACACAGCACTGATGCCCTGTACCTTGACTGCTCCTGAGAAGAATGATGCTTTGCCTGCCATCGCTGCCAAACGAGCCTACTGGGCTGCGGTCCTAGAACAGTTGGGTACCCATCCGCAGCGGCTTTCGGTACTCATCCGCGGCGGAGCACCATCTGATTCTCACTAGAAGAAGTAAATTCTCTGCAGGACATCGCCGGCCTCGCGAAGGTAGCGGAGAATGGTGTCTCGGTCTTTTGCAGCGTAGGTTGGGTCTGTGCGACATATCTGACGACATTCTGGTGAGAAAAAGAGGGCTTTGGCGTCGATGGACTTTGTTTCGCGGTATTCGCGATATAATTTGAAGAGTTCCTCCTCAAGAGGCGAATATTCGGGAGATGCCATTGTGATGTTTCTGAAGTGCGAAATAATTCTTTTGCAAAGTAACTTTTAACATTGAGCTCAAATACCGTTTCAAATATCGTTGTACGTGGTGGTGATTATTCAATTAGCCACTTTTTCAGCTTGTATTGAAGCCCGCTTATGTTTGTATCAACCTCGAGAAGCCAAGGGAAAACGTCCAAAATACTGTATCTTGACGCCAAAGAGATCACTAAATTACAGGGTCCCTGGGACCATGCGCTATGCACTCGCTTGAAGTATCCACGCTCAACAGCACCGATCTAGATCTCGGCGTTAGATCAAGCTTGTGCGACATTGTTCACCACCTGGATGCCGTGGTCAAGAGGTCACACGAATCACACTCCAGATACAATCAGAGTTGTTTATATGCTTCATTTCGTGGGTAAACTCGCTGTTTTCTTGAACTATTCACTCTTTGGATACTGTATGTGATGTTCCAAGCCAACATCTCGTGGTGACACAGCACTGCTGTATTGGACAGCCAAGTGACAGGGCACAGTGCCCGCCACTTTCTTTACTTTTTTACAAGAGGAGGTTCTGTAGCAACTCAAGAGGTACTATTGCTACTTGCAATCTGTAGTGTTGCCAATGGCCTTTCATCGGTACTTGTTGATACCACGGTTCCTATATTGATAGTAATTTTATCTTACTTAAAGGCTACGGTACTTATTTCTGGGCCTATAAGCATCCAGTATAACTATAGTGCCTTCATATACTAAGCTACCGATCTACAGGTCATTTAGTAGCCGTCCGCAGGCCATTGAGTAGTCATCCGCAGGTCATTGCTTCCCGGCGGTAGGCTATCTTAGCCCGGGAAAATGCGACTCATCTCTCGCCAGATACGTACTTTATCACCTTGGCAGATTGGGTAACACGAACGCCAGCTTGTCTTGAAGTACCCATGAATAGCCTCCACTGCGAAGATTGTGTCTGATCGCAAAATGTTAGACCTTGATGTTTGGCAGCTTGGGGCCGCAAAACATGCCACGAGTAAGAAGACTTGTTCAACAAGACATGGAAATAATGTTTCTACATACTTCACATACAACTTCTACGCATTTTAGGAACCTCGAGAAGCCTTGTTTCATTCATAGAAATGCTTGAGAGAAGAGATAACAAGATGTGCATACTTCTGCAAGCCACTTCATGTTTGCCCAGAAATATTTGCCCGCCATTGGCAAACTCTTGGAAACTGTGTAACACGACAAACGACTAGACACAATTTGAGGACGCCTTAACTTGAGAAGTGTTTGTAGATGCATGGATGTGGGAACTGGCATTCTCAGACAGGTACTGGTTTATTAAAACGCTCATCTCACCTCTCTTTTGTCTCTCTTCATCGTCCTTACATCTTCAACATCAACTAACTCCCAGGCACTTCCTTTTACAAATAACCCCCAATATCGAACCCCGAGTCTTCCTTTTACACATACAGCAATCATGGGTGGAGATGATGTTTCCCAGACTGAATCTTGCTTCAGATTGCTGGCCACTGTCAAGCTCATCGCGGAGAACGCCGCAGAATGCCACAGGCAACTCGTAGGTTACGAGGTCCTCAGCCTGAAAGATGACCACTTGGATCTTGATAACCAAATCAGAGACCTGGGTGCTGAGATGCGTCAGCTTCAAGCGGATAATCAAGATATCACTAACCATTCCGATTATGCCAAAGAGTTGGGAGAAAAGCGGAAAAAGATCGGCCGCGACATCGCTAGGAGAGCACGCAAGGAACCTCTGACGCTGGCCGATATTCAGCCACACATCGAAGAATTCATGGCAAAGACTGACAAGGCTATGGAGGTCATAGTTGTGTATCACGACAAACTGAGGGCACGATCTCTGCCTCCTACCCCACCTACCGACGTGGGCGATGATAGCGACAACGACGCGCCACTCGATCCAGCGAATTCTTCCCCTGCCTCTCCCAACCCTAGCCTTAGAAGCCCTTTCCATAGCAGGCAGATTTCCCCAGACGCAGGAGACCACCTATTTCCCAACCGTCGTGCACGCTGTCGTGAGATCACGACCGCGGAAATAGGTGGGTTCCCCGGTCAGAAGATCACTGAGACACCGGCAGGAAGTGGCGAGTGGTATGTCTTTCAGTGTGAAGAGCATAGTCTGCCCTCAGATGGTCTTGCATAGCGCATGGGCTCCCACCCACTCGTCCATCTGCCATTGAAGCCTTTGGTATCAAGATCGTTGACTGCGACCCTACAATCGCAAAGGCACACAATGATCGGGTCGTTCTCAAGTCTAAGGGGAAGGGCGTCTCCCAGGTTACTAGAGGCACTGGCGACAACCCTTATCGTCTTCAACGCGGCGCACGCACTGAGAGCGACATTGCATAGCTTCTTGGCGATGTTAGCCCCTCGCATCCTCGGCATATTCCTATCCGGCAAGTTGTGGCGACGAGGAAGCGCACTATTCTCACGCGTGAGCTGGACGGCACCGAAAAGCCCGCTGAGATCACCGCCAAGAAGATTTACTGGATCAAGCGGCCAGACGATGGCATCTGCTACCCCGCCTACGTTTTTCCCTGGACATCCTTCCCTCGATTTGGGAGCAAGTACATCGCCCCAGTTGATCGCGGACTGTTGGAGTCAGTAGACGAGTTGCCAGCCTGCTATGACAAAGCCCATGGTCTCTCTGGCGTCTGGGCACAGGGCTATAAAGACGGTCAACGAAACATGCATAAGAGAGTGTATCCCGTCATCTTCTTTACTGTTGGGAAGAGATTTCCTTGGGAGTGTGAGACGGCTTGGGCTGCGGAGGAGGACTTTCGTGTCTTTGATGGTGATAAGGAAGATCCCCAGTTCAAGGTGTTGGTGGATCATTGGCAAGCGAGAGAGAATCGCCAGACTCCAGATAATGAGTTGATCAGAATGAGTAAGTTGACGATCTTATGTCCTGCTGGTTCTCATTACTGATGATGTGTTAGGATTGATGTCACCGCCAAGTGATCGGGGATCATCCGCCAGGTTGAGCAGCATCCCGGAGTCAAGTCCAGAAGTTTCACTTGCGGACGGAAACATGGACGAAGAACTCGAACAAAGCTTTATGGGCTCGACCGAATGCTTGGTCAGTGAAGGGTCGAGGCTAGCACAGTCACCCGACAGCGATGACGACCAGGATGATATCGGAGATGCTTTGGCGCGTGGTGCCATGGAATCTGAATCGAGACATACCAGCGCTTATCTGTCTCAGCGCATGCCACAGCGCGAATATACTGAGATGCGTTTTCGCCGTCGCAGCACGTCCATGTCGCCAGGTTATGGCACACCTACTGGCCGACTCAGCCCTGATGAAGATGAGGATTCAGATATCTACCGTGACGATAACGTTGGGCCGTTCCACAGTAGAAATCCCAGCGAGGAGCCCGATACCTCACGCAGCAGACACGACCTTGAAGATTCGCCTGTGAGGTCTTGGGAGTACCCTGATATCGTCAATGGAAGGACGACGATTCCCCCCTCGGATGATGAAGAGTCTCTGGGGGAGAACAGGGATCATTGTCAGATGGATGAGACTTTCTCTGAAGCCTCTTCAGTCAAGAGAGCCGATGCTACTATGGACGCGGAGGACATTATACAATTTGATGATGGATCATTCAACCCCAGGGAAAGAGTCGCTTCCTCTGAACAGCGTATGCAACGGGCCATGGTCATTGCTGCTCGTCAGACAAACGCTGCCTGGCGCAACACTTTTCGCGAGCACTCTGAGGAGGTCGATGAGTTGTTATAAGCGAGTTGCACGTGTCCGTGTATCTGGCTAGTTTTCCATCCTTCTCCTAACGTTTTTGTCCTACCGCTCTCTCTATTACCTCTTTTTGCTATCCATTCTGGAGTCTTTCGGAATCTCATGGTCATCTTCGCATCTAGCTCACCTTATGGGTCTCTTTAACCCAGCCCGTCTTTTCCAGCAAGGCCCTAACAGCTTACTCCTCCAATCCCTTCTACGGACCACCAGATGTTATTTCTCAGCGTCAATCGAAGCATTCATTCTCTCATCTCATTGTTCCCGTGAAACGCCTTTCCCTCCAACACTTATGCAGCCTGTTACGAGGACCTGCTCGAAACCGGCTGCTAAATACCCGTCTAGTCAGCCTGGACTAACATTATGCTTAATTTAAACACCCTGCAGCAATCAATTTAGCCAAAACTCAATGCAAGCTACGGGCGCTGATCCAAACGGATCTTGGTTACGGTCTTAACAACTTCCTCTTAAAGACTTAGACCATATTCCTACAGCTTATCATTTGACTGAAACCTCCGAATCAACGTTACAATCGCCTTCTTTAGGGCCTTGGCTTGCCAAAAGGTCCTGTCAGCGTAACACTCAACTTGGCGTCAACGCCTTGGCCTATGGCGTGCTCTCACCAGTCTGGAAGGTCGTTAGCGTCACGCAATCGATAGCCAATCTGCATGGGACCGGGGGTGAAGGGATCGACATGCTCGTATCTTGAAATATCCCGATACCTACTATCAAGAGGAATTGTTTAAAGATGTGAGGTTGCACTGGCCTGCTGGACTATCCTTATCTTCAGAATTATCTCCATTGTTGTTCTGCCATGGGCTTCTCTCTATCACGCTGGCGTCCTCAGCCAGAGGCTAAACCAGCTGTTATTGATACTGATCAGAACTATACGTCTGATAGCTCTGATCCTGCACTTCTTCGCGATGGAAATCTCGCTTTTACACGTGTGCAGGGCGGGAATGACGCGAAGGCTTCGTATCAAGAGGCTATCGGAGCACCTGTCGAGACAAACTCACCTCTAGGCTATCATGTTGGATGGTTGACTATCATTTTCTTGAACGTCAACCAGATGATTGGTACTGGTATCTTTTCAACGCGTATGTACCATCGCCATGTCTTGTAACTGATAGTCGGCATACTGACTCTGCTCTAGCCGGAAGCATCCTCAACGCCACGGGATCAGTAGGTCTCGCTTTGATCTACTGGTTCATCGGCTTCATCATGGCCATTGCTGGATTCTGTGTGTACCTTGAGTTTGCAAGTTATTTCCCCAGTCGATCCGGAGCAGAAGTCGTGTACCTCGAACAAGCATACCCCCGACCGAAGCATTTCTTTCCGATAGCTTATGCAGTGCAATCGGTTGTATTGTCGTTCAGTAGCAGCAATGCTATCGGTTCGTCTTCAGTGGTGTTTTGAGTTTTCAGTCACTAAGTTGTTTTGTAGTGCTGTCTCGGTATCTCTGGAGAATCGCTGGAAGGACGCCGAGTGACTGGGAAATGAAGGGCGTTGCCATCGCTGCGTACACACTTGCTGTGATCTGTGAGTATCCCGATGAGCCAGAAACATGTGTCGACTAATCGATATTCAGGTGTAATCGCTCACAACAAATACTCCCTTTGGGCTGTGAACGTCTTGGGGTTCTTGAAGATCATTACTCTCATCTTGTGAGTTCACTACCTCGTCAATCTTCTCACTCTAACATATGCAGCATATCAATCACTGGCTTTGTCGTTCTCGGCGGCAATGTTTCTCGAATCCCAGACCCGAACGCCAACTTTCGCAACGCCTTCGAGGGTACTACCAACAATGGCAACGACCTTTCAACAGCCCTAGTCAACATCGTCTTCTCATACACTGGCTATGCCAACGCCTTCAACGTAGTCAACGAAGTCAAGAGACCAATCCCTACGATTAAAAAGTACGGTTTCATCTCTGTTCTTCTCGTTGCTGTTCTGTACATGCTGTGCAACGTCGCTTATTTCTCTGCTGGTAAGCTTCACCGCGCTATGAGCTTCAGGGCCTGATGCACTGACGTGAGCTTTTAGTCCCCAAGGAAGAGTTTGCAGAGTCTAATGAGATCGCCGCATCGGTCTTCTTCAGCAGTGTATTTGGTACCAGTGGTGCTGTTACAGCGTTGAATGTTCTTGTGCTGCTGAGTGCGTATGGTAACCTCCTTGCTACACTGATTGGCGCTTCACGATTGATTCGTGAGATCGGACGGTATGTCCCCATATCTCCATAACTTTCTTTCGTTTACTGACAAGATCAGCCAAGGAGTCTTGCCCTTCACTACCTTCTGGGTATCAACAAAGCCCTTCGGGACACCCATCGGACCCTATCTGCTGAAATGGGCCATGACGTTCATCATGATCGTAGCTCCTCCTGCTGGTGATGCGTTCCAATTCGGTGAGTCTTCCATATCGCGGTCTTCTTCGTTTGATTTCGCTGACCGCAAGCCAGTCGTGAGCCTCAAGACATACCCCGAAGGCTTGTTCTTCTTGGCAATGAGCATTGGCCTCTACATCGTTCGACGCCACAACAAGCGCGTTGGAAGAGGGCCTCCCGAGTTCAAAGCCTGGGATGTTGCAGCCATATTCTTCATTCTCATTCAGATCTTCATCATCGTCATGCCATGGTACCCTCCCAAGGGCGGCCCATACGCCGGCGACGTGAGTTTCTGGTACGCAACTTACTGCGTAGTAGGCATCGCAATGTCAGTTTCCTCCCCTTCTGGTTATCGTATGGACATTATCTGACAGAAAGTCCCTCCCAGCATGATTCTTTGTGGTGTCTACTACGTCTTCTGGATCTACATCATTCCCAAATGGAAGGGCTATGCAATTCGGCCAGAAGTTCTCGAAGTTGACACAAATGGCGCCAACACGCATCGTTTAGTCCGAGTGCCTCTGGTCGAGATTGAGAAGTGGGATGCAGAGCATGACGAGGCTGGGAATTTGAGGCAGCGTCACGTTGGTGGTGGACCAGTGCGAACAGGCGAGGTACTTGATCAGAAAGAGATTTGATGAGGCAACAGATTGGGCTTGCCTGACAGAAACGATCCCCTTAGCATTACCTTCAAATCCGAGTACCCACAAACGTCTGGCTTCTTTGCTTTTGACTGTGCGGCGTTGACGAATGAGTTATATAATACTTGGGGTGCCTTTCCATCTTGACCAACCAGTAGGATACCAGAAACAAACAACCTTCTCCCTTTCGTCCGTCAAGAAGACTACCTCCAGGCATTTTTCGCATCACATTTCAACAGTCCACGGCATTGTAGGCCATCTAAACCCGTGTGACCGCTATGATTCAGATTGATGATAGCCATACCAAGTCGATGCCTATGCAAACCGTCTATGGCCGTGCGATCCTAGCTACTGCATAATCCGTCACTGTTCATTTCCATCCACAGTGAAAGTTTCCACAATCTGGACGGCCACGGCACCGGGATAACAAGCAAAGCCCTTGCATTGAACTGGATCAGCAGGGGAGGAGAAGTTGGTGAGATAGCCAGTAAGGATGGTGTTTAAAGGAGGACAAGCTGATGGGCAGAGAGAGAGAGATCGCAGAGACAGCACTACCAGAGGAGAGGAGAAGCCGTTGAGGCAGCAACCTCAAAGGGCCGGCGAAGCCAAGTAAAGGAGAGAATTGTGGCGATGAGTGACGTTTCGCGTGGTACGCGAGGTTGCCGATTGAGGTGACATCGAGTTGACCAAAAGTCGACTGCCTTCCGGAGGCGCTGAAAGGAGGTCAAAGTCGACGTCGGTAGATGGACTGGGCACGGGACGGGCACTGGTCCCTGGAGGCACCCTCAGATGCAGCTGCCAGCGATTGTTCAAAGTGGTAAGATGGATCTGGTGACTACCGGGAGGCGAATGGTGTGCAAAAATCCTCTCAAGGCGGCGATGACGAGAGCAGACGGCCGAGGCGGCGGCGGGAGACGGGAGGAGGAGAGGATAATGGCGGAAGACGATTTTGCGCTTCAAGCTCTGCCTTGGTCGCCGTCCCTCCTGGAGGCGCCCCTCTCTGGGGCGAAGTACACCTCCAGGAGGGCAAGCAAGTCGTCGAGTCGTGGCATCTTGGGAGGCATGGCGGCGTCGGCGGCAATGCTATTGGTGATGGTTCTTGTAGAACAAGATAGAATCTGGATAGAAAGGTTGAGAAGATGAAGTGTGATCCCGTAGAGGTTTGATGTTGAGAAAGGATGAAGGTGCAGGCCATCGACCTGGAGGAACACAGCGACGCCGTCCGTTGAGGAAGGCACGCCTGCAGGGGCAGGAGCGAACTGATGGGGCCATCTCGTGGTTGGGAGACACGATTCACTAAAGGGAGAGGATTGGGCAGGGTTCGCATTGGCAAATGGCAAATTAAAGATGGCGAGCCCATTCACGTTTATCAAGTTTGTGAGTCTGTTCTCAAAAAGCAAGAGAACTCCCGATTTTGACGGGAGCTACGGAAAATATGTGATCTAAGGTTTACTAAATTTACCCTAAATTATCCTAAATTTACCTCAGTCTTTTCATCCTTTAGGCTAGTCTAAAAGTCCTTAGGTTATTCTGCCTCCCCTTGTCTGTTTACAGCGTTACGTGATTCACTTCACTTCACTGGCTCGTGTGACCCCCAGATGTCATCGCAGAATGCCTCCGAGGCCTCAAGGGAGACACAGCCAACTCGAAACTCGACTCGACAGCATTTTGGTCTCCTCTTGACGCAGCTTATCTTGGACTATTGTTTGGAGGTATAAGCATCTTATCGGCTGAGTTGCAGCCATGCGAAGGTCCAGAACTCCAGATCCATGGCGGGTTCGTAGTTCTTGCTGGCGAGTTGCAATTTAGCAATAACTCAAAGGTATATATGGGTTCTGAGGTCAAATATCTGTCTTATCATCATAGGTAGGTGGCCCGGAACCTTCTGGCATATCTTCATGGGGAAACGAGATGCGAGAGCTCCTCCGTAAGCTCAAGGAGGCGTTCTACGGCGCATTCGGATTGCGCTCGGCATTTCGCAATGACTAAAAGCAGATTATTGTTGAGATAAAAACAAGTCAGGTCGTCATTGGCAGGTGGCTCGGAACCTTCTGGGATGTCAGCGTGGAGAACAAAACGCGAGAACTCATTCACAAGCTCCTGGGGGCGTTCCACGGCGCGTTCATACCTCTTGTGAATCACCATTTGACGAAAATGAAATGCCAGTTACCGAGATGGATGCCGGCCCGTCTTCATTTGTACGTTGCTCGGGACCTTCGGGCTTATCGTCCTGGAAAAATAGTAGAGCTCATCTGCAAGCTCCGGGAGGCGTCCATAGCGCATTCGTATTTCTTGCTTACGTTTGCTGTTTGGCAAAGATCAAATCGGTGAGACGTATGAGGACATAATCAGAAGACAATGGGCCAGCCCGAGATCGGTACATCACTCCACTCATGCAGTACAAGCCATATGAGCCAGCTCGGACAAATGATCAAACCCTGCCGTTGATGGAGGAAGGATCTAGCATATTAGACGTAGTTCAAGTGTCTCTCCACCGCATCGGGGTTCAGACGCTTCAATGACCAGTGGAATGAAACCCAGAGAGCCCCATTTGGTTTACCAACACTTAGGTCATCATTATCCTACACAAACAACATCAAAATTGGGTGAGGCTCCGCCCAGCGGCAATGAAAACAGTTCACGAAGGACGGTGCATGACGTTCTGCAACATGTAACCTTGATGGTGAACTCAAAAGTTTGCTTAGCAATATGGCAACCCTCAGAGACCTAACCGAATCAGTTGTCTCAAGTCATGAGTATAGGTATGACGCTTTCTCCCTGCTCCAGGCAAAGCTCACTAGTGGTCACTCGCCTCTAAATACACACAGCTATCACCACCACAATAATCAATACTAGATGGTTCTGAAAGCTTTGTTTTAATCAACTATGGTCATCTCTAGATCCAGGTCTCCAGATAGAGGCCGCCGTTGACTGTTTCCGCCTTGAGATATAACGATGCTGAAGGGGACGTGTTGGCCAAAAGAAGCACGACTTTAAGATGAGGAGCCTGGAGCACTAATGCACATATTGAAAAGGATTGTGGACCAGGAGCTGCATGGGCAAATTTATTGGATGTTGGCTCGAGAAAGATGGTTCAAGACGTAATGGGGGATGTTTGAAACTACGTTAATGACGACGACCCTTTGCGTGTTCTTCTTTCTCCATGGTCGGCTACCTATGCTGTTGAACAGACTTGGCATGTAATCTGAAAGGATGTTCTGGACAAATCCGTTGAAGAAACCCATGCTTTGCTCTTTTCTTTCTTTCGACAAGCTGAATTGTGCGATATACCCATCCCCAGACCAGTTCTGGGGCGCCAAAGATGACATGTGCGAGCATTTTACCAACAGCTTCTGACAGCGTCTACCATTATCTTAAAGCTCAGCATCGTGTTTAACAGCATCAAGCCACTCTAGGCTTCTAGCGTTATTGCAAGAACACAGCAATCTAACAGATAAGCTCTTTAGAGGATACTTAAAAACAGGTAAAAATAATTAATACTTTATTCTCAACGCTACAGGCAAACTAAATAAATATAAATCAGGGCAATATTTAAAAATATTACTAGAATAAATATATTTAATAGTTAATAAGAGAAGTATAATTTAATATAATAATATAAGGCTATTATAAAGTAGCAAGGTACTAGACGCGTTGTTCTTAATTAAGGCCCAGATACTGTATTAGTAGTTTGTATTTAATAGAGTGAATGTCTGCTCAGTTGCGGCTAATTATTCAGTAGGCTTGGAAGGAGGTAAGGATAGCTCCTTCCTATTGTGGTTTATTTCCTGTGCTTAGTAAAAAAAAAGCTCCCGTGGCCTAATGGCTAAGGCGTCTGACTTCTATGTGTGGTTTTTCCAACACTCCAAGTGGGGGAGACTATGCCGGTTGCTAATCAGAAGATTGCCGGTTCGAGCCCGGCCGGGAGCTCGCGTTTTATACTTTTTGAACTGTACAAAGTAATCAGCATCGTTTTAGCTTTCAAATGAATATTTTTTCAACTCTTTTGGACTTGAATTGGTGGAGTTGTAGCTGAAAACATTTTTGGTGTCTCGATGTTGGGCGTCGACCAAGTCACGTGGCCGCGACATTCCCCATGCGCGATGATGACGTTTGTATTCGCAGCGACTTCAGCGCAACTAACTACTCCCTACCTTAAACTTATTTAAACTAGTCGACTAGCTCAATTGGCTGCTTATCTTTTCAACATTCTTTCATACCAGGACTATCTGTGTTCAGATTACGATGAAAACTAGGAGCGGGACCGAGACTCACGAGGATAACGCCACCGCGCGCGGTCACAAGAGACAGTCGAGCAAGATAGACTCTGCGTCTGCGCCGGAGCCCAAGACCAAACAGGCCAAGACGAGTGAGACGCCAGAGGGACAGAAACCCACGCTTACGGAGAAGGACCTCGAGTTCGACTTCGACCACTCTCAGATCCGGGATCCGCGAGCAACGCCGGGTCGCGTCAGGCGTCCCCGGTATGAGGAGCGCGAACTAAGTGAGGAGTTTCTGTCCAAGTTCCACATCCCCAAGAATAGAAACAAGCATACGGACCCGTTGTATTCATTCTACGATCTTTATCGATGTCACCGTAAGGGTCCAGATGGGGCCCCGACCTAAGATAGCGCGGGCTTTCAGCTCGACTATGAGAAAGTTGCCAAGTGGATGAAGCCGGTGGCTTACAACAAGAAATCAATGGTCAATGGCATGGAGCGCCATTTGAAGAGAGTGGAAGAGGAGACAAAGAAGATCTACGAGTGTTTCTTTATTGATGGAAAGGGTCCAGATGGTGAAGACGGTAGTATTCAGGTCATGGATCAGATCAAAGATCAGGTCTCCAAGGATCTCGGGATCCCCTGGCACCAGATCGATCCGAAGCAGCTGAAGAAATGGGAAGATCAGGGGTTCGCCAAGGTGGACGCGGATAAATGGTGGCATCGGCCAAATCAAGTTGAGCGCGATCGCTTCATGAAGATGCTAGGCGGAGCTTCTCTCCGGAAGGATCTATAGCCGTGACGTGGATTCAGATCCTAGGGTGTCTTATCTCTCAGTAAGAAATAGTACTTCAATTCCAGTATAGCTTTGTTTATCATTCCTCCAGTTAGGGGTCACGGAGTGCGTGCTAGTGAGAAGGATCTCGTCCTAGGAGCAGACTATCTCGATCTCTGACTAACGGTGCAACCACTACGTTGCAGGAATATTCATCTGGTCGGCAATTTGGATTTTCCGACCCAATAAAGACGGATCATGAAAAGTCCTCGGGTTCGTTTAGAGTGGGTTAGACTAAGCTGTCATTCCCAAGCCATGTTAGCGCTGACTCCGGGGCCCTGGATCCCATCGCCTCGAGGACAAAACAACCCTACGAGTCTCCCTTGCATGACAAGCCCCACATCAAAAGGGCGCCAATTGTACACGCCCTTGTGACGTTTTACATCGGGCTTATGCTCATGTCTCAGAGATAAAATACAACGTCGAGATATTTGGAATTTTGAGCGTCACATCGCAAAGATATATCACATTTCTACAACTGCCGAAGAGAAACAAGACCATAGAAACAATGACCACTCAGACACAGTTGCTCGAGGATATGCTGCCCTCAACTACCGAGGCGCCGACTTACGTGGACTCTCCACCCAGGAGCGTCGCCAACAGCAGTACCCCAGCACCAGCAGTGGCATCTCGTTTACAGAAAATAGCAGTGACATTCCAACTGTCCGGCGTCAACTTTGCAGCCAGCGCTACAAACGGCCTCATCGTCGTGGGTCTCCCCCAGATGACCGCCGACCTCTCCCTCCCCCCATCCCTCGCCTTCTGGCCCTCCTCCGTGCAGGGCCTCGCGACAGCCTCAACGCTGCTGCTCGCGGGTGCACTCGCGGACGTGCTAGGCGCCAGGTCCGTCGATCTGCTCGGGTGCATCCTCAGCGGCGCGCTCATGCTGGCCTGCGGATTCGTCCGCGCCGGCGAGCAGCTAGTTGCGCTAAGGGCCCTACAGGGCGTGGCGCTTGCGCTGCATCTCTCGAGCAGCGTGGCGCTCGTAACGAGGACGCTGGCGCGGGGACGGGGCAGGAACTTTGCGTTTACGTGTCTGGGGTTAAGCCAGCCGCTTGGCTTTTCGTTTGGGCTTGTCCTTGGTGGAGTCCTGGTCGAGACTATTGGCTGGAGATCAGGTTGGTTTCTCTACGGTGGCATCAATCTTGTCTTGTCCGCTGTGGGCTTCTGGTCTCTGCCAAAGTCCGAGCCGCTTGGAACATTGCACGATGTGATGCAGAGCGTTGCGACCAAGATTGATTGGCTCGGCACTCTTCTCGCTTCAGCTTTCATGGCACTGCTGTCATACTTCCTAGCGTACGCCACCGTCACCCGTGTCTTAACTCAACGGCATGGCATAACTGACATTCCATAGCATCATCAGCACATATGTGTACCGCATCAAAGATGCAAGCAGCATTGTCCTTCTAAGTACCAGTCTGGTTGCACTGCCGCTCTTTGTCGGCTGGATGCATCTTCAGGTGAAAAGGGGTCTCCCGGCCTTGATACCGAATGCGTTCTGGCGGAACCACTCTTTCACCACGATCTGTGTGACCATAGCCTTATCCAACGCTGTCATAAACTCTCTAGAGCTATTCGCGAGTCTATTGTAAGTGTTAAACCCGTGTGACAGCTCGTAGCACCCCACGTTGTTAATCTTGGCCCAGTTTCCAAGAGGTGCAGCACCTATCAGCTCTCAATGCAGCTATTCGCATTCTTCCTAGCGTCGTGGTGGGTGTAGCCCTCAACTTCACAACAGGTCTAGTTGTCCACAGGATCCCTGCTATATGGCTCGTTGTTATTACATCTGTCCTCACAGCAATCTCGCCTCTGCTCATGGCACTCATCGACCCCGCGTGGACGTACTGGACAGCTGCATTCTTCGCACAGGTCCTCATGCCCTTCTCAGCAGATGTCCTCTTCACGGTGGGTCTAATAGTGGTCACTGAAACCTTCTCCGAGGACAAACAGGCGGTAGCCGGGTCAGTGTTCAACGCAGCGTCCCAGTTTGGGAACGCCATGGGTTTAGCCGTGATGCAGGTAATATCGACCCTTGTAAGCAAGCAACATGCAGGATCGAAGCCAGCTGAGGCTCTTCTTCAGGGCTACAAGGCAAGTTTCTGGGCCATGTTTTCATTCATGGTTCTCTGTGCTCTCATTGGAGGTGTCGGGTTGCGCAAAGCCGGCAAGGTCGGTCTGAAGCAAGAGTAAAAAGGGGGCGCTGGACAATACAGAAGTTGAGGGCGACGATCTCCCTGGGAGAAGTGAAAGTGGAATTTGGTGACATCTCGATATAATTCTATTGAATGAACGGGAGATGGACCTTGTTCCGTCGTAATTCGGGGCGGGCTCGTAAACCTAGTCGGCTCCCAATTGAGTTATTGGGTCCGACATGGGTCCTTGGCGTTAGGTTCAGCTTTCAGAATACTAGCAGTGTCGATCCCACGGGAACGTGTCTTGGAGTTCAGCTGTCACGGAAATACCTACTCTACGATCCCTGGAAAGAAATGTTAATTCCTACGATCGATTCCATTTCCTGAATAAGTCCATGATCAGCCCTATCTGATACCTGTTTCATCGTTGGTGGTGTGTCGTGAGAAAAGTTTACAGTGGCCTTGTCGGAAGTTCCTCACGGAAGTTCCGTTAGCACCCGATGGGTCAACTGAAGCGCCGCCGCCGGGTAGTTGATAGCCCGAAAGCCACTTACCCACGGACAACTCGATTTAGTGGGCTCTGGTCCAGTTACAGAGGGATCCGCTGCGGCTCTTGCTCCGACTCTAAGGGCCTAGACCGTCCACGGCATCGACGCGCTAGTTCGTGTAAGGGAACGATCTTAGGGCTGTTGGGGGGGCGTAAACACGCGCGTTCTGTAAGTGGCTTGCTTTGGTGGTTTTGGGGGTTCACCTACAGCCAGGTATTTGGGGTACCTAAGGTAGTCTTAGGTATGGTTCAGCCGTCAAGTAAATTAATTTACGAGACATTGTCTGTGACGACCTGAGACATTTCCGCTGGACGCTTGTACATGATGATTGACTGACCTCAGTAGAATGCCATTATGACTTTGTTACGGTATTGTCTAGAATTCCATCCATCAGTGATCATGTCATGCATGCACCGGGCTCGCTTAGTGGGCGGGCGGCTTGGGGAACTGTCAGGGCCGTTTGGTGGTGGAGGCGCAATAAACGCCAAACTGACATTCCACGCCACGCCTTGTGACATCTCATCTCATCCCAATTCTCTGATCTAACGTCAATCGCAATTAATCATCCCAATACGGAAGAGAATGATACTCGGCCCCAATTCCTGCAAAGCTGAGATCCCTGCCGTGTATCAGTCAATAGGATCGATAACCGTCATGATCTCGCGGTATAGCAGCCAAGAACCTGAATCGCTAATCTCGCATGCATGACTGACACCTCTAGTTATTCAAGATCCAAGCCTGCCGAGCTACACCAGGCAAAGCCAGCTAGGATCTTTCTTATCTTGATCTTGACTGCCCAGAGCCGCGTCGCAGGGTTGAGTGAGGTTACTTTGAGACGTGAATCGGGACTGGCTTGCGAGTCAGTCTCGAAGCGAGACGTTGCGCCCCGTGGAGATCTTGCGGGCCCATGGCTTCTTGGGACTTGACTTGGTGCTTGGCCTTAGGAACTGAACAGCCTGAGAACCGGAAACCCGAGGCAGAGAGAGACATGTGGCCGTAGACTAGAGCTGAACGGACAAGGACAACGCTACGAATGAGCACCCTGATCCCAGTGCCGAGCATATCGGGATTAGCCATTGAGGGTTTAGCCTCTGCTTATTGCTAATTACATCACCTACCAAATCTCGGTGTTATCCCTTTCAGCTCCATTGTGGCACTCTAGCGCTGAAGCTTGTTTTCCCTGGCATGAGCAGAGCCTGAGCATGAGCCCTTGAGGCACAGCCCTCAAACAGAAGAAGGCGGAGGCTCCCGGGGCTTGCTTTTGGCTTGCCCTGGTCTCGTCTGTCTTGTATACCCTGGCTGCTGGGTAAGGTGCTCTGGCATACCATCCATCCCGACCGTTCATCGGTACCTAAACTAAATGACTTGGAGGGTAGCGTGAATCGATCAAAAGCCCGTGATCCGCTTCCCCAGATTCACTTTTACGAACCCCTCTCCCTCCATCTCATCCTCCCTATTGTGGGATGTACTCTTAAACGGTAGACTACCTAATTAGCTCCCCCTCCCAACGGATATAAGTCTGCCTGTTGGTCCGGTCGCATCTTTTTTTCTCTCGTCCTGTTTCTTTGCCCCATCCCTGAAGGCGATCATCATGTATAATGAAACTCAGACCTCGACTGCCGAAGCCCGTCGGCTCAAGAAGCGGGAGCTCGATCGCAAGGCCCAACGCCTGGCGCGAGAGCGCACAAAGAGTCGCATCGCTCAATTGGAGAGCATGGTCGACAACCTTCGACAAGACGACTCTAATGCACAAATAGCTACCTTGATGGACCAATTAGGCAAGGTCACCAAGGAGAGGGACAATTTATTACAGGTCCTCGACTCTTTAGGCTCCACGATCCGTCGGCACATTGGCGATACCAGCAGCGCCACCACCACGAGCGAGCCACGATCAGAGACAAAATCCGAGTCACCAGCGTATGCTGGGCAATCACAGTCGCAGTCGCAATCGCAATCAACATCAAGCGAACGAATAGTCCCAATCATGACCCAAAGAGCAGCCTCAGAAACAAGCAACTCTACAATACTAGAACTCCCCATCAACCACAGCCATCCTCCCCCGCACGACCCCTTCTCCTACGACGGCTGGAACTACGCCGTGACGACAGAACACTACCCAACCTCGATGGCCTTTGACAACTCGATCCTCCCTCCCGCCGGCAACGGCTTCATCCCCATCCAGCCTCTCCTCCCAAACCTCCCCCCAACACCCGAAGAGGACGACGTCATCATCCCCAAGGCCCCCGTGCTCTGCCACTGCTCCAGCCCGACGAGCTGCGCCTCGGGCTACCACGACGTCAAGCCCAACATCTGGCGCGCCATAAACGAGGTCCTCGTCAAGCCCACAAAGCTCTCGGCTGAGGAGATCGCGATCGAGGAGTACAACGCGGAGGACATACCCGTGCGCGCCGTGGTCGAGGGCTGGGATAGCGTCGAGCGCGCGGGCAAGATGACGCCGACGTGGCGCAAGCTGCGAAGGGCGGATGAATTGTGCTTTTCAAATTGCCCAGAAACAGAGCGTTTGGCTGCCATGAGGATATGCCATCTTTTGATCACGTATCACGGCGATCCTACAATAGAGAGACGCGCGACTTTACCGCGATGGTACTGGAATAGGTGCGACAAGCCAATTAGTTAATTCCCCTCGCAAATGAGCCAAAAACTAACAAATTCACAGACCATCGCAAGCGCTACCGCATTCATACGGCATTGACTTTTTCGTCTGGTAAGTCCCAACTCAATTCAATTGAACCCGCCAAACCACCACGAAAACTAACCCCACCCGCAGGCCCGGTCTCCGCGAACGCCTCATTTTCTCCCAACATCAATACTGCAACAACTCCTTCTGGGAGCTTCTCCAATCCAACCTAAAAATCCTCTGGACAGACACCTTCCAGGACACATTCTACCACAACGCGCACACGGGCAAATACCACATATCGCCACTGTTCGAGCAGCGCATCCGCGACATTAATGCGTGGACCATGTCGACGGACTTTTTCCAGCACTTTCCCGAGCTGAGCGAGGATATCCCAGCATACATGGGGATACCGGCTTCTATGGGGGGCGTGCATCCATCTGCTGTTGTGCCGTCGAGTAGGAGGCGGTATGATGATATTGATGATGAGAGCAAAGTACATAAAGGACAGAGGGCAGCTATATGTTAGCAGTAGAAACTCTTCCAATGCTAAACGAACGGAATTATGTACAGATTTGGAGTGTTTGTGATGCCATTGCTTTGACTGTGCCTCTTGCTAAGTTGACTCAATGCTATTCCCGTATTTATTACCCTCAACAGTACCATCTTGGGGAAAGTCTTTGTAGAGCCATGGATCGCCCAAGAGCTCTTTGGCTGTACTTCGATCCTCAGGGCGCCAGGTGATCATTCTCTTGACAAATCGGATGAATCGCCTTTTTTCCTCGCCAGACATACATGTGAGCGTGCTATCAAGGTTGAAATTCCTGGGCACACGGCTCGGCCTTTTTAATTCTCCTTGTCAGACACCAGTAAGCATTACCCCAGCAAGCCACCAGGTGCAATCACATACCGCTTTCCTGGTAAAACAAGGCCGATCTCCTCCCTTTGTTTATGAGGTCGTGGGGGGTAGGGCCGAGTAGTGCGCCGATCTGTGCCAAATGGGTCAAGTCATCGTGTGCCGTCCCGTCCCCAAGAGTCAAAGGGCTAAAGAGGCTTTTCTTTTCAAGTAAGTCCCAAAGCTATCATCGCACGATTAGTTACGTCATTGTTTGTCATGCATAATACAATAGGGAGATCGTTACCATTGCCCCAAGGCTCCAGATGTCCGCGGAGTAGCTGTACCCCGAGTTGAGAATGACTTCTGGTGCTCGGTATCTCTCTCCTTGGATCGCACCGTAGTGCAACTTCCCAGGCGCTGAACGGACAGCAAGATCAAAATCAACGAGCTGTATGATACCCGTTGGTCGAGTAAGCGGTCCGTAGTTGTTTCGAGACAAGTAAATGATGCGGTCGTCTAGTTGCTTCTCTGGCAATGGGTTGTTGTACTCGTCTATGGCGTCCTTTTCAAACATCTTGGGGTCTTCGATTCTTATCATGATGTTGCCGGGCTTGAGATCTGCAGTAAGTCTTGTTAGTATCGCAGACCTGGCTCCCTATTTTTTCACTTGCCAGCGTGAATTATATGGCACTCAGTGTGAAGGTGGTCAAGTCCAAGAAGTATCATTTGGAGGAGAATCTTTAAAATGTCCGGAGGGATGACGCCACCAATGTATCTGGAGCAATATAGCCAAAGCGGCTCACGCAGAGGCTCCAATACGAGGCATGGGTGGCTGCCATATGGACTGTCGAGGTTAAAAGTGTCTGTAAGTTTTCGAATGAAGTGCCATCCATGATGCTTGGGATTTGTTCGGTTGATATGCTGGAGGATATCGATTTCATTTTCTGCAGAACATCCTCTCTTCGAGCTCTTGGTTGTCTTGACTTTTATAGCAACGTACTTCTCTGCTGACCACTTCCATCTAGCGGAGTCAGTCTATATCATATATCTCATGAACTCAAAATGAAAGTTTACCGGTTGAGATCTCGAGCAAGCCAAACGGTCGAATTTGCGCCATACCCGAGCTTAGTTGCCACCTGATACCTCCCATTCAGCAGCTGTCCCAGCCGAATAGGATAAAATCTCTGCGGGCTGTAGTTTGGAGTCTTCTCTTCTTCAATGGGACATGTAAGATCAAGACGTGCGGCTGGTATGGCGCACGGCGCCCATGGTTGGTGGTACAACGCCATGATGGGCCTCGACCTGATCATCCCCTGCGACTCTCTTAGTATGGAAAGCTGAACAAAGCCTGAAGTTTCTTCTAGCAAACTCCATATCATGCGACGTGACCTCTGAAGTGTTGTCTTGTGTTGGTTTGATGATGACGAGAGCGTGCGTATGCGGCGCCGATAAGCAAAAGTGGGGCGGGTTTGTTCACAGCCAAACTGATTGTTGATTGTTGTTTGACGCCTCCATAAGTCACTGTCAAGACGACAAAGGTGAGAGCTGTCAGTATATTTGTATCCTTATAGGTAATATATGTGATCTGGTAGTTATTTGTAAAGATCACCACAACCATAGAAATCTAGTTCTACCATGGGCATAAATCCTTTGATATACGCTTGATAATCCTGGTTCCTGACCTTTAGTGGCTGAGCTATCAAAGCTCTGTTGGATGATCAACTTGGCTGGTGTGTTTCTTATTCCCTTTCTTTGTCTTCACCGTACTGTATGATTGGCAAGTGAAAGAACAACACACGAACATATTTTCTATTATCCCAACTAACTCGTTGAAGCATATATACACCTCAAAGGCAAGCATGCCAGCGCAATCATGCTATCTTTTCAAAATCATTCTTCATTCCTATTCTAACCATATGGCTGCAAATCAGGTGGCTAGGCTACAAGCCTATACGTTCTTGCGACTCTCGAATCTACGATTTCCTCATGAGAACTCCCGCCCTCTATCACGCGAATAATGTAGTTATTCGGTAATTGCCATGCCACTCCATCACAACTAC
Source organism: Fusarium sp. HKF-74 (assembly GCA_021223625.1). Classification (NCBI taxonomy): domain Eukaryota; kingdom Fungi; phylum Ascomycota; class Sordariomycetes; order Hypocreales; family Nectriaceae; genus Fusarium; species Fusarium sp. HKF-74. The sequence continues at coordinate 489,631 of JAJFAS010000010.1, forward strand.
AGAACTGCTAACCGTTTATCACTAGTGGTCGACCGCATATATCAGCCCGAGATCCAAATATCCGCGTTTCGGGTTATATCCGCAAGGATAAAACAATTCTAACTGCATTTCACTTATACAACGATGGCAGCATAGTCTTTGCAAAGAGGAAGTATAACCTTTCTCTTGAAAGGTTCCTGGACGAGACCTGGCACTGGTCATATAGAATGCAAGGACTGTGGTTTACTATCAGCAAGATCAAAAAGATCATGGAGCTGCCTAAACCTCCTTGGCGAGGGTGGAGGTCTCGACAGTGCGATAGTCGGCGGGAAAAGGCATGAGATTCCTTTATAGCGCTGGTATGGTTTTTATTTTGTGGACACATCTCACTGTATTCGATAAATGCAATCGAAGGATTGAAATGTAATTATATTTCTGATGAATGTAAATCTTGATATTATCATAATCATATTTTGATTTCTGCCCATGCACTTCATTTTGTCTTGCCATGCGGCTCATAGTACGCACCAAGACTGCAACTTGTTAACAAACATCTTCTCCCCAGGGCCAAAAGCAACTTACGCAATGATAACATAGCAGGCAAACATCAGAGCTCCTTTTAGGCCGATAGCTCTGATGGCAGTGCCTGCACGACTCAGGATTAATAGGTTGATCAATAAACCCGATCCAACCAATGTCGTGGTTTCAAAGACATTGAAGGCCATCTCGAGGTCACGGCCAAGCATCCAGGCTATTAGGACCGTCAACGGCGCGACACAGAGAGCTATTTGGATTGCTGATCCGACAGCGACAGAAATAGCAAGCTCGAGCTTGTTTCTCATGGCGACTGTGACGACGGTCACGTACTCCGCGATGTTTCCGACCACGGGAAGAATGATCAGTCCGATCAGAGCTTCTGATAGACCGCCTTCATGAGTAACATCGTCAATCGTCTTGACAAGAAACTCTGCGTTCATCGACATCAGAGCCGATGAGACAAACAAAACTGTAACAGTAGCTACAGTGCCGCTCGTACTAGAAGGATGTGACGGATGACCCGGGACTTCCGGTCGTTCCATAATAGTCGTTCTCGACTGTGCACTCCCAACCGAAAGGTCCCGCATCTCCGACCCATGAAACTCCGTCCTTGAACCAGAACGCGAATGCGATCGTGAGTTCCCTCTCGATCGATGCGACAAATTAGCACGAGTCGTTTCTCTCTTCCCCCGCTCCTCCTCAGCTTCCGCCACGCTCATCGTATCAAGCGTCGTACTCCTCGCACGCGTCGGAACTTCCTGGTCTGCAAACCGAATAAGTCTCGCACTGTGAGACGTCGAACCCTGGTTTCGTCGGTGTTCTGTGTGTAGTGGCTGTAATGGAATTGCTGGTGCTTCGACATGCTTCGGTCTCATCTCGTACGCAAAATACACGATGTAGATGACGAGGACTACTAGTGATGAAGCGCGGCTCATGCTCAACGCGGCTTCGCTTTTCTTTCCCTTCATGTGGAAAGTATAGTCGAATGCCGTCTTTTCAAGTTAGTGGTTTGTATGAGTGCGAGGATGAGTGGACTTACGGGGATGAGAATGACAAAGACTGAGACGAAGAGGAGAGCGGCTAGGAGCTCAGACTCTTCCATGCTGCTGTGAGGGTCGATGTTGGACAGGCTGCTTGCGAAAAGCGCAGAGCCCAAGATGAGAAGAAGGTTCACGAGAACACTACCTAAAATCGAAGCTTGAACGATGCGAATATGGTTATTCACCAGTGCAACGCTGTCAAAGTCAGTTCTCAGCCTCACTAACTCAATCTCATCTCAACTCACACCCTACATCACATTAGCAAAAATCTCCCTCAAAATATCACAGCAAAACTCACAAGATAATCAACTCGACAAGGTTTCCAAGCGTAATGTTCAACAGCGCACCGATGGTATCTCCCGCATCAGCAGCAATGCGCTCCGTCGCCTCCGTCAACATGACAGAAAGCGGGACGATAGCAATCGCATTCGTCATGAAAATCGCAAGAGGATTAATCTGGAATGAATGCGCGGCCAATCCAATCGGTACAAAAACTAACAGCCAATTCAATCTAGATGCAGCGACCGTTGATCGAATTTGACCGAAAAATGAGACTCCCTCATGGTGGCTGCTAAAGTTGAATTGCGTACGGTCAAGAGGCGGTGACTGCGTTTCCAAATCATTTGAGTTCGAAATTCCAAGCTGCTGATATCGAACGCCATCTCCTAAACGCGATGATGCACGAAGCGCTCGCTTCATGGTGTCTTTCTCACAATCAGTTCTCCCCGTTCATCTCGTTTAAAAAAGGGGGCTATGCGCGCACCTCGTATACTGAAATCAATACCATGGTGATTCAGCGGGTCAGGCGCGTCATCTTCATCTTCGCTCGCACTAGACGGTGAGCAGTCATTGTATCTGGTGGTCTCCGTAGCGAGGGAGGGACTCATTGGAGGGTGAAAACGTGAGTTTTGTATAAGAAAAAAAGAAGAGATGGAATCAAGAAATGTGAGTGAGAAAGGGGGGCCGTCATAATTTAAAAGGAGGCCTCGCGATAATTTGATCGCTAAAGAACGCCGCTAATAAGCACTGTTGTCAATTTACCCCTGATTTCTTAGGCTGGGTACTTAGCGACGATAATCCCCCAAAATTCCTACGGATACTGCCCTTGTTTTTAATTGATTAGGTTGTTAACATTGGGGAGGGGAGGGGGGACCCCCAGTGGATAAGGATAAGGGTAAGGTAGCGAGCGAATTTTTAGCGTCACGAGCGAGATGTGTCTTCAGTGCATACAGCAGCGCCTCTGCGCCATTTATTCCATTCGTCTACCCTTTTAGCCTGTGACTTTATACACAACATCATATTTTTTTTACTTTCAGATCGTTCTATCGAGCTTCTAGCCTCAAAGGGAGGGGAGAAAACGCCCCCTGGTCAAACTCTCGCGGGAGATGACGGTGCCCCGCATGGAGGGTCCAGCGAAGCTAAGGTTGAGCATTGACGAGGTAAATCGTAATTAAAATCTGCTTAAAACCGAGGGGCTCTGACGCTTTGTCTGTATCAAAGTGAAGCGTGAGCTGTAGCAGGTGAAATGCTGATCTTGAGGACATTGAAGATCAACAGGCGCTGAAGAGAAAATGATAGTGGTTGAGCCGCTGGAATTAAGCATTTGCCAAGGCTCTTGTGACGCAGCCTCAATGCTTACTTTGCTTTACTTTGCTTCTGTTGGTTCATGTTTCAAGCACCAGATGCACTGTTATCTTATCTCGCATGGAGATGGAACATGGCTGAACTCGATATCATGATCTTCAAATTTGTTGATCTGGTCATATCTGATCAAGTCAGTGTTTCATGTCGACATCGATTGCCACGATACCCTCATGATGCAATGGTGCACCCGAATTCCGATACGCAGCATTCTCGACCGCTCACATTCGTTTTGTCGCTGGAGCCGCAGACATAACCGACGATGTTAAAATAAATTGCTCCGTAAATAAGTTCATATATTGTAAGCATATATATTCAACTATCATAGAATAGCACTCGAACAATCGTTGATTGGCTGATGAGCATATCAATACGGCCTTGTCCTTGCAAACTCACTTCCTCCCTATGACAAACCATAATCTCAAAAGCAAACTCCTCCGAACTCTGTTTTATCACATGACTGAATATCCTTCATAAAGCCACTTCACGACAATCCCCTCTATCAAAGTCAGATGAGGAGATTTCACAAGTCGATTACGTAGACGACTCCACAAAAGGCAAGCAAACAACGCATCCTCTCGGACAATTTTCGCAGTCCGATATCTCGCTACAATCCCAGAAGAATATGGCATGCTCTTCTTGAATCGTCGATTGGTTGACGTCTGTGGCGACTTCAACACTCTGGCAAATCCCGATGGATCTTCTCTCTACAGAATAAGACTAACCTTGATGTCGGACAATGTAGAATGCCGATATTTACAATGAAAAGGCCGGTTCCGATAATCGGGGAAGTCAAAATCACAGAAGAAATAACTATCTATATAAGCTCCAATATATGGTTTCTGTTAGGTCTCATCTAAACAACTCATCTTGTATAACCAACACCAGAAACACATACCATGTCTCCCGTCAAAGCCATCATCTTCGGCGCAACAGGCGCAGTCGGTCGCGCAGCAGCCCTAGAAGCCCAATCCCGCGGTGCGCAAGTCACACTCGCCATGCGCAACATCAAAAAGCCCATCCCAGGCTTCACACCAGACCTCGAGGAGAAACTAAGCTTCACCCGCATCCAAGCCGATCTCTCAGACCCGAAGTCCATCGAGCGCGCCGTCTCTGAATCAGGAGCAACTGTAGCATTCTCATACATACTCTTCGAAGCAGAGGATAGTCTTTTACAAACGTACAAGGCTATGAAGAGGGCTGGTATCACGCATGTTGTGCTGCTTTCTTCGTTTTGTGTTACGGAGAATGGAGGTGCCAAGGCATCTTCTGAGGTAGAAGAGATATTGGCTGTTGTTCATGGAAAGGCTGAACTTGCGCTTGCGGAAAGTGGTATTTCTTATACTGTTATACGTCCTGCGTATTTCGCGAGTAATATTCAGATGCTGGAAGATTGGGCAGAGGTCAAGTCTGGACAGCTTGAGTTGGCTCATCCCGACGCACCGTTCGATTATCTCGCCCCCGAAGACGTCGGCGCTCTCGCAGGTGCACGAGTCGCTACAACACCACCCTCTGAAGAATTGATCATATCTCAATGCGGTCCAGGGTTGCTCTCCCAGCGCGCAGCATGGAAAGTTGTCAGTGAAGGTCTGGGCATGGATATCAGCATCAAGGAGATCAATAGCGATGAGCACAGAGAGAAACTCAGATCGAGAGGTTTTCCAGAACCAATGGTCAAATCTGCTGTTGAGAGATTATCAGATCTTGCGCGTGATCCAGCGAGTTTATATGAGCCGGAGACGTATAAAGAGGCGTCAATGAATTTTAGAAAATATACGGGTAGACAACCTACTACATTCAAGGCATGGATTGATAAGCATAAAGAGGAACTTTTAGCGAACTAGATTCAGATACTAGTTGAACAATACTATAAATTTCATTCCAAACCTTAGACATTAAGATAGTTTTAACCCTTGTCCGTCAACACCATAAACTTAGCGTGCAACCAAGCTAATCTCACAACCTTATCTGATATCACCATCACAAACTCAACCAATCAAACCTCAGCCAAAAAAAAAAGATCTAACGCCCAAGCCCCTTCCTGTCAGCAATCTGCTACCGTACAACATCAAGTGGTCAATGCAGTGAAACCCGCTCAAGCCTCCAGGTGTCAATACTCCGTATCACAAAATTGAACTACGAAGGATCTTCAGCATAGTGCGACGAAACATTGATCCTTCAGGTGCAGACCGCCTCACCGCCTGGTTTCACAGCGTTACATGGAGGACCTGTCACATCCCTACCCCAGTAAAGATCAACTTGCGAAAATACGGGCCTGTACTCTGTTAACTTTACCCCTTGAGCGTCACGCCAGCATCACCACCAAAGCACATAGCGAACATTAAAGTAAAGGTAGTCAAGTATGCATTTGTTCAAAAAGAAACCTCTAGACGCTTATACACAAATGATCCAAGAAAGCAATACCCCCAAAAAGATGAAACCATGCCATAGCGACCGTTGAACACAGTCCCCATTCCCCCTTCCGCCGAAAACTCCGAGTTAGATAAAACTTTCAAGCCTGGGTTATTCAAAGAAAAAATGATGACATGGATTGTCTTTATCCGACCCGTTTTTCCCCTTTCTATCACGCATCGTATCGTCGCCCCTTTTTACAAAGAGAAAAAGTTATACCAAAAACAAGAAAAAGAGATTATTATTCTTCGCTGCGAGAGTGAGATACACCCACGTCTTCAATCCATCCGGGGATGAAGAAACTGGGGGGTTTTGTTCTGTCGTGATGCTTGATGATGCAAATGTGTGTTGAAAGATGACACACAGTTTAAGCAAAGGTTTGGTTCCCAAAAACGCCGGTTTGATGCAGATATATGAAAAATGGACATGTCTATGCGGACAAAGAGTGGTAGCGCCAGAGGCGTTGGCGCTCCAGGGCCCACCATTGTGCTATGGGTATGGCTTCGTTGGCCCACTGTGCGGCTTCGTCACCAAAGGCAGAACGGACTTCTGTTTCGAGCTCTTCGGGTGACCACGCAGCTACGGGTTTGAGCTCCATGGGGTCGTTGACGGCATCGGTGACACGGTATTCGATGACTTTGTTGAGGGGGATGACCAGACGCCAGGGGACGTCGGCGGAGGTGACGCCGAGCATGCCAGCGCCCGAGTTGACGACGGAGAAGGTCCAGGCTCGTCGGTCGCCGTCGGTCTTCTTGTAGGGTCGGATGAGGGATTGACCTTCATAGTCTTGGACGAGATCGGAGGCGATGTGGGTGTCCTTCTCGTTGAGGGAACCGCTGTTGATAAGGAGGTCGAGGATGGTCGGGAGGATAGAGATGGTGGTGGTGTTGGCGTCGTATTGGACTCGGGGGAGGTGGGGGTGTCGGAAGGTTAGGCCGACTCGGTAGTTGGAGATGAACTGGTTCTCGTATGTGCCCTCCTTGCCAGCACCGTCGTCCTTGAAGGAGTGGCCGTGATCACCGGCGAAGACGACGAGGGTCTCATTGGCGATGCCTTGGTCGTCGAGGAGGTTCATCAAGCTGGCCATCCAGCCATCGTGCCAGCGAAGGGTGTTCAAGTACCTGTTGAAGTTGTCGTGCACCTTGTCCATGCCGGTGTGAGAAACGTAATCGTAGTAGGGAACACCCTCGGGAAGACCCCAAGCGTGGTGGGTAGTGCTGGTGAAGTGAGTCAACCACATGCGCTGGTTGTTGGCGGTCGTGTTGGTGATGAAATCTTGAAGATGGGGTATAAGGATGGGCTCGGGGTAGGCAAAGTAATTGATCTTCTTGCCCAATACGTCCGACTCGTTGAAGCGCCAGTGGTGCTCGAGCTGCTTCCTGGTGATGATGTGCTGGAAGCCAAGCTTGGCATCAAACTTCTCTTGGCGATCGTACTCCTCGATCTCAGCCTCGAAGAGAGCAGTCTTCCACTGCAAATCACGAAAATCGGCATCGTCAGAAGATGTGTTGGTCTTGACCTTGTTGAGCATGCTGAGAATCTGGGGAAGACAAGGTTGGTAGCTGTCGGTGTCGGCCTCGGCGAATTTCTCAACAGGCATGGGATAAGCTCCGCAGTGATTGGCGCAGTAGCTCTTGGTTGACATTGTGGCGGCGGTGTAGGCGGTCGCTACATTGATGCCACCGAAACCCTCCTCCGCTTGGTCGTGCCATGTGTAGTTGGGCTTCGCGTATGGCTTGCCGTTCTTGTCGGTGAACCCTTGCTTCAGGCCAGTAATCTTCTCGATGTGAGGCATCATCCATGACAATCGCTCGTTGGCCGCTTCCTTCTCTTTGTCGCTCTTGTTGAGATCCATGATCAGGCTATGAGTATGAGAGCCTTGCTGCAGAGGCCAGAAGTCTGCACGCAGACTCTCCATAAGGATGAAGACAACGTGCTTGATCTTGACGTCGCCATTGCCAAGCGCTTCCTTGAGTGTAGGTAGAATATCGGTATCGAGGTTGGTGATCTTCAATGGGTCCTGAACGGGGTTGTAGTAGGGATCCTTCTCTTGCAGCGAGACCTGGGGACACTTGTGCTCGGAAATGATTGTGCTGCCCTTGCTAAGTGAACCGTGGTAACCGTTCTTGAAGCGCTTAGGATCGAATCGGAAAAAGCCACGGGGCAGGTCTCCCTTCTCGGGCAACCAATCGACAGTGTGATTTCGGTACGCCTCACCAAGAGGGCTCATATCCTTGTTGGCCAAAGGCGCCCAGCCCCTAAAGTACTCGCCATCAGGTTGTTTCCATGTCGACTTGTTGATCAGGTCGGGGAATGGGAAAGCGTTCTGAATTAAGCTTCGCTGCGCTTGGCAGAAATCGGGCTCGGGAGTAAAAACATCGAGCATCGAAACAGGGAGCGTGATCGACAACAAATCGTACGGCTTGGCAGGTCGGAAAATCAGCGTGACCATGAGGAAAAGAGCGAGGGCAATTTTCCACAGCCACGAGAAGAATGGGATTCGCGCAAAGAATCGAGCAATCTTGCCTCGAACGGTGGCAAGCTTCTCTCCGCCCGCACGCGGAGGGTTCTCGGCGCTGGATCGTAAATCCTCATCCATCGAGTATGTATCGGTCGATTCGAGATCGGTATCGGCATTCTTGAGGGCTGAGTATCTACCGCGCTGGATACCAGGAATTCGCACGCGAAAGCTTCGGAAGTAGGAGTAGACTAGCGGGTGAAGCAAAAAGTTAGCGGGCGGACCAAAACAGCCGACATCGCAGACACGAACCTGAGAGGATGCTTTCGCCAATTGCGCCGACAAAGGCGCCAAATGCGCGGTAGAAGAATCCATGGATGGGAATGGCGATAATGAGCAGAACAATTCCGCATGCTATCACGGCCTCGCTGCCGCTGAACAGTACCTTGAGACCCTCCTTGCTTGTAGCGTAAGCTGTCGCATCGCGCCAATCGAGCTCTCCGCCAGTCTTAACGAAGAATCCAAGCTGCGATGCCGAGCCGCCGATCGAGATAAGTCTGCCAAGTCGGATAAATGTCAGTATGCAGGTTCATCTCATCTCAAAATTGGGGGCCATCGCAATCGATCGCCGAGAAAAATGACATACGTAGCAATGGTACCAAACAAACACCCGATCCAAGCCCACGGTGTCTTGGACTGGCTCAAAAACAACCTCGCTATGAATATTGCTAACAGGTCGAAGAGGAAGAAGGTCGGTAGGTATAGGAAGAAGGCCAAGGCGGGCACCGTGAAGAAATGTGTCCACAGATGTAGCAGCTTGCTGGCGATTACCGAGACGAAGAAGACGCCGAAAACGTAAGATACCGAGAAGAGGAAACACATGTTGCCTGGGCTCGTTGCGCGGTCTGTTCGTTGAAAAGAGACTCAGACGCAGGCAGTGGCCGCTTCGCTGATTGTTGAAAGGAGGGAGGGCGGGCGGCGCGCACGAGAGCGAAAGCGAAAACAACGACGATGTTGATTAGAGGATTTGTAAATGGGGGCGGAAAGGAGAGAAGGAAAAAAAGGGAAGGGAGGCAAGGGATCGGGAAAAGATGAAGAAAAATGATGGAAATAAAACAGAGCCAAGAAGTCTCGTCTCGTCTCCCCTCAAACTAAAGTTAGTAAATGACTGACAGGGCCGAGGTGTAGGTAAGGTAGAGCGTGTGTCGCAATAGACGGGAACAAGCTGAGTCTGGAACTTGGGCGATTTCTGTATGTACCTTCCTTTCCAATGAGCGGGAGAATGTGGGGTAGACACCATCAAAAAAAACATCCATGGATGCCTGCACACACAAACCCAAGAGCTCGAGGCCAAATAAGAAAGGGGTCGCGTGTTCAGGGGTCTGTGGCACTTCCAAAAGTAGCTCATTAGCTCCTCCGCCGCCAGATTATTAGGGGCTCGTTTTAGCAGGGTACAGCCCCGCCAATGGTTTTTTTCTAGGGAATCCCAGGGTCGCAACGTGGCTAATACTGTCGGTACTGTACAAAAAAGCTTGGTTGATCAAAGCTAGGTACCTATCCTCATGGTGTGCAATGCACTGAAGTTGGCGGAACAAATTGACCGGCCGATATCACACAATCATGGCGCATCTCTTTTGGTCAGCATGCAGTCACCGCTGATGGGCTTGATACTCAGAAGAGCATTGTTGTGTTTCCAATGCTACGCCACTCGACAACGCCCAAGCATCCATGGCGTGCATGCCATGGGCCGCCGGGGCCGTAATAATGCTCTTCCGGGGTGGGGTAGACAGGCTGTTTGTGGTAATTACTGCGTGGCACGAGTCCTTTGGGGGGGAGTAGAGTTACTGGGCTGAAGGTATTTTGCACCACGAACCAAGCGCCGATGTAATAATCTGCATGCACCGCCACCACTCTGCAGCAGTGGTTTACAGCCATTGCCTTAATCTGGGATGTTCTTTTGAGCGGGGGTGATTGATTTGAGCACTACGCCTCTCAGACTGTTTCGATCTTCGATTGGGATCGTCTTTTTGATGGATTACATTGGATTATCAATCCTGTCTACCGCGGCTACAGGATTAAAAACATGGAATGGAATGCTTGGCACAGTAAGCATAAACTAGATCCTTCAGCCCTTCATAATCCGTCATCATATTAATTACCTGGTATTACCGCTTTCCGTCTGGCTGCGGGATCGACCGTTGCGATTGCATACCTCCCTCCTTTCACAAGCTACAAGCTACAGTTTCATCATGTGCTCACCGATGGATGAATCCTTTGACGTCTCTCCATCTTACGGCCCTGGCAATATAACTGGTCGTGTCGTATCCCTTTCCCCCCAGGGCTGACTCGTCTGAGGAGTTGGAAGAGTTCGCAGCGGGTCCCCCGTCCGTGTCGGCGTAGCACGCACCCTTCTAGCGCGCTTCTGTCATAAAAAAAGAATCAGAGCCTTTCCAACGGCGGCAGTTCATCTGCAAAGGCTGCATTGACAAGCGGGGCCCTCTTCTCCTTTTTCGGTCAACGCCTCCAGACGGCGAGATGCTCTAGACGCTCGGCATTGCTAACCGTGGAGGTCATAACATTAACATGCTCCCCCAAATGTCAATCTCCGTCAATACGAGCATCTCCATCTCATAGACTTTCGATAGCTTCCTCCTTTGTGTTCCGTGATCCGAGAAAGAGGCGGTACACGGCACACGAGATATATACGATCAGCTCTCCACTCCACTGTCATGCCGCTGGAACAAGCCATGAAACACCTTGTCCCTTGTCGTATCTGACGATCACTAATTTCTCGTTACATAACCGACCGAGAGTCGAAGACCGAGAAAACAAAAAAAACAGACCAAGTCAATGTGTACCTGGCAGATTTAGCTCGTAAAGTCGAGCTATTGTTTTCTCTTGGTAATTGAGCACGCGACACATGATTCAAATCAATACGACGTGGTCGGATGTGCCGAGCCTTTTAGTCACTCAAATGGCGACAATTTGCTTGGTACGAGCGTGATCAACATTGGCACATGGACAAGCTTTTCTGGTCGTGCACGGGGAGTTCGCCTAAATTCTCACCACGCTAGCACAGATTTTGCTGTTTTTGTCTGCTGTAGGGTAGTCTCAAATGTCTGTCACCTCAAATATCAACAAGACTTGACGATGGTCCATTGATGTCATTTAATTTGTTGTAGACTTTTGAGGAACTTCAGATATATCTATTTCTATCATGCTTATCCGTCAAGGCATGTGTTAGTGCAACGAGCCGGATAGAACATGTAAACCCAAAACGCTGAGATGGCTGAGGATGAAATGACATACCCTGACTTGAGAGCTGTTTAATAACATGAACAACTATTAACCTGAACAACTATTGACCTGATGGTTGCAGCAATCAGTGATGTCATCCATAAAGCCCTTAACCTACACTCTCGAATAAACTCATGATATTCTCTTATCTTCACTCTTGATATGTGTTTATCTTCAAAGTGGCTTGCACCTTGATGTCATGTGGCATGTGATGTGTAAAATTCCCCACCTCTTAACAACAACGAGCATTGTCTCTGTTCTGAGATACACTTTTTCTACTTGACTTTACCCTCTATCTAATCTACCAAAAACATTTCTACTTGTCTATGCGTCTTTGGACCAGATTGGCACAATGGCGATCAGATTTCTATGTGAGCACAAAGAGAGTGACGAAACTTGTGAATCCAAATCTGGACTTGGGGATCATTCAAGCTATTCATGAGGGCGCTCGATACCTCTGTGAATATGAAGGGCACGATAAGGCCTTGACTACCTGAACGAACACACGCGGCTCCACGACCTCTTACTCTTTACCTGGGATGCCTGAAAACATATCTGGGGAGAATTACACACGATTACGGCGGTCTACATCTGCTCGAAGCATTAGACTTGCTCCTCTGCAATTGCCAGCGCCGATTCGACGAGCGGGGAGCCAGGCTGAATCCCCATGCAATAACAGGCGTTGCTACCTCCGGTGCAGAATCGAGATGGTTCCGTCACAAGTACCTCCGTGAGACTGTCTTCGGTACTGTCATCGACCTCGACACGGCTCGTTTCACTTTACATGGCTTGAGAGACGATACACCGTCGAAACGAAAGACAGTCAAGACCTTCGGACTCAAGCCGTTGTGTACACTGTTCGACTCTTTGGGCGCTGTGGACATATATGGATCCCCCGATAAAGCTGAACGCTATGTCAAATGACCAATGATGCGATGCCGAGACTGACAATAATCATTAGCTCTCTGATCGGAATAAGTATCTTGAGAATGTCCACCAAATAACTCTGCATTGCCATACCAATCAGTGGATGGGGATCTTCCGAAATTTGAGGCAGCGATGCAGATTCCCATGAGAAAGCAATGGATCCATCCCCATCACTACCAGGCTATCCGGGATCATGTCTAAAGGTTTCAAGATGGCAAGAGGCCGCCACCGGACCTTCTTATACTAGATAACGAGTTCTCGCCCTCTTCTCAACAGCCTTTGAGATTGCAATTGTCAATCGTGCTCACGGCCGAACATCGATTAACACTCTAGCAAAACGTCAAAGATCCCTCGTCGCAAGCAGTCTATACAACTCAGCTTCTAGTCGGCTCTCAGCCAGTATCAAGAAGCGTATGGGCCACCGAATGGCGAAGGAAATCGACTCGGTGTCTGATCCTTCGAATTGACGAATGGACCTGCATGAAGTTGCGTCTGAAGTTCAGGAACTCGGCATCTCAGAGGAACCTGTCTTTCTCATCTACATCGATCAAAGATTGATTTCTCAATTTTAAGCAACGTCCTTGCGACTGGAAGTTATAGCGATATCCTACCAAGCAATGATGATTGCATTCCGATACTCAAACTTTCAGCGCACTCGGGGTTCAGGATATTCCATCTGACACTTCAGTCTATTGACTTTGTTTATCATCGTCATAATTTTTGCGGGAGCAATTATTGTGCGCTTGTCATCTACCAACGAACAGAACCGGTGCTCGACAAATTCGATAGCCAGTGCAATCCTGTGGAGAATCGCGGGGCCTGAGTGGCAGCCATTGGCATAGACAGATCCTGGATTTCTTCGATCGGAAAAAGACCGTGAATCAGGTGGCCTCGCGACCAGGCTACGCGACAGATGTCGACTCCGACATGAGGGATCGCGTGGGAAGCGACTCCGGGGAAAATCCGATGTGGGGAGAAGCAACAGCCATGGGAGTCACCCAGACCAAGCTGAAAGTCATGATCAGCAACATTTTGCGTAGGTTTGTAGCGATGTCGGACGCGTCGATGGCGGGGCAAACCGTGATTGGTGTAAAATACCCTTTTAGAGTTAGCAGGACGCCCAATCGCGGTAAGTGAATTACGGAACCTGTGCTCCGTCTGCGTCACTTTTCCGGCCGCCGGATGCCAATGACCCAATGACTTTAGAAGACTTTTGAATATTACCCCAGGCCCACTTCAGGACGTTTAAAACGCCGTCGAACCCCTGCGATCCGAATTGTAATCAATCGAACTAAGATCTTATCAATTCTAGACGTCAATTGCTGCAGCAGCCCGTTTCCCAACATGTCTATCACCAGCAATAATGCGACCAATCCATATTCGAGTGTCAACGACCTCCTCAGCAATGTCCGCAACTTCAAAATCATCGAGTCGACCCTGAGAGAGGGTGAACAATTCGCCAATTCGTATTTCTCAACCGAGACCAAGATCAAGATCGCCAAGATGCTCGATGAGTTCGGTGTCGACTATATAGAACTCACGAACCCAGCTGCTAGCCCACAATCACGGGACGACTGCGCAGCTATCTGCAAGCTCGGCCTCAAGGCTAAGATTCTAACACACACAAGATGTACCATGGAAGACGCTAAGCTTGCGTGCGACTGTGGAGTCGACGGTGTTGATGTCGTTATTGGAACAAGTCGTGAGTACACACGTACCGCTTGTTTGAGGACCGACTGACATGAATCAGAATTCCTTCGAGAGCATTCCCTCGGCGGCAAGAACATGACAGCGATCACCAAGCAGGCCATTGAGGTCATTGAGTATATTAAGAGGTATGCGCATGACCGACTACTTGAGGACAAGAGCTAACAGTTGCCTAGTCGAGGATGCGAAGTCCGCTTCTCAAGTGAAGATTCTTTCCGGTAAGCTGCGCCTACGTCTCACTACGTCGATCCCTGTCGTCAACCAATCGATATTCCCTGCTCGAAAAGACCCTGGCTTAGAGAGTCATGGTGAGTAGAATCTGGAGGATAGCGCAGGGTCATTAGTGAAGATTGAGCTCTGTCTCGCATAATTGCGGGCTTAGAGCCTCTTCTTTGCTTTGCCCAACAAGGCGGGAGAAAGACTCCATGTCATGCGCTTCTCCAGATACTACTTCTCCTGTCTGTCTTGACAGCTCTTCGAGGGACTCATCCGCTAAGATCAGCAGCATCGCTAACATGTGTCAAGGTCCGATCTAGTCGATTTGCTCTCAATTTACCGCGCAGTCAACAACGTCGGCGTCAACAGAGTAGGCGTGGCAGATACCGTTGGTTGTGCTTCACCAAGACAGGTTTACGTAGGTGATCATGCTCATCTTCCGTCTACATGATGCTAACTGTTCACAGGACCTTGTCCGAACTCTTCGAGGCTGTGTTTCCACCGATATCGAGGTTCACGTATGTGCTGCTGTGAATCCGTTTGCATACCACTTTGCTAATATATGACAGTTTCACGATGATACAGGCTCTGCTGTTGCGGTTCGTTGATTTTTCTGAAATGTAACCGGAGACGAGAAACTGACCATTCTAAGAACGCCTTTTCTGCCCTTGAAGCTGGCGCTACACGTAAGTTCACCCTCACGGACTTAGTCCCTTTACGAATAGCTAGAACATGTATTGGACGCGCAACCTTGAGATGGGATTTCGGGTCCAATGACATCGTCAACGGCGTCTTCATTGCGGATATCGGGCTAACATATTGCGGCACAGACGTCGACACATCCGTACTCGGCATTGGAGAACGAAACGGCATCACCGCTCTTGGAGCTCTCGTGCGTTAAACCTATGCTCCTTATGAACCTGGACATGAACTGACTCGAAATTACAGATGGCTAGAATGATGCCCACCTCCAGAGACTACATTCTCTCCAAGTACAAGCTACACGAACTCAAGAAGATCGAAGATTTCGTCGCAGAATGCGTAGAGATCAACGTGCCATTCAACAACCCAATCACCGGCTTCTGCGCATTCACCCACAAGGCCGGCATCCACGCCAAGGCAATCCTCAACGACCCCTCCACGTATGAGATCCTCAAGCCCGAAGATTTCGGTCTATCAAGATACGTGCACTTCACGTCACGACTCACCGGCTGGAACGCCATCAAGAGTCGTGTTGACCAGCTTGGTCTCAAGATGACAGACGATCAGGTCAAGGAGTGTACGGCTAAGCTCAAGAGCATGGCTGATCTCAAGGTGATGACTCTTGATGAGAGCGATGCTTTGATTAGAAGCTTCCACTTGGAACTACAAAATGAAAACGGAGCATAGACAAAAGAAGAATAAGGGTGCTGGTGTGAACTGCTGAGCCTGGCGGGTGTGAGTCCGGGCCGTAGTACATCATATCGCAGTTTACAGCAAGGTACCTTGGTATACCTTACAACAAAGCATAGGAGGTACATGCTCTGGCCTCGTTAATTATTAAAAGTTTTTCTTCCTGTATCAAACCTTAAAACCTGGCTTAGCTAGGTGTGCTTGGCGCTTGTGATATCCTAGTACGGCTGCCTGGGCTGCCTAAATCTCCCCACTTCCACACGTGATTTCGCGATTGGTTTTCGTGCACCAGCCAAACCAACAGCTCCCTGTCACGTAAAACAATGCAAGAATGTGGATATTAGCCCCCAGACGCATGCTAACACCGCGTATAAATAAGTACAGCGTGCCGCCTCCAAATAAATCACCACTGAGCTTCTGAATAACTGACCTCCAACCCATCACCATGTATCCTCGCGAGAAGCCTGACCCTCCGACAGTCGGCTGCTACCCGGGCCTCGGCATGAATCTTCGCTATCATGACTGTCATCACAAAGGCGAAATGTATCCAATTGGCATTCACTATAACTCCCCCGGGGCTAAATCCGATATGTTGCTCGTGCGGGAGGCTGTCATGATGGTTGTGATGAATCAATTGACAGATAAGCCTAACTGGCACATAAAGGTATGAATGCTTGCAGGTAGTATCGGTTGATACGAAGCTTAATGGACTCAAGGTTTTCGACGAGACCATCGCCGAAAAATGGATTCAAGAAGCCCTTGCGCTTCCTGTTGATCCTTTGTACGATGAGATCGTACAGAACAAAAACCCAGGAACCAGACATTGGCACAAGTATGGCCCCAATAGACTCAAGTACATCCTAGATCGGGGCTGTCTTGAATATGTAAGAATACCAATGTTCACAACTCTCTCTATGCTGACCACTTGCAGTGTATCAAAGAGCTCCGTGTCAAGGCTAAATTCTTTGAGGAAACTGGTCTCATACCAGCTTTGGATGCAAACGCAACCGTCATCAAATCGGACACGTTCATCGATCAGAGCCTCCATGAGCGTCTTCGGGGCGCTTTTGCGAAGCTGAAGGAAGAACAGAAAGACAACCCAGACTGGCATCCTCGCAGCTACGACATGGTACAGAACCTTGTGCACCCGTCTCTATACCCCCTTGTCTATGGTCGTTCTCGAGTATTTCGCGACGAGGTTGTCGGAGTCGGAGATGCCGTTGAAAAATGGAGTGGCAAAGGAGAAGTCATACCGAAGAAACCTGCCGATATCCCAGAAGAATACAATGGACGCTACGAATTTGCTGGCAGGAAAACCCATGAATTGTTTTGGTCCGATTCCTATCAGTGGCTTCCGTCCAACGTCAAGCTCCTGGATGACGGGAGTGTCAAATTGACGAGCTATATCAACAATCTACATCCCAAGCATACTGATATATACGAGACGGTTGAGAAACTCATCGAAAGAGCTCTCCCCGCCTGGGATCATAGTGTTTCGTTTGTGAGAGACTGGAAAGTCGTCTCCGCTGGCCGGACTGAGGCTCGCTTCCCGCGACCTAAGAACCCCGAGTAAGTAGCTACATTGCACTGGGATAGCACTGGCCAAAAGCTCAACATAATTTGCAGTGACGATAACGAAGCGAACTGGACCCCCCGAATCGATGACTGGACGCCTGATGATGCAGGGGAAGTTGAGTATGAAGATGTCATCAGAGATGCAGATGGCGACCTCCTTTATGACACCCGCAAGAAGAATGCTTGGGAAGAGATCAGAGAACCCGTTCAACCTGAGGCCCCCGAGTTCAAAGCATGGGACTATGGTGTCAAACCAGGAATGTCACTTCGCGAACGGTTCAAGGATCTCCAAGTCATTGTCAAGATGGCCTCCATCGAGCTCACCCCAGACATGCCTGTATTTCCTCCTGGAGGGTGGCACGTTGAAGGCCAAATGAACGAACATATTGTCGGCACAGCTCTGTACTACCTCGACTCTGAGAATGTGAAGCCAAGCTATCTGCAATTCCGTATGCAGACCGACTATTATCAAGAGGACTGGAACGTAGGACAAGACGCCTACGGCTGGATGGAGCAGGTCTATGGAACGAGGTTGAACGGAGGTGATTGTCTGCAGCGATATGGAAAGATTGAGACGAAGCAGGGTAGGTTGTTGGCGTTCCCCAATGTTTTCCACCACAGAGTTTCACATGTGGAGTTGGATGATATGAGTAAACCGGGCCATCGCCGGTTTATAGCGCTTTGGCTCGTTGACCCGAGGACAAGGATCATCAATACGGGCAACGTACCGCCTCAGCAGAAGAGCTGGTGGATGGAGGCTACGTTTGGGGGCTTGAGTGGTGATGACGCCACTAAAATTCCAAACGCCGTTGCGAAGCTGGCAGCTCAAGGGGAGCCAGAGCATCCTGGGTTGAAGGCTGCGGCAGAGAGTGGTAAGCCTCTTCCGGCGGAACTGGTGAGTATGGTGGAGGCTGAGGCAGATGATTCAGCAACGCCAATGTCGTTGGAAGAGGCGAAGGAGCATCGCCTGAAGTTGATGGATGAGAGGACTCGCTATCAACGAGATGCGGAGGAGAAGTGGTCTGCCATCCAGTATAGTTTTTGCGAGCATTAGCCGTTGTGTTGAAGTTAATTTTATGCTTGTTCCAACGTACAGGCGTTTGGGTTTTGGTGTAGGTTTGAAAGACGTTGTGCAACTTAGATACTCTAAATCAACCGCAAAGGACAGTGGATGTATGCTATAAACATGTGACTCTCTGTGGTAATTTACAACATGACATAGTGAAGCCTGAAAGTGGCAACTGAGGCGTCAGCTACTTGAGCAGATTGCCATGCAAGGGTTTGCAAAGCAGAGATTATTATGACTGTCGTCAGACACATGTTGTCAAAGACAGTAGCTTTAACTGTGAATCAAGCAAGATCGGAGAGCGGATGTTCAATAGCTTGGAAGAAAACAGGGGAGAGAAGGCCTGAGATAGAATTAAATATCGGAATACTAGCTAATAGGATGTCTGATGCCGTTCTTCAATCGAACCGATCCCTAAACAGACAAGATCTGAATCAGCATTGTCCCACAGCTCAAAAGTCTAGCTTCTCGGCAACATCCTCTCGAACCTCAATAGTTGGATCCTCATTTCCATCATCAAAAGAGTACCAATCTCCTCTAATGAAAGACCTTTAGTCTCAGGGAACATAAAGTAAACAACAGGGGCACCAAGGAGGGGCACGATGACAAAGACCAGATAGTACTTCCATCCAACCTGTGCGAAGGCAATGGGTTCAGGCTGTGTATAGACTAGTAGCATATGTCAGTCAGGTCGTCGATATCAACAACGAATCTCACTTACTGAGGGTCATGATGAACAGGCCAATGACGGAGTAGCTCACACCCTTGGCGCGGATAGCGGTGGGAAAAATCTCAGTGCAGTAAACGTAGCTGATGGCATCGATGCATGTGGCGTAGAAAGTAACAAAGACGAACAGGAAGAATACACCAGCTGCGTTGATGGCGTGGTTGTTCTTGTTCTCGGCGGCAGCAGCTCAAGCTTACCTGGTTACTCAACTCGACAGTTCGGGAGCCAGAGAACAGGAGTCTACTACAATGGCTGGACGCATGAGAAACTCAAAAGATCAAATGATCTTGGTATTCACAGTACGTGCTGCTTGTTCAAGATCAGTCTCCAGGATCACTACTTACTCATCCCACAGAGATGTGTGATAGAGGCGGCATTGTCGGTAGAGGCATTCTAGTCGACTGGGTACGCATCCATGCTCAAGATCTCTTCTCATGACTAATCACTCGGCGGAATTAGCTTAGTTGGTGGGAGCACGAGAATCCAGGTATCGAACCGCCGTCGGCCATCAGCTGCCACAAAATCCCCATCTCGGAGCTCGAAGCCACACTCGCCTACCAGGGGACAGAAACAAGACATGGGGACATCCTCATCGTGAGAAGCGGTTTCGTGAGATGGCACAAGTACGTACTCACAGCCCTCTCCTAGAAGGACAACAAGCCTGACATGTCCTCCCTCCAAAAGCAACGCCACGGCCGATATTCGAGCTTTGGGCACCAAGAAGCAGCATTACATGATTGGGCTAGAAAATAGTGAAGAGACGGTTAGATGGTTGTACTCGAAGCACTTTTCGGCAGTGGCTGGCGATACCATGGGCTTCGAGGCATGGCCGTATCCAGAAGACTGCTGCTTACACGAATGGTTGCTTGTCCAGTAGGGAACGCCGATCGGCGAGCTTTGGGATCTGGAGGCACTGGCTGAAGAGTGCAAGGCTCATAACAGATGGTCATTCTTCTTGACAAGTGCTCCATTGAGGGTGGTTGGCGGCTGTGCATCGCCCCCTACTGCCATAGCTATCTTCTAGATGTCTGTCAATAGTTCACAGCTAGACTTACTAAAAGGCCACAATAATGCACTATTGATAATCAAATGATCATATGAAGCGAGGCCGAGAGTAAAGATGTATACGAAGTGAAGAATTTGAAGTCAAGTGACCGATATCAGCCTAACAAGACTGCGACTGTAAATTACACCGTTAAGCCCCAGTTTAGCCAATTTGTTCATCAGCTTTCGTTTACTCATTGTAATTTGCCCCAGGAGAGAACTACGTACATCCCATGACCACTATTGTTAGCTCGAGTATCATTCCACTGACTTTGATGCCGCAGGGACTGGGCCAAGATGCCGTCTTCGCTGACATTTAAGTGGACCGAACCGTTCGTTCTAGCCAGAAGCCGCGGCAATGATACCTCAGCCTCTACTACTTTTGTTTAATCCACGGTAGAGTGACTTGGTCCAGGTACTGCGGTTACTGTTGAAATATCCTCTCTCATCCTGTCATACAAGGTTGATGTAAGAACAACAGCAACACAACACAACTATTTCCGCCCTCGAAGAGCTTTGAGTTTTTGAACTGCCATCAGACCACAGCATTGAACATGGGGTCTCAAATAAACCGCCGTCCTGCCCGTGTGGCATCAGCATCAGGCGCCATCACAGATATGGTCGAGAACCTGGCAGAGCTCGCGAAGAATGCCGACATCGACTTTATCGTGGGAGACTGGCTATCAGAGTACAACATGGCAGCACGCGGGATGCTCAAAGCCCAGCGTTCCGAAAGCCCAAATCTTGACGCTGCTCCAGCATTCGAGCAGCAGTTTGTCGACTCCTTCCAGAGCGCCTTGCCAGACTTGGCTGCACGAAAGATCAAGATGGCTGTCAACGCCGGGGCGTGCGACACGGAACTTCTATATCAACGTATACAGAAGATTGTTGAGGACTCGGGGACAGAGCTGCGAGTTGCTTGGATTGAAGGGGACGAAGTTCTCGATGCCGTGCAGCAGTACGTTTCTGAGGGAACAAAACTTCGAAACATCACCACCGGCCAGTCTTTTCAGGAATGGGGACATAGCCCAGTATATGCGCAGTGCTATCTGGGTTCACGAGGCATCTCTCAGGCTTTCATCAATGGGGCTGACATCATCCTCTGCGGTCCCGTGGCCGACGCAGCTCCAACCATGGGTGCTGCTGCATATTGGCATGGGTGGTCTAGCACACAGCACCACAAGCTCGCGCACGCCTTGATCGCTGGTCATCTGATCGAGTGTTCTTACTACGTCACTGGCGGCAACTATACCGGCTTCAAGACACTCCCTCAGGGCAAGAGTCCGCTACTAAGTATGCCCATCGCCCGCATCCAATATGATGGTTCGTTCTTCATCGAGTGCCACCACTCGAAAGATAGGGGCGGCGAAGTATCTGTCAACACGTGCCGATCTCAGCTGCTCTATGAGCTACAGGGCAAGCGATACTACAACTTGGACGTAGTTGCCATCGTGGAGCAGGTCAAGATGGAACAGGCCGGCCCTGATAGTGTGTTTGTACACAACATTGGCTTCGAAAAGCCTCCACCGACGGCAAAGGTTGGTCTGACTGCGCCTGGAGGCTACCAGGCTGAAGTCCATTACTTTCTCGTGGGTCTTGACGCTGAAGAGAAGGCTGCGCTACTGGAGAAACAACTTAGATTCTACCTCGATGTTGAGTCCATGTCAAAACTTGCTTTCACGGTCAGCGGGACCTGCCCATCCAACCCAGCATCGCAAGACGCCGCCACTGTCGATGTGAGAGTCTTTGCCCAAGCACCCGAGGCCGATGCTTTGTCTCCGTCCAACTTCCGCAACAAGTGCTGGAATATAGTCATGTCGACATACCCCGGAGCTACCTTTGCCGTCGATGACCGCCAGGCATTTCCGAAGCCATACAATGAGTACTTTGTCACTAGGTTCTCTCTGCTGGAATAAGCTCACAGCCACAAGTCTCAACTGCAAATAACACTTCTAGCCCACAACTTAGACACGTCATGCGAAACTGAGTATGGAAGTATAAATGGACTTGCCTTTTCCTCATAGCCTCTCCTTTGCCTGTGTGGCGTATTGGATGAGCCAGAATTTTGTCACAACTATGGGAACAGTTACCGCCTATAAGGTTAAGCTTTAGGCAGAAACGCAGGTGATAAATGAGAACACGACGTTGCTTTTTCCCAATACAAGCTTTTACTCAGAAGCTTTCACGATGAGTTTGTTACAGTAAAGCTTGCGTCTAAGATCAAAGGTTGCCGCAGGCTTCATATTGACATGAAGAGCTTAAATCCCCAACAGCACGCAAGTGAGAAGGGTGGGGGATAAAAACTTGAGTTCTGGCAATTTAAATATCTGATTCATTGAAAACATGCTTCTGTCTTCTGCGTCTTTCTAGCTCTCAATAGTTATCCCATCCAAGAAGTCCTATGCTAGGTTGGCAAACAGGGTCATGCCTCTCTTGCATCTCTTTGTAGTATGCACGTAGCTGTTTGGCGAACGCGAATGAAGACTTTTCATCTTTATCTGGAACTGGCTCAATATACTCCCAGTGATTCCGATCATTTTCATCTAAGAAGCCCACCGGGATAAGCCTCCTGTCGCCTGCATAAAAACGCGCTTCGCAAGGAGGAGTGTTTGCCTTTCGCTTTAGGTTATAATCGACGAGCCACAGGCGGCTGAATTGCCAAGCATCGAAGAGGTTCGAAAGCTCGTCAAATGCTAGACATTCTCCGCGATCCTGGTTGTATTCATAAAGCTGCGGTCCCCAGTCTGACTTGTATTCGATACCAATTTGCGAGGTGTTGAAGTTTAGCGCGTATTCCTCCTTTTCTAGGTGGAATTCTGAATTGTGCGATCGCAGGATAAGAAGATCCTCCACTGGATTTATTGAGAAATAAAGTGGCGCACCTCCAGAGATGTAGTAGCCCATTACAGGCTCGGGGAAGCGATATCCCCCAAACTCGATACTCTTGGGCCTTGGAAAGGCTTTTCGCATCATGGTCATTGATTCATGACAGGCAGTCCATAGTCCCATATCAATCATATATGTTGACATACTCTTCGCGCTAGGTCTATTGGCGCAAGCGGACTCTTCGTGTGGCAAAGGTACGGCGAGACCCAGTGCAGCGTGGCCCCGAAATCGATACTCATGGTATGAGAACCGGGCGACCTCCGGAGTTTGATGATTCCAGTAATCACCGTAAACTCGGAATATGTGAACTCCTGGCTCTTTTGGGCGAATAGCTAGATTCCAGATCTGGTGCCTAAGATCGGTTGGAAGAGCAGAGAAGAGGTGGAATTCAGTCGCCATGATTGACAGTGCTCGGTCTGGGATGTAAGAGAATAGGCCAGATAAAGCCCAGTGAAAATAGGTAGGGACAGAGGCGGACTTCGGTTGCGCGACGAAAGCAGTGGAAAGGGCGTCAGCGAAAAAGGTCCAGACAAGTGATGTATATATAGCCAAATAATTAGACTTTACAAACACTACGCCGCGTGGGTCAACTGGTTGATCTGAGTTGTATCCAAGTACCTTGTGTCGTGTATGAGACAGATAGAGTTTGTTACATAGAGTCACCAACTGTGCACACGTGATGCCAAAGTAAAAGCAGAAATCCATTTAGAGTTGGTTACTCCACCGAGCAAATTATCGAAAAATGTTCTCCTGTTAGAAACGAAACATTCTGCTTCTAAATCTCAGAGATAGTCCCATCCCAGAAGGCCTATCCAAGGCGTGTAAGGTTCTTCATCAACCACCATATCCACTTGCTCAAAAGCCTTCCAAATATGCTTTGCAAAATAAAAGGATGACTTGCGGTAGTCTCCGTCTGGAATTGGGTTGATGCACTCCCATTGTTCCCGCTCCGTTTCTTCATCGAAAAACACCTCGACAAGCCTCCTATCCCTTGCGTGGTAGTCCCAAGAAGGATCTCTTGTGCGCCTACTAGAAGCATCAACCTTGAGCTTCAGATTATAATCTACCAGAAATATCCCAAGAGTCCGCGCCGACCAGCCCATGTCCTCAATAAGCTCTGCCGCTCGACAAAGTTCCCCACCTTGTTCCTCGGTATAAAGTTGGGATCCCCAGTCTTCCTGATACTCAATACCGAGGAATATATTAGGGTCACTGAATGAATCGTAAACGTCTTCTATTGCTAATTCCAGGCTGTCTGGCCGTATGATGAAGAGGTCGTGATATCGTTTCGTAATCGTGACATAGAAAGGAGCACTGCCAGATAGATAGTACCCCATCGAGCCATAGCCATATCCCTTGAGTGGCACAAAGGCCTTCTTCATCATCAACCTCGATTCGCAGCAGGTATTCCACAGGTCCTGATCGTAGATCTGTGTGGATATATCACTAGTGCCCTCCCCGTTGACACCGACGAAGTCTTCTTCCGGCAACGGTATACCCAGAGCCAAGTTGGCGCCATAATCGAAGCCCGGGACGTCCTCGACGCGAACTGAAGGTTCTTGTAAAGCGTCGAATATTCGGAAGACGCGAACTCCTGGCCGCTTTGGGCGAATAGCAATAGCTATGTCCCAAATCTTTTGCCTAAGCTCAGCTGGGAGAGCAGAGAAAAGATGGAATTCAGTCGGCATGATTGAGAATTATCGGTGTGAAGGAGATGGGATGTTAGAGAAGTGCCAGCGGGACATGCAATCTCTACTTTTGTGGAGGTGGAAGAATCCCTATACATGACGAGAGAAGAGAAAGGATATCCTAGAAACGGCTGAGACAGAAAATTGTCTATATATACACCATCAAATGGGTTAACCTAATCTCCGGCAAGTACACCGTTTGAGTTACCACTAGTGATATACATCATGCGCGAGGAGTGTATGGATGTTTGAAAGGATCAAAGTTCACACATGACATGGGTTTATTGGACATATGCGCAGGGTGGTAACCCTAGCTTAAGGCTCCGGTAGCTAAAAAGACTCCATTCACACAGTACCTTTTACAACGAAGCTTATGTTCATGCACTAAGTTCTGTTTTCCGGAATAAGCTCTCTGCCACAGGTCTCAACTGCAAATAATACATCTCGACAAATATTCAAACATTTTAGTACTGGCATAAAGAGCCAAGGTCTCAACCATACGTGAGTTAAATGAGTGACCATCAAACACAAAACACTTTCTTGAGCCACAAGGCATATATACCACCTTAAACATAGATTCGGGCCTAAACTTGCCTTTTCAATGTGTTCGTCTACCAGTTGACATGAGAGGGTGATCAGCGATGATTGCGTCAATTTTGATTTATTCATTCGTGACTCGGCGATGTTTTCTGCAATGAATTCTTCCCTCTGAACAAACCTGGTGTTTGGGTACCGTACTCCAGAGAAATGTGCAATGTCATCTCAGTCTAGGTCGACGCAGAGAGTGTCAGCCTTGTCGAGAAAATACATTGACAGTATCGCACGCGATGTCAGCAAGCGGGAAGGCGCAGAAAGGAAATCTCCATTTGTATCATAACATGCACAGACTAGGTCATATGCATATGGATGGTTCTTTAGCAATCATTTACCTAGTAGATGACTCCTTAGCAGCAGTAGTAGTAGTAGTCTTCTCAACGACGACTTCAGTGGCATGTTGATTGATACTTAAAGCTTATGACGCCTCAGCGAGGCATATCAGGCCACCACACTGAAAAATCCCATTTCACTTTTCAGTGGCATGTCATAATAGACTATTAATTGCAGCAAATACGGTATCGAGTTGTTTGGGAAGAAGTGATAGTGCCGACTGGCGAGGCCTGGAATGAGCTGGATAGAGTATGATGGGTTGTAGTTAGTGAGGTTGTAGTGACGGACCACATTATGCGCCTGATCACAATACTCAGGAAGCGCACTTCAGTTGCATATAGAAAACCAGGTTTCATTGAATAGCTGTGTATCTGGAAACGTTCCAAGTGGGTAGAACAAAAAAAAATAGACAATCATACAATCTCTATACTGACCCGGAAGTTATCCCAAAAGCTCAGTTTTTGGAATCCCTTGACTCCAGCCATGTAATAAAGTGAAGTATAGCCGATACGCTCATACATACTCCCTTTAGTACGAAGTAAGATACCCTTCTGATCACTTCCGAGAAGAATGAGGAGAATAAGAAGATCGCTAGCATCAGTCGGTTCCAGTTCAGGTGCATCATAAGTGAAAAAGGCGCCGAACTGTACCCCTGCGGTTTCAAACTTGTACGAGGTGTTGCTATCTCGTCGATACTGGCAAGGCTCGAATTTTAGAAGCGGAGCATTAACACGTAGCGTCCTCTTTTCAAGACCTTGAAAGTCGAGAGGGTTTTGGACAGCTGGGAACCCTTCCAACCTAACGCACTCCACCCAAGGTTTAGACTGATCAGCAATAGTGACGCTGCGATCAGATTGGCAAGATGCCCACGACCAGCTTGGGAAGCAATCCAACTTCTTCCGGGCGTCGTCTTCTGGGTCAGCCTGCCAAATCAACCCCCAAGAA
This sequence comes from Fusarium sp. HKF-74, assembly GCA_021223625.1. Lineage (NCBI taxonomy): Eukaryota > Fungi > Ascomycota > Sordariomycetes > Hypocreales > Nectriaceae > Fusarium > Fusarium sp. HKF-74. The sequence goes on from JAJFAS010000010.1 coordinate 516,095, forward strand.
ATATGGCCGCCGAATATCCCGCCAAAGTACTCATCCCCGCCTAGGGTCGCAAGCCGGGTTCCAAGTCCATGGACAGCGACGAGGCGATCTGTCGCGAATGAGAGCCCTTTAGAACTATACTCTTGTACGTAATGCATCCATGGACTCCAGGGCTGCTTTAATTCCCCCGGAAGGGTAATCCCATGGAAAATGCCCGAGTTAGAAATTCTGGGATCAGTCGAAAAGGTGTCACATCGGCTAGAGAATTCGGATCTGGCTGCCATATCGCCGACGCAGATCCAGAACACGCCGTTTCTGGACCAGTGAAGGGTTCGACGAGCTAGAAGTCGCTCTTGAAAACACCAACCTCGTTTGAGAAGCGGCGCCGCGTCGAATTCGTCAACCAGAGCCCTCCGAGGTGCGGGAAGGTGAATATATTCATCGGTGCGCTTGTCGAAGCCGATAACACAGCTGGTAGTGGGATATCGATGTGCTGGACGTGGAGCAAATAATCCCGTGCTACTGTCCGAGGCGCCGAGCGCCGAGATCAGGCATACCGCATTGGTATAGTACGCGCCCATCTTGGGCGCTTCCACTTTGAAGTCGTCTTGGTAGTTGTCTCCAGGGTGAGATTGTATAATACAGAGAGCGTCAACCCAAAGATAGCGAAACCCGAGAAGCCGGGTGAGCTTGATAGTGTCTTTTATGGTCTTTGGTAACACTGTTTCATCGATGTGCTTCAGGCGAGCCGAGAGATTCGCACGAGTTGTCTTTGCTGGATCATTTCCACTGCCCCAGCAATAGCTGAGTATCAAGTATTTGATTTGCTCAGCTTGAGAAGGAATTTGACCGAATTCCTCGGATGATATGATGAGCCTAGCCTTTGAACTTTGATCGTCTCCGACGTCGATCAGCCGTTTGGGCATGGCACCTATTCTGTCCATTTTGAACCCTTGCTTGCATTTGCGATGAATTCGATTACCGTTGATACAGTCGTTGAACCATGGTTTTATCGAGTCCTGCACGAGGGTTTTCACATCCTCATTTACTGTTTCTGGAGAGAAGGCTAAGTATCCATATCATCAGCAGGAATCGACCTAATTGTTATTGGCAATTCATACACCTTGGTGAGGGCGCGGGTCCAGGCGTGCCATCCCACTCTTGAAGCCATGCAGCCGATTTCGACCAAGCCAAGTCTTGGAAGAACTCCTGACGATTGTGGTCACCGATCTGGAAGAAAAGTTCTATCCCTCTAAAGAACCAGAGCTTGCACAGGCCATCGGGTAGCTCGTCCAGGTTTGGTAACCAGTGGAGGACTCGGGCTCTTAGGTTGATGCAGAGACCACATCCAGCGGCAGCCGATTCCTCCAAACCAACCGAAGAGTCGTAGTGATCAAGGTGAAGGTACGTGTCGCGCTCCATGACCACTTTGTCATGATCCAGAACCCACTCTTCGCAATTCCACGGAATGGATCGGCATTTGAGGCATCTCCATTCGCATGTTTGAATCGGATTAGCAGGGTTGGTCATGCTGGTCAGTGTTTATTTCTCTACGAAGAAATAAACGCTAGAGTGCGAAAGACCCTGCTTATAGACTTATCCAACATTTTGATTCAGGCTGCGAGTAGGAATTAACTAAGCGCAACTAAGGCCAGTAACCGTGGCCAAGTGGAAGCATGTACCAGCGCCAACTCAGCTAATAGGAGGCCTCGGAGGCTCGTAAGCGCTTTGCCTCCAGAAATGAAGCCAATACAAAGTCTCGATATCAGCCTTCTCTCCACCCAGCTGACGTGAATGTATCACGGTTCCTTCTTCCTAGTAGGTGATTGGATGTGAAAATTGTGTGGGTGGTGAATATGCAATGTAAATTGCATATGGAATCTCAGCCTCAAAACGCCAAGGCCAGATTACACAATTGCGTAGGCAGACCAGTATTTAGGCGGATCAATATCTCTCAGACATTTTTCTTCTTTCTTCTTTTCGATTATACAATCAAAGACTTGAGGCTTTTTGTAAGCTCATTGACAATGGAAGCCACAGCTTGGGATGACGGATACCCAAAGTATAAAGGCTGGGTCCGTTGTGGTTGCGACTACGTTCGACCTGCCGTAAGTTAGCATCTATCATCAGCGGCTGATTGATCAATACTAACCTGATGGATTCTGTAAACGAACAGTGGGGAGAGGAAAGAGGAGTGAGCATAGCGAGCTTTGCAATGATACGCTGATGACATGCTAACCAGGTCGCAGTGCGGGTATAATGATTGTGAAGGGGGGTTTCACGGCAGTGATGGAGGTGTTTGGATTGACTGGGAGTTCGAGGGAGGGGTAACAAAAAGGAGATGGTATTGCGACTGGGATTGTGCCACGTGGACAGCTGAACAATTGGTAAGCGCTTCTGTATCGCTTTTGCGAATCTTACTGACTGATTAGTGTGAATGCGACGATTCAGATTGTCTTTGCGGCGGCTAAGCGCCCGAAGGTTCCAGCCTGCTTTCGTTAAACTAGGTCAACTGTCGTTTGAGGATCATTTTATGCTGCTGTACGTATAGACTCGCTAGTTATTACAATGTCAAAGACCGGGCCGGGTCATGAGATCACCGTGTTTGAAACTTATCAACATTACGTAGTTATATACCTTAAAATTCGTGGATTTGCGCGGCATGACAATTATATCAGTAGACCAAAGGAAAATTGAATAGCATCTTACTTGAGGTAGCCGACTTAGGTACATAATATTTTGAGCCAGAAACCTGTCAGATGGTGCGCCACCTCATTATTCCACCGGAGGCCCGCGTTTGCCGCCAGCCTGATTGTGAGCTTATGCCGGCAGACAGAACCTAGCAATTCGTCCACCTTTCAGCCAATTTCTGACGGAATAGATGCAGATTTCTATAAGCGCCGTGGAAGCGGAGCTATTTCAGCTGCTCCGAGAGTGACTGTTCCTGGAAGGCTGACATTTCTGAGTTAGAGGCTATGCTTGTAAAATGAGTAACCACTAAGCATAAAACGCTTTCTTGGTTTGCATAGTATACACTACCTCAATCATAGATTCAGGCTTTAAATAGACCTTTTTAAAGTATTTATTTACTTTAATTAGTTTATATAAGAAGGTGATTATCGATGATTGCGTTAATTTATATTTATGACCCGACGATGTCTACTGCAGCTTGGCCTACTCTTAGCCAACATCATGAATTTTCAAGATCCTCCCATCCAAGAAGTCCGATCCAATCTTCAGGAGAGCGCCCATGATTGACTACTGTGTACCCAGGGGAGGTCCATAAACGGCTCGCCACTTGGTTTGCGAGGTGTGCATAATAAATAGATGACGCTCGAAAATTCCCACCTGCCACTGGATTCAAATACTCCCACTCATTCATGTTATCTTCCCCTTTTTCGAGAGGAACTGGTACGAACTTCCTATCACTCGCATAGAACTCTGTCGTGTCGCTGCCGTGAGATGAAGCGGCGCCTCTCTTACGCTTCAAGTTTGTGTCGACCAACCACAGGCGTCGTTTCAGCGACAATAAACGCAAAAGGCCGATGGCAAGTGTCACATTCTGCCAAGTCCTGGGGTTGTCATTGTCTCGGATGCTGTCGTACACTATACCAACTTCCTTGCAAGACTCCACAGGGCAGGGAGATGATTCTGGAGTGCCGGGAAACACTTCAATAGGGCCCTAGTTGGTACCGAAGAAGTTGTCAAAGTCTAGGATGAAAAGGTTCGAGTCTGGCCAGACAGACAAGCAGAACGGGTTGCTGCCTGAGCAATAGCTCACGCTCCCGCGCTCGGGTAGTCCCCAGGGATTGTTCGAGGGATTAGCCAAGTGATTCCGAATAACACGCCTCGATTCTTTGCAAGCGGTCCAGAGCCCGCAATCGATCATGTAGGTCGAGGCAATATTGTCTAAAGATCCCTCGAGGCCCACATAACCCTTGGGTCTCAGGGGCGCGCCAAAATACCAGGGCCTGCTGTATTCGATTGAGGCTGTTGCGGGGGTAAGTAAACCGTTGGCCCAAAAGCAAGCCTTCATGCTCGTTCTATAAATCCGCAAGATATGATTCCTCAGTGAGGTAGCTCTATGGCCCTCATATGAGGGGGACTTGTATACCTGAAGATTTGGACTCCACGGTGGTGTGACCGAATGGCAAAATACCAGCTCTCATCCCTGAGTTCTCGCGGAAGGAGAGGAAATTTGTGGAAAGTAGTAGCCATGTTAGTGAGTGAAGTTCGATGGTGGTGCGGAGCACGAGGAGGTCGTATTTGTGAAGTGATGATATAGATTCGTGGTTCGAGTTAGGTAGAAAAGAGGAAACAAAAGGGGGATCCGGACGAAGAAGAGAGATTTATATCATTCAAGGGCGTGGAGGCATATGTGCTTAAGGTTTCGTTTAAAATTAAACTTTTGTGTCATAAGATGCTTCCACAATATCGATCAATTGGCTGGTATGAGGAACCAAGTTTTAAAGCTTGTTGTAACATGCTAGGTTCTCTCTGTCAGAATAAGCTCTCAGCCACAAGTCTCAACTGCAAATAAAACTTCTAGCTCACAACTTAGACATCAATACCATGATGGTTGGCAAATTGCTATAGCAAAATGCTGATAACATGCAACAACCACTGTAGGTGTATCTTGATAAGCAGTTTAAGTTGTGAGCTAAATGTCTTATCGGTAGTTTAGACTTGTAACAGTAACTTAAACAGTAGAGAAAACTCAGTCCTGCAGTTCATGATTGGGGTGAACGCTGGACTCAGTATGCGCACGGCAGCAGCTTCTATAGAGTCGTCGCCCGGTTCAATATGACCCTTGAAAATGCTCCATAAGCGCGTTAAAGTGCTTACCTGAAGAATTAGACCAACTCGACGCCCTTGGGCTCGCCTCTGAAAAGTGTATTTACTAAATAAGCGCAATGGACCGTCGCCCCTCTCGGCCCGTCTCCTGGAAGTGAATGTTTGTCTTTTCTGTGCAAAAGTATCCCACTCTCTTATACTGCGCCCATGTACCCTCGCCCTGGCTTGGAGTGCCCGACGCTGCTCGAACAAGGATTCCATGAATTTGCGATGTTTCAGTCGACGTACCAAATATGTGATTCCCGAACTCGAGAACAGGTAAACATCTTATCTCTCCCTGCTCATGGTGCTCCAATGCATCGTATACGTAGTCTAATGACGAAGGACTAAACGCCCAGAGCTGGCAGGATAGCCTCAGCGTAGCATTATGGGCCATGCCGTTTACCATGTGTGTGGCTTGAACCTCCAGGTCTGATATCAGGGATTGTATATAATCCCATGAGTTAGAACCACTTCTGCAATCAACTGTTAAGCTAATACTTGAGCCGGACACGAAAGCTGGGCCGATTTTCTTCAGACGGTGCGAGATCTTGCCATCCATTGACGCCCAAGACCATGTGGGAACAGACCGGCCAGACGGTCGCCTTTTCACTCCAGGTTCCGCCACCCAAAGAAGATTGAAAGGTAAAGTCTCTTCCCAGAGCCCGGCAGCGTACGTGAAGCCCGTACTCTGCTGAATGAAGTATGCTACACCGGCAATAGCCATCATCTTGTCGCTGTCATTAGTAAGGTTCCGGATCGAGTAGCTCGTCACCATCTCATACCACCTCAGGTGTCTGGGTTGATAGCAACCACCATCTGAGTTCTTGGATGCCGTCGCGGATATCACAAACTTTGCCCTTGCGTAAACAAGGCCCATGTCGCCAGACTCCTCTTCCCATTCCTCGGTTCGTTGCATGATGCACAGCGAGTCGATCCAGAGATATTTGATCCCCATTCTGTACGTTATGTCAACTGCGTCTCGAAAAATCGGATCCAGGGTTTCTATAAGAATCGTTTTCATCGTTTCTTCATTGTCCTTCCTAAGGTCAGACTTGACCGTCGTTCCCCAGCAGTGACTGAGTGTAGCATACTCAACGAGACGGTCTGATTCAAGAGTTTTGCTCAGTACCAGTTTTATGGCCCCTTGTCCCCTGGATTGCACATCGATGAGTCGTTTGGGAAGGTATCGCTGACTCGTGGATCGAATGAAGTGGTTGCGGCAATTATGGTGTTCACGCTCGCACTTGTCAATTATTTCTCGGGCCCAAAGAAAGCTAGCCTCAGAGCCAGTCGTGTTGGAATGCCAGCAATCATGTTTATAGGGTGCTAGGGCACTGAGTAAGTCATGTACACGCTGCACAACACGCGCCAGACGTACCATAGCTTGCATCTTGGACTTTTAGCCATGGGAATAGACTGGATCTCTTCTCATATAGATGAATCCGAAGCGATTGCCGACGACCAAAGTCTCTAGTTGCCGAGACTTGGACTGAGAGGTTCCTGGGTTTGACGCCTTGTTCGCAGTCACCAAAACTACATGATTTAAGGACTGCGCGAAGTAGCGGTGTAGTGACGTCTGGTCCCTGGGTGATAGGCTTTCCCGGGGATTCTCCAGATATTGGTGTTGTCTGAGAGCCAAATGAGGAATGCCAGAGGAGGCTACATAGGTGGCAGTCTTTGGAGGACTGCTGGAGCTGATCTTTAGTATAAAACTCGTGTTGTTCCTTTGATCGCGTCAATTTCCAACGGGTGACCCGGAGAATGGAGGACTGGTCAACTATGTTGCTACATTTTCCACACAATCTGCAGCATTTTCCCTGTGACATTTGCAACCGCGACGCGTAGAGTGGCGGCCTATGGGCACAGAACAATGAGAGAAACCAGGGACCGAATCCGGTACATAGGTAAGGGAGCTCTCTGATCAGTCGGTAGAGTGATACAAGTGCAAACAATGGCGATAGAAGGATGCACAAGGCGAAAATGATGAGGTGAAAACTTGCTAAGAGGCTGGCTATCGAGAAGATCACGCAGGCGATGGTCACAAAAGCGATAGGCGGGTGGCTCTTGACCCATAAGTTGAGGAAGTACACCGACGGTGTCCATACCAAGCCAACGGCAAAAGCCTTGGACAAACCCAAGGTTTCGTGGTTATTGGACGCCATCGTGTTGTCTAATTCCTACAAAGGAAGATAAAATCTGATGAACTGGACAAAAGTTCAGCTTGTCGGGTGAACTCGACAGATTCGTGAGCGGGGTTGGTCTGATATGATGGGGTTGGTTGCCCAAAAGGCTCAGCCCTGCTTACTGTGTCTGTGTGTTGCTCTTCAACGTGATCTTGTCGTTGTATACTGCTGATAGGTCGGGACTGGCCAACGAGAGAATAGAGGCATATGTCACCTGACACCTCGGATCCCATCAGAACGAAGCAAGTTAATAGCCTGGCATTAATCAACGATAGTTCTGTTCAAATTCGATTATTCAGATACTCTATGCTCACTCAGTTCAGAGATATTGCCTCACTATCACTTCCAGACCTAGTATCCGACCTCTTTACAATATCAAATGCTTTCGACAAGCGAAGCCTGAAGCCCTTCTCAACGCCGACTAGATAATGGTTAACTTCTTCCTTCAGTCAAGATAGCTTGTAGAATTACAACTCACGAATTGCCAGATGGGCATATTTGGATATTACCGGCGCCCAGATCAATACAGCCACCAACTGTCCAACACTCCAGGTTCCCGTCTCCCCTCTCAGCAATAAGTTCAGCAACGGCGCACGAATTACCGCCAGTCCGAAGCAAATACAAGCAAGAGCACCAGCTTCAGCAACATGTATTGCGAAAAGAGAAGCTTTTATAAAGATCCACTTGAGCCATTCCCAAGCTTCAAGCTGACGTTTTGATAAGGACTTGTGCTTTTCGAGGAATGATGTTGGAGAGTTGCAAAGACTCCAGACTTTGCCCCACCATAAAATAGCAAGTAATCCGAGGAATGCGTATATACTCCCCGCTGGAAAGACATACCAGTATAGACCCTCTCGCTCTTCCACACAAAACGTTCGAAGGGAAGGATGACCACCACATTCTTGGAGTGTATTCTGCCCTTGAAACATCTTGTATATCCGATCTGGGTCTGGATTTGCAGCTGTATCTGCTGCAACACCAGCAAGTACCAACGCAAGCGTCGAGAGGAGAAGATAGTACATTGAGTCTAGCTCAGCTCTTCGGAGGGAGATCTGCCCGAGAATAATGGGCCAAGCTCCCATACCTGCAAGGAACTGGACACTGTCGCGATTCCACAGAAGACTCTGCCAATTCTCAGCGCCCGTAAAGATAGCTGACCTGGAACTGGCGTTTATCAGGGCTATTTCGATGGCAACGACGAAGAAGCATTGTGCTTCGTGAAGCTCTGCGAGAAAGGTGCTCGTTGCGTGCGCAAGATTTGTGCGCTCGAGGCGTTCAAGACCTGATACACGATGGGTCAAGAGATTTGGACCCGGGTTTCTTTTTCGGAAGAGATGAGTAAAGATTGATGTCGAAGTGTTGATGAACTTGTTGACTTTTAGAAGTAGGAAAAACAGCCATGCAAAGACCACCATGGCTGTTTGGGTGATGTATGTTATTAGTACCTGTAGAGTGATAAGCGTGTGTTACAGTCGCTGAAGTCATGGGCTTACTCCAGGTCCAGCAATATCAATGTTAATATCGCTTTCCAGTCCATCGCATAGTGGTGCAAGAGCCTCGTACACCTTGATCCACTGGACAGTCTCACTTTGAAAGTACTGAGGGTCGAGGGGGCTAATAGAGCACTCCCCCATGCTAGTATCGCGGCAACTTGCAGCAGCACACTCATACGTGAGATTCAGAATCGCTTTTCCGTCAAAATCGGTCGCGTTAGTAATACCAAAAGACGCCAAAGCGCTCGAGATCTGCTCCCTTGATGTCCCGTTTCCTACCCCGTCATGGTGTTGATCAAGTGTAGAGAACGTCGAGTTTGCGAGAGTTAATGATGAGAGAGACAGACATTGCCATAGAGTCTTCCAAGAGGCGAATAAATCATCCGAGCTGGTGCATATGACTGAACAGTTCTTTTCTGAGGAATCGTGCCTAGAGCAAACGTCGCGTAATAAAGTCACTGGCTCAAACGCAGTCACGTCTTCCCCTTTATCGAGTCTTGTGAAGAGATCCCACGATTCGTAGAGTGTTTCCCAAAGAATCGTGCTCGTGTCGGGTCGCGTAACAGCATCTCGCGTAAGCCCGTCCAGCCATCCTCCATTGACGACCCTCACTATCCCATGATCCATGACGATGGATATCTCGTGGGGAGAGGCTGGAAATGGTTTTTCTTTTGGTTTGCTGGCATAAGTTCAATTGAATCTACATGAGAGATTTTTGTAATCCTGTTTCATCTGATGGTACTCCGTACATCTCACGTGGCCTCTGAAGACCCCTGCCAATGAACCTTGCAACATTAATTCGACAACCAAGATCCTAGTCCAGATGCATCTCAGGATATGACAGCTTATAATTCAAAAAGAAAAAAGAAAAAAGAAATCAATCTTCATACATAAAATCATACTCTGCAACAATTTGCTCAACATCAAACGTATCCCAACAACGTTTCTGCCCTAGGCCCAGGACCCCAGATGCTCATTCCTTTACAACCACGTAAGCCTCCATTGATTCATCATATCGAACAACGCCCCGAGAACTCCATGTCAGCAACTGCTCCTGATTCTCAATCACTGGCAGTGACACCTCATGATTCCCCAAAGAAATCCAAGGCAAAGAAGATTCAGTGCTCCAGTCACTCCCTTGCCTCTGCTTCATTTTGTCCTGCCACTTTTGGGTTCGACGGAGCTCTCTCACCCTGCGTTCTAACTGAGCGTATGAAACGGAGCCAATCTCGAAGAAGGACATGAAGTCATTGATCCTTTCTCTTGGCATCATTTCTCTTGCCATCTTTTCCCAGAAATATGGAGTAGGGAATACTGGCAACGCAGCGGTGTTGGCTGGGTAATAGCGATCGTCGTCGAAGATCGGCCATGCCCGCAGTTGGAATGTCTTGTACTGCATGTACTGCATCGGGCCACCACGATCGCGATGTAGCATTGTCCCAAGGTATTTCCACCATGATTGCTTATCAAAACCTAGGCCATGACGCAGGTATCCGTGACTCAGACCGTGGAGGCCTCCCCATGACATTCCTCTTCCGAATAAATCTTCTGAAGTTATGTCCATTCTGAAGCTACACAGCTTCTCAACAAAGCTTTTGAGAGTTGAAGTATATTGTGGCTTTGCTGTGGCAAAACGAATAATCTCGAAGATTAAAGAGAAACCGTACTGAGCCATGGACTCAATAGCGGACCGTTTTTCCTCTCCTTCGATGCCAGCGTCCTTGCCATACTCAATCACATCCACCAAGATATTGTCAGGGAATAGAAGTCCAGTTTCTGGTGGTGCATCGGCTAGTGGCAGCCAGGCATCAGCACATTGGGCAAAGATGGCGCCATATAGTGAGGATGTATACACCCAAACACAGCGAATCGCCTCCTCGTCGCGTCTGTTGGCTCCGAACTCCACATAACTCATAATTCGTCGTTTGGCAAAACTATCGCTCTCGAAGCTCGCAGTCCTCAGAATTAGAGACCACAGCTCAACTCGTAAGAATGCCCTCAACAAGCGTCGTCTTTCACCTTCCGAAAGGTTACAGGAGTCAAATCTCCTGGTCACCTTTTGTCCTTTGAACACGAGATGGCTCTGGCTGTGGGTAGGCTGAGAGAGACAAATGTACTCCCGAGGTTGGAAGTCCGCAGTCGCCTTTGTGATGTAGTCTTCGACAAAGACCATTAGAAGGCTATGCAATTTGTCAAGCTGGTCCAAGAGAACGGTATCGTGGGTCACCAAAGGATTTCGAAGCTTGTGACACTCCCAATGTAGTAAATGAGCATCGAAGCAGAGCTTGGATTTTCGGGCCTTTCGGAGAGACGGGTAAAGGATAATTGCCATAGCATCTTGAATCATTTGGTCGTCAAAGTCGCGCTCGAGTAAATTTCGTATTATTGTGCTTTTGTATCCAAGGTATTGCTCGAGCATTATGGGAGAGGCTTGGATAAGGCTAGAGATAGTGGCCTTGGATGGAAGGTATGAGAATATTTGCAGACGCAGCTCGGCGGGAAGTCTGGTAAAGGAATCCATGGTGGTCATGATCGCGTTTTCTGGATCAGGCGCTGACTCGAGGAGTGTTTTTAAGGTGGAGCTGTCCGATGTTGCGATTGGAGGCAGAAGAATGAGTTTATTCCGTGGTAAGAAAGAAAGAATTCCGGTAGAGGAATGCTCTTGTTTATATACATTACTCTGGCACGGATTAAAGTTAACTCTGAAATGGTGTCCTGTGTAAAGGCTATCCTGTGTTTATTGGTGTCCTTTTCCTTTGTGCCCTGGTGGCTGAAGCCTCTTTTAAAACCCTAACCTTACGCCAGACATTTGACTCAAAATTGCTCAAAAGGATGTGTTTGACTGATAGCCTAAACTTTATAATTTACAAGGCAAAATCTCAGAGTTTAATATTCTGGATATGCGTCACTCTATTTCTTTACCTCAGACTTATTCCTGTATTCAATTAGGAGACTTATATTGCCTCCCAAAAGCTGAACTTAGGTGGGACTTTTCAGTGTGTTGGCTTGCTATGTCTCGTTGAGACGGCATAAGCTTCAAGGATTAATCAATTATCTTTTCTGGTGCTACGTTTGTGTTTTCTTCTAAAAGCTTGAGTTAGTTGATACTCTATAGTGTGTTGGCTTGACATGTCATGAGAAGCTACCATGAGCTTGAACAGCCAGTTAATCAATTAATCCCTTCTGAGCATGGTGTGGCTTGAAACGCGATAAATACTTCACGCCATCGGACCTTATGATATCGCTGATAGGTAGGCGTATTATGTATTATGTATATGGTATGTAGCAAAAAAACTCGTGTGAAGATCTCAAGATCGTCTGCTGCTAGACATAGAAGGGTTACGGCTAACTTCCTCAACAGTCATCTGCTTAGGATGTCCAGTATTTGAAGTCAAAGGCAGCTCATCCCCCGACTCTGTTCCATCTCTGAAAGAATTCTTCTGAGGTTTCGTCTCGACAGTGACCTCAAACTCCGTTCGGCGATGGATGCCAGGTCCACTGTTGTGTCTACCCATAGTACCAGACAAGTCCTCGTCAGAATCGCCAGCGACAACCTTTGATCGGTGTGTCAACTGGACGTTGTTCCCCTGAGTCCATGGTGCATCGTTGGTGCGCTGGTTGTTGCTTTGATGGTGGCCAGAGTGCGACATGGAGGGGTAGTAGTCGTCGGCGTTCTCACCCTTTGCGAGGCGGGTAATGAGCTTGGCCATGGACATTTCAATGTTGAGCTTGACCATGTATGCGACGGGGTGGAATTGGATGTAGACGACCTGGTTGGGAAGCGACATGAGACCGATGAGCATGCCCTAGCAGGAGTTAGCACGGGTGGTGTTTCGAGACAGAGACGAGATACTTACGTCCATGAGGATCGAGATAATCATGAGCTTGGCGTTGAAGCCAACGAGAGGCTCATACTTCTTCAAGCGATGCTGTTCGACGAGTCGCTTCTTGACAGTTCGAAGGAAATACCAGTTGAGACCAGCATCAACGAGAAGGATGAGAACCTTGGACATACGATCCCAAACTTCATTGATGCGAACGAAACTGCATTGGTCAGTATAAACCTAGCCAAGCTAGTTATAGTGACTTACGTTTGACTGGCGGGAGGAACAGTATGAGCAGGGATCCAGATAACGAAGACGGCAATGTTGATGATAGTGATGGTAATAGCGGTTCCCCATTTTAGCTTAAAGATAGTCGATCGATGTTCGGCGATGATGGAGATTCGGTTGACGATGATTTGCATGAGAAGCTGGACCTCGAAGACCCAGAAGAAGAGAATAAAGAACAAGACCGGTACACTAGACACTGTTAGCACGCCACTTTCGACACTGGCAGAGTGGCTGTCTTACGTTGGTCCGATGATTCCATCCAAGAAAATCCAACCGATGATAGCGATGATAACATTTGCTAGAATCTCTCCCCAGAGCATATAAATATAAGTACTTCGCAGCGGGTTTCGATTCCGTCGAGTCTGCTTCCACGCCTCCCAAACAGTAAGCAGGCCAAAGCCGAGGGTGAACCCCATGGCAATGGAAGCGATCTTGATGTCACTCGTAGTCGCCGACATGATGCATAAAAGGAGCGATACGAGAAAAAAAAGCAAAGAGGAATGAAGGGATCAGCCGGGGAAAAGAGAGGGAAGAGGGACTGAATCTGGGGATTCAGGGGTTTATACCTACATGCAGACACTACCAGAACCACGTTTTGGGAGGTGGAGGTAAGCGTGAAGCTGGAGATATTTAGTGCCGCCGGGACGAGGCTCCAGGAACGGTCTGGCGTGGCGTGGCGAAACAATATTCTAGCCAAGTCTCTGGATGAATCGCATCTGCGCTTTGACCTTCGCTTTGACACTTGAGCTCTTGTGGACAATTAGACTGTCTGATTCGATGGCAGAATACGCGAGTTGAATAGCTTAACCAATATCCCTACCGTTACCCGAGGGTCTGGTCCCCAGATGCATGGTATGATCGTCTCTCGGTACAGTACGCATGATCCACAGGGATGAGCATCACATCACGCATTGTATTTCCGCACTTTAATTCTGTAACCGAGCTCCAAAACGGGAGAGTTACCAATGGCTCCGGGCTACATTTCCCGTTACAGTATGTCACCCAAGCCTCGGTTTTCCCCCTCTCGCGATGTCATCACAGACTTTTATGCGCTCCCGCTAAAATGGCACTTGACTCAGGGGGGACGCCACCAGAATCAGCGCCACAGGAGCTGGCAGCGTATCAAATTTCGGCACTTGGGAATCCTTTGAGATCAAGTTCCGCTGTGCCAAGTTGCTGGGCTACCGCTTTCGTCAACGCCAATTGGGGTTCTTTTGGATAGCGGAATGAACCGTTGTTCTTTGCTGAAACGTTAGATGAAGTTAATGTCGAACAAGCCCATTCGTTGTCAAAGTTTGCCGACACTTGTTTGGTGTTGGGGACAGGAGACATCTTCTTGACACATTCTAAGGTACCGTAGAAATTCCGCCGTTAGTTTTGCTCCGTGCCGGGCCGACTGTGCATGATCTTCATTGAATTGAGATGGGCCACGGAAATAAAAAAGATTATTGGGATGAATTGGGCCGCCGAAATGGAGACATTCTGAGACGAACTCCAATTTGCGCCTGTCCACCTGAGCTAGGTCTCGGAATAATTCCTCCTTTCTCAACGTTACAACAATCCGGATATAACGTCGGCATTTAACGCGTAGGTATCATCGTTGAGATGATCATATGCTAGTAGATCCCAACACATGACTTAATTCAATGCGTAGCCCTGCTCATAGTAGTAGCCGGTGATAAAAATGCAGAGCCTCAGAGTCAGTAGGGAAAGATCGTCAGCGCTATGTTAGTCATTAGTGGATCGGGGTAACAGCGTTGGTGGAACAGATCATTTTTTGAGATCCATCACCCACGTGGATCGTCAGTGCGTTCCCTGTTCGAAGTGGATTTGGTGATACCCTACATGTCACTTAGCTTTCGGTTATCTTTTACCTGAATCTTTAACAGACTGAGATTTGAGTCAATCAGTCTGGATGCAGTTGATCGTCGGCTTCACATATTCTTGGCAGTCACGCAAGCCTGTTTGACGCGCTATAGCCTATAGGTTAAGTCCAGTATGCCGATCTTGGGCTACCTACCGATTGTAACGGGAGATCCCAAGAAATCATCTATAGCTCCTTGTATTTTGGTATTAATGATATTGTTATTAAAAAAAAGATTGAACTAGTGCAACTTAAGGAATATCAAGTTTTAAAGTAATAGAAGATTGGTTATAATAAAGTAATCCTAATATAATATAAATCTAATTACATCTCCAGTGTTCTCCCCTTTCTTTTCATTCCGCAATGCAATACTTTCGGTCATAGTTGAGTCAAATTCCTGAACCTTTATGCGCCTAACCACTACGCCCGACAAGCCAGAATGGCTGTTTCGCATCAGCCTCATAACCTCGCCAATCACATCACTGGTGCCAGGAGGTAAAATCCATTTCCATATAGCAGCTGCCGCCTTGAGGTTGCTCATAAGTATAGTCAGGTTCTCGCATCGAACGTGATTGTCGATCGACAATTTCCTCATAGTTTCCTGTATGCACAAGCTCGCATTTCTTTCTGCCTCTTGTATCAGACTTATCTCTTTCTCTTTATAGCCACCTTTTTTGCAACGTAAAACTGTATGGCACAAGAGCCTCAGAATAGTTAGCTCCAGCATGTCCAGTGTATTTGTGGATCTCAATATCTTAGCATCCACGGCGTCTGCAGACACAGATGCGATAGAAGCTATATGAACTATGATATGCTCAATTTGCATATATCCGTCTTCGTCAAGTATCGCACCAAGTTTACTGTGCATTAACAACATTGCATTCTGCAAGAAGCTTTCCACGATGCCTTCCTGGAACAGCCATCTGCGCATTACCAGTTGTATCAGACGATGCATAGAAATGCCATTATCTTTTGCCGCGGACACAATAGAGAAAGCCTTTAGAACTCCAATGGCCTTGACGAGTTCTAAAGAACTTTCTCGGTCGTAAATGCACGATACGTAATCGACCAAGAGGTTCCCTGAGATATGCTGATGGTGAAAAGTAGATACCAAAGACAGTAATTCGCCAGCTAGTTTGTTCTGCTGTCGTATTTGTCGGAATGAAATCATCCAAGTTCTGGCAACGGCTCGCAGTGAGTCCGGATCCCTTCCGCTTGTTTCAAAGTCTTCGTTGAGCAATTCTACCATATTCTTGTCGTTTTTCAGAAGGGTCAAGTACTCTCTGACCGAGATGCCATTCTCTTGTATGAATGCAGCGGCTTGCACCAGTATCAGAGGAAGGTACTCAAGCTTCAGAGCCAATGTCGACAGATCGGCAATGTCAGATTCCAAGCATCCAAGGTGTGCACCAAGGAGTTCCCGTGCTTCACTGTCGGTCATACGCGATACCTCGATGAAGCCCCGGCCTTTGGTAGCCCGTACAGCTACTTGCCGATTTCTTGTGGTGATAAGTAACTTGCCATGAGCACAGGTTGGAAAATATCGGCTGAGACCACCAGTTCCATAGAAAAGATCAAGTTCGTCGACGTTGTCGATGACCATAAGCCACGGCTTGTGATGCTGGGCTTCTAGCCATTGTTTTACCCGCTCGAGAACATCCGAGTTTTCTCCGCCGCAGGGAATCTTGAGCTGCTGCATAATATTGGTATAGGCTTGCCGCATGCGCTCTTCATTGCTCGCATAAACCCAAAAGATTGACAGGTCTGGACTCTGTGCGTGTAGCTCGTGTACAAAAGACAGAGCAATCTGTGTTTTTCTGTACGGTCAGTTCCTTTCTCCTCATTGCTTGACAGGGGCTCTCTCACCCTACTCCTCCTAAGCCAAAGACGGCTGCGACAGCGTGAGACTTCTCAGGACTTAGTTGTTGACGCAAGTTGCCAATAATGTCCTGTCGGCCAACAAAGTCGTCGTTGGGCGGGAAAGGGACCAAGACTGTCGACCCTTTTATTAGCTCAAGCATTGCCATGCAGTTGGCGCATTAATACATACACCGGGGCAAGTTCCTCTCTTCAATTAACTCTATATCATGATCAACACGGTCCAAGAAGTGGTGAACAGGTCACTGACCAGGAGGGGTAGAAACAACCCAATGGCGCAGTATAGCTTTGGTACAAGCAGCGGCAGTCGCTGCAGCGTAGTTCTGGGTAGCCTTAGCTTTGTGGCTGTCAGCATAATCACACGCGCCCTTGACAACCAAGCATGGTAGACTGTCCCAAACGCCAGCGCTCTCCATCTCAAAGGCAATGACGCCAAGCTTTCTTGCGATGTCGTCGCGATCCTCTCCAGACTTCATGACGGTGTCACCAGACGCGATCCTTCCAAAATGCACTCTGGGCTCTGGTACTCCCTGTCTGAGCCGCTCCCGCGGCACAATCTTTCCATCGCAGCCGCACTTGTCACATGGCACGTGTCTGTCCACATGTCGGTAGGTAGCCTCGAATAGGCGATCTGTCCCGGGTTCGGGATAGTGGGCTGCTAGTTCTATATCTTCCTGCAGGATTGAGAGGAATTTTCTCATGTCGGACTGGAATGCTCTTCGTGCTCGGAGGCCCTTCAGCTTCGATAGCAGGGAGCGGATCTCAACGTTGGGTCTCCCAAGAACCTCCTCATTGGTATCTTTGTACTCAAAACTGGTGGGGTATTGTCGTCCCAGATCGTACTGGACAACACTTTGGCTGACAATGACATCACCCAATATGATCTCGTGGTGTGCATCCCGGGGTCCGGGGGTGAAAGGGATGACTCCACAGACCCCGACGACGATGGCTAGTTTGACACCGGGGAAGCTGACGCGACAGTTGGTCGCGACAGCGGCTCCGTTGGCCTTTCCTGCTTCGGGCATGTAGGCGAGTACGACATTATGATGACCGATGCGCCCAGTCGAGTAGGAATTGGGGTCGCCGGGGGCTTTGCTGTACGCATGGCAGTCCCAGTACTCATCAAATAGTGCCTCTATCGCATCGGCTTCGAGGGAGAGGGCGCAGATGATGGCAAGCGGAATATCGGCTCGTGAAACGGGACGTTGCGGTCTGCCAATTGCAGTCGACATCTAAGCTGCTCGTTTTTGGAGGCGAGACGATAATGAGGAATCGATGGGGAATCGGGACACTTGTACTCGTCGCGGGGTGGACAACAAGCGTGTGAAGAGAGACAACGATACACCCAGCCATCTAGTTAGCACAAAAATTAGAAAATAAAGAAAGATCAATTGTGAGGACTGAAAATAGGGCTGAAAAAGGGGAAGTCTGCCTTATTCTGAGGGCGACCTGCGGCGAGCTACACGTGACTTGATGGGCAGGGGATAAACAGGCAACCAACCAACCACAATGCAAAAGGCATGGCTCCAAGGCTGACAAGCTATAAATATGTGATTGCTCATAAAAGCTACAGGGTGTGTCCTTGCTCGAGTTTTATTCATTCCAATGTGGCTAATGCTCACAGCCTCAGTCGCGAAAGTTAAAGTCACCATAAACAACATGCTAACAACAATAGCCATTGTGACCTGGAGATGATGGTTAAAATTACTCACAACAACAACTAATCTAGTAATGTAAAAGAAACTCAAAAGCTCTAACGAGAAAACTTGGCCTGATCTCAGCCTTTGGCCGCAGTCATAGTTTCGAGGGACTGAGAACCGAAGCATACAACTCCAGTACTCTGTCCCTCGGGTCTTCTAATCGGGCCTGCGTTTCTTCAAATAATCGAGGCAACCCGGTTTCCTTGAAAGAAGTATTATTAAGGAGAAACTTTGCCATCGCTTGCCCACACAAGTAGATTTGCGGCATACCATGGCCAGTGAAGCCTCCCATGATAAACATGCCTGGACGACCAGGTATAGGTCCGACTCGGGGGAGCCTATCGGAAGAGTATCCCATGACTAGTTTGATGTCAGCTGCGATTGGAAACAAGACGAAGGGGTGATAAAGCTTACTTCCAGTCCATATATCATCGACATATGCCCCGCTGTCCTCCCATCCATGGAAATGCCTCTGCATGTAACCATCAAAGTATGAGCGCGCTTCATCAATGACTTGAGTGTCATCGACGTTCCCATACCACGAGCCAACTGATCTGATATATGCATCTCGTGCTCCACCGACTATGATGCTCCCATCTAACCGGGGGATTAAGTAGTCAAAGTTCCAGTCTGAGAATCGAAGTGCATAGGTATTGTTGAGAAGAGGATGTGGGCCTGGGGTTTTGATCCGACTGCATACAGCACGATATGGAATGATCTTGCTTTTGTATTCGGGAAGAAGGGAACCTGTGTAGGCATTGGTCGCGAAAACAACCTTTCGCGCTCTGACTTCGCCCCTGTTGATATGTAAGGTCCAATGACCTGTAGCATCCTGAGTATCGGAGACAGAAATAACTGGCGTATTAGTTTGCAGATTAACTCCTTGGCGGATTGCTTCTGAAAACATGTGATGGATAAGCTTGTAAGGCCAAAGGTGCCCTGCTGTGTAGGTGAAGCACCCCTTTGCACCCTTGACACCAGACATCTAGACACATTACGTTAGTATTGAGAAGGAAAATATGTATCGTACTGACCATTTCCGCATCTTTCCCCTCAACGCTGAATGTATTGTTGGTCGTTTCGAGGCCAGCAGCAATAAGCTTGTCATAACCCTCCTTGATGCGACGTTGATGGCCAGTGGAGAGCTGTACATCAACTGCCCTCGTGAGCACAAAGTCGCAATCAACTTTGTTTTGTTGGATATATTCAGTTACAGCTTTAGCATTTGCGGCTTCAAATGACGCAACTTCTGCGGCGGCTTCTACCCCATACTCCGAAGCGTACCCAGCAATCGCGTTATATGAGTCTGGCTTGAGGTGGCCACCTTTAAATTGTCAGTGCTAGCACAAGAATGTCACGAATCTTTTGGCTCACCATTCCGTCCAGTTGCACCCGAGCATAGCTGCCGGGCTTCCAGAACAAGAATTGAGGGCCTGTCCTCGCGTGGAGTTGTTTCCAGGATATGCGTAAGGATTGATGCTGCAGAGTATCCCGCACCAACGATGGCGATGTCTACCAACGGTGGGAGCTCCGCAGTTGACCGATGATTATCAAGATTGCCCGGTTCGGTCCTCCAGAAAGACGACATCCCTTCAGGCGGAGGGAAAGACGCTGGGCACATCTTGTCAACGAGATAACTGCGCTTGGACTATGGAAAGAAAGCCAAGGTAGTGCAAGATAACACAACAATGGTTGTTTCTGCACGGTTACTATTAGGATAGTTTGTATACGATCGGACAGGACTCCGAGTGCCTGATGCTACCCTACGCATTGGTGTTATCATTGGAGTGATAAGGGTGGACCAACGCTTATCGCACTACAAGCCTCGATCTTTACTACTTCTGGTAACTGTCTCAAAGTTGCCTGTTTGATGCTAGCCCAGGCGTCCAGGGTCCACTGCCAGAAACTTGCCTGATCTGGAAAGCAACAGAATGGAAGCATGGAGCTAGACTGTGCTGAAGGATTTAGAGACTGGAGCGTATCTTGATAAAATCTAACTAAATGATGCTGCCGATAATACTGTAGTCAATTATTCAAATTGGATTCAATCATGAGCAGCGAGCTTTACCAGCAGCTGACCGCTCCAAATGGAGTCACTTACAACCAACCTTTGGGCCTCTTCATCAACAATGAATGGCGTCGATCAAAGGCACAGGAACTCATATCGGTTGTGAGTCCAATGTAAGTTACGGTTCTGGGCACTTGTTGAAGTTAGTTTACTGACAGACTCGAGTGACGAGCATTGAGATCGTTCAAGTTCACGCTGGTGGCGAGGAAGACATTGACGAAGCAGTCAAGGCCGCCCGGGCAGCCCTCAAAGGCCCTTGGTCGAACCTTTCTGGAACCGAGAGAGGCGAAATGATGCGCAAGCTCGCTGATCTTGTTGATGCCGCCACAAACGAACTCGCCACTATTGATACCTGGAACAACGGCAAAAGGTTTTCGTCTGCACAAGGAGACGTTGGCGAGCTAACAGGCGTGCTTCGATACTATGCCGGGTTCGCTGACAAGCAATATGGGCAACGTAAGTCTCAAAGCCGGACTGAGTAGACTTTGGGGTTTATTGACGAGTGGTCTCAGTAATAAGTACAACTGAGAAGAAGTTTGCTTACACCACTGTTGGTCCGATTGGCGTTTGCGGCCAGATTATTCCTTGGAATTATCCCTTGGGAATGGCTGGCTGGAAAATCGCCCCAGCCATTTCGGCTGGTAACTGTGTGGTACTCAAGCCAGCCGAGCAGACACCTTTGTCTATCTTATTATTTGCAGATATAGTCAAGAAGGCAGGATTTCCGCCTGGCGTGATCAACATCGTCAACGGCTTTGGGAGTAAGGCCGGTGCAGCTTTAGCAGCCCACATGGATGTTGACAAAATTGCTTTCACTGGGTCTACAGCAACTGGGCGCGAGGTAGCACGGCTTGCAGCGAACAATCTGAAAGAGATTACGATTGAGTCCGGTGGAAAGTCTCCACTGCTCGTTTTCGAAGATGCAGATTTGGACCAGGCTGTTAAATGGAGCCACTATGGTATCATGGCCAACCAAGGCCAGATTTGTACTGCAACAAGCCGAACCTTGGTACACGAAAAGGTATATGATCAGTTCATCGAACTCTTCAAGGAGAGAGTCAAGTCTTGCAGAATCGGCATTCTCTTCGAGAGCGATACATTCCAAGGGCCGCAGGTCTCAAAGGCAAAATATGAGAGAGTGTTATCCTTTATCGAGAGCAGTAAAGTTGGAGGGGCTACTGTTGCTCTCGGGGGCCAGCCGACTGCAGTCAATGGCAAGGGTTTCTATATCGAACCTACTATCTTCACCGATGCATCGGATGATATGAAGATATACCGTGAGGAGATCTTCGCCCCTGTTGCTATCATCAGCCCATTCAAAACAGAAGATGAGGCTGTGCGCCGGGCTAATGATACGATTTATGGCCTTGGTGCGGCCATCTTCACACAAGATATCACTCGAGCACATCTTCTCGCTAACAAGATCGAAGCAGGAAGTAAGTCACATACCCGTTGAGTTTATACTTCATAGCTGACATTTTTAGTGGTATGGATCAATAGTAGCAATGACTCGGACTTCCGTATACCCTTTGGTGGTGTCAAGCAGTCTGGTATTGGTCGTGAGTTGGGAGAGGAGGGAATTCGTGCATACACGAGCAGGCGGTCAGTTCATGTGAATGTTGGAAACGTCTTATAGATCAATAAACTTGTATCTGGTGATACAGACTCTCGGTGATAACATTGAGAGGTCAAAAGAAGCTTGTTCCCCAACGCTCAACGCTCTCAGCCACGGCCCCCGCTGCAAGCTCTATTTCATGTGAACTCTATCAACGTCTCAGCGAGATTGACCATGGCAATTATAGATGCTTCAGTAGATTAGGAGACTTTAATCTCTTTGCTTCATGTGTAGAACATATGGCTTATTGAAGGATCTGTTTATCGAGGTGAGCTTATGGACGCAGTCGATCTTCCCGTGAATATATATGCTATATTAGGTGTCTGGCCACTACAAGACTTTCAAAGTTGCATCAGAAGAACCAGAGCCGCCAGTCTCATCACGACAGAGAGTTTCTAATCAAGCAATGAAGTTTCGGAAGGTAAGTTATTTCATGGAATTGTGTTATGACTATGATGAGCCGCAACCCAGATATGGCTCGAGGAATAAAAAGTAAGGGACCATTATAAGAAAGCATCCCATAGTGATGCAAAACGGTCAAGTTCCGCATCCGCTGATATACCTGTGATCCCGTACATCCAAACCATTAACCACCCCAGAACCGAGCCCAAGTTCTGATAATTACATGTTTCTTGGCCAACGCATCCCTCTCAGCTTCATCGCCAAATCCCTCCTCCCAGAAGCGACACTCCTCATCCACAGCCTGTTTCTTGCCGTCGGCAAAGATATCGACAGTGGCAGGAGTCACAAACTTGGTTCGCTTGAAGACCTTCCAGAAGATAAACATAAAGAAGAACCAAGCAAGACCGAAGTAGCTTGTGATAAAGCCTTTCAGTGACCAAGGCTGGAAGATGTCGAATCTGATAAAGATGGATGTCGATCCTCCGATGAAAAGGCAAAGGTACGGCGTCCAAGAAGCACAAGGGGCGGTGTAGGGGAATACGATTCCAGGGGCAGGTTGCCTATCTGACGTCTTCTTGAAGAGTGACTTTTTGAAGTTGTTCTCCCCTTGACGAGTGATCCCTTGAGCTTTGAGGGCTCGACACCATCCGATGAACACCCATGTCATGGCCGTGAATTTTACAACCAGTGCGACAGTGGTGAAGTCCAAGAACCAGGAGAAGACCTCACTCGCACTGGCGGAGGCTACCAAGAACGAAAGAAGGGATATGGCAGTCACTGCTGTGACACACACCCATGGTACGCCAGACTTGGTGCATCTCAAGAAGATCTTGGGTGCCTGGCCGTCTTGAGCTAAAGAGTATAGAGTTCGGCTGGACGAGTATAAATACGCGTTTCCACAAGACCATCCAGACAGCAAGATGAGAAAGTTGATGAGTCCAGGAAGAAACCCTCTGATATCGAGACGGAGAAGACCCAGAACCCAGGGAGACGCTGCTGCGCCAGCTTCGCCGTTCTCAATCGCACCCAAAAGTCGAGGGTCACGCGAGTTGCAGATGATGCCAACAGCAAGGATCCGACAACATAGAAGAACAGAATGCGACCGACGATCAACTTAGCAACCTTGGGAATCGTCTTGCGTGGGTTTCGGATCTCGCTAGCAGACAGGGAAATAATATCTGGGCCTCCGATCGTGAAGACGGCGTATCGCACACAGATACAGATACTGAGAAAGATACCGGTGGCGCCTTCAGCGTAGTATTCATGGGCCATATCTCCATTCTTCCAGTTTCGGAAGCCGTAGGCATCGTGGTGAGGGTTGCCGCCAACGATGGTGACGAAGGTCGCCATGATAAGACCGAGAATCAAGAGGATTCTGGTAGAGCCCATGATAAACTCAGCTTCTCCATACCATCTATGCCCAAGCTGTTAGTCATTGTATTGCTTTCTCGACCGAAAGAAGACTTACCTAACAGCAACCATATTCATGAAATAACAGAAAGACAACGCTATGGCGATCCAGACAGCCGGGTTGATGTCTGTGTTCCAGTACTGCATAACAGTTGCAACAGCAGAGTATTCAGTGCAGACCAGCATGGCTCCCGCATAGAAATATATCCATCCCATTGCAAATCCCAGAGCTGCATCGACAAACCGGGAGGCCAATTCGTAGATTGAGCCGCGAATGGGAAGCCATGCTACCATCTCGGCAACGTTCAACATGGTAGGCCAAATGAAGCCCAGACCGTAGATTAGGTATCCGATGATGAGAGGCAATGGACCAGCTTTGGACAAGACACCGCCGACGCCGACGAAGAGACCAACACCAAAGCCACCAGCAATGGTCATGAGTTGGACATGGCGAGGTGATAGGCCTCTTCGGGTTTGTTGGATAGGGACGACAGCATGATCAGCGACAGGGGTAGAGATGTTCTCGTCACCGTCTGCTTTCTCAAGCGAGGCAGTCATGGTATCAGGCTTGATACGATGAAGGAAGAAGTGAGAGCTCAGTGATCATAAACAGTGGACAAAGCTGGAGCGTTCGAGATGTGATGGCCATTATTTCATTGTGGGGTTCATTGATCTTATAGAGGAGGGGCCTCGATCCAAGCTACTAAGAAAGACACTATGAAACGGTGAGCAGCCATTATCAGCACTATCAGCTCCACTAATAATAGATCTTGGGGCCCTGGAATCTGGATCCTGGTATTTGGGAACAACTAAAGCGAATAAGAAACCTCGTGTCTCGGCTTGATAATGCGGACTCGGTCCTTGTGATAGTTCGCCGATAATGTCACTCGACACCGATAGTCTACCGTTAAGATGGCTCATAGAAATGTTACGATATTCAGCTAGTTTAACGGCACTTGGCTGACTCTACTGATGAACCCTGATTGGCATTCATCGACACTAACTCATGGAGGACGCACAAGTGAGCAATCAGATCTCGCCGTTCAGCAGAACCAAATATGAATTAGTGTCTTCGTCAGTTGAACTGAACATCACTTCCCTATCATGGAAACATTTCTAATCCGAAATCATCCTCGAAGAGGCAACATGACTGAAACTGTAAACTGTTCAAGGGAGTCAGATGATAGCCCAAGCCACGCTGTGTTATGGAATGCTTGCCTGAAGAAGCCTGGCTGGACGCCAGGGGCTTGCTAAGCTATCCGATCTACGGGCATGAGTTGATAGCTCGAGTATATCAGGAAGAAAGGCATTCTGCCACTGCTATCTCGGCCATCAGGACTAACTACCAAACGAGCCCAATCAACGATGAATGATTCACGCAAAGCCACAGGCCGGCTTCTAGCTATTGCCCGATCGTTACAGCATCCAGACTCAAATTATGGCTTACCTGAAGAGTTCATGAGAAAGCTTCGCGCAGCTCTTCTATCAGACCCATTATTGCCGAGACCAAACCCCTCCATCTCGCTCTGGCAAGAACCTGCCCACCCAACTGTATCAAGCATCCAGTCTCCTACCCTTCCATCGTACGCCGATATTGTTGTCATTGGCTCTGGGATAACTGGATGCAGCGTTACCAAAGCCCTCCTCGAAGATGACAGTCTGGGCACCACAAGTCGGATCGTCGTTCTCGAGGCTCGTACTCTTACAAGCGGCGCAACAGGCCGTAATGGAGGCCAACTTGTCTCTCCAGTCGGACATCTCTACAATACTGTGTGTAAGAGACATGGCGAAGAAACAGCCAAGGAAATGTGTCGCTTCAGCTTCATGAACATAGAGCGCATCATGGGTATGCTCGAAGAGTTGGATCCAGAGCTCCGGGAGTCCAGCGAAATTCGACATGTACATAAAGTCATGGTTGCTGGGGATGAGGAGACTTGGAAAGCTTCGAAGGAATCTCTGAACTCCTTCCGTGAAGCGATTCCCAGCCATCAAATCATACATCGTGTTACTGAGCAAGACGGCTTAGCAAAGGTATGGCTCTTCGACTTTGAGGGATTGCCTCTGCCTATTGTAAATACTGACATTTCTTGTTCAGGAGTTCAACATAAAGAATGACCATGGTGTCACCGACCATCCTGCCGGCGCCGTCTGGCCGTACCTCCTCATAACAGGAATCTTCGAACGCCTTCTCGTCCAATACCACGACCGCCTTTCGATCGAGACGAATACTCCCGCAATAGCGATAAAATACACATTCGGTGCCGCAAGTGATGGTTCTTCTATATCTGACTACCCGTACGTCATTGAGACTCCCCGGGGTTCTGTTCGAGCCAAGCAAGTGATTCACTGTACGAATGCCAACGCTGCCCACTTGTTGCGTCCATTGATAGGAAGACTCTGCCCATACAGAGGAACCATGTCTGTACAAAAGGCTGGTCCTTATCTAGAAAACGCGGGCAACAGTCGATCATGGAGCTATCTGACAAAGTCCACTCTTGATCCCGTGTCAGAGCGATTTGATGGAGGTCTGTACTATCTCCAACAGCATGCCACAACTGGCGATATATGGGTTGGCACTGATTACTCCAATGTCTTTGACGTTCTCACGTCTGACGACACTGCTGTACCGGGTCACTCGGTCGAAGCTTTGCTGAAGTTCTTGCCCAAGTACTTTGTGAAAGGATGGCTAGAGAATGAGCGACCGGAGTTGAAAGGAGTATGGACTGGACTACAGGGCCATACATCGGATGGACTTCCATTGGTCGGTAAACTACCGAAGAGTGTATCCGGGAGAGACGGTGATGGTGAGTGGATTGCTGGGGGATACAGTGGCTACGGGATGGACAAGGCTTGGATGACTGGTGAAGCTATTGCTAGTATGGTCACTGGCAAAGGAGTCCCTGGATGGCTTCCCAAAGCATTTCTCCTTACAGACCAGAGGCTCGAACGGGATATCACGGTGGAGAAGTCTGTCGCGAAGTGGGTGTCGATAGCCAAGACTGGCGATTGGTAAAGGATAGAAAGATAAAAATAAGACATTGGCATATACGAACACAAAAGATACTGAGTTATCTACCCAATGAGTGTGTTGAGCTGCTCCCGAGTGCAAATATCCAACCAGTAAACATCAGCCTCCCCTTCGTCCAAGGCACTCCAAATACTTGTCACCAACTCAAGTATATTGCTAGCCTTTCTCAAAGGCAGGACATCAGCATATGCTGAAAATCGGCTCTTCACAAAGTTCCGTGCCTGAGCAAGTTCAATGATGCTCTGTCCCATATACCGTGACTCTTCATTCGCTGCGTCGAGGGATGTGACATCCTGTGGCATGCGACGAAGTTCGCTGGAGATGGCAACGAGAATCAGTGGCTGGATGCACCGGCTTCTAGATTCAAAGGGTATGTCTCGAAGAAGCTCAAGGGTATACAGCGCAAGACTCGTCAACCAGTAGTCCTTCTCAGCTTTGCTTGGGATCTTGGCCGGCAGTCTGGCTGAGTAAATGTGATTTGCATCCCAGGGGTTGTACCGCTCAGCGAGAAGGTCAGAAAATACGCGGTAGATTTGTAGCAAACCGACACATCGGTATGCTTCGTCGATCTTGGCCAAGTGAGCTAGCGTTGTTCTTGGATCACCCGTGTCCTGGATCTTGGACGTATCGGCAGGCGTGTATGCAAGAAGCCTTTTTTCTAGGCATCGAGCCTCCCGTATCTTGCTTTTGAAGAAATTCATGTCGTCTTCTGTGATGAATCTAATAGAAGAGGCTCGAGAACGATATTGGGAGACGAGGTTTCCGACGTCAGTAAGTGTCTTGACTGTCTCTCCCGCCTTTCCAACAAACGGGTGCAGCATGGATTCATTGCTTGCTTCTGAGGGCCCGATCAGAGTATCAGAATCGGGGTTGCCCGACACATCTGTAAAGAACGATAGAAGCATACCCCAGTAGTCAACCGCAGTCTGGAAGAACTTTACCATGGACTTGGACTGCGTCCCGGAAGCCGAGCTCCACTCTAGCACTCGTCTTTGAGTCAGATGATATCTCTCTTTGGCTAAATTGCCGGGGTCGTGCCAGCTTGCAGTGTGGCAGAGCAGAACTGTTGCCAGTAGTCTTGCTTCGATATACTCTGAAGTATTTGGTTCGTCCTCATCTAAGCACTGGAGTGCTATCAAGCGTTCTTGTATCGCGGCAGTAGATAGTTCGGGAAAGACACTTGTTAGACAAGCGGCCGACATGCTTTGCATCGTGTGGTATAGGACCTTCGACGATTGCCACGAGCTTTCTGCTACTACTCGCATCAGGTTCGATTGGCTGTCCCATGCGCAGTAAAGCGGTATGACTTCTCGTATAAAGAAGTCGGAAAGAGCTGTTGGGAGATTGCTCAGTTGTTGTGGTATTGTCAGTGATGAGTGGTTATCAGGGGCTCCGGCTTTGTAGGACTCTGCAAGCAGAGGTGTCTTATCTAGATCAGTACAAGATTGTTCACCTGCATCTCGCAACCAGCTCATATCAATGGAATGATCCGTATGCGTTCTATGGTCTTTCGACTGCGCATTCTCGTCCAAACTCGGTGATCCATCCGTAAAAGCCGTATCATCAGGTATAGTGATGTTCTCTGAAGGGTCCAAGTTTGGAAAAGGCCACTGCGAAACTGAAGGATATAGCCCGAGGATGTCGGAGGCATTCAGTGCTGGGAATGGCATTGGGTTGGTATCTCCGAAATGAGGAAATAAGAGCAAGGGATCCAACGTCGAAGTCGTGATATCAATGGTTTCCCCTTCATTCATATGACTAGTTGAACTTATGCATGGCTGATTGCCTCTTCTCGGCCGAGGCTTTTGACTAGAGCTGACAGACTTCTGTTGAAGTTGGTTCTTAGCAGACCATCGCAGGTTGAGGGCGTAACCCGGACATGATGAGCCTGCATCCTCACATCGTTTGCATCCCGGCCTTCTTTGATCGCATTTCACCTGTTGCAAGCGTTAGCATCAGTTCGCATTCAACATCGCTATACATACCCTCTTCTCTTTACATCTTGAACAGCCAAAGCGAGATTTTGTGTAAGTTGGTCGGCATGGAGAGTTCATTCTGAGTAACATGATCCAACCACTCAATTCTCAGATGCGACTTCGCAGTTGATTCGATTGCCAGGGTTATTGAACGGCCGTTATCGCGACAGGGAGTTAGGTCAGGGTGGAGTAAGATGCCTGAGGTATCCGGCTAGTTTAGCTAGTAAGTTGGCTAGCAAGCTACTCAACTGTAGCTGAATATCTTCATTTTCCATTTTTGCAATTCATATTGTTTTATTTTTATCATGTTACATAGATGAAGAGATCAGAACCGCCTCCGTATTGATCATTGCGAGCCTAGGTTGTCTCAAAATGCGCCATCACCTTCACTCCAGCTCCTCTTCTCCAGTTCAATCTCCTTTGCATAACCACCAAATGGACGGAAAACTTCAAGCAAAGCCCTAGTCCAGCGCTCATCCCATCTAAATCCCTCAAACTGGGCCTTTGTACAGTCCCAGTACTCAGGATAGAACCCACTGTTTTCCCAATCGACGATTCCCGACACCGCCCAGCCCCTTGTCCCATCTAGTCTTGTGACTTTGTCCACAAGGATGTTTCGCAGGTTCAAGTCGGCATGGGTAAATACAATTTGATGGCCTCTCCGTGCAGGATCATCTGGATGGCGAAGATATTGACTGAAAGAAGCTTCGTCTTCGAAGGGTCCAATGGGATCCCCATCTCGAATCCTTGGGTCGCTACAAGCTTGGCCCAGAGTATTACATATGCGGTTCTTGGGGCCAACGGGAGGGACTGCTCGTATTTGAGAAACGAAGCTTTGCATTTGTTCGACGAACTCGTGGCAGTCTCGATCAGAGAACATATCCATTGCTCTGGCGAGAGGCTCACCGCAGAGACTCGTCGTCAAGAGATATGTATTTCGTGAGTCTGCAACTAGATCCAACACACGAGGGACCGGTACAGAAGTGTACTTGTGAACAAGATCGAGCGCTTTGGATTCGTTAAAGGCCCCTTCGTTAGTGGCCTTTAGGTAAAGACCGAAAGGCAGACGGCTAACTGCCAAGGAGCTTGTACTTCCATAAA
Source organism: Fusarium sp. HKF-74 (assembly GCA_021223625.1). NCBI lineage: Eukaryota > Fungi > Ascomycota > Sordariomycetes > Hypocreales > Nectriaceae > Fusarium > Fusarium sp. HKF-74. Next base: position 545,740 of record JAJFAS010000010.1, read on the forward strand.
GACGGTGTCCAATCTTTCGCAATACTTTGTACGCCGATAACCGAATGAAGTAGGGGTTTAGAAGCCAAGATCGCCAGAAAACTGTGCGGCAAATCTGGAATATAGCTGATATCAAACCTGGCCTGGATACTGAAGGTTGTATTGCCGCCTGAGCTATCGATGTTTCGTTGTCCGCGATATGCTTCCTGACCTCAAGCCATCTCATGCTTGAGGCCAATCGGGCCTGGGTCCCGATGAAACGTGCGTCTACCTTGCGTATTCCCGACCGTGAGTGGTCTCCGAGAAGAGGATATTGGCCATCGACATCGATCATTGGTTCTACGGTCCCAATCAGACACCAACCAACCCTGTACTGAGATGTGTTAATACAAGAGATTCAGACCAATTGTATCACTTACTTCGATCATTGACGGCTGTAGCCGATGTAACTTCACCACCCCATTCCTGTAAGCCTCGGCGGCTGACCTGCGCACAAGCCAGTGGCCGTCGATGGGATCTACCCGCTTCAGTCGTTCTGTAAAAGCCAACCACCAATCGAGGTAAGGGGGGCTGAAGAAGGCTCGAAGCATTTCATGGACTCTCGGCTAGTCAAAGTGTCAGCCATGGCCAATCTTGGTAGGAAGATCATGCCGTGTACCTCGGCTTCAAGCCAGCGGGATGGCGCTAGAATAACAGGCATCACTACTAGGGGATCACCAAAGCCTGCTGGCTTCCCCGTAATGCAGCATCGGTTGCCATCCCTTTTGAGGATTTGAGCTTTGGTCCTACTGTCGGGGACAGGTGGTGTAGTCCCGTACTTTGTGACTAAAAATAATTAGGACCAGGGTGATACATTGGTGACCAGGCAGACTCACTGGACTCTATGATGAACGTCCAATCCGAAACAAGTGCACGAAGCTCAGCCTCACGGTGTTGGCCCGGATGACAGTAACTGAGGACATGGGCTGCCGCAACTGGAGGATGAAGCGCTTGCGTAATGAAAGACGACAATAGCTTTCCTAATGGGTGTGGTAGACAAGGTTCATCTCGTATCAGGCAGAGCGCTTTTTCGACTGTCTCCTCAGATGGTGGTTCCATTATCATATGTGGTGGGCGTTGGTTCAGGTGCTGCTGAGTCGGTTGGTTGTTAGGTGAAGGTTAGTGTCCAAATATCGAGGGAGATGGTTCAGCCCGGATGCATAAGTGCCTGAGGCACCAACTGCTGGCGCGCGCTTCGAGTAACAGCGCTTACATTTCATGTTGGTCACACTGATTGTCCAACAATGTGGCATTCACACCGTAATGGTCCAATGTTTGCCGAATATTTTGAGTTTAAGCTACTATATGCGACCCGGGCCTGGCTTCTCGTGGCTATAACGGCGTATCGCCGTTGCAGCGATCCTTGTGAGGAACGTTCTGGCAGAGGCGACGACACCTAACAATTAAGTAGATAATTATATAAAGATGCGTTACTTTCAACAAGAAGCTACTAGAAATCCTCTTTCTCATATTGTATAGAGCCATTCAGTCACTCAAAACTACCATATTCTTATTGTTTTACAACTGTGTAGCCTTTCACAAGCAATCCGCCCATTATGTCTTTCTCGCAACCGGAACCGAATACTCTTTACATTTCTCTCACATTCCTTTCAAAGGACCCAAGGAAGAACTATTATGTGAGTAAGGGTCTACATGTATTCAAGTCATGGCTAATCAGAGATTCCAAGCACTGGACTTTGTATGCCACTGGGAACAACCCGCCTGAGGGAACAAAATTCCACGCCACCGATCATGGAAACTCAAAGAATCCTCTTAAATATGAGGATGGAAGGGTTGGCAATCCTCTGCGCTCGAAGAACTTGGTCGTATGCCTGAAAGTTGGCTATGCGGACTCTCACCAGGCAATTCGCCAGAGTCTGAAGAAAGTTCCGCTGGGAAGTTCGAGAGCTCTTCCTCGGCGCGAGAGCAGATGGTCATGCCGTGTTTTCCTCCTCCAAGGCCTCAAACAGCTCAATGACGATGGTCTCATCTTTCTCCCACCGGACTTAGGTATGGCCTTGATCAACTCCTCCGCGGTGGCTGACCAAGCTAACTACTATGTGCTAGATCTTGCAGGAATTGAAGCAGCATGTTATAAGCACGCCGATTACTACTATAGAATCAAGGAGCAGGATAGAAACAGTTCAACACCACCCGAAGTCATCAACAACAATCTCTGGCTTCAAATGGAAAATTCACCTTCCAGGGCCGGGCAACCATCGAATTATTATCAGGCCTATGCCCAGCCAAGCCATCAGGGAACTGTGCCGATGGACACAGATAGAAGCTACCACGGCCCAACGTACTATCCAACAGACCCGATGGAGACCGAGACCACAGGGCGGTACCTGGGCCCAAGCCCGATGGAAACTGAGCCTCATGGGTACTACAGCCACTATCGTTCCGGGTCAAGGTATTAATATGGGAATTTATGTAGGTGTTTTGTACGAGTTGGAAGGGTCGAGTTTATTGGTATACGAGTAGTTTATTACTTACCGAATACAAATGGTTCTTATAGGTGTAGCGCATGAAGAGCTAGAAGTCTGTGCTAATGCTCGACTGCGAATCTTGTAGGATAAGACTGACGATATCGCTGGAAGAGTTTCTAAGAAGAAGAAATAAGGTGCGTCCAATTGGGCTACAGTGTTGTGGAAACAATAAAGCTTGTTAACTAATTGAAAACGGGAGACACACCGCTGGTGAAAGATGAACCCCTCATGAACCAAAGGAATTCCTACTCAACCTGCTTCCACATCCTCTCCAAAACGCCAACCCTTGCCACAGCCGCCGGACCCGTCGCGGCTGCCCCGACCTGCTGCATCGAATGATCTGCCATCGCCGCCTGCAACAGCTGCTCATTCTGATATCCATGTCCAACCGTCGAGTTTCCCACCGTATGATCATAATAAAAGTTCGTTGCGTTCAGATTCCCCGCTGCGCTAAACGTCACGGCTGCAAGACCAAGAGTTTGAGCCTGACCCAGAGCGTGCTTGGCAGCTGCTAGCATCCTGTTCATTTCGGGGACTGTCCGCAGATAGACTTGGCGACGTTGAAGCGCGAACGATAGGAAGGATGCTAAGTCCTGAGTTTTGCAGGCGTTCTTGTAGAGTTGTCGCATGCGAGGGGAGTAGAGGTCACAGAGTCGAGACTCGGCGACTTGGTTTCCCTTCATGGTGAAGTGTTTCTCCAACTTCGTACCCTTCGCCACGACGACGTAACATTCTTGACAGATATGAGCATTTTCCCATCCCCACCATCGACGATTCTTCCCCAATTCGAGATTGATCTTAGGACACGCTGGTGCGGTACTCAGGTTCACTGCCAATTCGCTAAGTGGTCGCCAGTCGTTGATGTAAGTTGCCTCAGCGAACTTCTGTAAAAAGAGCACTCCGCGAGGATACCCAGGCAGGTTGAATGAACAAAGGCGGGCCTCAGATGGTCCAACAGATTGTTTGACTTTGAAGAAGTGCGTCATGTTCATGGAAGCTACAGTGCCTGCCATACACGTCGCGCAAAGATCGAAGTCTGGAGGATCATTCGGAAGAGTATACCAGCGAATGCCACTTGCCCCCTGAGGATTACATGGCGGATGTTGTGAGAGGTTTTGCAGAGTGTTCCAAAATCTGGGGTAGTCGCCCTTATCAACCGCCCGAAGCATTGGGATGAGCATGTTGGCCTGTCCCATGTCACACGAGGCTTCCTGTGAAGGTCCAAGACGGGCTGTGTGGAAAGACTGACTCTCGGTAGATTCGTGGAAGTAATCCCAATAGCAGCCTTCGCAGACCGAGAAGTTGGATGGGCCGCGAGAGGACATGAACCAAGTCCTTTCTGGACCTGCGATAGGTTGTGCCTTGGGACACGGCGGGAGTTGCAGTCTTTTGTAGAACTCCGTAATGAAAGCTGTCCAGTTGTTGTTGGATGAATAAAGCTTGAGCATACGGCGGATGTACCAGAGATTATGATCACAACTTGCTGCGCCCTGAGGCTTATGTGTACTAAATCTGTTGCCGAACGAGGTATGTTTAAAGTAGTCTTCGTAGCAAGGCTTGCAAATTGCCATCTCTGGTCGATCTGGTGGGGAATACCACTCATGTCCCTCGACTGACTTATCCTCTGGACAACGACCCAGCGCAGGTCTCGTGGCCATGAAGCTCATCATGCTATCGAGACTCATTGATGAGAGAGCAGCGGGCCAAAGATTGTCTTTGACACGGGGACTTCCGAACAAACATTGCCGTTCCAATCTATCATCGTACCATACCGGTGTAAACGTGTCGCGAAACGGCGAGTTAAGTATGCGATCTGCGTAGCAGCGACTGCAGATAACGAATTCTGGGTAGGAACTGTGGATGAACCAGTAAGTCGGTAGTGTGAATGGTCCGTCGATACATTCAGTTACCGGCTGAATTCCCAATGGCATAGGGGTGCTGGGACCTCTGTTGGAGGCAGCTTGGTTGGGTGAGACTTCAACATGTTGAAGTACTGGAGTACTTCCGCTTGCTGGCAGCTCCCGGGGAGGCTGCTGGGCCTGAGAAGGGTATTGCTGCTGGTGATACTGCTGCGGCGGCGGCGAGGTCACAGGTGAACCCTGGACTTCCACTTGGGGTTGCACTGGTGGAGGAGGGTAATTCTGATAGTACTGCTGCTGTGGCTGCTGTTGGTATTGCACCGGATATCCGGGAGCATTTGAATATCGCTGAGTCTGTTGACCCTGCTGCGGCTGTGGGTACCCAGCAGGCTGTTGCTGCTGCTGCAAGTCCCTTCCAGCTTGCCTCACTGCTTTCTCCGCGTCGGACAGAAACTTAGTTAGTCGACCCATTTGTTCAGACAGATTCCAGCAACATTAGACGAGAAAATCTCACACTGAGTCAAATATTTCAGCTGAGCACTTATACTTGGACGATGCTGCCCCACTGATGCCTTTGCGTGCCGACATTGCCGGGTCAGTATGCCTCGTTTTCCCAGTTAGTCTGAACTAACTCAATTGGATTGACAGCTAAGATAGATTGAAGTTCATTAGGCTCGGGGCAATTACAAACCCGGTATGGAACATGCTGACTTCGTTCATGTTACGCCTTGTTACTACTTGATTTATCCCTGTTGCAATTGACATGACTCGTCGATGGAGCAGAATCAGACTCCTTGACTATCGTCGCAATGATCAAATTAAGCTTCATGTTGACTGTTATTTAGTGTTTCAATATATATCTATTCTAGTACTTGTACTGCTTTTGAGTTTTCCATAATCGGGTAGCAGTCTTTAAGATGTAAAAATGTGTTTATTCCCATTGAGAGCCATTCAAAATAATCCGCCAAAACTGCGAACAGCAGGCCGACATGTTTGACACTCCGAAGTACACCACTACGCTTCGTTTCTTACTTAGGCTGGCATCTGGTAGATCAGATCACTTAGAAGACACCTGGGATGAAGCGCGCGGTGACCCGACTCCAAGCAACCCATTTCTCTCCAAAAGTCTCCTTCAACATCTTCTCCTCATCCTTCACCCTCATCATAAGCCTCCGCAAAATTCCAAACACGAGAACCAAGCAAAACATCAGGCCCCAGCCGCTCATTGCCACTCGAAAGCCATGAGGAACCCAGCAACCGAATGCGCCGTCCCATCGCAAGAACAGGGCGAGGTTGACGGCCAAGACCACAATTTGTCCCGTGTATCCAGGATGTTGAATGTACCGATAAATACCATCCGTCATCAAGGTATCAGGCGGTCCAAGTTGAAAGGTAAAGTTCTTTCCAAGATGAGCAAAGGCAGTGAGCCGAAGCGGTCCACCGACAAGAATGATCGTCGAGAGACAAGCCAGTGTGTATGTATTCCAGCTGAACAGCTCCGAGTTCAGGTTCTCAGGGTGAGGACATACGAGGCTGGAATCACCGTAACCCATGGAAATTAGGGCATGGAAAACGCCAACGCTGACGGCAAGAATTCGTCGGATTCGTGCTGCAGTTGGGCTGGCGTACGTCCCGAGACTATCTTGCTTCCAGCCGTCGCGTGGAACCTCGTTGGGCGGCTTGAAGCAGGACATGGTGATGAGGCTGGACAGTAGAACTGCCCCTGCAAAAGAGGCTTCATGTAATAATACCATCGTTCTGTCGAATGTTGAAATGAAGGCTTAGCTGAAGATGGAATTGTGTGAGATTATTGCTTCATCGATGAGTGGTGAATCGTTCTCTCTTAAATGGTTTCTGCATCGGCAGTCGGCGATTATAGTCCCCGACATTGGACCAAAGCACGGCGAATGACGCATTGCCCTGCCACACAATATTTCTTGATGCCTTCACATTCCCATTACGGTCATCGGCAAACTTGCTGCCGATTGACCGTCGTGAAGGTCGTATGGTTATGCTGTCCATCTGATTAATAATCCCGATAGCCAACACAACGACTCGGCTTCGGAGCTTTACATAATGCTGACCTCAAAACCAACGGCTAGATGTTTGACTTGCCAGAGAATAAGTCAAGTATGATTATCTCTTCCCGTCGTCAGAAAGAATCCTCTGTGTGGACTTGTACAAGTTGGAATTTCTTGTTATGTCGGTAACTCTCGCATTCGAAGACAATGGTGATCTAACGGAGCTTCAGTGTACCTCAACTCATAAGACTTTAGGTTTCTACTGTATTATCTTTGAGGTAATATTCTAACTTTAGTATAACTATCCTAACCTTAGCATAACTATCCCAAACTTAGGATTTGACAACCGTCACATGGAACACTGCAGTCTCGTACAATGAATCTAATTATCAAAGCCAAAAGCTATGCTCCCAATTTGTAGACTCTGAGGGGCCCAAAATCTCATACAAATCTAACCCAACGATCACAATTTCCCACGGGGTATTCCTTCTTAGACCTGTCTCAACCACTCCTCAAGACCATTCTCCCCCAAAGTCTCTTCCATTTCCTCCCCACCCATTGCCACAAGCCGATGCATCGCAACGAGGCTTCGACGCACATTCTTCTTTGCGTTCAGTACGTCATGCAATTCGCTGATCTTGCTGTTCAGCGGGTCCATGTTGGCCTCTGCAATCTGAAGCTTGATCTTGACGTCATTCAGACGCTTTTCTTTGGTGCGCAATGTGTTCTCAGCATCTCGCTTCTCTTTCTGTGCAGGGGTGTTGTCCTTGAAGTGCTGGAAGTTTTCTTCGGTGAGGATTCTCGGGTTATCGCTACTTATGCGGCGCAATTCCTCGACGACCTGAGCGTCGGCTTCGCAGAGTGCTCTTGCGTGCTGGACCGCTTGTGAGGCCTCGGTGGCTTCTTCCGTGGCTTTCTCAAGATCTTTGGCGCTGTTGCGGACGGTTTCGAGATATCCTTCACGACGTCGGGATGAGTTGTTTATATTAACTTCAGTGCGCGTGATGTTCTCTTCCACCTTGGCGATCTCGCGCTTGAGATGGTCGGTATAGACAAGTTGGGCCTCATTCAGAGATTGATTCTGTACGGTTCAATTAGGCTAGCCGGAGCCGCTCATAATATGAACTTACAGGTGTATCGAGAACGCGGTTTCCTCCTGCGGCATTCCGCTGTGGAACCGAATGTCGTGATGATTCGCCGTTGCCGCTGGGTCCCTAGTTCAACTCGTTAGAGCTATTGCAAAGGTAATGGGTATCGGGTATCTACCGGGATGGAGTTTCCCATGAGTTTCGATAGCTCTTGGGTGTTCTCGGGTGAGAAGTTGAAGAAAACCATCAGCCTTCGCTTGGCCGGAGGCTCGGCTGACTCGAGCTCAACCTCTTCCTGGGGTCCCTCGTTTCCTCCATCGGCGGCACCTTCAGCGCCATCATCTTCAGAATCGTCAACATTATGGAGTTGGAAATGGTGACGGTCGCTATAATTAATTGGCCTCTTGCGAGCGGATCGAATTGCTAGCCTAGTTAGCCTATGTCATTCTTTCTGGAAACAAACTTACGACGCGCAGATCTGGTAGCAGCTCGAAGAGCCCGGGCCTGCTTCCTATTCCGGGTCACATTCTGAGGCTCGTTGAGGATAGAGCTGTCGGAATCGGTATCAGAGTCAGCGAGCTCACGCTTCTCTGCCAACCACTTGGTGGCTTTTGCAATGAGCATCATGCTCAGCTGGTATTGATACTGGACCTTGGGGTGCTCCGCAGAGTTGTGATGCAAATATTCGATAAGCTCCGTAAGTGACACATTCTCGGTCTTAGGAAGGTCAACGCTTAGAAGTCTCGTGAAGTCGTGGACGAGATTCTGACCCCATTTTCGGGGACCGAAATCGATGACCTCCCAGGGCCATTTTCCGATTTCCTCGTAAAAGACAACAAAGAGCTCGTTGGTACGTTTAGCGTGCTCATTCTGAGGAGATGGCACAGATGGTGCGACGAAACTCATTGTGTGGGCCGATGGTTGTAGGTGCCTATGACACGAAGGGGGAGTCTTGGTAATAAAAAGACGGAAAAGACGAAAGGTAGGTAGGTTGGACGCGTCGAGGCTCGCGAGGCTGTGGAAGTGACGGGAGATGCAAGAGCAAGGGCCTGGTACTTCGGTACCTAAGGCAGCCTAAAGTCAGGATGAATAGTCTAAGAGTTTTATAAACTTGTAGAATTTAGAATAAAATAGGTAAAATAAAAAAATAAATTTTATTTCTATTTATAAATATTTTATAAGTTTTATACATATTTATATAAATTTACCTAAGTACTTATAAATTACTCTAAACTTAACTATATTCTTTAGAGAGTAGGTAAGTTATAACAAAGTACCATTACCTCAGTAGTAAGGGCACGGCACTGACGGCTGGATGCAGATGCCTCCACAGTATGCCATTTCAATCACTCGCAGGAATCGTCGTCTCGATACGTCTTATTCCTCAATACTCAACGCTTTTTCCTGTCAACTTAGATGCTGTGGCATAGTAATCAAGCATTCACTTATCTCCCTGCCATGCTTAGTTGTCATGACCTCTCCTCAGCAGGCGCGAAAGAATAAGGTACTCATCTCTCATTATGCTGATACCCGTCTGAGGCCCATCAAACGCCTCAACATGAAACACTGCGTAATTCACTGGAACCTGAGCCAGGCATACCAATCGAATGGGATGTTGACCCGTGGCCCTTTCGCTTTTCTTGATTTAACGACGTTGGCAGTGGGTGTGGTTACCCACTATTTCTTTTCAACATTTGCAATGCGTTCGTCCGTCGAGTCGCCCAGGAGAAAGAACCCGGTCGCGGTCGTAGTCTCCATCCTAACGTCGAACTTATCCTTATCCTTCCGGTCTTTGTCACTGCGGTTGCAGTTGTAGTCTCGGCCCCGGTGCGAGTGATAGTGGCTGTACTTACCAATAAGACCGATGCTCCCAATCCTCTCCTTCTCAGATCTGAGATGGCGATAGAACGCAGATGGTATCTGCCTTGTTTTCAACGAGAAGCGCGTCCATCTGGTCGCCAGATAAGAGTAAAAGAGTTCCCAGGTCCTTTAACCTCATTAAAGCATGCTTTTGTCCTCACATCCCAGAACTTGACTACACCTAGATTTTAAGGAATAGACTCTGCCTACCGGGAAAACACTATCCAGAAAGACCCCGCAGCTAATGGCTCACCTCACGCGCCTCGCACGCCCAAACGGTGTCCAGCACAGATACAAAGGACCAGTCAACCATCTCAACTACTGAGACCACCCAGCAGATCGAAATGCTTGAGGAATTATCCCTCATTCTGTTCTTGACTCTTCAGCTGTATGGCTCCACCAAGACAGTGACTCTCCGAGGCATGAGTGGTAGTCGCGTGCCAACTGCAGATGATTTCGGCAATACCGGTACTGGCGGCATGGAAATGGCTGTCGTTGCGAGAGAATTACAGGAATGACAGAGATAGTAGTGACAAAAGGCCGGAAAGCTAAGAGTTCGCAAAGATCGATATCGGGATAGGGACCGAAGCGGTCGCAACCGCGATAGAGAAAGAGAGAAGGACACGAATCGGGAAGATGGCAGGGACCGACACGACCACAACCGCAACAGAAAAAGGGAGGAGGATATACGGGCGCGTGATATGAGCCGTCGGCTTTGGGACAACTAACTCAATATAACACTCTGGTAAAGTCAGTTCGGGTTTAGTGCCAGTGATATTAGAGTTAATGTCATCGACCGCTAAATTAACCATGCCACGATGATAAACTCTAGAAATGCTAACAATTAGAGCAAAATAATAATCTTAATGCTTATATCGACATCGCAGGTTACTTACGATAATATGGATCTCAACGTATTCTGCACAGTATCGTCAGTGGACGACGATGTGTTGCAGAATCATGGCTAATACGAGGTATGTAAGCAGGACCATCCAGTTCTACCACGCTGGAGCTAGCTACCTACCTTAGCTAGATATAAAACTCTCTTTGGCGCCGATCAAGCTTTATCGTGCAGCCCTTCGCGCTCTACAGAAAGAAGTATCAACTAAGGGTCAAGATCCGTGGGCGGACGCGATCATCGATAGAGAAAGCGACAGAATTTCAAGTCCAATAAGCGAGGTCGAAGAGCTAATCAGCGGCAATATGCAATCCTTTACGATTGGTGTGTCTCATTTTCGGATGCCTGCGCCCGTACAACTCTATCGACCAGTCCCTGGTGACGGACGCGGGGACCGATTCATGGCAACGCAACCTCAAGGACGCCGGGCGCTAATTCCGATGTCTCTGGCTCCGACGATATCAAAGACAAGTTCGCAGGAACCCATATGAAGTTCTCTCAACGCCGATGCACCAGCGATTGCCTAGGTAGAGCTGATAGCCATATGCTCCCTCAAACCCAAGCCCTCAATATCTCGCCTAACAAGATCGAAGACCAAACCAACAGCCATATCCTCGAGGTTCATTTTAAACTCGAAGATAGCGAGGATGAAACGGAGGCTTTTCGGCCGCGCATCACGGCCAGATTGCAGACTGACAACGATGGAGAAGGATTTCTTACAAAGAACTCAATAGCCGCTTGTCAACTCAACTGCAGATTAATTTTTATAGGTGCTGCCAGAAATATTCATTCACTGGGCGTCACGGGTCCCGTTAAGATTTCAACAACGCTCAACGTCATACGTCCTCCTCAGCCAGTACTCAGTCGTGAGAACTTCCACAACACGGAGCCATTGCCAATATGATCCACTTCTCAACATTTTTTACTCCTCACTGGTCACCTTATAGGATTTCTCATACTCTGTAACTACAGTATCCATTCTTGGGTCTTCAAAAAAATACCTAATTATCGCCCCGTGCTCGATGGCATTGCTCTCTACAACACTGCCAGGTCTATCAGGCCTGAATCAACTACCTAGGTAGGTAGTATCAGCATCGAGGCCTTAACTCTATTGACCTAGCGGCACGGCTTTTGAACCAGCTCGAACATCTAACCCCAAGTGCGGTCCGAAAGTCGATATTCTCGTGCAAGGAGTATGGGTATCTTGAAGCATTATCGGATAGCTGGCGCAAACAAATTTGGATAAACCTTTAGTTGGTAGCTTTTTTTTTTCTTTTTAATACGTGTAATATTTCTGTGCTTCTTTCCAGCATGGCCTGCTCCTTTTTTGTTGTTCCGTTCGCCACTTGACGAGAACGTCTCCATCGCGATGCGCTGCAAAAGACATATCTGGTCCAAATTACCTATATAGATACTTCCACTATGAGATTCGTGGAAGATGTTAGAAACGTTTACAGGATAATGTTCGAGATTGAGCAGTTTTCGCAGAAGCTGTTGTCAAATATGCTATCTAACAGTCGCACTTCAGCCTGGGCACTACGGTTTTGCCAGCATCGCATGGCTCACAGGCTGATATTCTTACCCACCTCAGCCATTCATTCAATTTTAGAGTGAGGGTCAGTGACTTCCACTGGCAGTAGTGAAATTGTGGAGCATTTGCCGCAAGAGCAGCGTTATTGACCTGAGCAGGTAGGTGCAATTACAGGGCGGTGGTCGCTGTTCATCGGCTCAACGGACAAACCATTTCTCCATACCGAACAGCCCCACTTCATTTCCATTCACCGACAGCATCCACAATCAACTGTTCATTCACACTCGTTCCGTCACGCACGCATGTTCGGCCCAGCAGCGTCGCAATGTTTTCTTCTCCCATCATCCAACTCTCTCCAACCACGTCTTGCCAACTCGCCGCGTCCAAGAAGAGGCGGTAAATCGCACTACAGACCGTCATAAAATTCCGACTTGTACCCTTCAAACGAGTGCGTTCTGCGCCTCCTTTGCTGGAACAACCGGGGTCTGTAGAAGGGATTTCTGGTCTCGCAGCGCGCTGGAGATTCAGAGATTGCCTGTGCAGCGAAGCTCACCCTCTTCTGGTCGTGCGCGTTTTGGCACGACACGGTGCGGAGATTACGCAGGCAAGTTTCATCACGTTGTAGAACTGACTGGTTGCAGGAATGTCGACTTCACCATGCCTTGACGTCCATTTCACCACCCGTGCTGTGATCGAGTGGCAGTCGGATAACGAGGTAAGGCTTGGCATCCGCTCAGCCGGAGAATCCCCAATAACACGTTTAGTAGTCCGATCCCACGACATGTATTCTGGCCAAGCCCGACCCCAAAGTCAGCTCCATTACGTTGGCGACCCGATTCGATTCGAAAGGCTCTCTGTTCGACATTCATATTCCCCTCAAGCTCAAAGGCCTCGACAGCACATCCGATATCACACTTCGAGCCTGCGCTTCCTCCATCGTCTCTCTTGACCTCGTTAAAAACTCGCCTGTCTCTAGCGAGGTTGAGCAAGAGTTCAAGTCTCCAACTCTTGGCCTTCGTTTCCAGCTGCACCGCTGTCTTGGCATCCTTGCCCCGACTCCTGCTCTCGAGCCAATACGTCCAGGAGGTCGAGCACGGTCAGGTGTTGTGCTAGATGCCATTCGCGAGTTCTCTCGGGCAACTGTTTTCACCGTCTACATCGAGGCGCGCAATGCTTCTCCGAAGCTCCAGTCCATCAGCGATGCAGTCAGCCAAGGTCTCTTCAAGACATCTTGCAGTAGCCGCTTCCAACTGGCTAGCATGTATGCCGGTCTTGGAGCAAAGATTGTCCAGCTGGGTGCAGATGACACGCTTGCGCCGCCGTCTTACGAAGAAACCGAACCCCCACCGCCCCCGCCTCCAATCGACCCAAAGCCTGACAGAAAGCGTCCACGGCAAGATACCGCGACCGAGCGTGCCGAAGAAATCACTTTGATTTGGGCAGAGCTGCAAATGCTCAAGCAAGCGAAAGACGCAGACGCAAAGCGCATAGCATTTTTGGAGAAGGAGAACCAGGAACTGCGGGAAACCGTAGCGAAACTCCAAGAACGATATGAAGCTTTCGACAAGTCACAACAAGATATACACCACAGCTTCGGAGCCCTCGAGACAACGGTCGAGAAGAATACACAAGAATTTGAGGAGAGCGTTGGCAACGAACTTGCAGAGCTGCGTGAGGATATAAGTCAATTAGATCATCAACTTTCTTTCATTCAAGAGGGACAAGTTAGCGATGAGTCTGTTGCCAAGATCAAAGACGCTGTGCTGCTCGATATCACCTCGCGATTGACAGGGGACTGAGCCCAGGCGTCAGCATCCTGTTCCGCAGGTTAGCTTGGCAATATCTCAACGATTCCCCTCGTAGCGTCGACTCAGAAAGCAGCACGCTTCATTCTTGGCCCTGCCATTGAACACACGAGCTACTACTGGCCGTTATGGTGAAGCTTTCGGCTGTCCAGAACAACTGCCTTGTGCGGATGGGTGATGCATCGGCTCCGCCAGCGCTGTCCCAGGGCGACAACGCCAATAGCAACTCCATGGTGGGTTTACGCTTAAGCCGCATGTCCTTGATGGACGGCAAGAACCTCGGAACAGGCTCGGGCTTCTCTATCTAGCATCTCGGATAGGGAAACTCTGGCCAGTGCTCGTGATTGCCGATGCAGCCTGGGACGATCAATCACAACCAGCATCACGACATCAAGTTCTTTATCACTTGATGCTGCAGTTGGGCTCAGCGCGCCGGTGGTGAGTCGAGACAAACTCCGCCGCAGCCTTCGATAAGCTAACCTTTCAGCAGCAGCAAGATTCAGCTACACCCGAAAGCGACCGAAGGAGCACCTCTCGAGATGATGGATAAACAAAACAACGATCGGGCCTTGGATATACAGTGCCATATAGCGATACCAACAATATACCAGGACGCGTGTGAACTGTGCATCACGACTGTTTTGCCAGGGATAGCGCAGCAGATACCAAGTCTCAAATGCTCCGGAGCTCACGTTCGGGCTTGTCCATAGCGCGCTTCCAAACAGTGCCATTGATGTATCGCATCGCACGGCCCAGGCAGTCAAGACGGTCAGGACGTTTCATCTCCTTGTACCGCCTCTTCCTGTTGCTGCCATTCGATCCATTCTCGCCTGGCCTCAGGGAGCAAGAGAACATTGGACATTGAGATAGGGTGTTAAAATAAACTTAGCAAAGAGTCCTCTGAGTTTAGTCTAGATGTACCTAAATCTTTTCATGGCTCAGGGTCAAGATCCTGAGGTTTTCTTGCCTCCCCTGGTCTGGCTTGCCTGGTTTTCTCCATTTTCAGCGCCGTCATATTCAGAATTTCGTCGACATTGTGGAGTTGGAAATAATAGAGTTACACTCGTAGGATTCAGGTCGCTTCGTTCATCGCCTATGGTTACGGAACTGCTACGTCATTCATCTCCATGTCACGATGCATGTCTAGTCTGGGGCTCCAGATGGGTCTTGATGTAATGGAGCCTCATTTTATGGAGATGCAGGAAATCATCGACGATCCGATGGGGACTCTCGAAACAGGATTTGATTGCGGGGATAGGCTCCAATTGATCAGCGGACATGGAGGGACCAATTCGACAGTAGATATGCTCAACACGTGGATGAGTAGACTACGACACCAGAGACATTTAACTTGGAGGCATGGAGATGATCGTGAAAGTTCATTAAAATATATAGTTATCAAGGAAATCCGTGACGCCTTGTCCAGTCCCAGCCTAATCCTGCATCTATGCGCCGTGCTTTTAGTATAAGTATGGGAATCTCTATATGCTGCATGCTATCTCTAAAAATGAAATGCTCATCTAGTCGTCGCGCGACTTGCTGTAAGAGCCGGTACCACCAAGACCGTTCAGGTCGACATCAAGACCACCAACGCGGGTAGGTCGGGGTGCGTGCTCAATGCTGCGCGCGGGCATCTTCTCCTCTTGGGAGGCCTGCACGGGCGCATCGGTCTGCTGCTCGAGACCCATAGAGGCGAGGAACTTGATAGCATCAGCCTTCTCCTGCTCCTTGCGGGCAGCGCTCCATTGGAGTTCTGTGGAGGCGATGTCGAGGACGCGGGGAAGAGCCTCGAGAGCCTTGTGGGAGTCGAGGAATGAGAGACGGGTGCGGCGGGCGATGATGTCGGGGATGGTGCAGGCGGCTTCGGAGCGAATGCCGTGAGAGACCTCAGCCTCGATGAAGGGAAGAGACGAGACGAGACGGGTGTTGAGGGCGGGAGAGATGGAGAGAAGAGTCCAGGCGCGATCACCGTAGTTGTGAGCGAGATGGTCGGCGATATCAGCGTCGATGTTGTAGACCTCCATCAATTGAGAGGCGAGAGATGTGGAGTATCCGTGGGCGCCAATGAGAGGAACGTTGCGCGTGCAGCAGACGCCGCGGGTGGTGAAGCCGGAAGCGCCGGCGCCGCTGATGTCGGGAAGAGCCACGGCCTGGGGCTTGAGGTCGAAGAGCTTGATGGCCTCGTTGACGGTGTCCTCGGCCATTTCACGGTAGGTGGTCCACTTGCCACCGGCGCAGGTGAGCAGACCGGAGGGGGATGTGGTGATGAGATGGCTTCGGACGAGGGACTCGGTGTTCTTGGCGTTGGGGTTCTTGACGAGAGGTCGAATGCCTGTGAATTGTTAGAAATGTTCGGATCAGGTCAATTGAGATGATGAGACTTACCAGACCAAGCAGCGAGGACGTCCTTGCGCGAAAGAACAGAGTCGGGTGTCAGAAGCTTACTGACTTCCTTTAGGATAAAGTCAACATCCTGCTGTTGCGCAACAGGCGCAGCCTCAACTTCGCATGGGTTGTCGGTGGTACCAGCGAGAGTGTAGCCCTGCCAGGGAAGAACAAAGATGACACGACCGTCCGAGGTAGCAGCGTCGAGAAGACCAAGACCGTTGGGGCAGATCTCCTTGGGAAGCATGATGTGCACACCTGAAGCGGGAGCGACGATGGGCTTGCGAGAGGGATCGTCCATTTGGTGAATGGCATCAGTGAAGGGACCGGTTGCGTTGACGACTCCCTTGGCGCGGACCTTGAAGGGCTGAGCGGCAGCGGCATCGCCGTCCTTGGAGGCGAGGACATCGCGGACTTGAGCGCCCATGATCTTGCCGTTGGCATCCTTCTCGAGACCAGTTACTTCGACGTGGTTGAGAACAGTAGCGCCGTAGTGAGAAGCAGTCAGAGCGAGAGCGACGTTCATTCGAGAGTCATTGTGCTGACCATCGTAGTACACCAGCGCGCCAACCATGTTCTCCCGCCGCAAGAGAGGGAATGCCTCAAGGGCTTTGTTCTTGCTCATGTAGTATGAGCTCTCAAGACCCTGCGACCCGGCGAGGAGATCGTAGGCCTTAGTGCCTGCCCAGAAGTAGGGCGCCTCCCACCATTTCTGGAGGGGTAGTAGAATGGGCAATGAGCTTGACAAGTGAGGCGCAATGTTGAGGAATGTCTTGCGCTCACGAAGAGCTTCCATAACAAGCTGCAATTGACCATAGTCAAGGTTCCAAACAGCCTTTTCTAAATATCGCACTCCACCGTGGACGAGCTTAGTGCTCTTTGAGCTTGTGCCAGAGGAAAAGTCATCGCGCTCTACAAGAGCGACTTTGAGACCGCGGGTGATGGCGTCAACGGCGATACCGGTTCCTGTAGCGCCGCCTCCGATGATGAGGAGGTCGTATTCTGTGTCTTCGCCGCTGCGACGCAGCTCAGCGAGTTGTGAGGCGCGGGTCTTTGTGGCGCTGAATGTAGGAGGGACGATGCGGTTCTTTTCATCGCGCTTGAGGGGAACGAGGGGCTTGTCGACGATGTGTGTCTTGTTGCGGGAGGCGTAGTATGCTCCGCCGAGGGTGACTGTTGTTGTGGCTGCTGCTGCGAGGAGCAGAGGGCGCTTGAGCGACCGTAATCTTTGCTGCATTTTGTATTATGTGTGTGGTGTTTGGGGGTGTTGATGCGCCTGGAGTGATTATTTGCGCGGGAAGCTTGTTTCTTAGGTATGGAAAAAGCTTGGGGGAGGGAAAAAGAGGGAGAGTACTGGGTCTGGGGAATAAATAAAGATACAGATAGAACAAAGAAAGAGAGTCAAGTTAGGCTTTGGGGTTTATAAGAAGAAGGAAATCGAAGCGCGGTGATCGTGGAGAATCGAGTCGAGAATGAGAGTTTCCATAAATTAGCGGAGTTGGAAAATGGGTCTGCGATGGTTGATTCTGATATCATGGACTGCTTGAGTTTTAACAAGTTTTTTACGGGAGCACATGAGAAGCAAAGATTGGGGGTTCAGACCCAGAATTAGGCTATGCAATGCATCATCTGTCTCTGCTCGAGCCCGAATTACTCAAAGCATCTCTCATCTGACCCGCAAGCGAGATGTAATAAACGCAGAAACGGTGCAATAGACGTCGCGGGCTGGGTCGCATGGCTCAAAGAGGAATTCCGGGAGGTCCTGAGCCTCAAGCCCATTAATGCACCTCGGGGCGGAAACACCGAGGAGCTGACGTCGTCATGAGAGTTTTACCCCTGGTCTTATGCATCTCGGTGTGTAGATACCGAAGCTAAAGCCCGAATGTGACCTGGAACAATGATCAGCCGCGCCGATATGCGGAGAGTTACATGTGCTGCCCCCACTGTCGGGGAGGGGAAGCCCGAGGTTCTAGACTTTGGGGTCAGAGTCAAAAGGTTCAAGAAGGTCATGACTTTTCTGGCTAAACACGATGAGGGAAATAAACTATGCCTATTCATTTGCTTGAACTGCATATATCAGCTCTGCTCTGTATGTGTTTGTTGTTCTGTGCCCGCCAATTTGTTCCACTAATCAGAAGGCAAAAGGCGATCATACTGAGATATGACTGGTGGATGATGTGTTTTTGATGTCTTGAGGGCTGAAAGACATACAACTGACTACATGTCCAGCTTGAGCACTATTGCAAACATACATACATTTGTTTGTGTGCAACTTCTGTACTTATGAGTGCTAGAAATTGACGATGCATGTTTATGCTCATTTCGAGGTTCACAGTGCTGTTGTGCCGATGCAGAGGGAGCGAGACGTTGAGAGTGCTGAAGGTCTAGGGTTGGTGGCTGACCGTTAGCGGGTACCTGATTCGAACCGACAGCGACACAACAAAGACGGCGCCCGCGGACTGCACAGAGACCGACAACTTCTGATCAAGATACGAAGAGTCCATTCCTACATAATTCCTATTACGATACGGTTCCATGACCGATACAAGATTTTATCATCTCAGATCGAGGTCGTGGACTTCCTACATCCCGACGCCTTGGAACCCAGGTACTTGACCCAAGCTTCGACAACAAACGATGCAATACCGATCCGTCACAAACACTCCTCTTCAAGAAAGAAAATTGCCTTTTTCTATCACAGATTGCTAACAGCTTGCAGACTTGGGCGAACACGATTGTATTTTGTCATCGCCGTCCACCGATCACGATCAGTTGAGCATTTTGAGTCATAGCATGAGCTTATTATCTACGCTATCAACCAACACTCAACACCGCCGCCGCAAACAAGCAACGAGCAAAAAAAAAGATGAACACGAACGCCATTCTCGTATGCTAGGTTCGCTGCTCCCCAAAATGAAGAATCTGCCATTTTAGCGCCACTGTTTAGGCCATGTCTCTGTATTTCACGACGCGAATTTCAACCACCGTCTATGGTCTCGCCCTCACCACGGAAGCACTCGAATTCTCAAGGATCGAGCGCCACTATACGGGAGAGGAAGCACTGTAAGTGTTGGACCACGTCGAGCGACGGGGGCTCAAAAGACGTGGGAGACCCATGCCTGGCGTGTTGATCGGACTAGGTCCTGTATAGATAAAGACATCATACAGAAGGCCACCGAAAGCACATCCCATAAAGGGCGCTACCATGGGGATCTGGAGTCCACTGTCAGTTGATATTGAAAGGAAAAGTATTGGCATTGGACTCACCCAGAAGTAGTATCCGCCAGCAGACCAAACCTCACTTCCATATCCGATCATGTACGAAACCAAACGAGGTCCAAAATCACGAGCCAGGTTGATGGCATAACCAGTCTCCCAACCGAAGCAAGCACCAATTCCAAAGATCAGGAAGAACAAGCCAAGCGGCATCAAAGGGCCAGCACCGATGTTGGCGCTATCAGCCATAGCGAAGATGACAAACTGCAGAATCGTGCTGGCGATGAATTCAGAAAAGAACATGCCAGTGCGTGTCATGAATTCAGCGGGATATGTGCAGAATACACCAGCGGTTGCATTCTCGCCAATAACTGTTCGAATTCCTGGTCCGCCTTCATAAGCATCAAAGGCAGACTTGTAGTTGCCGTACACAACGGCAGCAGCACACATGGCCCCGAGGACTTGAGCGACGGCATACACGGGGAACTTTCTCCATGGATGACCTCTGAATATACAGTTGGCGAGAGTCACGGCTGGGTTCAAGTGACCGCCTGATTTGCCGCCAACGTATACTCCAAGCATGACACCGAGACTGATTCACGTCAGTATAAGCTCAATTGGCCGCGGCAATAACGACTTACCCCCATCCCCACGAGATACTCTGGTAATCACCCTTTGTTCCCCGACTGAGGACAACCTGAGCAACGACACCGTCACCAAAGAGGAGGAGAATGAAAGTACCAAAGAATTCTGAAAAGGCATCTTGGCAGTACTCCCTCACTCGACTCCAGGCATACTGCTCCGGCGGGGGAGGGATAGTGGGCGGTTCACTCGGAGCCTCACTGTACTTTTCATTCTGGCTCATCTCAACTTTAGTGGGGATGGACGATTTGTGCACAGAAGATTCAGAGATGGAGTCGTTCATGGTAGGGATAGGCATCCTAGAGTGAGTGAGCCCTGTGAAGATTGATCTTTGAGACAAGAAAGAGGAGAAAGGGTTGGCAGAGACAGGTTACAGTGAGAGGATTGGCGTCATCAAGCATCTCTGGGGATCACGTTACAATTTATGGTCAGCAAAAACGCACGAAGCCTGGATGTCTTTTTTTGCCCCTCATCTCATCCCCAAGAAGAAGGGGATCCTCTTCGGCCTCGGTATTTGCAAACACCACCCTCTCTACATGCAGAGCATACCGAAGACCGCGAGGTTATCAGACATCACCAACGAAGTGGGCTTTTGGCAAGCATGTCGATCCGCCACTGCGTTAGGAAAGAGTGAGGGAAATGGAGCACGGGGAGACGCAGCGACTACACCCGACGTATCGAACCATGGTGCGGCCGCGATACGAAAGCTTGGACGGCGGCGGTGCAAGAGTACCAGAAATGTAGCTCGGCGGCACACACCGAGAGGTGGAAAAGAGACGGGCGTTCAGAACGTGGATATCATCACCGAAGAATCTGCTCTGATCAGGTTGCTTACACCGAAGGCCGGGTGGGATGGAGAATAGAGGGGGGTTGCACGTTCGAGACTTGTGTTTGCATATTGCTACTCCACAGTATGGACCGAACCAAACCCCGGATCGTCGTGCGAAAAGAGAAAAGGATTTGCACATCCGCTTGACCGAGGTTGGCTTGGCTAGGAATTAAGGTATGGTCAAGGTGTGTTTATCCCAGACCCGCCAAGTCGAGCTTCTGGAACAAGACTGCGGGGGAAACGTAACATGAACGAACCCCTCTCTCTCTATCAGATGTACATACCTGCATCATCGGTAGGTGTTGTTGGTCTGTTTTCGCTTGTTAGATCCCCGATGGGCTTTTGTCTTGTGACATGGGCTCTGTATTTCGGTATCACCAAGCCGAGGCTTACAGGCTACATCAGGAAAGTGACGTTGGTTGCTGGTATTACAAGGGGTGTGCGTGAGACACTTTGCCAATGCTGAGAAGGATTTT
The DNA here is from genome assembly GCA_021223625.1 of Fusarium sp. HKF-74. Lineage (NCBI taxonomy): Eukaryota > Fungi > Ascomycota > Sordariomycetes > Hypocreales > Nectriaceae > Fusarium > Fusarium sp. HKF-74. The sequence goes on from JAJFAS010000010.1 coordinate 566,857, forward strand.
GATACCCCGCAGATTACATGTCCAGGGTGGTGGGAAATACTTCCCCGAGATGCACTTTACATCTGAAATCTCGGTGTTTGTTGCGATCAGTGAACCCGAGATGGGAGATACTTAAACACCCCAATATGATACGCTTTTGATCCTGCAGTCCCCAATCAATTCTGCTGCTGTTGTACGCTTCGTTTCTGCTGTTACCTCTTAGTCACTGTTGCATTCGCTCTCCCCGGATCTGACACGTTTCCCCGCAATTCTCACTGCATCCCCATCTCTCACTATGCCTATGCTCAACGGAAAACCGAATCCTACCTTTATTGGTGCCATTGATCAGGGTACGACGAGTTCTCGCTTCTTGATCTTTGACACCAGTGGCGAGGTTGTAGCTACGCATCAGCTTGAATTCAAGCAATACTATCCTCATCCTGGGTAAGTTACGCCTGTTACATGATACGCGAATGATTGTTGATGTTTGGTTTAGATGGCATGAGCATGATCCTGAAGAGCTCATCAGCTCTGTGGAACAGTGCATTGATGGCGCTGTAGAAGCCTTTGAAGGTCAAGGTCACTCGAGAGAGCAGATCAAGGCCGTTGGTATCACAAACCAGCGTGAGACTACCGTTGTCTGGGACAAGACAACCGGCAATGCTCTGCACAACGCCATCGTCTGGACAGACACACGATCGAAAGATCTAGTCCGTCGTCTGAAGCGCCGTCTTGGCGCGAGCGAGTTGATTTCGCGATGCGGAATTCCTCTCTCCACATATCCCTCCGTCAGCAAACTTCTCTGGCTTCTTGAAAACATCCCCGAAGTCAAAGATGCATACGAGCGTGGTGTTCTCGCTTTTGGAACGGTAGACACTTGGCTTACGTATAAGCTCAACGGCGGAACGGACCGAGATGTCTACGTTTCTGACCCGTCAAATGCGTCGAGGACCATGTTTATGAATCTCGAGTCTTTGCAGTATGACGAGGATATTCTGGACTGGTTCAGAATCGATGACAAGAAGATTACGCTGCCAAGAATCGTGCGCTCGTCTGATAGCAAGGCCTACGGCACACTTGCTAAGACGTCGCTTAAGGGCGTCAAGATCACTGGATGTCTGGGCGACCAGTCTGCAGCTCTTGTGGGACAGAAGGGCTTCACCCCCGGTCTCGCCAAGAACACATATGGCACAGGCTGCTTTCTTCTCTACAACGTTGGTTCCAAGCCCGTGATTTCAACCCACGGACTTCTCACAACGGTAGCCTTTGACTTTGGCGAGGGCAACACCATGTACGCCCTCGAAGGCAGCATCGCCGTCGCGGGGTCAAGCGTCAAGTTCCTCGTTGACAACTTTGGCTTCATCGAGTCGTCAGCCAAGCTCAGCGCGCTCGCGGAGACGGTGGAAGATAATGGTGGGTGCACCTTTGTAACGGCCTTTAGCGGCCTCTTTGCGCCGTACTGGATTGACGATGCGCGAGGCACCATCTTTGGTATCACGGCGTACACGCAGCGCGGGCACGTTGCGAGAGCGACGTTGGAGGCGACGTGTTTCCAGACAAAGGCCATTCTCGACTCGATGGAGAAGGACAGCGGACATGCGCTGACGGAGCTGGCCGTCGACGGTGGCATGTGCAACTCGGATCTCATCATGCAGGTACGTAAAGGAATTACTTTGGGAACCCTTGTTCTTGATGTTGCTGACACTTTTGCAGACCCAGTCTGACCTTATTGGGATCCCTGTCAACAGACCCGGCATGCGTGAGACAACTGCACTAGGCGCAGCTATCGCGGCCGGCTTCGCCGTCGGCATCTGGAAGAGCTTTGATGAGTTGAAGGAGGTGAATACCCAGGGTCGCACCATCTTCAAACCGCAGATCGCCGAGGAAGAAGCGACGAAGCGGTTCAGTCGCTGGACCAAAGCGGTTGAGATGTCCAAGGGATGGGCCAACGAGTAAATTGATTTGCTTGCTTTTTTGTTTGTTAGTTAGCTCTGTATGTAGTTCCATTAATTAGCTTGATTAGGTCTGATTCTGTACTAGTATGTTTTACATGGATGGTCCCAAATACTGCTGCCTGATGGAACACCAACCTGTACCAAGAAGGTAACCAGATATAAGCCCGACGTGCAGTAGTGGCCACGAGGGATGTGAATAAATATGGAACTTGACTTGTTCTGGAACAACCACTAGACTCTTTCGTGATCGTACCATGAGCGGCTCCGCACTTTTATTGTTATTTCCGGGGGAGGGGGGATCTGTAAAATCTTTTGGTGTGGCATCCTTCACAGGCCAAGTCAAGGATCGGGATGTTTGTTGTCAAGCCCCGAGTGATCCGGCAAGAAAAGAATATTTCCCTCATACTTCAGTCTACATATGCCGGTGTTTGTGGTCCGAAGATGCACATGTCACATGCGTAACGGCAATGCAAGGTTAACCATAGATAGAAGGTCTTTGTTGAAACCACGACATGGATATTGCTCCTTGTCGACCAACCGCAGCACGTAAGGCACTTGGCTTTTGGCTAGGCAGGGATATCGCCTGCAACGTTGGACCACATGCATTTCTACTGGACCGCGACTGTTTTTTGCAGTGCAGTGTTGTAGTTCCATTGCATTGGCACTTGGATTGAATGGTTGCAATTGAGTGATGCAGTGATATTGTCTTGGTGTTCAGTGCTTCTTGCTCGCTACTGGATGGATTTAGTGCTTCTGCTTGGCCATTGACTTCACTAGACCCAGTATTAGTCAATTAACTCGGGGTGCTCCACTCTGTGACACCTCCAGATTTTCTCTTTCCCTTCCCGCGGCTTCGGCCTTACTCCGCCTGTCGCATCCGATCTCATACCCAACAACACGTTCCTCACCTCCACTAAAAACCCCGATAACAGACCGTGCAAGGTTTCTGCTGCTTATTCCATTCCCCAGTAGTTTGTTTCCCCAGACTGCGGAGAGAGATAGTGACAGAGAGATCGACATGCCATCCACGTCAATGAGCGGACCCTCAATCGCTGAGGAAGAGGCAAATTCGACCTTGAGCAACGACGATGGGTCCAGCGGCGACGAGTCCAGAATGACCAGCGCCGGTCCTAACAAGAAGCGCAGGAGGGAGAAGCATCAGAAGATATCGTATGTACCCTCTGTAGCGATTGAGAAATTGAAGCTGAATGGCGTGATAGCTGTGAGATGTGCAAGGCGCGCAAGGTTAAATGCGATCGCGCTGAACCTGCGTGTTCGTGGTGCGCGAGACATAACAGAGCCTGTGTTTATCTTGAGAGGCAGAAACCAGGCGCTGCACGTAATGGCTTCAGCATTGAGCTTGAGGCAAAGGTCAACAGGATTGATGCCTTGCTTCAAGCGCTGGGAAGACGAGTGGAGGAGCATATCGTTCAAGATCACTCTTCAGTCGGTTCGCCAGGTGTATCGCCGTCAATAAACAACGGGTATGGACCACCGCAAGTGGATGGGAGACCGACGCCAAACACAAGTCTTCCAAGGCAGTCTTCTTTCTCGCAGGCGAGATCACCAGGCATCACCAGTCCATGGCAGCCTGTAAACAACCAGAACACTACTCCGTCGCCGATGCAGACTCAGCAAGGCGCCAGTGTACCAACGCCAAGTCAATCGAGTACTGCGCTGAATCCAACTGGCACACGGCGAGATCCGTCGTTTCAGTCGTATACGATTGATCTACCGCCTCACGACATCATCTACAGTTTGGTAGATCTTTACTTCAAGCACTGCAACACATGGTGTCCTATCCTTGAGCGCAAGACCATCTTTGCCACCTTCTTTGGCTCAACTTCTATGGAGGAAGCGGATCGGATATTGCTCTACGCGATTGTGGCTACTACGTTGCGCTTCCTCAAGGATCCGAGGTTATCACCAGAGATGAGTTCGTATTATCACAAGGTCGCCAAGCACACAGTGCAGTTATACGCTATGGAGCATACCACCATACCCGCGATGAGAGCTCTTGTCATCATCACCCTCGACGAGCTGGGAACATCCAATGGCCCTCGTGGCTGGAATCTTCTGTCTTTACTGGCGCAAAACGTCAGGCAGCTTGGTCTGAGCGAAGAAAGCAGCGTCTTTCTATCCGCGGATGCTTCAGAGGTTACGCGCACCGCTTCATCTCACAGAGTCACCGCTGGCAAACCCGAATCTTGGATCGAAGACGAGGGCCGCAGACGACTCTACTGGATGATCTATGTTCTAGATCGATACGCAACCATCGCAACACCAACCTTTGACTTCATTCTCAACGACACAAAGATCAACCGCTTCCTCCCCTGCTCATACGACCTCTTCTCAAAGAACGTGCCAGTCGAAACACGATCTCTAAGTCCCTACAACGAAAAACAATCACCCATAATGACATATCTCGTCAACAAACCCGAGAACCTCGGCAGTTTTGCGTATCATTGTGAGATTCTTGTCATTGTTAGCAGAATCCACGAGTTTCTCAAAACGCCTGTTGATGTCACTTCATCGAGCGACATGGCTGAATGGCGCAACACATATCGGAATCTGGACAGGACGCTGGATGGTTGGCTGCAGAGCTTACCGAGCGAATATAGCAAGATCTCTGCTCTTTGCCATTCTGACCCTGCGAGTCGCGTGGCGAACTGGTTCATGCTGCATAGCGCGTATGTAACGGCTGCTGTGAGACTGCACTCCTCAGCGGCATATCCCACAGTTCGTTCTCACATCTTTGTTCCTTCACACTACGCCATGCAGAGATGTTTATCTGCTGTGCAGAGTCTGGGGGACATCACCAAAGATGTCCTTGAAGCTGATGGTCTGAATCTCCTGGGTCCCTCGTTTGCTTTCTCCCTTTGGGTTGCTGCGAGATTACTTCTTGTGCATGCTGCGACGGTTGGATGTCCTGTGGACGCGCAGATTGACTTCTTCATTGATACGTTGCGCGATGTTGGACAGCATTGGGAGGTTGCGAATAACTACTCCAAGATTCTGCACCGTGTTGCCCAGAGGGCTCGACAGGGCGATATGAACTTTTCAGCTATGCGAAGGTGAGTCCAAACATTTACTCCACGGTGCATATTAACTAACGATAACAGGAGTGCATATGACCTAGTGACCCTTACATCGACAGCACGACACTCTGGCCTAGAGCCGACATCAACACAAGCTACGTCTCTCAGCGAGCTTGATAGCATCGACGTCTTTGAGTTCTTCAATTGTCCTCGAGTGTCAGCAAGTTCAAGCAGCCAGTCACAACTACAGTTACAGCCGATGCGGGAACCAACCAGAAACAACGGAGTGCCTGACCCGGAGGCTGATTGGTTGGCCTTTGGATCCCCGTACAATCAGGTGTAGCAAAGGGAAGGGTTTATTTCGATTCATTCATTTCAGACCATTTAAGTGCCTCGCGGCGCGTACAGCCATATCTTTGAAGCGCTACTTGCATTGAAATATCACACATATTTGTATAGTTAGAAATGAGAGTTCCTGGTATTCTGTAAAGTAATAGCCGAGCATAATGATCTGCGTCACTGAGTCAAACACGATCCGGACTGGGATCCCCAGCAACAGGATCTGCAGCGATGGAACAGTCTGTTATCTTCACCCTCTCCGTGCATTTTCTTTCGCTCGCTTCAGCCATCGTCGATCTCAGAACTCAATCGGATTGTAACGGGGGCCCCAGGTCAACCTCAAAGTCAATCCAGCCCCAAACTCAATCTCAGCCTCCGACGCCAAGCACGACTACATTCCAACGCGCGAATCTTGACGAATATTGTTTCAGATCATAACATGTAATCATTCATCGTATCGAAATCGTTTCCGGCATAAAACTCATCCCAGACATGAATACAAACAGACGTCCAAACTCAAAACTCCAAAATCAAATCAGGAACTTAACTATCCCAGATAGCACCATAAGCTGGAACACCACGCGTTTCCAAACCATAAACCACCTTTTTCGTAATCTTCTCATTCGCAATGATGATAACCGCCTCGGCCTTGAAGGCCTTTACCAGATTGTAGCCCATCTTCACCAAGTCAGGTCTCCCGAGCTTCTTAGTATCGTGGATGACAGCATTGGGAATGCGCTCGCTGATAGTCTGGCAGATTTCCTCCCCAAAGGTTTCTTCAGGGTTCTTTGTTGACCAGATGAGTTGTGTGGGACATGTTGGGTTTTGGATATGTCCAAGAACAGGACCGATACCGGAGCCTGTTGCGATGAGGACGACGCGGTTGAAGAGCGTTGCGATGCGCATGACGCCACATGTTGGGACACCGCGTGTCCAGATATGAGAGGGGCCGTCTTGGATGGTGGACTTTGTCCAGTCGCCGGCGTTAGAGACGACAAGGGAGTAGCCCTTTGATCGGCCGTTGATGGCTTCGGGAGCCGGGATGGTGGCGAAGGAATGCCACTCCTTGAGAGGTTTGTGAGAGAGACGAGTGAAGGAACCGTTGACAGGGACAGTGTAGTCAAAGTGAAGCCTTATAGCGTGGTCTGACAGTTTCTCAGCTTCAACGGGAACTTTTCGGAGGAAGCACCAGGATGAAGCAACGCTGGCTGTCGCTACAGCCAGTAACCAAAAGGCAGGCGACTTGACGCAGGATTCTCCAAGTGTAGTACCAGAAGGAGTGTTGTCGTGGGCTGAGAGCACGGTTTGTACCCAGAAGAGGGCGAGCATAGTCCATCCAGCAAAGCGGTGAGTTCTCTCGAAGAGATCGTGATACCGCTTACGGACTGAAGGCCAAGCCATTCCTATCATGCCAACGAACATGGCAGACAAGATCCAAGAGATGGTTTGAGAAGCGATGGATAAGCTACCCCAGTTGGCACAGCTTCCGAACGAACAAGCAATGTCGGCGATGTTTGTCGCAAGAAGCCATGCTCCTGCACTGACAGCTGCACCGGAGTGAACGCCACCGAGATGGTAGATCTTGGCACATCGGGTCCTAATTGCAAGAGGCCACGTTTTGGGGACACTACATGTGATAGTGTAGAGGGCGTTGATGACGAATTCTTGACGGACAAGAACAGCTGTGGCTAGGTTGATGGCTGTGATGATACCCATCCACTCTCTAGTGATACCAGTCAGGAGGAGAGCAATAGCAGCACCGATGTTGAAGAGTCCAACGAGGGAGAACAGCCGACGATAAACAATGAGCAATCTGTGCCGTAGCCCTCTCGCATGCTTAGGCATATCCTTCTCAGGAAGAGCCTTCTCAAGATCATACTGATGCTCATCAATAAGCGTCGTATCACTCGCATCAGAGAAAGAACTAAGCTGCGTAGCACTTGAGGCATTCGAATCCATACGCGCATGCAGAACAGCAGGCTTAGGTTTATCAACCTCCACCAACTCTCTCATCCTCAGAGCACGCTTGTCGATCTTTCCATTTGGAGTCATAGGAAGACTGTCCAGTTGGTGGTAGTGCGTTGGCATGGCGTAGTAAGGCTGAAGGGTCTTGAGATGGGCTTCGACAACGGTGATGGGGCAGTGATTGGGGGTGATGAAGGCGTGGATCTCATTGTTGATGAGGAGGGCTGTGGCGGATTGGACCGAGGGGCAGGATTTTATGCAGGCTGTTACGCCGTCGAGTTCGACGCGGAAACCTTTGACTTTGACTTGGTCGTCTATCCGGCCGAGTATATGGAGGGTACCGTCAGGGTTCCATTGGCAGAGATCACCGGTGTTGTACATGTTTGAACTAAGTTCAAGGTCAGCATGTTTTTTCAAATATCTCATGCCTTGAAAACTCACCCGTCTTGAGTGAAAGGATCAGGTCTGAACCTCTCAGTTGTCTTGTCTGGCAAGTCAACATAGCCACGAGCTACGCCTGCACCACCAGCCCAAACATTACCAACTTCTCCAACAGGAACTGGCACAAGAAACTCGTCTAGGATATAAACGCTATTTCCTGGTGTTGGTCTACCGATGGAGAGAGGCTGGCCTGTTTGGTGCTGGTGCATGGTGTTGACGATGGTGGTTTCTGTAGGGCCGTAGCAGTTGAAGTATGAGACATGAGATGCCCATAGGTCAGCAAGTCTAGAGAGGTCAGTGAAAATCAGTTAAGAAAGTGAAATGAGGACACTGACTGCTGAGAGCTAGGCTCTCCCGCTGTAGCCACGGTCTTGAGCCTTGGGAAGTCCTGTGGGTTGTACTTTGACAGGATGCTTGGTGTGCAGATGAGGACATCAATCTATGCTAGTCAGTGACTAGCTCAACACTTGGACATAGTAAACTCACTTGTTGGAGGGCCTTTGACCAGTCAGATCCCCGCATGACCAAGGTTCCACCATTTGATAGACAACCAAGAGTCTCCCAAGCAGCTTCAAATGGCATGTCAGCATAATCCTTTGTCTTGAATACCTGGTTTACTTACCCATATCAAAGCTGACATTCAACACTTGACCAACACATGTTCCAGGGCCAATACTCAGATTGCCTGGTCCTTGGCATAACAAGTTTGTCACATTGTTGTGAGTGATGTCGACTCCTTTTGGTGTACCCGTTGTGCCTAGAACTTATTAGTCTTATGAAGAGGTATGAAGATATACTAACATACCTGATGTGTATATCACATAGCAGCCATCCTCAGACCTACTCACTGGAGTAAAGTCTTTGATGCTTTGATTACTGATGTCCTCGTCCTCGATGATGACAACATCTGTTACATCCGTGTTCGAGATACGATGTGCCGTAGCCTTTGAAGACAAAGCTATCCTTCCTCCGGTCTGCTGTAACACAAACCGCAAGGTCTCATCTGCCACTACGCCTCCATCGAGAGGAACATACTGAGCTCCACAAGACAAGATAGAAAGTATACCAACCAACATACCAACACCACGCTTGACAACAAGCGGCACACGATGTCCCGGCATGACGCCCAGACTTCGTAACCGTTGCGCCAACCGGATGCTTCGTTCAGCAAGCTCGCCATAGCTTATCTCAACAGCTGGGTCGGCAGAGAGATCTCGTGCCGCAGTTGCCGAAGGCTGTGTGGTGGCATAGTGGAAGAATGCCTCTGTGACAGTCGAGAAGCTAGGTCTACTGCATGTACCTCGTGTAAACGAGATTGGCACGGCAGCTCCCCGCGGGGATGAGACGTCAAGCACAGATGATGCCATGACAGCTAAGATCTGGAGGCGTGTGCAAGATAAGATGAAGATCGTCGTACAATTCCAAATAGAAAATAAACTCAAATAGATTGAGTAGGGGATGGCGGGAGATTGTGCGTCAAAGATTTGAAATTAAGGAGTTGCATAAGAAACATCTCTCCACACACAAAAAGAAGGTCTGTTCTTAAATAGAGCCAAAGCCCTTCTCCCGCTTTTTTCCTAATCCTACCCAGCCTTCTCGTCATGCTTGGCAGGATAGACCCAACACCAGCAACCGATGGATCGTCAACCAGTCAGCTGCCCTTTCAAGTTGCACCTCGGAGCCAGTACGCCCCCCCCAACCGCCCCCAGAGTGCGTCTTTTTTTCCTCTATCGAGATACAAGAAAGGATCCGCCTTTCGAAACTCCGGATTCGACCTAATACGGTAAAAATCTGTTGGTAAACAAGAAACCGTCTGCCAAGCTAAGGCATGTAGTTCCTTGATAGCGTCGAAAAAGAGGGACAGCTCAACAGGTATACGCACATGACAGATGGGGCAAGAGTCTGAATTGCTTTGGGTCCGTTGGTCCCAGTTGGGGTAAGTTGGTAATGTACCTGAACTCATCGAGGTCTTTGACCGAAAAGAACAACGAGGCGTGTGATGTGGTCTGCGTGCGTACCCCTGTAGGTAGGTACAGCAGAAATACCTACGTACGTACCGTAGGCCCGCAGGCCCGCATGTAGAGAGGGATCTGCCCTGGCTATGGTCATGGTCATGGCTCCGTTCCGTGGCTGTGGATACAAGGGTTGGCCAAGACATCTTTAGCACGCGGGTTCTGCGGGAGCTGCAGGATCTGAGTTCGGCATCTGCAGAATCTCACATGAGCCGAGATGATATGAGGTGGAGTTGGGCTGTAAGCTGTGCCGCAGTTCTCGAATGAGATTGTTCCAGATAAGCCTAAATGACAGATAGCTTATTCATCACCTATACCGTATAGAATATAAAGGGAAAAAACAAGTATTTGGTTCCGTTGAACAAGTTTGAACAGGCTTTCTCAGACTCACCGAAATTCATCAGTCAAATCTTACTCAACAAAACGATCATCGGGTCTAAGAGCTAAGCATGCGAACGGCTCGACACTCGGACCAAGCCAGCGGAATGACAGACACCAAGATCGACACGAGAAACAGCAAAATATGGGATTTTCAGCAATACTTCCCGACGTGGAATTAGTCCCCAACCACCGCCCTTTCAAAATATGCCTCAGCCAACACCAAAAATCTGCAGTGTCTCACTCTACTCTCTGCAGCGCAGTGCAGGTTGCTGCAGCTTGTTCTGCTTGCTGGGTTGATCCCAGCCATGTCTCAGTTGAATCAAAGACACTCCCCCACTATCGATTGAGTGATCGACGCGGCTAATCTCGCGTTATTGACGTACCCGAACTATTTGATCCAACGCAACCCGACAAGACGGTCAATCTTGCCAAGTGCAGTGCTTTTAGTTACACTTTTTCTTCTCTCTCTCTCTTACGATTCTGTCATCGATATCGATTTGATCATGGATGAGCAATTGGTCCTTACGTCGACGCCTGCAGACGGCGTACGCGTCCTCGCGTTAAACAGACCCTCCAAGCGAAACGCCCTCTCGCAGGAGCTCATTACCGTGTTTCTGGAACAGCTGAACACGGCGTCCAAGGACGATGGCGTGCGAGTCATTGTCATCACCGGCAGCTCTTCTTTCTTCTGCGGTACTGTACCCTGTCCTAATCTACCCATACCCATACTCTGTACGGGTACCCATGGGTGAATCCACACGCCACAGGGGTATAGCCCCCCCGGCACTTGTCGCGCTCCAAGTTAGTGGCAGGGCTAAGCTGAACTGGAACTGACGTGCCAATGATTTCTTTTAGCGGGAGCTGATATCGGGGAGATCTCGCGGCTCGATGCGGAAGACGCGCGGGGCTGCCGCTATCTGGCGGACCTTTGCTCGGGGATGCAGGCCGTGCGCAAGCCCTTGATAGCTGCTGTTGAGGGAATGGCGGTGAGTTTAGTTTTCTTGACTACGGTACCCGAGGTGTTGGTTGAGGCTAGGCTGACGATACTTTTGCTGGGGATTTACAGCTCGGAGGGGGCTTTGAGCTTGCTCTCATGGTGAGTTGAGCCTTTTTTCCCTTCCTTTCCGTGGACGGAACCCGTGGGTTTGCTGACGTCTCACAGTGTGACCTGATCTTTTCCGCGGACGGAAGCCGCTTCGGTCTTCCAGAAGTCAAGATTGGTCTCATCCCTGGCGCTGGCGGTACACAGCGTCTGACCAACGCCGTGGGAAAGTACAAGGTATTTGCCTCCCCCTCCCCCAAAAGCCTCGTGTTACCCTGTGCTGACATGCGTGATAAAGGCCATGCAGATGATCCTCCTTGGGCAGCCCATATCAGCGGAAGAGGCCCGGTCCGTGGGTCTTGTCGCGCAGCTGTATGAGAGCGGCAAAGTCCTCGAGCACGTTGTGAAGGATCATGCATCGACGCTTGCGGCCCTGAGCCCCACGGCGCTGGGCTTGGCTAAGGAAGCTATCTGTAGATGTAAGTGGTCATCATGTAGTTCGTATGCCACGTTGACTAATGTGTTCATCATAGCTGATGATCTGGGGGCCGATCATGAGTTTGAGAGGAGTTTGTATTACTTTGCGTTTGGGACGGGGGATAAGCGAGAGGGTGTCAAGGCCTTCTTGGAGAAGAGGAAGCCAGAATGGGGGCCTAAGTGACTGTATGCGTTGGTCCTTTTGTAAAGTGGCAGTATATGCATGACGCGGTGATGATAGTTAACGTTGAAAGTGTATGCTTCTGTTGAGGGATATCATTGGTGCGCGGTATATGCCTGTATTCTCTTGGACGATCCCGCGCTGCCAATCTTTGCTGTCAGTTGATGATATCGTCTATCATGATTATCAATTGTCCAGCCTGGCTGGCCTCAGTCGAATCTCACTGCTCAGTTCTCACATTTTCAGGCTCGGCACTGAGGCTGTCGACCTTTAACATTTGTACACACAGTCAGCGCTTCTTCACTTTTGCCAATTATTCATAGGTGCCAGGCTCCAGCATTGGTACATCCACTCCCATCTCGTACCCCTTCATGGATATCAGGTGATTGCATGTTCATGTCAACGTGTATCATGCGTACTAAACACCGTCCCGTCTCGCCTCGGTGGACGACATACGCAAGTCAAGCTCGGAACTGATTCCACCGATCATACAGCGTTTTCCAAGCCTCATGCAACGGTGGGCCTTGACTGCAGAGAAAAGGTGATGCAGGGGTCTAGGGTTGGACCGGATCTGTTGAAGAAATTTAGCTGCATGCCAACACATGGTCCGGCACGGCACGTACAATCGACATGTAACATCGTCTAAGCAAAATCGACGTATTTCCTCGAGTCTCGACCAACAATCTTGAGAAGGTTCTTTGATTTGCTGTTATGGCAAGGATCTTGTCAAAGCGTGCATCAATACCCTGTTGGTACAAATGCTAAGCTGCTAACCAACAATAATTCTCGTGGCCTCGTGTAATTTTAAGCCACGGCATCAACGGACTAACTAAATCCCCATAGACCAACACGAGAAACTGCGCGATTCGCGCACAATTACTACATTTCACCATACAGAGTCGTACGATTTATGCTCCAGGCTAGGGTGATCCTCCCGCATCTCATCGTCTTAAGCAGCGCCACGCCGCGACTAGGTAGCAATAGCTCGTGGTGAGCCCCTGGTATAAACTCAATTCGCCATTGGTTAGTGCACTTAAACGCCCAGGGTATCTTGTTGGTAGGCTTTGGACATGCTTTCGATAGTCTTCAATGTAACATCCATTAATGCAGCCTTGAACTTTAAATAAATGAAAGACGACCTCTCTCCGAACCGTGCCTTTGCCGATAAGACCTTGCCGCGGCGTAAAGTCATTGCGGGTAGAGCGCTTGTGAAAATATTCTGATATTGATACTATGTCAAGATTTGTACCCTAACTCATCCATGGATGATTGACAACTATATAAGTGAATAAAGTAAAGCAGAGATCTTTTTTTCAGTTTATCTTCCATACTGATCAGCAGAAACCGAGTTCATGAACGTAGTCCCAGCCAGTCGGAGAGTATCAGCCTGAGCCACCGATCCATTAGGATTGAAGTAGAAATGCTCGCCGTATCCACCGCCATTGTCGAAAACAGGCCACTCGGGAACACCGGAAACTACAAAGGTCAGTTTGATATCGTGCATGTAGGGAACATGAAAAACTTACTTCCGTGTTCGTTGGGGTTGAGCTCGGTGATGAAGCTGATCCACATATGGCTCACAAGCTTAGCGAGGTCGAGAACCTCCTTTGATGCGTTGACAAGCGGACCTTGACCCTTGCTGTAGCCTTGGCCGAGCATGTTGTAGAAGACGTAAGCGATTTCGACAAAGTGAGGAGTTCCGATGTAGTCAGCTACGGTCCATGTCAGCCAACACAAATCATCTCGAGCGCTTGAGGGATATACTTACGCATGTTGGTGTTGGGAGACTCAAACAGGTACGCGTATGAAGTCACGTTATGCTTAGACCAAGCATCAGTTCGCGCGCGCCTCCACGACATGAAGAGCTGGTCGCCCTGCAGAGCAGCCCATCTCTTATACTGCTTCTTGACAGGATCGCTTGACTTGTAACGGTAGCCCGATGGAATTCCAAGAGCGTCTATGTTGGGATACAAAGCCAAGAGTGTATCAATGGTATCAGCATCAAGTCCAGTGGCTCGAAGCTTAGAGACAGCCTCTTCAGTGGAATCAACACCTGGCAGACCGAAGAAACTACCCTCATCAGCATTAGTTCCAGCCATGAGAGGCACCTTGGTGAAGTTTCCATTGGCAAGAAGTTTAGAGGGATAGTCGGGGACAAAGTCTTCGTCGACGACAGGGTAGAAGCTGCCCTGGATCTTGGTGTTCGTGGCGTTGAGTTTCTCGAAGGGGACTTGGCGGAGACAGGCAAGCTTATCGGATTGCTTGTCGCAGCCAACTGCCTTGACGATAGTGTCGTAGCGCTGCTGGGGTCCGGTGTAGTTCTTCATGTCAGTGCCGTCAGCTCCAGATTGGGCGATGATACCACGGAATAGCCCCTCGTCAACGCCCCCGTACGCCATGGCTTGGTAGCCGACGTTACCACCGCCGGCACTCTCACCGAAGATGGTAACCTTTGAAGGATCACCACCGAAGGCAGCGATGTTTTCTTTGACCCAGTGCAGGGCAATGCGCTGATCCTTCAAGCCAAGGTTGGCGACTCCGGCATCTAAGATGTCCTTGCTAGCCATAAATCCCCAGAAAGAAAGTCTGTCTGCTGATCGTTAGTTATAGGTCTGAATGGTATGAGATAGGCGGCTTACAGTCGACGGAGACTCCGATGAAAGGCTTGCCCATCTTGACAGACTCCTCTACCATGAAGCTCATGTTGTAAACACCGTTGGCACTAAAGTCCATGGTCCAGCCTCCACCGTGGATAAAGACACCAACTGGGAGTTTATCCTTCTTGCTGCCCTTGGACATAGCAGGCCTGACGATGTTTAGTGTCAAGCAGTCCTCGCTGAAGGTCGCAGGACCTTGATCAGCGGTGTTCTACGCAATGTCAGAAAGCCTTCACGCAAACATGAGAAGGGAGACTTACTCCATAACCGACACAAGAATCAGCATACTTGGTGACCTTCTTGACTTTGAAAGTCTCGTTCAAAGGCTGAGGGTTCTGAAGACGGAGTTGGCCGACAGGAGGTTGAGCAAAGGGAACACCGAGGAAGAGATCTTGATCTAATCCAGCGACATATTTGCCCTCAAGCGTACCATTCTTGACTCGCACAGAAGGTGCTTGTCGTCCAAGAACGCCTTCAGTGAGAAGGGCGACCGCAGTGGCCAATTTCATGAGAGAAGGCATAGTGAAAGGAAGGCTTGGCGTGACACTTCTTGAGTCTCAGAACCATCTTGCTAGTGGAACTCGACATTATTTATTATTCCAATAGTCTTGGAAAAAATCAAGGCCTTGACTAGCTTGGTCAACCCATTGACCAAAGCTCCGGCTAGAGTGCCATCGAGCGGAGAACAGAAACGTCATGCGGAAGAATTCCATAAAATCCATCAAAACCTCTCAATGCATCACGTACATTATCAACCAGGGATACCACGCCCATTCCCTATTTCGACCACAATTCCGAATATTCACGCTTGCCGAGATCAACTGCCGTCCGCCCTTTCTGTCTGAATCGCAAGTCGAATGATGCACGCAAGAGTATTCCCCATGGGGAATCGCAAATCAAAGAATGCATGCGGGGACCTTTCATGGCAAAACATCGGGAGACTTGAAACCCCGGATATATCGATGGGGAACCACAAACGGGCCGTTAAGGTTCTTGTGATCGGACCGTAATTGGCAGCTCGACCACTAGTGATGGAACCATGGACCTGGAATTGGCCGAGGGGGGGATACTTGGCTTGGCCGATACTACCTTCGTCATGATTATAACCAGTCATGATCGTAAATTCCGTCGGTGTTCACGACTCGTGGGTAGCGAATGTCATCTATTCTGCAGGTCAAGATGGTGCAGCCAATAAATTATGTGTATTTCTCCCCAAATTCTCATCTGCAATGTAACCCTAGCTAAACGAGCCTAAGAATACTGAACCTCGATATTGAACTGGTCATTTTTGTCATCGATCAACGTGACCTTGACTCCCCATCCCGAGGCGTCAAACGACTTCTTCCCATTCATCGACAAAGCCCCGTCATTCAATGGTTCCGCGCCATTGTCACCCCCGCAGCCGTTCGATTCGGGTGTTGCATCCAAGACCTTGATCGAACCCTCCGACGTGGCTAGCGTTGTATCAACGGTATACAAAAGAACTCCCGGTGCGCAAATACCCCCATCAACACCTTTCGCAACACGAGCTTCGACGACCAAAGCAGAATTATCGTTCTTCGCAATGACAACAGCCTTGACACCGCCCTCAACTTCAACGGGAGTCAACGTATGCTTTGTCGTACCATGCTCAAGAACACAGTCTATGGCTTCATCGGCCAACCATCCAAGTCTCCATTTATCCCAAGCAAAGAAATCAGGCGCTACTCCTCCCACCTTTCCCATGATACTCCATCCTCCAGTGTAGTAGCCAGTCGGCAGTTCCGGCGTATTAGGGTAGTAGTCGGGCAAACACATCGAGTGTCCTGTCTCGTGATTGACCGCCTTATAGCCCCACGAGATGTAGGAATCGGCGCCGAAAGTGACAGCTCTTCTGGAGACGAGTTTCCCATTCCGTGTAGACACGCTGAAGCTGGATCCGAGCGATCGGGTCATCTTGTCATTGTTGCGTGTTGTCGCGATGTACAGAATGTCCGTCTCGGCGGGTGGTGCTCTAGCACCGTTGTTTGTATACGCCTCAAGAGCATCTTGGATATAAGACAGATGCTGTTCAGCGCTAAAACCCTCTTCCCATTTGTAGGATGCTGCTGATTTGGGCATGCGGTAGAACTTGGTAGTATCGGCTGTGATATTGAGTTCAAGCTGGCCGTAGCTGGCGGTCTGGTACCATTTTGCTGCATCCGGTACAAGAAGATCGCGCAGCTCTTCAACGGATTCAGAGGTTGGTGACTGAGCGTCGGAAAAATCGACAAAGATCATGTAACCCTGGATCGTACCAGTTCCAGAAATACAGTCGTCCTGAAACCCATGTCCAACACTAAAGTGGGCATCAGTTCTTGGCAGCTTGCATTTTATTGCAGCTGCTATTGCCGAAGGCAATAATGCCGACAATAAACACGCCTTGAATAGCATTGTGAACTACGTCGGATTACGGAGAGTTTCCACGGCATTTTGGACGTCTATCCCAGTTTATATGCCAGATAGTATTGAGTTTGCTGGGCGTACCAAAGCTCGGACTTGTAAATGGTGCGTTTCGATTTCTAGCATGTTTCGTTTATATGGGAAACACGAGCTTTAAATAATAAAGATGGCGAGGCGAAACGTAGCCTTGAATAGCTCCTGTTTCAGACCATTCAAAGGTGGCTATCACCATTTATAAAATGGATCAGAATCATCAGACCAGGCCCCAAATAAATGATCAACTTGCATTTGGACTCGAAATAACAATTTCGTATGATTCTTTCCAAATTCCGGATCCTAGACGCTGCCATGGCGTATCATAAGATCTGTTCGTTCTTGTTTCTTTCCTTCTGTTTCTTCCCGTTCGCATTAGACTTAGAGGCCTCCCGTAGTCAATCAGATGAGTTAGAATCCGCCGCATAGGTTACCTTCTAGCATGATGAATAGGTAAGGCAGAGGCCCAGTTTGATTTTGTTGTGAATCTCATTCTTGAAGATCTCGATCTTTCATGTGATTAACCAATGGGATCGACTGGGTGTATCTGGGTCTACCTCCAATTCCTTATGAAGTCGAGTATACGCTGCCTCTTGCGCAAAAGGGTAAGTCAACGGAAGAACAATCATGGCTATTTGTTCCTGTGTTGGGACAACTGGGAAGGCTGGTATCGTCGTCTCTGGAACAGAATGATAGACGTCGGTTTCAGGCATCGGAAGCCTGGATGTTATACCTACCTTCAGGACTAGACGCAAAGGCTTTTCTTCGCTCTCGAGGGCATACCCATGGGCAATGCAGAGACCTCTGGTTAAAGATCTTGAAGCCTAGTAAGAGTGGGCAATCATTCCTTAGCCCCATGAGTTTTCAGAAGTTCTTTGCCCGGAGCATCAAGACAAAGTCAGAAGGGAGCCTCAGGGTGCTTTCATTCTCGGTCTACAACTCATGGAGCGTTTCTGTCACTTATCTCAACATTCTAAAATCGGAATTAAAGACTATTGCATGTAAAGACAGCCACAGAGGTTCAACCGGCCGTCCTCGAATACTATAGAAACTTGATCATGCATGACATTACTATGAAATATTCTGTGACCATGGTGATGATAATTAGTATTTCCCTATTGCGTGAGCGTGAAAGGGTTTGTATCGAAGTAGCCTCGGCATAATAGTAAAAGCAGAAAGGAAAACACCACCATCCTTCACACTGATCTCTTTGATTAGCGCCAATGCCTCCATCTGAACAACTTGCAACACCCAGTTCAGTCATTTCTGAAGCCCAAGTACATCAGCTTCAACCCAACTTCAAAGATCGTCGTGATAATCGTCCTACTAAAAGTGTTGCGAAGAAAGCCCCAATTTGCGACTAAGCCATTGGGCAGACTCATCTCACGCTCGTCGAGTTTGGGCTGATAAAATCTGCAAGAGTAGAATGCTGCAATCTTTCGGTAGAGATACAGACCCAATGAATAACCTTCAAGTGGCTGACTCCAATTTGCCGCTAGCTGGTCTGTTAGGAAGGCCTTTTTTCACAAGTGCAGGTCACTCAGTATGGTGGTAGACATGTTGCTGTTTTTTCCCGAAAAGCCGTTGCGACTTCTCTTCAGCTCTCCGGCATTACTGGCTTTCAAGTTGGTCATCCCTAGGCTAATACCAAATACCAAGATTGAGTTGGTCAGTCAGAGTGATATCTGGGTCCTTTGTAAAAGAGGCGGGCTCAGGTTAGGATTCAGGTCGCCCTTAGAAGAGGCTTGGATCATGGGCATGATGACTTGTGGACGTTTTGGACACCTCATCTTACTCATGTGAGTTTACTATCTGATTATGGTATGAACTACGTTGGTAAGTAGCGTTATATGTTATTTTAAAGACTTTTTAAATATTGAGTATTAAAATCTTTAGCAATGCCGGTCTAAACTTTTACCAGCTTATCATATACCTAAGTATTCGATGCTTACTTTATAGAAGTACGACAAACCGGTTGCATCTCATGACAATCTCTCTCAGCGACGAACGGGAAATGAGCCTATCGAGATTACAGGCTCCTCATGTATTAAACTTTATGATACTAGGCATACACGTAGGAGTTAATGAGTTTCACGTGGATAAGCTTCTAGAGACAAATTATATTTTTGACAATAAGTTAATACAGGCAATTCCTGAGGTATCCTGGACAACGGACATGAAAGTGATGATTAAATGCACTTGGGAGTAAATTATTATCTAGGAAAACCTCCGTGATCTTAGCCATGGCAGCCATGGGCCCATGGCTAAGGTTGACCATAATGAAAAGAGTTCGTGAGAAATGAACAGACGAAATTGCCATACCCTATAGCTGTCTAATCGAGGCGCCGGCATAACGGATATTGACGACTGACAGGTGCTAGTACCTGAACCTAGCGAGCCACAAAATTTGTACGAAAATTAACTTCCCCTGAGCCAACGCCGCAAAAACTGACGATAGCTTCAATAGCGTGACAAAAGGAATTGAAACAAATCGATAGCGTGGAGGGACCATGGCTCAAAACATCGTTAGCTTAGGGTGGAATAGATCCACGGACGCTTATTGGTGAATGGGCGCGCTATTGACAAAGTGCGTTTTCAGGTGACAAGGATTAGAATCTGATCAAGGACAAAGTGAGACAGGGCTAGCCCAGGGGTTTATCGGGACTTGGTTATCGGAGCAGGTTGTTGCGATGGTCATTGAACAAGCAGAGCAGCAGTTGCTTTGCGACTGGAGTACACAAATACCAGTAGGGAGGCCACAAGGCCGAAATGACCAAGGCCCAGAGTTCACATTGATACAGCACAGGAATGATTACCGGTCATAAGCATCATCGCCAAAGCAAGGGGGCGGGGGGAGCTCAGCAGCTATCCAATTAAAACCCGTTTCAAGTGGCGTCTTTAGCTTCAGCTGAGGAATCGTGCTTTAACAAAGAGCTCCCTCTTTTGCAGCTCAAATGAAGATAAAAGTAATCGAGAGAGAAGAATGTTTCTCCTATTCGATGATTTGGCATTGAAACTTCATTTTGCGACGGTAGTGGACATTTGAGGGGCGTTGTTGAGGCAGAAAGAAGTTGGGTTGGTCTGGTGGCGCCCGACCGTTGAGTCTGATGCTAGCGACGGCAGTTTCGGGAGGAGAAAAACAGAGTTACAGCCCTGCAAGGTTCAAAGTTTATGCAGCGAAGCGTGATCAAGCACTAATTGG
Organism: Fusarium sp. HKF-74; assembly: GCA_021223625.1. NCBI lineage: Eukaryota > Fungi > Ascomycota > Sordariomycetes > Hypocreales > Nectriaceae > Fusarium > Fusarium sp. HKF-74. The sequence continues at coordinate 586,980 of JAJFAS010000010.1, forward strand.
CGATACTGTGGGATTGCGAGTGCTTGCTGACTCCCAAGCCCAGAAGACGCTGCAGTTGATGACAGAGCCCTTGAAAGAACTGATGCGCTTCGAGAACGAAGCTGGAAGAGTGACGAGATCTGGGTAAGAAATTGCTTGGCGCAACAGGATCCGTTAAAGGGATCAAAAAGTAAGCGTAAGCACCCCCGCATCGCGTGCAACCTACAGTGTCCAGTACAGTATCACCATCAATCAAGACTCTAATAATAACCTTATGAAGACAGTCTTTTAATCTTCAATCTGATCGGCGGAATAACCCTTCGTCAGAAACAAGCACAGCAAGGTTAATACCGTGGCCTCATGGTCCCCTTTTTCTCCAGGCTCGTCGCAGATTGATTACAGTGGATCAACGAGGCCTCAAGCCTTGACCAACCGTTATGAAGCGCTACCTACACTGAGACAAGCACGATCGCTACGGTAGGGAGAGCAGAAAATGATACTGTAACTAAAGTAAGAACCCCCCCTGGACTCCAGTTAAAACAGACGGGAGAGTCAGGGGTTTGTCTGTTGTCAGTTCCTTATTCCCCCCTCTCTCAGCTCAGCTGTCTGTCACTTTTCTTGTCTTGCTTTATTTTTTATTTTTCTGGTTTGCTTCCCGACATTCGTTCTCCTTTACATTCTTTTTTTATCCTCCCATTACACAGCAGATTTAATAGTCGTCCCGATCGCCAGAAAATGACCGTTCCAAGGTCAAACAGAGCCGTGCTCTTGGCCGCCGTCGTTTTCGTCACCATATTTCTCGGTCTCGCGCATTTCCACCTCAAGACTCCCTCCGAGTCAACAGCAGCCGTAAAGAGCGGAGTGTAAGCATTTCTCCCCGTCTTTGTTCGCAGCGATAAAACTTTTATCTGACAATTATCCAACAGCGACGAGCCCGCGCCTTTTGTCCCCGAGAAAGAAGCCGCCGCTGCTGCACCGACTTTCGTACCCGGCGAAGATGAAGAGATTGGCGCGACACCCGCTGTTGAGGTCGTAGCTGAGACGCCAAAGCCTGAGGAGCATCATCATGCTGTTACGCCTGATAAGCCTGAGGCTGATCCTGCGGAGGAGCCTAGCGATCCGGAGGAGATTGCTGAGGCTGAGGAGCAGGCTGCGAATGCCTCTCCTACTCCCGCCGCTGAGCCGGAGAAGGAGCATGACCACGAGCATGACCACGAGCACGAGCACGAGCACGAGGAAGCGCACGACCACGAACATGAACATGAACATGTCCATGATCCCGAGAGTGAAGAAGAGTTCATCCCCGAAACCGAAGTCGAGGAAACACCTGAAGCTCCCGCCATTCCCCAAGCGCCCACTGGTCCCAACCTCGACGCCTTCACACCCGACCAATGGATCAAGCCCGCCGTAAAGGTCAACGACCCCGAATACTACCCCTACGGCCACTGGCCCTCCAAGCTTCCCTCCGACAAGCCCATCTGGACCCAGCCCCTCGGCAAGAAGCTCTGCATCATCGACCTCGAGAGCCGTCGCTTCGATAAGCCTGGTCAGCTCTGGTCCGACGAAATGACGTGGAACAAGAGCCGACAAGTCCACGGCCCATCCGGTGGCACACTGAACCACTGGGTCTACTGTACGTCCTTCGCTTAGCTTCCCCTCCCCAGCGCTCGCCGTGTACTAATGTCTCAATAGCCAAGATCCACGGGTACCAGTACTACCACATCAAGATCAACGGCTACCCCGACCGTCGCGATTCATGGAAGAAGCCCTCCGTCCTCTCACAGGTTCTGAAGAAGCACGACGTCTGCGTCTTCATCGACTCCGATGCTCTCTTCAACCGTCTCGACCTCCCCCTCGAGTGGCTCATGAACTACTGGAGCATTTCTCCCCAGAACAACTCCCTCGCTCTGCCCTACGACCCCGATACCCAGCATAACCGCGACCGACGAGGAAATCTGTTCCTGAACACTGGTTTCATGATCATGCAGAACAAGAACAAGACGTACGAGATCTTCAAGGAGTGGGATGACTGCGCCAACGACGGCGGCAAGTTCCCCGGCTGCACTGAGTTCCGCAACCGAAAGGGCTGGCAACCCACCGATCAGGGCGGTTTCGGCACGTTCATCCGCTACGAGTATCCTGATGAAATTCTCTCCCTGCCTTGTACTGAGGCTAATGGCTTCCCCGAGAGCAACTCGGGCTGCGATGGAAAGTTCATCAAGCACGTTTGGATCGGTAAGGAGGATCGTCTCGTCCAGGCCGTCGGTGCTGTCTTCCCTGGTGTCCTCCTTGAGACCTTCCACAAGCAATTCCTCAAGGAGTCGGAGGCCTTCAAGACTTCTGAGGATGACCTGATCAAGCAAAACGGTATGCCTTGGTAGGCGGACGGGTCCTTTATTTTAGTGCTGGAGTTTTGTGCTTTACAGTGTCCATCGGCGTTTCAATTCCCCATGTCCACAGTTTGGAGATCAATACATGGGAGTCGGGTGTATAAATAAAGAATGTAATTGGATATAGATCTACGAGGATGGGGGCGGTACGGCAAAGCCTGAATATACAAGTTCAACTGTTCATTTGGTCCACTCAACAAGTCACGCTCGACGTATGCAAGAACATGAGACCTCACCCCACGTTGGGTAAACTTTAGACCAGCCTTAGGGCAGAGCCGCAGCAGATTAGACCATTTTAGAGGAGTTTAGGATAAGCAAAGCCTAAAGTTTGACGAGTTTATTCTTCTTTCATCCTAAATGTTGATCCTCGCAGTCGTCTTCTTGGTTTGTGCCATGCCCCCCCTCCACCTTTGAACAGCGTTAACCCCAATGATATATACCATTGTTGTGAAATGCCAATCACGGCGCTTTGCAGCCTTGGGCTCGCGGTCGCGGTCGCGGTCGTCAAAGTAGTTGAACTCGTGGACTAAGCACCTCCCTGTTAGAAACTCATTCCTTGGAAGATCTTGATCTGTTCGGCCGATGAAGGAGTGGCACGTACGGTGTTTGAGATGTATAGAGTCCATGCGAAGAGTGACATCCTTTTTGGACCTTCGCAGGGGAGGTAAGGGTGGGCTACCGCGATGATTTAGAACAATTCAATACCCAAACAGAAGAATAGTACACTTACGAGGGCGGCCGCGGAGGCCCCCGAGCCAGTTGAGCTTGTTGACTAATCACCTCTCTGTCAGAAACCCAGGCCCTCCAAGATATTGATGTGTTCGGTCGATGATGGAGTGGTACATACTGGTTGGCGAGACTGTAGAAAGGCTGTCAGCATGTGTACGACATTGAAAGATATAAGCGAATGCGACAAGGATGTTCCATGAAACCTGATGCCAGAGGACAAGGGATATGTGCTTACTCTTGTGCCCGAAGGCACGGAGGTGATTCGTTCCTAGACAAACATTAGCTATTGATTCACGTAATCGTCGACTGTTCATGACTTACGGCCAGAGGCCTGCTGCTGAATTGCGATCCCTACGAAAGTAGTCAGTAATCGTGTCCATGAATTGATGATCGCAGTCGCATGTTATGGATGGATTGTTGGGAGGGTGTTGGAAGGGACGTTCGCACTTACGGAACGTTTTTCAGGCATCTAGAAGGACTATCAGCAACCCTGTACACAGCTAGACGTGTCATTACTCAGGTGGTAAGCTGATCTTACTGTGGTGGATGTGTTTGATCTATCACGGGTTAGCTGAGAGTGCTTGGAATTGAGAGTGGACCAAGCCACGGAGGGGAAACTTACGAGTTGAATTTTGTTTTGAAAGACTAGATGAAGACAGACAAGTTAGAAGTGTTAAAGATGCGAGGGAGGACAAGTTGAACTTACACCGGTGGGCTTTGAAGTGCGCTGTGCGAACTGCGTGTTAGCGGCAAGACGAGGAACGGCGGAGACGGAAACGTACGTGGACTGCGATCAACAATTAGTCAACACTCTCGATAGGAGCATGGGGTGCAAGGGTGACAAGGGGACTTACCTCGCAGATGTGATCAGGGGCTTGCAGGTTGAAGTGGCTTGAATACCTTGCGTGATGGTTTGTGAGGTGAGGTTGGAAATGCGAAAGATGTTAAAGATGTGGAAGTGAGGGATGAAAAGAGGGAAAACGATGTGAGAGCAGGCAGGAGAAGGTGGTCTTCTGCGGCAAAACCAAGGCAGGCGGCAGGCGAGGCAACTACCTTACTTCGTGATGGATGGCATCAAATGGAAACAACCACCACCGACAGGTACCTACAGTGCACGCAGAACTCAACTCTGATTGGCGTTTATTATGCCACTTTATGTCACATCCTGGCGCTTGGCGCATGCAATACAAGATCACGAAACCTCACCTCGATCCTTCGGGGGGTTGCACAAGTCTTAGGCCAGCTTTAGGTAAGAGCAGCATCAGCTTAGACAACTTTAGGAGACTTTAGTATGCACAGATCCTAAACTTTGAGGAGTTTATTTTTTCTCATCCTAAATTTCGGTCTTCGCATCCCTCCAGGACCTTGTCAACCCTCCCCCCATGCGCCATTGCTGTGTATTCTTGATTGTATAACTTTGCAGACATACGAGTACGCCTGGAGGCTGCCGACTTTAGTCGCATTGTCAACACCTTTCCTCCTCGGCGTCGGCGTCGGCGCCGGTCTCTGGCTTGGCCTCCCTCTTCTTCCGGTACAAGTCTGTTAGCTAAATCTGTTCTCAAGTGGCTGCAAGAAGCATAACTTACGAGGGCTTCCGCAAATCGCTCCTAGAAATTGTTAGTATAGCTTTCTTCAGCAGATTGGATGATTCACTCACCTCGATCGAGGAGGGCTCGGCCGTGTTGGCCGCCAGTTCCTGTTGTAATATATTAGTAGACTCACGATAGAACATAGCTGCAATTACTTACATCTGCCTTTATCTGCCATTTCTGACCCAGAAGCGCTGTCAGCCACGTCTATTGTCAATAGAATAAACACTTACGGCAGCGGCGTCGATATCTCGCTACGCAGAATGTCAGTGGGTGTCCTCGGATTGCATACAAAAGGGAAATACCAACCTGGATCTTTTTCTCCAGCGCCTGAAGAAACATTAGTAATTGATCTATGGTTTGATGTACACCAAGACTGTGGGTATGCAATAAACTCACTTGCAGCTGGTCCGCGAGGGACCGTCTCTCCTTGTCTCCTTCAAACCATCTTGAGTTGACACTTACGTCGGCGGTTCCACGTTCCTGAACAAGTAGTTTGGTATGCGGGAAGGTCGTGGGATCATGGGGTACAGGTTGGACTGACTTCGAATTTGGGCTAGAAATTGAACGGGTTAGTGAATTTTATCGTAGAATGAGCAGAATGGAGTTGCTTCCAAGAGTGACATACTTTTTTAAGCCCCCGCAGGGGATGTCAAGTAGCTCCATTCAGGCGCTTCGTAACAAGTCCAGTACTGGAGAGAAGGGGAGGTTGCGCGTGGTGGAGGCGGAGAAGGCCATCGAGGTGGGCAGTGAACCAGGTTGCTCCTTGTGAAGGGACCAGGCAGGCGATATTGGAGGCTCGCACTTGAGAAGTGGCTTGGATTTCTTGCGTGATGGTTTGTGAGGAATGTGGAAGATGTAAGAATTGAATGACCAAGTTTGCAAGAGGGAAACAGAGCGAGAACAGAGGGTGGTCTTCACACGGTAAAACCACGGCAGGCAAGAGCAGGAGGGCGGGAGAGGCAGGAGCAAGGAAGTTACCTCAGTGGAGGGTGACGCTCAATGGAAACGGGCAGCTGCCATACCCTGTCGCTTTCACTGCATTGTTTAGCGTTGTTTAGAATCACTTAGAATCATTTAGAATTGTAGAATAATGTTTTTGAATCTTGTATTTCTCTCTTCCTCTTGTCTTTATGTTGGCAGACAACCGTTTTGGACCTTTGCCAAAGCATCGGTCGTTACGTCCTCCCGGACAGAAACCAAATTTCACATTTGGATCTTACTGTTGATAGTTTCTTGATAGAAGAGGGCATCAGTCACTCCATATCTTCAGTGATATTGCTGTATTATAAAAGCTCGTCCCGCGACCTCGCTCATTGACGACTGGAACAAACTGAACAATTCATTTACACATCTCATCTCCCTGCTGTTGAACTTCAAACAACTATGCCCGATCAAATCTCACGTCATGACGCCTTACAGCGAAACGCCATCATGGCGATAGATGAGATTCCACAATTGCAAGCTTGGGGGATTTCACAATCGCAAGTACGGGAAAGGGGACAAGCGATCTGGGTTTGGACATGTTGCAGTTGCCAAATGTCGGGCATCCCATATTCTAATCCCGACTGCCCTAACTGCAACAAGTCCAGGTGCCAAAGTTGCAAGCTAGAAGAGCAAGCCACTTGAAGAACAATCTTTAGATCGATGTCAATATAACCAATCAGGAACCAAAGACATGAGATCTACTACCATCACCCAGAAGGACTGTCTCGTGACCGATACTTGCGTGGAGTTAAAATGGCGAGTACCAATTGACGTGCCCAGATTTGTCGTGTACAGGGGCCCCAGTCCGTGAAAATCACCTTTGCCCTGGTGAGAGAAGTTCTGGAGGCCATGCCGCAAACGTTACACAATAGTAGTCAAGTCAAGTGACGTATACATACATATCTAACTTCGTATGTATCACATTGTCTTAAGTTTCTTTACCCTGTTGTAAAATTCAATGTCGATATTGAATAACATATTGGTCTGTACCTTATGGCAAACTCTGTCGTCTAATACAACAGTTAAAGGAAAAGTCTATGTGAAACTTATGCACTTGTAATGCAGCATGAGTTAACGTATAGTCTGTTTCTGCGTAAAATGATGTATCGCCTTTATCGTAACCCAGTTACCTATATAAGAGTTGCATCCACCCCGAAATCCAACGCCTCTCCGAGATGGCTACTTTGTTTGATGATGCTGCGGATCCTTGAACATCTCAGGCGGACCTTAATAAAGTTTGGGCTCCTTAGGAGTATTGGTGCATGAATTCATTCTCATTAAAAGACAGGGCTATCCTTACGTGTCATGATTTCAAAGGTTAAGTGGGATTCTCTTCTCCCTCGTCTCCTCATGCCTCTTCTCAATTTCTTCCAAGCTATAACCTTTCGTCTCCCTCATGAACAGGACAACCATTATCGTTGTTGTAAGACTGCATCCTGCGAAGAGGTAGTAGGCGCCAAACGAGGACTTGTCAAGCAACACAGGGGTAACGAGGGCAACGATATAGTTAGCAGCCTATCAAACAGGTCAGTACATATCACAACACCATCTCTGGAGCTTCACCCACCCAGTTTGAACTTTGGGCAAGACTCGAAGCACTGCTTCTCGTCCGTCTTGGCATACTCTCAACAACCCACGTCCGGAAGCCAATGGCCCAGGTGAAGCTGAAAGCAATAGCGAAGAGATAGATGCAGACGATGACGACCCATCTCCCTGCGCCGTGCTCAGGATGAACTTGTCCAGATGCATACAGAGATCCCATGATCACCATCAAACCGAAGATCAAAATTCCACCTAAGATACTCTGCATTCGCCGACCCCACTGTTCAGCGAAGATTGTCGCAGGAAGAGTTGCTGCGAGAATCACGACGGCAGAAATTCCAGATGCCAGGAACGAGGCTTTCTCGCCGCTGAGACCTGCTTGCGTGAATAGAATGGGCGCATAGTACAGAACTCCGTCAATGCCACTGAATTGCTGCATACCCATGAGAAAGCAAGCAAAAGCTGTTCTACCGCGGTATGGCGCCGAGAACGCACATCTAAAATCTCTGAAAGTATGCTGAATGTCTTGCCACAGCGATGTCTCGCCATCTAAACCACCCGGGGTATCATACACCTGACCGAGAAGCTCCTTCTCTTCAACTTCATCAATGCCGAGTTGTCGGCAAACCGTTCGAGCTTCGTCCGTTCGTCCCTTGCTCAGAAGCCACCGTGGAGACGGAGGGACGATGAAAGCCACCATCGACAGAAGAAGACCGAGAAATGCAACAATGGCGAGAGGCAGACGCCACGTAATAGACGAGCTATTGAGACGCGATGTTCCGTAGCAGGTAAAGTAACCGGTTACAATACCAGTAGTGATAGAAAACTGTGGAAGCGCGGTCATGACGCCTCTCACTCTAGAGGGAGACATCTCTGAGACTTGAACGTAGACATTGCTGAGAAACAGGCCCTCGCCCATTCCTTTGATGAGCCGACCCAAGATAAAAACACCAAGATAAGGGGCGCCGCATTCGATCGCAGCACCGATACCAAATATAATAGATCCTATGGCGATGAGTCTCACTTGTCCAAAGCGATGGGCCAGAGCACCCGCAATAAGTGCCGTCAAAGCCCCAGGGATAAGAATCGTCGAGACGATAACGCCGTGAATAGTTGCAGAGAAGTCACCAAAGGTTTCCTTGAAGGCAGTCATGGTGGTGATGGGACCAATACTCCCAGTATCCATTCTAATAATAAACAACACAATCAGACAATCGATCTCAAAACTGTCACAATTGGAGAACATACCCAAAAAGGAACGCAACACAAGAGGTTGCGACACCAGCGCTCGCATACAACGGCACCTTCATCTTCGCATTCAACAACTTTACAATGTATTATACAGAATCATAGCTAAAGAGAACAATTTCTCCGTATTTAAGCTTATCTTTAGTTCTTGCGCAATCTTTTCAGTCGGTGTGATCACATTTTTATTATGGAGACGCAGGCGCTTCGGATTTCCTCTTTCAAGGCTGATGGGGCTGGCGGAGTTGCCACTCTCGGATTGATTACCTGGAGTGCTTTATCAGTTCGCGTTGAAGTCTGTTTTTAGATATGCATGATGTGACGGAGGTAACATTATCTCTTTCTCAATTTCATTTGCTCTATCTGATGTATGTTCTATGGGTTTGTGATGCATGATATGGGAAATTCTCGATTTGGGGTACATACGCTATAAATAGCATCAAACACCATGAGGCTCTCAGCAACGCGGAGCCTCCTTTAGTACATCTAGTGAGCCATTCCCTAGTTCAACTCCATGTATGTTACAAGGCAAGACCGGGTATTTGTTCTTCCATGGTTCATTGGTCGCGATACGCGTGATGAAGCCGAACCTCGCCCCAGAAAACACGCCCTACGCCCTACGCCTTGTATAATTGACATCGTTGAACACGCCTGGTAAACATAAGGCGTAAAGACGAAGAAGCTTAAATATAACTACATAATCAACCACATTTATTACTATCTAGCCTTTAAGTATAACGCAATCTAAGGCCCAGTCCAGGGCTACAAACTCCAGTTTTTCAATCTACCTATGAACCGTCCCAAAGAATGTCTTCTTCCAGATACCCTCAGTTACCTAAAGAACCATTAACATGATGTTCTTTGAAACACGAAAGCCAGTCTTTGTTATCTGCTAGCGTCTGATCCCATGGATCCGAGGTATCGTATACAATCCTCCTCGCTTCAGTCTGAAACATCTCATCTGTCGGGATAACCCCAAGACTCATCTGTCGCTGCGCATATCTACCCAGATGATGCACCAGAAACTCGGGAAAGGCCATGGAGCTGCTATCCTGTGTCATTGAGCGTTGCGGTCGCGCTACAGTTTCCTCCACTGCGTCCAGATTGCCCAGACCCTCGTCGACAAAATCCGTGGTTCTACCAACGTTCTCTCGAATCTGAAGAAGATGATCTCGACAGCTTGGATCAGTCGCTGAGAAGGGCACGGGACATTTCCCTTCGACCTCGATCATGTAGGGTGACAGCGCATTCGTCACTCGAGCTTTGACATGTGGTTCAAAGTCATGGTCGCCCTTCCAATCAGCCATCGTATCGCCCTTTCGAAAATGTTTCGCCAGATGTTCGACTCGTTCTTTCCACGTCTCCATTCGAAGACCGCAGATTCCACATCTCGATTTCACGGGCGGGCCCTCGACTTTCCACGAATCTATAACCGGTACCGTTTTCACGTGGTGGACGAGTCGAAGGTGCTGGGTAAGATGATCCTTTCGGCTGAAGACAGGAGGTTTGTCGTCATTCTGACAACCAGCGTGGTTGTGAGTTTCGAGATGTTCTGGAGTTGGGTCGAGTTGACTGCAATATGCACAGTGGTTTCGTCCTGTTTCTGGGGATGCGACTACGCCTCCGAAGGGTGCACATCGCCAGCCTGCAAGGTCGAGGTGAAGGGACTTTTCGTGCCGGGCCCAGTCATACTTACTTTTGAACTTGTCGCAGCAAAACGTACAAGGAAACCGTCTGTTCTGGGGTTCCTTGCCTTTAGCGGTAGAAGAACGTCTTGACTTGGTGACCCGGCCTTTCAGCGAACCTTTTCGAGTTGCGGACTGTGGTGATCCCACTGACGCAGAAGAACAGCTCGTCGCACTTCCGAGGCTATGCGTTGACCCTGCGCGACTCCCGACACGGCTTCGCCCTAGGCTCCCAGCGGATGAGCGAGTTCTCAGTGGTGTTTTTTGTAGTGCATCAGCAATGGCGGATAGTGACGCCGCTTCAGCTTCCGGGGGCGATTCTTGCCATCTTTGCATAGGATCTAAAGTGCTATCGCGTTGATGGTTATGGCGAGGTATTGAGATTGGATCACTTCCCGTGCGATGAGGCTGCCGGCGAAAATAATGGCTCCGTTTCCGAGGAAGTCCGCGTTGGGAACCTTCTGCTATCGGAGAACCGTTGAACGATTGTCCGAATCCAGGAACTCCAAATGGGGACGTCGTTGTCGGAGTTCCCGCTCGATTACCCGATGTTGCCAACGGCGAGATGTTTCCCCCAGTTGGTGTCTGTGCCGCAGCGGGTGTTTGCCATGAATTCAGGCTCAATGCAGGATCAAGCCAGAATTCGGTTTGTTGTTCTGGTGGGATCATGGAGTTGAGAAAGTCATCCGTGAAATCGAGGTGCTCATGACCAAACGAAAACTCATCATTCTGAGTCGGAAAATACGATTGCTGGTCCTGAATCGGCGTGTTTCTCTCATCAGCAGTCCTATTCGCAAGGCCAAGTCTTGCAAAATCGAGTTCCGAGAAGGTCAAGACTATCGGGTTACGCATTAGCGGATCTCAAACCCGAGATGAAAATCTGCTTACTATCGCCATCAACGTCATCCGACGGCGGCCGTCTCGGTGCACTGGACCCCATTGCTTTCGACTCTTATGTCCCCTTGCAATTACCTGCGGGTAAGCGCCCGTAGTTATTAGGTCAGGCGATGGGTTGTTGAGGCCAGGCAAAGTCAGTCATCGAGGCGCCTTCTTGATGACAAAAAGGCGTCGTTGACTTTCCGGAATCGGAGTGAGACTAACCCCCCACCTTGACCTAAAATTCGTGACACCGAATATGCGATACTACGTCTCCATCGCGGAACAGTCAGAGGCGATTTGCTCCTGGTCTAATCTGCTCTTTTTTCAGCCGCAATCCTGGTATTTCCCCGACTTTGTTTCTCCATACTTTGCCATATTAGAGTGATTACTCATGCGCGACGGCACAGACCTTCTCCAGACATGACGAGTCATAGATAAGATTATCTCATCAAGTCTCCAACCAAGATAAAGCTATGCGTCACTTTAGCGGTATGAACTTGCTTCTACGGGCTGTAGGTTCATTGTTTTCTCCGTAGACGGCCTGACTCACCGGGCTCAGCATTGAGGGTCCGTGACATTGAAGCCCTTTGTCGTAGTAATGAACAACACGTGGACCTACAAGACGGCTAATTCTTTTCGCCTCTTCAGTAGCTGCTTATTCAATTATCCAGTCAGTGATTCTATATCTGCAGTAACCCAGTTCCATTGTAGTCGTCGCTCCTCATCGCTCGACAATGATGGTGATGATGCACGACAAGTCGATATGAGCTCTTCTACATGCCGAAAAGAATATGATTATTCTCAAGACAGTCCGTCCCTGGTCACCTGGTCATTGACTCTGCAGCTCACAAAGTATTGCCTTATGCACGTCTCTGGCTGCGGTCAGGTTCAGTCCAACGACCTTGGAGAAACTGGAGTACTGATCATTGCTTTCATCCGTGATTACTACAGAGTATCGAGCGCGATTGGAGATATCCAAGGACTATCACAGGATTTTATCGTTGACATAGCGTTGCACCTTGAACGTCGACAAGCTGGAGAGCTTCCATGTACCAAGGCAAGACGTTTGACAAGTCGAGTCGACCCGATCTCGATGGAGCAAAGGATTTCAATAATTCTAACAGCATCTTAACCTTTCTTTCTCTTTCCATCTGTTTTCGTGATCGTCGTTGTTGTCCAAGTTGGTGACGTTCGCCAATGATAACACAGCACTGGTCCAATCAGTGCTGGAAGCTCATGGCGCGTGACGCTCTGCGTAGGGCGTGAAAATGGCTTAGCTCGGACCAAAATCGGAGCATCATTTTGGCAGCAATGACGCTTACCCAAAACGATCAAGTTCAACATGTTTCACATGAATATGTAAACACGAGGACTTATATGGAAACCAACAGGCTGCGAGCGAATAGCATGTCACTTTTGAATCAGTTGACTCGCGCTGGAGTATGACGCAGCTGAATCTAAGATTATGAGGAGCAACAGCAACAGCAGCTGCAACGATGATGATCTGCAGCCTCGTTGCATCTTCTTGAAGATAATGAAGCGGATGGGGATATCAAACGTAGCCATTGGTCAGTCATCGTGGTATCGATGTCTAAGTTGTGGGCTAGAAGTGTTAATTGCAGTTGAGACTTGTGGCTGTGAGCTTATTCCGGCAGAGAGAACCTAGGGGATATCAAACCGCGTCTCATTCATTCTCTTCATCCTTCTTGATCGCATCAACCTGGACTATCGAATGTGACAGTCCCTTGCCATCCACCATCTGATCAATGACCATAGCCGTCAAGCTCTTCCCATATACACAACCAGAGTCCAGACCAAAGGTATATCTTGCAACCTCGGGCGAGTCTGCGCCGACCTGTATTCCAACTCTTGCATCATGTCCATAGACGACAATACTTCGCTTCTCGGGATCCTCAATCGAGTTCTGCCATCGATTCCAAGCATCAATCCACCAATCACCCTCACGAGTTTCGAGAGGAAATCCAATAACACCCTCTTTGTACTCACCACTAAAGCCTTCGCCATCGTTAACAGCATCTGCCCATTTCTCCAATTCGGTTATTATATCGGCATCAGTGGCATCGTGATATGCTGCGTATCGTCGCGTCCGGCTCTTGGCTCCCTTGAGTAGACCTGCTCGAATGGGCTCAGTGACTTTAGCTGCTGGGTCTCGGTATACCAGTCCTCGCATGTTCATGACGGCCCATGGATCTTGTTCTTCCAGTGGAAGTAAGGGGACCAGACCGCCATGCGCGACAAGCAGAGTCCCGGAGTTCCAGGGCGGTGATGTCGCTCCCTTTCGTAATTTGATCCGTAGAATCAAAGGCTGCGAAGCCAGCCAGGAAATTTGCTCATCGGTAAGATTGGCGGCAGTTGTAAAGTCGCTTTCCGAACTGTAAGGTTTGAGGTCCTCCGGTGATGTTGACTTCAAATCCTCCTTCGCCTCGGCTACGGCCGTTTCGCCCTCTTTGACCTCGTTCTCCTTTTCCGCTTCAAGCGCCAGCCTCTTCAACCTCTCAACAAGCTTCGCATCCTCCCCCCTTTTGATAGCAGAATGCGCAGCAAGCACCCTGTCCTCATTATTCCCTCTTATCGCACATGCCCCAAGCTCAATCGCCAACTGGACAACACCGGGACTATCAGGACCCTTGTTGATCAAGTCCCCGACAAAGATCAATTTGTCGCCATTGGATCTATTATACGAGACTTTTTCGAGTAATTTCTTCAGTTCGGGCAGATGGCCGTGTACGTCACCGACGATAATGAGTCTGCCTGGGGCGATGACATCTTGAATACGAGACGGCAAGGGATACCACGGAAAATCGGCATGAGAGCGCGCGGTAGAGGAATGGGTATTTATCTCGTATTCATTTTCTTGAGAGGGCATTTTTTGTTGTTAATTATAATAATCCTTGCCGAACTTTTGAGTTTGCGTTTTTAGTGAGGGAGGAGAAGAATGGGTTTTGTTACGAACGGACGAATCAGAGCATGGTTGTTGGAAATTGAATCCACTTTGGCGATGACGAATGTGATACAGAATAATAGCACGTGGGAGCAAGGGAAGAGGAATTTCGTATTCACAAGTCGAAAACACCGATTGCCCGAGCCCAGGGAGATAATTTCTAGAACATCGGCAGTCTTAGCCTGGTCCTGTATATGGGGTAAGGCGAAAATGGGCTTTGCGATATAATCTTTGCTGGAACTCCCCCTTATAACTGAAAAGGCGTGGTGGCAGAGTGGTCTAATGCGATAGACTAGAAATCTATTCCCTTCGGGGGCGTCTGTTCGAATCAGGCCCACGTCGAATACTTCTTTTTGACCTTTTTACTGATTTTTACTACTTATATAGTAATCTATATCTATTTATAATTTTTCTCTAATTTCTACCTATTCTTTCAATATACTCAGCTTATCTCGATAGTTAAAATACTGTAATAATTAATTTTTATACTTTATTAATTTACTGCTATCATATTATTAAATACCGGGATTTCTAGGTACTCTAGACCCTTCTTACTGATAATCTATAGTAACATGTATTTACAGCACATGGTTTGTCTCTGCCTAAAACGATTTTAGATATCTCGATAATTAGAATTTATTATTTAGTCTCTAGAACTTAAACTACAGATATTCTTTATCCTGAATTAGGGTAGGTCGTGCACCCGTTATGTCTGCCGTTTAAGCATACACCTATGCTTCCGCAACAGCCTATTCATAAGATCTGGTAATTCTTTAAAGGCCTTTAGGTTGAGTTGGCTTACATGAGAACGATCGTTTAGACGGCATTTAATGTTAGACGCCTCGGTGGAAGGAGACTCGTTCGAAGAATCCATGCTCAGCCCTTCAGAGCAGGGGATACTTAAAGTTCACTAGATCCAACAAGACTTGGCTGACTCGTTCCCCATTTGCCCTTGGTCCAGAGGGTCAAAGAGCTAATTTGCCGCCAAGACAGATGGTGTGACAAATGCATGATACGATCTGCTTTTCAGCTCCAGAACTCTGATCTGGAAATCCCCAGCTCCCAGTTCCCCGGGATGTCCGGACCCAAAGCAGCAGGGCTGAAAAAAAAGACCAGAAAGTCTAGAAATGCGATAACCTTTCACATGGCATGCTACACGGACAAGCCAGAAGTTCTTCAACGCCTGGACCTCGAGAAATTCGCTTAGCAAAGAAGCATTCGGTGGGTAGCGCCGTATAGCAAACGCTATCGGCGACTAGAAGCGCCCCAAAAAGCTTGATTGTAGTCAGATACGACGAAAGCGTGGAAACTTTGATGCCGGAAACTACGAGAGGACCAATCGTGGCTTGCGCTAGGTGGGGGGCTAGAATCAATGGTCTCTGGATAGTCGTGTTTATTGCTGTTTGCGTAACCTGATAGTTTGGCCCTGCATTCCAGACGCGCGGGCCCCGTTGACCAGCCCAGGTCCCAGGCACGATAGCGACAATCACTGCCAAAGATCAAGGGTTCAATCGTCTTTTTTCAACGATGAATATTGTGACATTGGAAGTTGCATTGCCGCGTCTCGGCATTGCTGGTTACCTTATGTTTGACCTGTCTGGACAGTTGTTGTAAGACATGGATGTCAAGGGATAACAAAAGGAACAAGAAATCCCGCGATAAGGGCGACACTTGTTTGGCGCATCCCTTGTGCTTTGCCAGTAAGAAAAGACAGTTTTAGCCTCTTTTACTACCTCGTAGTAGCTGTAGCGTATAGACTCAGGGTCTTCTTAGTCGAAAGGGCTTGTCGAATTCGGCAACTCGGATCTGGTGGAGCCGAGCCAACTGAACTTGGCAATTTCGGATGGTGAGGCCGCTGTGAGCAAGCCTCGATCATTCCACACTAACAGAATCGCTCGGAATCTAGGCCCTGTTCTCCACTCCACTTCAGCTGTGATAATGGGTTCTTGAAATAAAGATCCAGCTGTTCCCCTGCTCGCTCTGGAGATCTCCCTTGACAGAGTCGCATCACCCAGTGTCACGCTGTACGCTTGTCTTGTAAGTCAAGTCTACACACAAAAACAGGTTGAGTCGTGTCACACGACTCAACTTGTAACATGGAAAACATGCAGTACTGACTTATCCTCCCAGGTATTAAGGGCCAGATCGTACCCAGGCAGTCACCCGGCGGTCCCCTCGTCTTCTCCTGACGACAAGATGTCGATGTTTGGTCGGTTCCAAGAGAGCAAGAAACAATGGCGTAACTGCATAGCGGCCTGTTTCGCCATCTATGCTCTTGGTTTTCTATTCTTCTACTACAGCTTCCCGGCCTTTGGCGACTTTGCTCGACCCCACCATCACCATGCCGTCTCAGTCGCGAAGCACTCAAAACATGTCAAGCCGGACAACATCACCGTCAGCGGACTGGTATTCTACGGTCGACAAAGCCGAGTTGAGATAATGAAGTGCTACATCGAGCGCAACCTGGTCGAAAACGGAGGATGGCTCGATGAAGTCCTCTGGGTCGTCAACACCGAGCAAAAAGGTGATCTCCGATATCTCGAGGAGGTCCTGGCTTCCAACCCAAAGCGATACAAGAAAATTTACTCCGACGAGATCGCTGGGACGTATACATACAAGAATATCTGGAAGAAATTAGAACGTGGAAAGTATTACGTCAAGATTGATGACGACGTCGTACGTGTAATATCAATGTCTTGGTTCGGTAAACACTAATCATTTGTCTCGCAGGTCTGGATTGACGACGACGCCATCCCCAGTCTTGTCACACGTAAAGTCCAAAACCCCAAGGACTTTGTTGTCTCCGGCAATATCATCAACAACCCCCCTCTTGGCTTCTTCCACATGCGCATGGGTGCCATTCATCCATACTTCCCAGAAGCCTTTGAGCCATTCAGCGTCACAAACGCCACTGACTACTGGAGGCCATCGCGACATCCTTCATGGGATGGACCCAAGAAGTACAAGTGGGAACTCAAGAATGAACCTCCTACCTGGCCTCATCATCGATGGCTGCGAGTCCCAGACGATTCGATGCTCGATCAGACTCCTGCCGCTGAACTCAAGTACGATATTTGGGGCGATAGCTATCGCAACTGGGCTATCGCTACCCAAATGCATATGTCTCTGTTTGAGAACATCGAGAAGAAGCAATTAGACCTTTACAGATTCGAGAAAACTTGGACCATGTACGAGGATCGAATTCGAATCAACTTCATGTGCATCTACAGCGATGACATCCTCGACACTGATCCCGAAAACTGGCCCCAAGGACGGGGTGACGAGGACATGATTGTTCTCGATCTCCCTAAGAAGCTTCGACGCCGTAAGTCCTCCATCAAAATCCCACCATGCTTCGTAACTAACACTCTACCAGCTGTTGTCATCCAAGGCGACGCTTTAGCCGCTCACTACCAGTACATGGACCAGAAGCAATTGGAATCAACCGATATCCTAAAACGATACAAATCCATCGCAAAGGATCAATACTGCCTAAACCTAGCTGCAGCTGAGGACGTTACGGAGGCAGATCTGAAACAAAGATCGATCCGAGGTCTCTTTTCCACCCCAAGTGGGTATGATGTTTGATGTCTATAATACGGAGTTATATATCCTGGGATGGGAGCGTGTCGGTTATTATACTAGAAATTGCACCAGTCGTTTTTCCACCGCTTCATCTCTTGCCTTGCAATTTGTCCACCTTCGTGAAACTTGGAAATATAACTTGGTTTACGGGTTGTTTTATCTCGGTTGTTTGTTACCGTTGAGGTTACATGGCATAACATGGTCCTAGTCTGCGATGGGATAGGGGTCAGTGTTGTCGAGACTCTCCTTTGGAAGGAATCGTACTATCACCACAGGACTAACCGCGACTTCTATTAGGATCTTCATTCAATTATCTGCCGACGAGGTCTGGAAGCACCTCGGGAAGTAAGAAAACATCAGACCTTAAAATAAGATGTCAAAAATAAACTTAGCAAAGGGTATCCTAAGTTTATTCTAAACTTATCCTAAACTTGGGCTAAGTTAACCAAGCCTTTTTGTCACTTAGGATCACGATCCTAAGCTTTCTTTCCTCCCCTAGAAGCGCAGGAGGGCGAGAAGGCTTGGCTCGAACGAGAAGATACTTGGCCACAGAGCGTGCCAAGTTTATTATAAGGCAAGGTATTCTGAGCATGCTTATCCGGGTCGAGGGTTCAAGCTGTTTGGCATGTTTCGCGCAAGGCAAACCCGATTTACGACTGAATGGCTCCCTCTCACTGCAGAGCTTTGGCCTGATACCTGGAGTGATTGGAGATTCGTGTAACCAATCGGTTGTAAAAGATATTATTTTCAAGATAGTTGCAGAGCTTTGCTTGCTATATACACTAATATGATATGATTACTCTACTTTCGGGAGTGAGTGACAGTCCATCGAGTTTCAACACTGATCTCGTTGTTCTTCATCTCAGAAGATCCAACAGTCAAGTTCTTCTCCGACCCTGACTCATCAGGAAATCCTGCGACGGCATAACCGTGCTGAAGCTTATCATTTGTCGGCCTGTAATCGTCCATTTCCCAGGTCGACAAGTTTGGGTCTCGAGAAATCTCGGGCTGCGTGCTGGCGGCCCCTGATCGGCTGGCATCCCTGAATCCCGTTGAACGCTCGGTAGAATATTCATCCAATCGAGATCCCCCCATTCGCTTCTTGTACTTGGCGTAGAAAGGTCGGAGCATGGGAATGCTGACGCAGAGAATGGCCAGGTTGGGCTCGAGGATGAAGAGGAAGATGGTGGTGGGCATGGTTCCCGTGACGTTGTTGTTGAGATCCACGGTTGAGATGTAGATGAGTCGGAAGACGGCGCAGACAACGCAACTGTTCGAGTCAATATACAGATTCTTACATCAAGAGTGAAGAGACCTACGCCAGACCCAACGCGAAACAAGAGGTGATACCAATCTTCTCCGCCCGGCGTGTCTTCAAGTTCCAAACGCTATGCATAGGAAGCGCCATGATGATCAAGTCTCCAACAGCGTTGGTAGCGATCAAGGACTGGATCATGGGGATATACGCTCCGCACTTTCCTAGACCAGTCCACTGAGCAGATACTGGGTTGCACAGGAAGACACAAGAGCAGAGATAGGCGATGAGCCACATGCCAACAAAGACGAGGGCGACCTTGGATGACTTTTGCATGAAGCTCGTGGGGAAGACTCGGATGAAGAAGGCCAGCATGCTCGCTTTGACGGAGGCGAGAAGGGTGACATAAATGGCTTGCATGCAGAATGTCAACTTGAGAATGAAAGGGATATTCGCAGCGACTGGACCGAAGAGTTAGTAAACTGTACTAGCATAGAGGGCGATGATAGTCGACAGCTGGTGAGGGGACGCACGCTCAGGGTGTTTCGCTAACTCGTATCCATTTCCAACCGGTGCAAAAAGTCCTTGACAACACAACATTGCCACGCCCAGCGGCTGCAATCACAGTCAGTAATGGCCAACCGTAGCCAGAGATAGTCACCAACCGTTGCGAAAATAACGAATCCATCATCCCATCCAAGTCCAGGTCCCATAAGTCTCCCAATGACCCGCAGAGTGACGACGATAAGAACCAACAGCACAATCAAGCAATTGATGACAAGTTCGGCCTTGACATAACCCAATATGGGCATGAAAACCTGCGGTGTCGATATCACCTCTACTGCTTCCGCCGACATGATGGGAAAGGAAGCACTCAAAGCGAAACAAATACGCCGAACAAGAGAAATTTCGCAATACAGGGAGGAGCCAAAAAGGAACCCATTCTTCCTTATATGTACAGGAACCATAAGCAGGTCATGTCGATCACTCTACTCCAAGCGAACGGCTTGGGAAAAAAGGACCTGCATTAGCCGGGGGGTTCTTTAACGGAAACTTGGCCCAAATGAGAATGGTTTGTTACAGATGACTGAGACAAGACCTACGAGTGTGTACTTGGCTGTGGTCTCTTTGCCTATTCGAGTCCAGAGGCTCCGCTGCGAGAAGGATAACCCTGGGATTCTTGGGGGGCAACGGCCTTGGAAAGAAGCAGTGATGAAGTAAAGAGATCCTTGACAGGGTCCTTTAGCCAGCGCGGATGACGGATCCGTGGCGAACGGGACTTGGCGCGGCAATGGGGGGGAGGAGCCTCAACTCTGGGTCATGATACACTCAGGGGAGGGGAGGGGGATTGGAGGTTCGGTTGGTGCTGTATATCCGAACCTCACGTGAGAGGCTCGCATACGATCCAATGGAAGAAAAAGACGATACGTAAAATAACCTCTTGGCATCCAGAATAATGGTGCAGGAACAGGCGAATCAACCGAAGTTGCCGCATGAAACATTTTGATTACAGACTACTCCACTACCGAAGACACTTTCTTGACTCGACACTCAGCCGTAGCATCGTAAACGGGTCGAATGAAAAGCCAGGAAAGTGCCGGGTTTCTAGTTCTTCCATAGCGAAAAAGACAGTGTGAGTGTCTGAGTGTCAGGGCTGAAGAACAAGCTCACCGTCTCGTCTCGTCTTGAGCAGCTGACCAAACGATTATAAAACAAAGTCTTATAGGGCTAAGATCATCCGAGGGCTTGAGAACAGACAATGCGGAGAAAAGCAAAAAAACGGCCCTCCCGAGATGATAGAGACTAAGGGGAGAGAGACTGAAGAAATGGTTGAAGAAATGGTTGAATGAAATTACTCGCCAAGAATTAGAAACAACGGAGTATTTCTGGGGACCCGTCCCGTCTCGTTCCTTGACCACTTGGTGAACAATCCGCCCTCCAGCGTCTCCATCAATCCCCATATATAGCCCACATAAGAGCACAAAACGAGATTTTAGCGTGGCGGTCCTGAAAATATCCTCTTCGGAGAACGTTAGCCTACTGTAGAAAATAATCTGCTGACTGTCCAGACGGATCATGTTTTGTGCCCCTGGGTTGGGTGACGATCTTGCACAAGAAGAGCGCAGTTCGCCGACGAAAGAGAGAGAAAAAATCCGCACTGACGCGACACTAGGGGAAACAAGAAACAGGACGGACTGCAAGATAAGCTTCCCGCGCTGCCCGTCGATGGTTTGGCACAAGTCTAACGGTCGCACAACGTCTATACCACATTCTGAGTTAATAATCAATTTGAGTTTCGGAAATATCGATCGAAACGTTGACGTGCTTCTGGATGATACCGTAACCCTTCTGTCACATCATATCACATCTCTTCCATGTCCCCCCAATTTTCTTCCCTTGCCACGCCACGTTATGGCTGCTGCCCACAAGCCAGGTTGTCGGTGTCCTTACTCAATGTGCCCGTCCGTCGCGCATGAAAGGAGGTCTCAAGGGCCCCTCCCTGCTAGAACGCTTGGTCGGAAATGCAACCCTCATGGCCCCCGGAGACCGCCACCGTAAAGGTTTAGGCCAAGACCGCACAGCGACGTTGCTTTTTTAATCACGGCAAACTCGCGTCGTCCTTATAAAGTATGGTTTGGCTGTATTTGACTGGACGGAACCAGGTTTAAAAAGCAACGTTTTTCGTAAAAGTCATACCAGCATATTAACTATCTCCACCAAACCGTCAGCAGAAACAAAACATTTCTTTCCTTTTTTCCTTTTTTAACCTGTCTACACACATCATCATGACATCTTCCTACACCACCAAGCAATGGGTCCTCGCCAACAAGCCTACAGGGGAGCCTGTCCTGTCTGGCCCAGACGCTACCTGGAAGCTGCAGACCGTCACACTGCCTGAGCTGAAGGATGGCCAGATCCTCGCCAGAGTCCAGTACTTCTCCAACGACACTGGCCTAAGGAACTTTATCCAGAGCACTGTCGCGCCTGAGCGCTTCTACGTGCCTACAGTGCCCCTTGGCTCGCCCATGCGCTCCGGCATCATCGCCGAGGTGGTCGAGTCCAAGTCGGACAAGTTCAAGGTCGGTGATCTCTGCATGGATTTCCACCTGGGCACCTGGAGCGAATATGTGATCCTGGAAGCCGAAAACTCCCAGGCCCTCGCGCCCCTGCCCAATGGCCTGCCCACCACTCACTTCCTCGGTGCGTTTGGCGCCTCTGGTCTGGCCGCGTATACAGGCTTGTACTATGCCGGCGAGGCTAAGCCCGAGCACACTATTGTCATCTCAGCCGCTGCTGGCGCTACTGGCTCTATGGCTGTCCAGATCGCCTCCAAGATCCTGGGCGCTAAGCGAGTCATTGGTATCACCGGCTCTGACGAGAAGTGCGAGTGGGTGAAGAGCATCGGTGCTCACGAGTGCCTCAACTACAAGAGCCCTACATTCCTTGAGGACCTCAAGACTGCTACCCCCGACGAGGTCGATGTGTACTTTGACAACGTCGGTGGTGATATCCTCGATGCCATGCTGACCCGCGTCAAGAAGCACGGTCACATCGCTGTCTGCGGTGCTGTCAGTGGATATAACTCTGACGAGCCCATGGCTCTCAAGAACTGGTTCGAGCTTATTTCCTGCAGGATCAACATCCGCGGCTTTATTATGCTCGATTATATGGACAAGGTGCCCGCTATCCTAGGCGAGCTTATTGGTGCCACTGCCGATGGACGCATCAAGCTCGAGGCTGCCGAGACAGTCATTGAGGCGCCCATTGAGCAGCAGCCCGAGGTTTGGATGAAACTGTTCAGCGGTGTCAACCAGGGCAAGCTCCTCACCAAGCTCATCATTTAGGAAGCTTGGATGAATGAAATAGAAATAGTTAATGAATTTGGGCGGCCACTTGCACCAGCGTTGCCATTAAATATAAACTGGCTTGTTATACTTGATCCATTCTAGATTTTACTGTGGTATTAATTATGAAAATGCTCCTTCATTTAACGGAAGCGAAGCGCTTGGCACTTCAAAGGTAATTAAGGTACTAATCCAGCGCTGATCAGCAGAGGCTCGCTGGACACGCACTGCACTGTACCCCAGCGCCCAGCTTTGTCTACTGACAGATGGAAGGATTCAATTCTGCGTTATTGTGGACCATCCTCCGCTGGTTCATGAAATCTGGAAGAGGATTCAAACCCCTACATTTTGTGCCTGGATTAGGAAGGTCAGACTGTCGGACAGATTTATTACCTTAGATTGTCGAAAGTCAGGTTTTCTGAGGGATTGTGAAACCTACCGCCATTTACCCTAAGGAGACCTGGGAGGGGCTTCGACAATCACAAAACATCGATAGTTGCGGGGACGATGCAGGGCAAAGACGATAATTCTGGTTTATTGTCATAGATGTAAAGTTCGGCCGGTGCTATTGGCATCTTTGGCATCCAATTGGATGGAGCCTTGGTGTACAAAGGAGTCGCTCATCAATTGGCATCAGTTGACATTCATGTCATTCATACCCCGCACTTTGACAAACAATTGACAAGATTGACCACAAAGGCGTGCCAAGACATGCAGTCTTGACCATCTAAATGAGTGACGTGTGTCAATTGACTTGACCCCTCCGCCTTATGTTTCTCACTGTTAAGATATGGGCAGTGCCCCAGCTTTTGCCCATCTTACTCCCCAAAATAAAGCCTTACCAAGTGACAACCATGACAGTCCCAGAGTCAAGCATTACCATTGAGCCAGGATATCGTCCTGGTTTGCTAGCCAGATGTCTCGAGATGCACATCGCCTACTATCACCCATACAACTCTTGGGGTCTTGCTTTCGAAACCTCCCTCGCCAAAAGCTGGGCCGACCTCATCCAAAGACTCACCAATCCTCGCAACCAAATCTTCGCAGCAGTTCAGTCAGCACCCTCTGACAATTCCGTCGACTTTACTCAAAACATCGTGGGGACCATCTTGATCGACGCAGAGCACCTTCAACAGCCCAACACGGCGCAGATTCGCGGCTTCATCGTTGATGAGCGTGCTCGTGGCCTTGGAGTTGGGAAGCGCTTGCTGGCGGCGGCGATGGAGTTTATAGAGCAGCAAAAGTTTGACAAGGTTACGCTTTTCACGTCGAGTACCCAGGAAGCTTCTTTGTATCTCTATAAGAAGGCGGATTTCGTGGTGGTAAAGGATGAGCAAAAGATTCTGTGGGATGTGTCAATGAATGAGTTACAGCTTGATTGGACGCGACCGATTGTCGCAGCGCAAGGAGCTGAGGAGAATGGAGTTACGAAAAGCGATAAATAAAGGAAAGACAGTATACTAAAAAAACAGAACCCTTTCAAAAGTTACTAGACGATCCCAGCATTGACATTTCGTTTGCGAGCTTGAACCCAATTGCCTGGATGGGACATGTACAATTGAACCTTGTCCCAATGCTGAACCAGCCGCGCAACCAAGGAAACAAGCAGTATCAGCATGGGCGTCAACAGAAAGGACGAGAGCTTGGTAGGCCCCAGTAAGTCGGGGATTGCTTCCTCCTGCATAGAGAGTATTGCCGCCGCCAGGGTGATGGGCGACACGACCTGAAGTCAAATCAGCACATCTACACGCTTATGATCTCCAATGAAACATACGTAGAGTAGAAAACAGCTAAGAACTTGTGTACTTTCAGCGACCTCTGCCTGCATCCGAGAAATTCGGTCTTGTTCATCAATGTTGTGAAGGTTTAGCTATGTTGGTGTGAGTGTCGTCCTTTGTCATTAGGACTGCCTTACTGTTCTTTCATGCTCGTCACAAAGCGTGCGGATGTTATATAGCTCCTTCAAGCAGTTCCTCACCTCCGAGTAAGTCTGCTCAATAGACACCATTGATTGACGTCCATAGCGTGTTTGCATATGGTCTGGGTAAGTGAAGTTATCCCAGCAGTCGATGGTTGTCTCTAAGCACACCACCAGCTCGGTCAACTTACCTCTTGCATGCCGAAGCCACGCCAGCGGCTGCTGCGATTCTTTGCTAGCCAATGCACAGTCAAATTCAACGACCTGCGCAAGAGTTAGTTATGCTCGAAATCCAGAGCATTAGAGTTCTTGCATATGTTTCCACCCTCTCTTTGAATCTCTTTGCTGTATTCATCCATTCGTCCTTGAAAACAACCAGTTGGTGTTGAAGAGAGATTAAGAAGTAGTCGTCGGGATTCAGGATCGGCATATCAGCATCGTGTTTTCCAGTGGTAAAGGGGTCAACCTGCAGGCCTCTGTCACAATAATCCTCAACGCATTGCCTCTCATCTTCTGGTTGAAAGTATGTATCTACGAAACAGTATCCAGTCCAAATTCCGCCATCCATTGGCGTAATGCATACTGCAATCTGTGCTTGACATAGGTGGTCGGTCGTGGTGGTTGTCGGAGAATTGCCTCGAAGACAGCTCATATCGTGAACCTTTCTCAAGGGACTGCCATCTCGTCTAAACCGTATGTCTCGTGGCTCATGTTGCGTCAGTTTCCATGAGTAGAAAGGCAAATGGAACGAGAGTTCCTTTGTAACGAGACCTTGTGGCTTGTGTATGGTAAGTTAACTGAACGGAGGGTTTTACGTGATGCGATGCGCTTACTTTGGATATGACTCCTATGTAGGGCTGGAAAGCAACATATGAGTATAGGAAGTGCACCAAAGCATTCCTTTGATACCCAGGAACTGTGGTCATTATACCGACCAATGCATGGCGATCTGGGTTCATAAAGCTAGAAACATATCAGCATGGATTATCAAAGTCGGCGGAAGCTTCTGTAATTTCTTACACCAGTCTGCGGTCCGCGTTGGGTTTTCCCGGGCCCCCGGTGGATGGTGGCTCGTGAAATCTCTAATCACCCGATTCGCATTGAATGCTTAATATTGGAGAGGAAGTTCTTACCTTTTCCACGAGCCTAGTATACATTTCGTAGGGTGTCAGAGGCTTCCGTAGGCCAAGTCTCGTTGAGACTATACCATTGCTGGTTCTGTCGTCGATAAGGCAAGACTTTGTGGGCGAGAGATTGATGTTGTTAGACTCGAGCTCTCGAAGCTCGCCTGAGTGGCAGAAATGATTGACCACTTCGGCTTGGTACCTACGTCTCGGCTCCTTGCCACCATTGGTCATGAACCAATCAACCAAGTTTTTGGCCCCGATCTTTGCAGGATCAGCGTATATATCATTCAAAATCTGAAGCATTCCTTGCGTCAACGCCGAGCTTTGTTGTAGATTCCCATCGCCCTTGACTTCCACGGACCCCGCAGGACTTTTAGCGAGAATCTGATGGTTCACATAGTCCACCAGTTGTGCCAGCTTATCTTGACCTGTCCCTTTTCTTTGCGAGGGGCCGCGCCTATGTCTCTTTGTTGTCGTTTTGTTGCTCATTGCGATACTCAGAAAATCCTTGGTAGCTTTGTTATTGTAAATAATTAGTGAGGAATTCGTCTTAATACTGACCCATAAACTGTTTTCCCAAGGGAGAATGCCAAAATGGTTGTTAGTGCAAGGTTCGACTCTGGATCTCCAAAAGTTCCGATACGCAATAATACTGGGGTAGATACAACTCTTATATAGATATCTAGGCCACTTTCGAGGCGACACCGCATATTAGGCAGAATCAAGGAGAGCTTACAGTTGCGTAACTCTAGACTTATACAAGTAGTACAGATAATTCTGATATGGTTACATTAGACGATATATGACGACATGCGGTGTTGTACAACGACATGATGAACAAATAATATCCAGGAAGGCATTTTGGAAGAAAGAGTATACCACTTTATTTGGATATCACTATAATCAGGGCCCTCCCCTAACTATGATAGCAGATATTATATCTTTGTATTCTGGCCGGGTATATCGACCGTGTCCACCGTTGTCTCACCACCGATACTGACTTGAGTGTTGTTTTCTGACGGCTTGCCTTCCACTTCGCAATGTCGGCATCTCAACGTGCTGCATTTAGTGCACTGGGTTACAGAAAGTTCAATGCTTGATGTCCGACAACTGCAACAGGTCCAAACCCAGCCAGCTTGTTGTTCTTTCAGTTGTTGTGACTGTAAACCTTCCCTAAATGCGATAGCATCTTGCTGCTCCAGCCAGCTTCCATATATGGTTTTGGAATCAGTCATGGTTGCCAGAAGTGATCTGTTTGAGCAAGAAGAGCTTTTGTGTGAATGAATTGTTCAGTTTATCTCAAGTCAAAGAGTAAGGTCGCCATACGAGGTTTTATAATGCAGTAATGATAGTTGTTCTGAGCGTCACTGAGGAAGACATCGAGTACTGATTCCCAGTTCTTTGGAGAAAATATTCACGGTAAGATCCAAATGTGTTATTCACTATTTCAGCTGACGCCTATCGCTGAGAGCTCATAATCACTACGCAGAACTTGGTGTTGCTCACTGTTGATTGATAGGGTTTATGACACCCAAGAGTTCACGGAAGTGTAAGTTTCTTGCCAGAAGAAAGAGTGATATCACGATCGAGGGGCACGATCCATCCTCCTCATCCCTTCTCAATGGTAACAGCCCCGCCGATAAAGTTCGCTCGAGATGCTCGCGGAGTATCCTGAAATGAAGCAGCCATCTCGGAGAGGCAGAGCGAACCCTAAGTACCTAGGCAGGTACATCAAACAGTTCCCGGTAGTGGAAGTGGCAGTTTGTTGGTAAAGGTTAGGGTCACTAAGTGATCGAGTGGTACAATCCATCCTCCTCGCCCCTTTTCAATGGCAACAGTCTTGCCGATTGAATTCCTTGGATTCCATGCCCCGAGGAGTTCCCATTCCTTTCCGTCCGTCGATTCAATCCACACCACGGTTTTGTCTACCTTGGGGGAACCCTCCCGCTGTGCCAGCTTAACGTAGACGATACCCTTCCCCGGAGTGAATGTAAAGCTACTGATGGATCCCATATCAACAGTAACCATAACGCTGAGAGGCCCAATGAATATCCTCTTTCTTACAGCATCCTTCGGTTCAACATGATACTGTTCTCTAGTCTTGGATATTGTACCCCCAAAGGCAACCATACCAAGCTGTTTGTCATCAACGACATACGTGCCAGAGTTCAGTACTGTACCAATGAGGCCACCGCCATAATCGCCAGTGATACCATCCCACTTGAGAGTATCTGGTCGTGAGTGGAACGCGGCGCTGGGAAAGCCATCTTGATTGATGTTGGTCAGCGGCGCATATGATCCGGCGTATCCAACGCGGAGAAGATAAGGATCAGACGGGTCATAACGGAATGCTGAGAGCAGGACCTGAGAGTTCAGACCTGAGCCGTAGTGGTGGATCTGTCTCTCGATGCGCTGAAGCTTTCCTCCATAAATGAAGTCCCAGTATCGGCGGGCATTGCCGTTCCAGCCCCAGTGAGGTATGTTCGGCGTGTAGCCCAATACACTGTCGACTGTCTTTTGAGCCGACTCGCTGAAGCCAAAGTGTCTATAGAGTCAGCAAAGCGCAGCACAACACGTCGGAATTTGATCTCACCTTGTCCAGTAGTAAACGCCCTCTTGGCCCGTGGAGTCCCACGCCATCTCGCTTCCATAAGGAATATCTTGCGCATCCCAGAGCTTAGCACGTTCCATCATTGCGTCCTCGACAGCTTGTGCTAGAGTGCCCTTGACCTCGCGCCTCAGGTCCGTCAGAATCTCCCCAAACACCGTCTCGCCCATTAGACCAACTTCTCGGTACGACACATCTCTCTGGTACATGCGCATAATGGTCTTTTGAGCCTGGTCCAAGTACCAGCTCCAAGGTTTGGTTGTTAGCTTGGGATATGCTCGTGCGACACGATACATGGACCAGTAAGCCACCACGACATGAACATAATTGTATGCACGATCGACACTCTCCGCAGCTCCCTTATCCCATGACGTCCAGGAAGTCCAGTCACTATCCGCATCATAAGTGTAGTTTAGTTTAGAGTCATAATAAAAAAGTGACTTGTACACTCCGTAGTTTTTCCCTTGGATTCCACCCCAAATCGTGGTCTGGACGAACTTGTCCAGCTTGGCTATCTCTTCAGCATTTGGCTGAACCACCTGCTTGAGCATGGCTGCGACATAAGCACCGGTGCCACCTTCATCACTGAGGCCGGCAATCCAGACTCGTGGATCCTGTTCGACGATTTTGCGCTTCTCATAGTCGTAGGTCATGACCGACGGAGATCTTTTGAAAGGGTCTGATGAAGAATTGAACCAGGCCTCTGTAGTCAAGAAGTTCCCAAGATCATTTAGGGTCTCTGATGTTGGCTTCGTAACGAAATAGTGGACAGTCTGCACCTTGCCATCATTATACTTGATGTTGACAAGAACTCGTCCCCAAGCAGATGATGAGGGGATTAGCTCATGATGTTCCCCGACTTTCTTGATCTCAAATGCGCCTTCCGGCGAGACATCGATTGAAGCAATTCCAGTATTGCTGAGAGGGTAGAGTGAGGCAGGTAGGTCCCGGGGGATAGTGTATCCAGGGACACCGACTACAACAGGTGTTCCAGTGTCTTTGATGGCCTTGTCAAAGTCGCGAATAGATTCGGATATAGTGAACCGGACACCAACCTTGAGCCACTCGCCAGGCTTCAAAATCTTGGACGTCGGTGTGTTCCAGGGCTCTTGGCTTTTCCATTCATTGTCTGCCCACGCCTTAGTGAGGACCTGCCACTCGTAGAACCCTTCGAAGGTCTGGCTTGCATAGCCAGTTGACTCGAACCAAGGTTCTTTTAGATCCCGATAAGCCTCCATAGGTGTCTTTGTTCCATTCAACGGCGTGACGATGAGGCCATTGCCAGTGCCTTTGACCGGGGCGACACGGATGTGGCCTGCATCCATGCCGATGTATGGATCTGCGAGAGAGCATTTGGCTTGCATCTCACTGGCTGTCCTGCCGGTGAAGATACTGTTGAACTCAGCTGGGAATCCCAAGCTGCCAAGCTCAATAGTGTCATTCCCATCGTTAGTGATGGTGAAGCGTAGACCCAGGTCATCTTGATAATCAAGCCATTCGCGAGTGATGTTGAGAGGGCTATCGGGAAGTGTCGGACCAAGGTTTGATGTTGCAAGAGCAGTTCCCGTGCTGATGTTTTTCACAGGCTGTCGCTTTTGAGCAGAATCACCGTCAGTCCATGCTGAGACGCCTTGTTTGCGATATCTATACGTGATGTCACCCCAGTGATACTGCCCATTCTGGGCGCGAACATCAATTCGATCAGATGGCAAGAAGTCAAAGGTGTCATGTTCTGAGACCAATGATACCAGGACTTGAGCGTCGCGAACGATTCGGGCTTTGAAGTTATTGGTCTCGATGTCGATGTAGCCATTGTCAAGTCCAAGGTTGTCTTTTTGGGCCAGCACCCACGGTACTGCGAAGGCGAGACCTGCGCATAGATGTTTAAGAAAGGACATTTTGGGTGACAAGACCTGACTGGGAGGGGCATACTTCCTCTGGTCGCGACGGTGCGTTCTTATGGGTACTTGCGCCATTATACTAAAGCCACAGCGGATCATTACCGTGTCCTCGTCATGCATGTTGATAGCCCAAATTTAACGTGATGGGCATCAATTAGCTACCTAGTTACTCGGATCATTGTGACCATGCTCGTATTAGATGAGGCAGTCTGGGAGGTTGATCACTTGAAAGGTTTATCTTGATTGGTACGCCTGTAGCTATACGCGCAAGATCATCACGACTGAATCTGGTAACCCCGAGACCACCATCCCCGTGCTCGACAATTGTCACCTTCCGTATACAATCGATCTATATGTAGTAAAGGTCGCCGGTACTTGAGAAGATGGGATGCGGTTAAAGCAAGAAGTTGTTGAGAGGGAAGAAGGGGCTTTCGGTCATGGATGGAACAGAACCAGCATACCTAACCTAACTAAGTAGTCTCGAGGCATAAAATCTTGAATGAAAGTCAATTCGGTAATCGCTTGTGAGTTAAGAAAGTACACGACGTCACTACAAGCCATGAAAAAAAAGAAGCATTAGACTTTGAGGAGAAATGGCAAAAAACATGCGGTTTATGTGGATCGAACACATGACCTTCAGATATCGAATGATGATTGAAGTTTGACTTCAGTCTGACGCTCTCCCAACTGAGCTAAACCCGCTTGTTGAAACCAGAGTCCTTGCTAGCCTACATGTTCGCCCCCGTGGCGAAATAGCGCCGAGGTAGTGAATGGGGTCGCCATGACATGCACACGAAGCTTAACATCAGTCACAACTGAAACAAAATGTGATTTCTCTTCTTTTAACTATTACGGAAAATGCTATGGGAGTTCATGCGGCGCGCTTTTCGTAATGGTCACGATACGGGGTCTGACCCAAGCATCATCCGGCGCTTCGTTAATCGGGTTGGAATCAGCTTGTAAAATGGGATTTGAATCCGCATGGAAGATGGGGTTGGAGTCGGCATGTAGAATAGGATTCGAGTCAGCATGCAAGATTGGGTTAGAGTCTGCCTCACTAGAAGAATTTCCTGCCCTTCTCATTGCCTGTCCCCGAAGACCTTGTCCTGGCCTCTCCGCTCGTGGCATGTTATCGTTCTCAGGATATGGCTGCTGAGGTAGTGTAACATCGGCGGGCTGCGGCATTCCATCGTCTTCAGGGTATGCAAGTGGAGGACGGGTACCATTGACAGCCCGCGAGTCAACTTCAGTGTATCTATTACCCTCCGTCCCCTCCGCTTCCGCAACGCCGATCTGAGGTAAGACCTCGACCGTGGCGTTGCCTTTGCCGCTTGAAGCGTCATCCTTCTTCTCAGGAGTCACTGTAGTCGTTTGTGGGTTAGAAGGACGATCGCGCCGCTTGTAAACGCAGAAGACTCCAAGGAACAAGAACCCGATGAACGAAACACCGCCGACTGTACCCCCGACAATCGCAGGGGTTGACGACTTTTTGACCGAGCTATCACCTCGATTCGCTGTTGAAGTCGGAGTCTGTATAATGGTCGTGCGAATCACGCTTTGGAAAGTACTCGTCGCCTCGCTCGTCTTGGTGCTTGATTTGGGATCGGGTGCCTTGAGGGTATAGATCTGAGCCCCGCTATCGCAACAATCACTTCCGTCTGCTGGGGGGCAACAGTATTTATTCTTTCCGCACGTCTGCAGTGGAAACCAAGTCCCCGAGTCCGCTATCATATGTTAGGTGCCATTTCTGTTTGGCGATTTGGAGGTGACTTACTATCCATGCAAACCTCTGGGCAATTGGACCAGTCTTTGTTCTGACAAGCAGCGCGGTAGTCATATTTTCCCGGCTGGTTGCACAAGCCGTTCGCCAAACATTTGTCGCCTTCCCCAAAGTAGCAGCACGTAGAGTACGTCGTGGTTGAGTTGCCGCATGGTTCGTACTTGTAGTCTTTTGCTGCGTTGATACCGTTGGGGTAATAGCACGTCGCTGATGTTTGGCCAAAGAGCGCGCTCAACAACACAAACTTGAGCATTTTTCTTGCTTTATGGTGCTTCTGACGATGCCTACTTCAAAGATCTTAGGAAAGACACAGTTTGTGCAACAGCAAACTTGGGGAAAGGGGCAAACAATGGCTCTTAAAGCGCCTCTTGATCCCAAATGTTTTCAGCCCTCCCAGGGCTGAGGTCCTGTGGCTTGGATAGCGTGAAACTATCGCGACTGAACCCTGCAGTGACCGATCAGCCAAGACACGGCGTTGGTCTAGATTGTCCATGTCGTTTCTGATTTGGCGCTTTAGCGAAGATGAAAGAACCAAGCATTCCCAATACTGCGGTAAACCATAAATAGGTAGCGTGGGCTGAAGGCGAGCCTTAGTTCTGAACCGCCTTGGAACTCATGATCTTTGATAGAGCGAGTCACGATTGCGCCAATTATCGATCACACCCTTCCGCACCCTAAAAATAAACACTTATCTACATAGCACCGTTTCTGACAGACTACAAGATTGGCGGAGCCAGGCATGGATAGTCTTGTGTATGGTAACTACTGGCGGAATGCGAGCAATCTTCTCTGTACTCTACGACTGGTGGTTGAGAAAACAGATACCATATGTTAGTTGGGTGAAGCCAAGAGAAACACATTGCTGAAGAGCTGGAATTTCATAAGAACTAAAAAGCAGCTTGAGGTTATAAGGAAGAAGTTAAAGCCCATTGGTACTGTCTGTCGCTCTGCGGTGTGTTTCAAGCAGGAATATGCTTCATTTGAACGAAGTCATACTTAAAATACCTGGAGGTGTTTTGCTATACTCTAAACTTTATCTACCTCGAGATGACTTGTGGTTTTTGACTTCTGGGAAAGATCATAAACTTTCGTTCTGTCATTAACTGGCGCACCGACAATTTTGCGAAACTCAGAAACAAAGTTGGAGGAAAATAATATATAATTTTGGTGCCCTCTTGAAGTCCCATTCTATTTTCTTTCCTCTTTTAATTTCTTCACTTTCTCATATCCTCAGCTTTCACGTGGACCACCTTTCCACCTCAACATTTGTGCGAATCCATTCATGATGGCCAGCTTCAGGCGTTTTGCCGACCTGCCCAAAGAGCTCAGGGATATGATATGGGACTATGCTAGTCACCGCAACCTGTGCGGCGTCCAGATATTTGAACTTCGGACTCCCGAACCTAAGCGAGATGGCGAAACTTCCGGCGCCACGACCTCGGGCATTCGACCGCCCAGGCACCTGCTCGATGCACCACTACCGAGCAAATGCTTCCCTGCTCTTGATGGAAGCCCAGGTAACTCGAATGCCTCTAGATACATGGCGGACATAGGATTATGGACTGCCTGTAAAGAGTCACGGGGCGTCATGGAGAAGGCCACGCGGGGAACGAAGAAAATCCTTGAAATGCAAGCAAAGCAGAGATATCTGTACGACCCGTGGCAGGAACATGTGCCCGCGAGTATCTCTTTCAGCACTTCACAGCGACTTCTGGTTCAGCCCCACGCAGATCTCTTTGTGATCCAGCCCAACAAGATCGAGGACATCGACTGGTCCCAGGTAGCTCGTGACATCCGAAACCAGCTGCAGCCCAGAGGATTCCGGTTTCAAATTCATATTGGGATTGAATGGGAAGTCCAGTGGGGAATCTGTCAGGAGGATGATTATCTCTACCTGTTGTGCGAAGCATTTCGCCACATCCGAGCCCAGTTATGGATAATCGACCATAACCTCAAAATCAGAGGAGACATCGACAAGAAAAAAATCAATAGCAGCAACAGAGTCTTCTATACTTGCGACAGAAGGTTTGTTGAGGTCGATTGGGAAAGACAACCTCTCAAATTCTGGCGATATATCAAGCCACTTGAAAGAAAATGTAGACATACCGGCGAATACGAGTCTTCAATCAGCCTTGCGGAGCATCTGGACGATATCGCAGATGATTGTGTTTCCGATTACCATGCCTATGGGCAGTATGGAGAAGAAGAAGATGAGCGATTCAACTGCGAGGTTAAACTTCTTGGCTGGGATGACCTATGAGATTGGAGGAGAGAATCTTACAGGGACTTGATATTGAATATGGCTTGGATGTTCGGTAAAGTTATTCAGATAGCTGTAGGCTCAAAACTATTCTTCCTTTGAGACCTAATTCCTTGACCTCTTTAGCTAGAGCTCTATCTCTCCCTTGTTTCCATGAGCCTCCAATGTCGACTGTCTGAGCTAGTATAGTAGCCCAATTGCTGATTGGGACGAGACTAACTACAAGTGAGCTTCTGTCCCATTAAAATAGGTACTTGTGGCTGTAATCTCGCTCGTGGTGCTTTGCCACTAGATTGTTACAGGTGGCGATGAAGCGATAACGAAAAGGTGCCTAACTTTTAGCTGAGATGCCCGTGAATTCAAAGGGAAGAATAGAGTCCAGCAAGAACACTTTGGCAAGGAATAAGCTTTCATCTTGGTGGCTGAGCTGCATATAAAATTTCTGAGCACAAAGTAAAATACGTGTGTGAGGCGCATGATGTGAGCCATCAGCTGTGGGGACTATCAACTCAAAATAACACTCTTATCAAAGTCAATCCGGGCAGTATACCCGCCACACAACACAATTACCACAAAGTCAAATACATAAGGGCCATGACTCAGATCAATGCAAGCATATATAAATAGCTGATGTCTCTGAAGATCACGCAATCGGTCTGAGTCCATTGTTCGCATTAATACCATCAAAACAAGAAGCCTGAACAACCCTGAATCTCGGATCACTCACGACAACACACAATTAGCACCCTGTCCACAATCACCTATATACCAGGGCCACAGATCCATCAAGTACTCAAGCATGGCTGAATTCAAAAGATTCCCCGGGCTTCCTAGAGAACTCCGAGACCAGATTTGGAGCATGGCTATCCGAGATGATCGCCCAGGAGTACATATCTTCGGACAGTACGACAAGAACAAAGGAGAATACGAGCGAGAGCCGTTTCCTAAGATACGATGACAGAACAAGCGAAAGCTGGGCAGCGCCTTCATGGCGCCGATACTATGAGAACTTCAACGAGGACCGCAGCGACGAAAACATCTCAACATACTTGATCGATGGCGGCCTATGGACAGCTTGTCATGAATCGCGGCTTATCATGGAAAGGCGGTTTGAACAGTCGAAGCGAAAGCTTGTTGACGAAAAAACTCGCCCAAGACACGATAGAACGAAAGAAGTCTTCAGAAAGGCTACAACGGGCTGTTTTGACGGTACACCTCTTCATCCAGTGACAGTCTTTCCACACCGGGACCTTTTTGTCCTTCAGTGGAATGACTTGAAAACCGTCAATTGGAGCTTACTTGGCTTAGAGGCTTCAATGGAGACTTCTGCAGAAGGTTTTCATGGGGTGAGGCACGTCGCGCTAGAGTACGACCCAAAGTGGTGGAGTGAGGCCCATTCAAGGACAACGCCTTTGTGCCTGATTGAAGAGGTTTGGGAAATCATGGACGCTACCTTCAAAATGTGGCCTAATGTCTGGAAACTTTGGTTTATTGACCGCTCCCTAAGAAGAAAGAAAGAAGCTCCGGCGTTCAAAGAAATAGCAGAGGATGGCTTCGAGATCAATGCCTTCTATGCCAGCGACAGGAGATTTTTGGAGGTAGACTACAACAACCCAGGCCATCTCGAAGAGGAGTGGGAATATACCGGATGCCTGAAAGACGAGTCAAACAATGGCTTAAGTTCGTCGCTGGATTTCTTGCGAGCATTGGAGTTAGAGCTCTACGACATGTCATTTCTCACTTCAGATAATTATTCTGAAGATTACTCTGCTGTTGGGCTTCTAGGGTGGGACAATAAATAATTTACAGCTATATTCAGGAACAAATTCATGATATGACTCGACATTCATCCAAAATTCGAAGTTGAACTTGGAATGCAACATGTTGAATAGGTAGACAAGGAAGTAACTAAACTCTGCATAGTGGCTTTAAGATTTGAGTCACAAGTCTCCAAGTTCTCTCTGACGCAATAAGCTCTCAGCCACAAGTCTCAACCGCGAATCACACAGTTTGCAATGGAAAGCTTAAGCATATGTAGATGGCAGATGACACAGACCGCAAAGTATATCTGCCTTTGTCCTTATTATAAGAACCCTTGCTCTCCCCAATGTTTTGGCCAGATTCCATTTGCTAAAAAGCCTCTCGTATACAAAAATTCTTCAAGGGCAGTGAAATCGACAATTGCCACAACAAACACTCCAGACCGCACTCCACTCCCAGAAACCACCTTTACAATCTCACTTCTCATCATTTACCCATCATGGCGAATTTTTCGGATCTCCCCCGGGAGATCCGAGACATGATCTGGCCACTCGTCCTTCGAGATGATCATCCAGGCGTTCACATCTTCGGGCACTACGACGAGAACAAGAAAGACATGCCTGAAGGCCGTTCTCTCATGCATGGTAACCTCTTCAGTGGTATACTCTCGGAGCCGTCACCCGACAGATACTTCACCAGCCTGGACAAGAACCGCAAGAACGAGAACATCTCCACGTATCTCATCGACGGCGCAATGTGGAATACCTGCAAAGAGTCGCGACTTGCCGCCGAAAAGCATTTCAGCCAGTATGAGTGGCCTAGTGACGAGTTTTGGTATACGACATGTGACACCAGAGTTTATCGTGGCTATCCTTACCACAAAGTGTTTAAAGTGCCCTCGACGGGATATTTCGAGGGAGGTTCTCCACACTATTTGACTGTCTTCCCTCGTAGGGATCTGTTTGTTTTCTAACCCGATAAGCTAGACGCCGTGGATTGGTATTTTGTTGGGTCGCGTCCAAGGAAAGGAGACAACCGACCAGCTCTTCGGAGACTCCAGCACATCGGAATCGAATATGATCCAGAGTGGTCGCTCGAGGACCGCGAATCATCATATCTTGCGATGAGTCACTTGGTAGAAGCTGCTTACGAGCTGAAGGACATTCAAAAGCTATGGTTCATTGATCACAGCCTCAAAAGAAAGAAGGACGCACCAAATTTTGACGAAAGAACAGAATTTCGGGACTGGGAGGACGGCTGTGAACGCCTCAACACATTCACGCCAGAGACAGGAAGTTCCTGGAAATCGACTGGCGCTCCTCTTGTGGGCCACTGGAAGACTGGGACTATGTCAAACCAGTAGGGGACACATCGAATGAAGATGGCAGTTCCTCGATTAACTTTTTGCGTAAGTTCAGGGAGCTAGCTTGGGAAAGGTACGATAATCCTCAAAGGTGTCATTACCGTCGTCGGAGTCACATGGAGTACTGTAAAATCGGACTACTTGGGTGGGATGAACTTTGAACTCTCGATATGAGATATAACGTCTCGATTATCAGCAGAATGATGAAGCCTGCCAGACTGCCGACATTGGATATATAGTGTTTTATGGAGGTCATAATATTGGTGAAAACAGCGCTGACAATAAAAGCGTCTTCTGTCTCATGGCTGAACCCTTGTGCCCATGCGTGAACGTTTGGAATAATCGAGATTGTGACCGGAAGAGGTTTCACAGAACAGAGACAACTACCAAACAACGATACGCCGGAGTATCATTTCAGCACGTCAAAATATGATCATGCCGCGTGGATGGTGACTGAAAAACACAAAATTGT
Organism: Fusarium sp. HKF-74; assembly: GCA_021223625.1. Taxonomy (NCBI): domain Eukaryota; kingdom Fungi; phylum Ascomycota; class Sordariomycetes; order Hypocreales; family Nectriaceae; genus Fusarium; species Fusarium sp. HKF-74. The sequence goes on from JAJFAS010000010.1 coordinate 624,842, forward strand.
AGCCTAAGTCTGAAAATGAACTATCTGTCAGCCTGCGGCCTTAGGTCTTGTCAAGGGATAGGGAAATTTACCCGTGCGTTCTGACGACGACCCTCGAACCCCTTCGTCCGAGTCACCCCTGTGTTATCAATCAGCCGCCGTGAAAGAGAAATGAGGGAGGTTGCGTCTCTGCACTGGCTCCGGTATTGACCGGGTTCCCAGGCGGCACCACGAGGAGGTTGCAGAGTCCGACTTCGCCGCCCGCCTCCCCTCACGAACCATCCCAACCGAGCCTGGCGCTATGCCTATGAGACTCTTCTGATCAAGAACCTTATGGAATTGATACGCGTTAGGTCGATGACGAGCCCCCGACCGAGTCCAGCGTTCAGTGCTAAAGAGACTCTTCTGGCCGTTTGCAAGTTTGCATGGCACGCGTCAGGGGTCGTGGACAAGCACTGCATAATGTCAACATTGATAACCAAGCGCAGGATCCTTCAAAAATAAGGTTGTCCCACTCGCCCTCGCTTTCGGGGCTATCAGGCATCGTGACACCGGCGCGCTGCATAATTGCCATTCGCGACACCTAGGCCGTTCTTCTTTATGGGTTGAGGCCCTGCAGTCGACCGTTCGACTTATCCGATTCGGTCGAGATGAGTACCAAATTCGTTTCGTTCGATCGTTAGGCTTCGGACTCGATCAGTTGGGACTTTGCTTCGATGGCACTGGAGGCTCGTAGGGGCACCTGTCCAAGTCAGCCGTATCTGCTTGCTCTTGGTTACAGAGGATGGAGTGAAGACGTTCTCACTCACCAAGACCTGTGAACTTGAGTTTGGCGATGGATGGGATGGCTTTGGATGAAGCAGAAGGATTTCCATATGTGTTGGAATGATGAAGTTGTCAAGTCTGGGAGCTCGAGGCGAAGTTCAGTTAACCCGTCAATGTTTTGACCAACTTTGAGGAAGGGCCGTGGCCGTGATGATGACGGTCGTACTTCAGTGAGGGAAACCAGTGCCAACCACTGCCTTAACGTGGAGGAAAAGCCAAATCCATGTGACAGCCACAACAAACGATCCAGTCCTGTCCCCAACTCGAGAGATTACGTGACTGTTGAGAGATCTTTAGGGAGAGCGTACGCTTGATCTTAGTTAGGCCTTTTGATTGAAGATATTTCGCCCAATCTGTCAACTCTCCTACTTGTCGAACAGAATCAGGTGATCTGAAACCTTACTGGGCTCAGGGCTTCATCAGAAAACCGCTCACGAGGGAAACTACGGCGAGATCCTCCTGGAAAGATGTATTCCAAGTGACTTCCATTCTTTGGTGCTGTCCACTTCCAAGTCACGCACATCTCGCCTGCCATCTCCATACGAAGCGGAGAGAAGTCTCCTGGGTCACCTCGACAATAATTCCACTGTAACCGGAAGGCATCTGTGCTCGGCAAGCTCTCCGTGTTGGTCATCAGCGTGACATTTGTGTTGGTGCTTGGGCCCGACAAGAGAGACACGATGATCTTGAATACGAATCAAATAAGGAACGAAAACTATTTAGGATAATAAAAGGTGGATTTCCTCCGTCCAAGACCTCGCATCTTCTCTAGATCCATGATTAATGAGCCTTGTAAACTTTCGACTTGAAGCTTCACCTACGATCTAAAAAGAGTGCACCAAGTCATACTAAGCTCACCTAAATATTTGCATTGCTAAGGACGATTTGAGACGAAACCATCGCGTTATCACATCTCCATACCAATTTCAGCCCGATAGTATCCTTGTATTTATATTTGTCCAAGTACCGTATTCTAGTGCCCTTTCATAAGACGTCCAAACTCGATTTTTTTGAATACGGCCCATCCGAATTATCCCCTTGATCTGTCCAGTTGAATGAACATTAAAATCCTTCAGCATTCCGTATTCGCCATATTGTACGGGCGAAGGCTATTCCACAAGATAATGAGCGCCCTCAAGCCTCAGCCATTCTATAATGAGGCCCTCGAGGTAGAACCATAATCCTCTTCACCAACATGCGTTAATGTGTATACCCATCGTATCAGGTATACCGTTGTAGTTTGTTGTTGTTTACTGATCTCCCCACAGATTTGTTCCTCCATTCTCGGCGTTACGCCCGTCGATGTCTTCGGAGTGTAGGGATGGGGACATCATAGTGTAGTCAACAGCCTCAACATAATCGACTGGGGAGTAATCTGCGGTGCAAACTCGCGGGCGGAAACGACAATAGCTTTTTCCACCGGCTCGATTGCGACAGTCTGCTCGCTGACACACATGGCCATATACACAGTTTGCTCTTCGGCAGGCCCCCCCACGTGTACAAGGTACGGAGCGCGAGAGATGTTCAAGTGCTGGGAGCAGGTCTTTATCAATTGGTGCATGCTCATATCCGCAGTTTTCGCTCTCGCATGAATTATAGAGCTGTGCGTTATTGCAGAATCTCTTTTCCTGCGATAGCAGCTTGAGACGTCTTGCGGTATCAGGATCAGGCGGAGGCAAGTAAGCGTCGAGACGGTCCTCGACAGCATTGATGGCAACACATCCATCTGGGATATCCTCCTTTCGAGGGAGAGACTCAATGTTACTTTTGGTGATGCTGGAACCCCGCCGCCAATCACCTGTCAGGTTCTTTGTGCTTGTGCCGTAGGTTGATGGCGAAGGTGTACTATTCAGACTGCTTGCTTTACTGTCGCCGTGAGAGAACTTGCAGCCGCTGCCATATCGGCAATTTCCCTGCACATAAAAGTTGCAGACCGAGTTCCCATCATTCGAGTTTCCTTTGATCGTAGAATTTGTGTAAGGTGCGCTGACGGCTTTGCCCATATTGTTAGACGACGCAAGAGCCGTCTTTGTTTGCGTAGTAGAATAAGCGTATGTGAGTGGCACATGGCGGAACACGCCAGGGAGTTCCTCAACATTCATACCGAGCCTGTCAAACTCCTTATGAAACAGCACACTCGGCGTTCGAATAAGCGTGAATCTTTCACGGTTGCCCCTAAAGGGGATAAGGTCGGATACGTAGCCCACGTCGTGGCAGGCCGCGAAGTAAATATGCTTGCACTGGGCGTTGTCGGCGTACAGGCGCAGAATGGCCTTGACTTTGAAGTCGGCGTTTTCTTTTAACTCGCCCGCGTCGATAAAGTCAGCGAGGCCGTATGAGCGGTTGAACCCGGCTGTGAAGGATGAGAAGGAGCGCTTCTCTGCGCCGGCGAGGCCGTTCTTGCAGAGCGCTTTTGATAGGCCTGTGAGGTTGGCGTAGACGCGGACCATGACCTCGCAGGATTCGAGACCTTTGCGGCGTAGACTATCTTTGATAGTGTCGTTGAGTTGTTTGGCGGCTCTGCTACCGCCTTCTTCACCGTCTTTGACGAAGCGTTCGTCAAAGATGTAACCATCTCCGTCGACGACTACGAGAGCAAAAGGATTCCGCTCTTGACCTCTTGCGAGCTGCTTGTAGCGCTCTCTGCCCTCACGCTCCTCTTCATAATCGCTCTTAAGACGCTTATAGTCTTCGATAAGAACAGCGTATTGGTCGAGAATATCGTTGAGGGCGTTGTTATTGCGGAACTCGGCAAGCTTGTTAGCTGCACTGTCGATTGTCGCATCAGGAAGCATTGTCGGCGGATGACGACGACATGCCCTGCATTGCCGAAGATTCCGGGAAGATTTGTGAGTGAGGAGTGAGGTGAAAGAGGAGAGGGTATGCTGTCGCTTATGTTGAAGTGCGGGCACAAACGAATGCTGGGCAATTTTAAAGCGGTAACGGTAGATGAGATTGCGGTTGCGGAGTCATGTGATATGCCACGTGTGTTACTCTTCAGGCGTCAACGGCGGGAACCCAATCTTGTTTGAGGATGCAGGAAGACGAAAGAAGGGCGGCCACGTAAGAATTGTTTCACTTGTTTTTGTTGTTTGTTTTTCTGTGTGCATAGTCGCTTTGGTACAGACGTCAATGTTTGGCTTCGTGAATTTGGTCAAGCATCGTACGTTAGTTGCACCGCCCCACTATCGGCACTGAAACGGCTTTCATTCTCATGGATGCCATGAGACTTACACACCTCAGAAAATAAGGCAACACATGTGTTTCGTTAATTCACAAAGAACAGTCCGATATTGCGACTACAAGTGAATTGTCCCTTCTCTCTACAGCACCAGACTTGTCTCGTCTCGTCTCATCTTAGGACACCCCGGTCATGGACTCATGCAGCAGCACAACGTTGCTTATTCCGTAGGCATCCAGCATCTTCCATGGGTCAACAACCGCAAGAATGGACATTCCTACCCGGCAAGTCAATGTCTAGTGTATGCCGTCTTTTACTCTACCGTTTGTCCTTCCCTCCATCCTTCGCTGAAAGGATAATCTGTGTACCCATCCGCGCTCTTTACCTTGTAAAAAGTATCCCTCTGATACGGTGCCAGGGGAATATTCCTCGCCAATCTAAGCGGCAAGTCCGGGTTAGAAATAAAATGTCTCCCAAACGCAAACGCAACAGGCCGGTCTTTGAAGCTCGTTTCTAAGGCTTTGTTTGCCTTTTCCGCTGTGTAACCCCCAGCCAAAATGACTGGTCCGGCCCAAGCCCATGCACTAAGCGCAAAGTCAAGGCTTTCAATGTCATCTGTCTCCCTGTCCACGTTTCCGGCGATACGGGGTTCAATGAGATGGAGGTAGGCGAGCCCCAAGGGCTTCAGCTCGGAGATCAGTTGGGTGAACTGTGGCGCGGGATCCTGCATTCGCATGCCTTGGAACGTACTGAAAGGCGACAGTCGAACGGCTGTTCGATCCGGGCCTATCTCTTGTGAAACAGATCTCGCAATCTCAAGACAGAACCGTGACCGATTCTCGATACTGCCGCCCCATTCATCTGTTCGTCTGTTACATGTATCTTGCGTGAATTGGTCGATGAGGTATCCATTGGCAGCATGAATCTCGACACCGTCAAAACCCGCATCGATGGCATTTCTAGCAGCACTGGCGAAAGATGCAATGCACTCCCTGATTTCCTCAGTAGTCATGGGCCGTGGTGTCGGATACTCTTCGCTGATGGGAACATCGCTACTGCTGACCATTTCCAGGCCAGCTTTGTCCAGCGCATGTTGACGAGCTGCTCTACCGACGTGCCATAGCTGCATGAAGATGAAGGACCCTTTGCTGTGAACCTCGTCCGTTACATGTCTCCATACTTCGACCTGCTCCTGCGTGAATATCCCCGGGGCATTCTCATCACGCCCTCGTGATTTCGCTGACACAAATGTCGCTTCCGTAATGAGAAGCGTGCCAGGAACTGAAGCTCTCTGCGCATAATACTCCCTCATCATATCCAACGGTGCGTGATTTTCATCTGCTCGCAGGCGCGTCATCGGCGCCATCACGACGCGATGCTTCAACGAGCATCTCCCGATATCGATAGGACTTGTAATGTTTGTCATGTCGAACATGTAACTATTTGCAAAAAGTTCGGAAAACACCAAAACTAATTACCGAGACAGTGGTCTCATTCTCCGTAAAACGGTGGATTATCGGAGCTGACCTCGTGGCGATAAGACCCCGCATTGGCCAAGCACGTCACGTCAGATCCATCTGTCAATATCGGTCGGAAGTTGACGATGGAGTCGGTGGATCTTGAACGGAAGTTATGCTCTCATTTTCTCTTTCATCTCCATATAATTGAGGAGACATGACAAAGTTCCTGATCAAACGTTGGGGAAATGGAGCCATGGAAAATTCTCGATCCAATTGAATGACTAGGCTGAGTGAGAACAAGCTCATCGGCAATTTGCCAGCCCACTTCACGAGATGAGAGCAATGGCGATTGTTCCACTGTATTTGGGGTAGCTTGTGGAGCTGCTCTCATTTTTTGAAGGAGCCCCATGGGTGAAGATTTTTATTCTCAATTGATGATAATGTACTGCAATGTCGCGTGCTTCTACGAAATAGGTAGAGGTTCGCTTAAATCCACTCAACGGCTTCCTCAGAGCCTCAACGCCGTTTACTCAATCTCATTAATAATTGAACCAAGTGCAACGTCGGCGGCTGTGGCTGCCAAGTATAAACTTAACGCATGTGACAAATGAGAGCATCTCCGACTCAAGCCCAAATTCTCGGCACGCTTGTCCAAAACCCTTGACCAATCCGTGCGCCATTGTTTGTGCTCTCACTTTGTTCTCACTTTTCCCCGCCGATTACCAGTCACCACCACTAAAAAATCACTGTAAGTTACCGCCCTAACCGTCTGTCACCATCCACCACTCGAAGCGAAAACTGCAAGATTCTGGGGTAGATCATGCCACTAAACCCAATCAATAACCTCCCCCAACGGCCGGCAGGGCGCGTCGCACGCCGTATAGCCGGTGGTAACATCATCAGAGAAGCATTTCTTGGAATAGCGCGGCACAGCTATCCCGAAGCCTTATCTTTGAGCGCGGTGCTTTGCGAAAAATACCTGCGTATCTTGGCTCGAGATAACTATAGGCTGATTTGTTCCCTGTGATCATGGCGGTACCCCTCACTCAGCGATAGGTGGCTTACTGCTAGTTCTTGGCTTTGGTCGGAGTGTGACAGCCCGAGGAGATAGCGATTCCCCCACGAATGTGTCTGTAAATGTCGTAGAATGGGAGTAGGAACATGCGACGACTTGGCAGGTCAGCATTGAGATGTGATAGATTGCGATTGGTAAGCTGCTGATCATTTGTCTCGATGAGTCTGATGAGAAATTGGCAAATGTCAGTCCCAGGGCGTGAAGTCGTGCGGGAATCGGAGGTCTTGGCTCCAAGTCTGGGGTCGGCTTTTGTTAGCCAATTGCAGGCGGCCAAATGCACTACCAGGGCGTCGCGTCGGCCATGATGGCCAATCACCGCAGACCAGAGCCTTGGCTGAGATAAAGGGTCATGTGTTGGCAGTCCCAACTCGTCTTGTGGCGGAACTGAAAGGTCAGTTCAAGTATCGGGGGGACGACACTTTTTATCTTCTTTCATCTTCATCTCAAACTTTCATCCTTATCTCAGCTCATGACTGAGATTGTCCAGTGTTCTCATCATAAGCGCTAACAATCCCTCGAGTAACACGAACAAAATGTCGGTTGCGCAGGTTTTGTTCAACACTACGCCCGTCAACACCATCCAAGTTGAACCAAAGCGTAGAGGAAGTTGGGTTCCCACGCGGAGAAAGTCAGAATGTCCTCTCGAAATCACTATCGATCGACACTTTGAGGCCAAGATCTACACCTCGGGCTCAACCATCACTGGCTCTGTATCATTCTCACCAAGCGCAGATCTAACCGTTGATGCGTTCGAGATAGTCTTCACAGGCTCTGAAACAACACTGGTCCAGATGTTTCACCAAGGAACTATGCCCAAGTCAGGACACAAGTTCCTTCAGCTTAGAATGCCAATCCCAGAAAGTGCTCTGCCGGCCGATGGAGTGCTTCAGGCTGGTCAAACCTACGAAGTCCCTTTCTCTTTCGTGATCCCATATCAATTACCCAGCGCAGCTTGCAAGCATCGAAACCCGATTATTCGGGAACGGCATCTGCAGTTACCGCCGACTATTGGATCATGGGAGCATGATGACATGGCTGTCCATACCGTTGCTATCAACTACGGTGTTGACGCGCGAGCGCTGCTCAAGACCGATAAGGGTAAATCCATGGTTCTCGAGCGAACTCACCCCGTGAAAGTTATGCCTTATCTCCCAGAGCAGCCTCCTCTGCATATCCTACCAGGAAACCCACGATACACTATGACTCAAGAGAAGTCAATCCGAAAAGATATTCTCTCCTCCAAGCTAGGCTACGTCAGAGCAACCACACGTCAACCAGATGCCGTCATCATCTCAGCCGACAAACTTCAACCGTCAGAATGCTCACTCAATATCGATCTCGAGTTCTGGCCAACTTCCAAGAAAGCGACTCCACCCGAGATGTACGCAAAGTCAGCTACCATTAAAGCGTCGACATATTACTCTACAGGCCATCTGAGCTTTCTACCAGATCAACACAACTTCCCCAGTGTCATGCCAAATCCCATCTTGAGCTTTGTCCTCGATGAGAGCGCAACGGTCACCAAGTCTCCAGCACCTCACTGGGAACAAACATCAGCTTCAATGTCAGCACCGAGCTCGCGCAGAGGCTCAGAGAACTCTACCATGGGCGATGAGCCTCCCCGCACGGCTTCCAGACGAGGTTCCAAGAGTAGTGATATCATCAGAGCCGAAGCGCCTCGACATACAGCAACTCTGCCTGTTTCAATCGAGCTGCCGAGCCCCGATAACAAGATCTTGCTTCCGACCTTTTACTCCTGCCTGATCAGCCGGACCTACATGCTAGAAATTGTTTTGGCTTCGAGAGCGCATGGTTCTAGCTTCACCCTGCGACTACCATTGCAGATTGCTGTTGAAGGACATCACGAGACAGGCATCAACCACGTGCCAACCTATGTGAGTTTCGCCAAGTCGATACGCGAAAATATCCCCGCTAATAAGGTAATAGGAACAGGTTCAGGCAGGACAGGACCTATATGATGCTCTTCCGACTTACGATACCGCTATCTGAAGTCTTTTTCTCTCTTCGTGATTTGCTCACTGACGATGAAATACTCTTTGGCGTTGGGATTCGAGTCAGAAAATTGTCCCTTAGTAGCTTTATACCCAGACATTTTAGTTTAGTTTAATTTGATATAATGACTATTGATGTTCTGTGTACTCTCTCTGCAACCCTCTGCATCCTGTCACACCTCGCCTGGTGTCTGATCGAACCTCAGTTTGGGGCTTCAACCACCGTATAGGCGCTTGCGGTGTTGTATTCCCTCTTCTCGATGATAATTATAGACTCTTGCAAAGTGTAGTGCTGGACAATCCGTGACATCCCTATACATGAAGTTACCAATAGCTCAGCGGTAAAGGACAGGACATAGAATCACGAGTGACGGTTAAGTATGCCATAACTTCCAAACATGACCGGGCGGTTGTCAGAAGGGATAAGACTAAATAACAATGCGTTGAATCTCTAAGCTAGTATTGTTCCATCTACCATCGCGCTCTACACTTCGTCACATCAATCTTCCTTCGCACCCGATTCCTTCTTCTATATGATACATCCATTATCACCATTAATTCTCACTGTTGTTGCGGTAAGGCTGGTTTTCTTCCACAAATACCGGCTGTATGACCGGGACAGTCGGCTTCGGCTCAGGCTGATGGGACCCGGAGGTCGGCATTGGTATAGACCTCAATGAATCTCTGAAGCCGCCACCCGGTCCTTCGTCATCGCCTCGACTTCTTCTTCCCATCTTGAAAGCTAAGATGATGACACCGACAATAAGTGCTACGCCTGCGATCGAACCGACTACCGCACCAGCGATGACACCTCCACTAGGCCCACCACCACCTTTGGTCCCTTCATCCGTGGGACTCTCTGCTTCCCCTGGTTCCGATGTACTTGACGGAAACGCGGCGGATGAAGTGGTCTCAGTATCCGTTGACGATTCACTATCGGTCACAATGGTCGATGACTCGCTCGTAGTTGTCGTGCTTTCGGTCGTGGTGTCCCCTACAATTCCACAAAGATCAATTCTCTATCCAAATATCCCAGTATATAACAATACTCACATGCTGTTGGGTCCTCGACGAATAAGGTGCTGATACCAGATGAAACACCAATGGAGTCATCGCAGCTGACCAGCCATCGAAGGTCCTCCAAATCGTCAGGGTTATCGTACAACTTGACAGCCACGCAATCGCCGTTGCTATCACAGCATGTTAGTCTGTACCTGGCTGGCATACATGAGCCGCAATCCATGGGTTATTACCAAATCATCGAGGATGAATAGCCAGAGCCGCCTTCTGTCCAGTGGGTAAACAGGGCCGTAGTCCCTTCGCAGTATGTGCCGACTCGCCATTCGAAACTACTGCCCGCCTCGGCAGTGAACCAGTCGCAGTGGGCGTACGTATCTGTGTCACCAGAGAAGGTATGAGTCGTGCGGAAAGATGCCGGACTCGGGCAGCTGAACGTTTCGGCTGCGAAGCTTCTGGTTAGTCAAAGCCGGCTTGAAGTGTGGAGGGCAGAGATACTTGTTCCATCCGTGATCGTATAGCCAATTATCGAGTCACATTGAACAGGTACGATATGACTCTGTAGATATAGCGAGAGAAAGACAAGAACTTTGTTGAGTCTGTCCATGTTGAAAAGCTGTTTCTTGCAAGGTTTGGGTCAACAGAAACAAGGCTCTCGGGTTTGAGAAGAGGGTGGATCCTTAAGCCCAAGTATCATTTGAAACATCCTACCAGTGACCCCTATCACATTTTACATGATCCAGTGGCGTTCGATAGCTCAATTTGAATGTGCAATATTTTTCAGCTCCTGTCCCGATGATGGATAGCCATTGGCGATGAGATCCTTGGCGCTGCAGGCTGTCACAGCCTGCTTTTGTCCTGCCCCTAACCAAAACTCAGGCTAGGGGAGGGAAAAAAGATCAGTACTTTTATCTTGAATCATGGAAAGATGTAGACAATATGATATGAACTTAGACTAGGTTCAGGTGACCTTTTACTTAGTTTATCTTTGCACCACATATCAAAGGCCGATGTTTTCTTGTTCACCGAGGCCAGCTAACACAAACGAGGCTGCATGTTTCACCACGGATGAAAACCAATCTTGGCTATTCCAGAAAAAGACAACAAATCTCAGCGTGGCAAATGTATCTAAAATGGACCTCATTGACTCGCGGCCTTTGTGAAGTCTGGTGTATGGCCATGATTGAGGTTGAAAGAGAAGCCTGATGTATGTACCATCTTTGCCGGGTTGTCTCAAAAAAGGAATTCAGTCAAACAATGCGGAGGAAGCCAAGTGAATAGCCTTATTCGCTCATCCTTCACGCGGAACCAAGCCATCTGAGCCTTTCCACAAACCAATTCACAGTTCGGTCCCGCGGAATCAGCTCTGCCGACAATCCGAGCCCAACGGAGTTTATGACACCGAAAGCCACAAATTCCTGCTATTCAGAGCCCAGCATGAAGTCGTAGCTTGAAGCTGATCAACGGAGTTGGGTGTCGGGTCGCCGAAATCCTGGAGTTACATCACTTAACTCCGCTTAAAATCATGTTAATAGCATCTATTCTCCGAACATCTCAGACTGAATTACCACAGTAAGCGGGCTTCGGTATGTCGATCTCCAAGTTTCATTCTCCTTTTTTGTTAATAAATTGAATGGTTATCCCACTTCACAACGGTGTAGAAGTTGGCTATTCACACGTGTATTGGGCTATTCGTCAGTACTGCAGTCCATTATCACCATCCAACACTGATAAGCATGACCTCAACAACATTCTCTCAGTTTAATGGCAACACAGAGGGCCTTGGGGTCGCTCAAGCCTTCTCTGCACAAGTTTCCGGTAAGGTTGTGCTGGTCACTGGAGTGAGCCGAGGCGGGATCGGTTACTCAACAGCTGAGACTTTGGTACGTGAGAAATATGGCCCCGGATTCATAAAGCCGCAATAGTCTAATGAGGAGCACGCGGCAGGCATCGCAGAGTCCGTCGCATCTCATCATCACCGGCAGCTCTCACACCAAACTCCAGGAAAGCATCGACGCGATGAAGAGTCTCTACCCTCAGGTTAACTACGTCATCCTCCAGTTTGACCTCTCAAGCCAACAGTCAGTTCGTGCTGCCGCTGCGGAACTTCTCAGTCGAGATGATATTCCGAGGGTCGACCTGCTCATCAACAATGCCGGGGTCGCATTCCTCCCAGAACGCGCGCTCAGCCCAGAGAAGATCCAGATGCATTTCGCAACCAATCATATTGGCCACTTTCTTTTCACCAGCCTCATCCTGCCGAAGCTGATTAAGGGCGCTGAGGATAGCCGCAAAGGCTCAACTCGTATCATTAACGTGTCTAGAGACCCAACTACGAAGTTCACAGAGCATGGGGCTCTCCTAATGTTGAAGAGCTGAGCTACATTCCACTGGCAGCATATAACCAGAGCAAAGTCGCAAACGTGCTCTTCAGCATCGGCGCCAACAAGCGATGGTATGAGCGTTACGGGATCTTGTCCCTGGCGGTCTTTCCAGGATGGATTGAGACAGAACTCAGCAGACACATGCCATCTGAAGCCCGCGAGGCAATTGCCAGGGTAGGAAGCCAGAGAGGGGTGAAGAACAAGAATCTTCAGGCTGGAGGGTCAACCACTGTTGTTGCGGCGCTGGATCCCAAACTCGGGCCAGGCGAGAAACGGGAGGGAAAGGAGAATTATGGTGTATTCTTGGAAGACTGTCAGATTTGCAGCGGTGCGCATCCAAGGGCTGAGTCTGATGAAGAGGCAGAGAAGCTTTGGGAACTATCTGAAAAGCTGATCAGTGAAAGTGCTTAGTTGTCGTTCGGTCCCTGATCATCATCTAGCAATCCAGCAATATCCAGACTGTACTAAAATGTTTCATTTTGTGCACAAGATTCAGCCCTTTTGTTGACGGGTCAATGTTCAAAAATAAGACAGAACTAAAGAAGGCAGATTGGTTGTTCCCGTCCATATACATCTTTGAGTCATGTACAAAAATCACACCGGATATTCCTTTGTCTCTCTTACTATCTCTGTTTCTCTGAAATACGCGGCTGGATACGAACTTTAAAGTCCAACGGCTTGACGAACCAATAGCTCTGGGTATGCCAGTTCTGATGTTGCAACGACGAATCAAGGCTGAAGTCAAAATCGCGGATAATTCGTGGGATCAGCTTTGACATCTCAAGCATTGAGACGTGCCGGCCGATGCAGTTCCGTGAGCCGAGTCCGAACTAAAATGGCCTTTCGTCAGCGATATGATCAATTATTAGCAGTGGGAGTCTCACAGGCATATAGTAACGGTTCATCATGGATAGTCTCTCACTCTCTGCGGTGAGCCATCTGTCGGGGTTGAAGGAGTTCGCATCTTGGCCAAACACTCGAGTATCACGATGCGCTACCCATGTGTTGATACCAACAATAGTCTGTGTCACTCGTCAGCAGCGAGCTCAGGCTTTCTGGACTTCATGATGAACTTACTCCTTCTGGGAAGAATCGTCCGCATATCGTTGCGCCGCCCTCAGGAACAACTCTCTCGAGTGGGAGACCTGTAGCGGGATGCATACGTAGCGATTCCTTGATCACAGCTTGGAAATAGGCCATCTGCTGACTTTGTTTGAAAGTGGGAGACTTTGACAATTCTCCTCGTGCTGTCAAGTCATCGATCTCGACCCTCAGCTTCTGTAAGCAATCCGGGTTCTTCAGTAAATAGTATAAAACAGCCGACAGACTGATGGCAGTTGTATCAGACCCTGCCACCATGTTTGATGTACATCCCATAAGAACGTGATACTGAGTAAAAACATCTGGCGAGGCAGCATGCTTGGCCAGAAACTTGGTAAGAAAGTCTTCCATAGTGACTTCACTCTCTGCAGCGACGGGCTTGGGAGCTACCTGGGCTTGTCGAATTCTCTCGTTTGTAAAGTTCAAGATGTATGCTCGTCCTGTTCCTTTTCCACCCGCAAGCCAGTTCCTGATCTTGAAGAGGTACTTATGCAGACTCGGGAAGATGCCAACGAGGGTCGCATAACCCAAATGGTCTTCCAAAGCGCCGATGACATTACCAACATCATCTCCACTGTCTAGGAAGCCAAAGCGCTTTGCATATGTGATGAGGCCGATGACATCGAATGCATAGCACTGGAACCAGTGTCGCATGTCGACAGGTAGATGAGTCGAGGTGCTTGACATTTCGAAGAGACGTTGGGTAAAGATGTCTGCACAGTCATCGACGAAGGGCTCGTAATGTACAAGTGACGACATTGCATATGTCGCTTGGTACAGCTTTCGGTTCTGGTTGTGGCGCTTGACTGATTGATCGCTGAAGATGGCCCATGTCCCGGGGCTTGCCCAGGCCGAGTACCACGATGACTTTGGGAAGTGAGTGCCCAGACCGTAGATTGTCTTGGCTGCCTCGGGATCGTTGAAACTATATCGATTGGGTCCGTATCGCACAATCGTTCCTGCGACAAAGCATTCAGTGGATGTTTCATAAGGCATCGGCGGGCGAATTTACCGTATCTCTTGTGCAGATCCAGGTTTACATCCTGGAATGAGCCTTTCCAGACTTTCCAGAAGTACCAGCCATCTGTGAATCGGGCAAGGGTAGGTCCTGGAACAGTCCGTAATGGAGAGCGAAAAGATTGGACGATGAAGCGCAAGAGCAGTGCGAGAACCACCGCCGGGATAGCAAACGCCGCAATCGGGGAGGTCATCTCGAAGTGTCGCTCGTGTCAAGAGGCTCGAGATTTGCTGAGAACGAGGCTCCCTTGAGTCTGGACTTGTCGAGGTTTTATAGCGCAGGCTTGACTTGCCGACTCGTGCTCCCGAGACTTGGAGACTGATCGTGTCCGATTACATGGGGTATATCCTATCAGCTCAAGTTCAAGTGTCAGCATGTTCGTTGTCCCCCGAGCTCTCCGAACTTGTTTACCCCGCTACCCCAGAGTTCTTACGTCAATCCTGGGGAAGATCTACGCCTCGGCCGAAGTTCGGGTTGCGCAAGTGGGCGGTCCGATGAGTAGATAGGGTATTCAACCTGCGAGTCAAGTTTGCCCATTATGGTTGTTTGAGTATTAGAATCATCGAGAGAAGCTCGGCCGACGTGGCCCACCAAGAGACTTCGCGTAATCTTGGTGACGGATGACACAGCCTGCATCGACGATCGGGTTGTGGACATCAGTCCCGATGCACCGCAGAGCCCAGCTAAGTCAACAGCTAAACAGTCCATTGTCTATGGCAAGGGTACACTGGCCATTGTAAATATGGTAAAAACCACTCCTGTGCGAACAGCGCGCACACGAGATCCAAGATCTCTGCATCTTAATACTTTGTAGGGTAACCCACCACCGTTAATCAATGTTGCATTTCATGCCTTGCTCGAAGGGAGCAAGCACTGAAAAAAAAAGTTCCCAATAAAGTGCCATTTTCATGACAAATTTTTCACGAAGTCAATCTAGCATAAGCTTAAAGGCACTGGCGGTAGTAAGCTGTAATTACATCTCCGCTTTGCGACGCAAGGTTGCAATGACCCAGATTCAAGATGATGAGATCGAAAACCTTTGCTTACTCTGTCTTTCTGAGACACCAATAAAGTTCAGTGACATCTGGTCAGTGTCTCGCCTCGGATCATTAGGTTCTAGGCCCTGGAAAAGATACTGTGACCTCAAGGGCTCGGCTATTCTCATAGCTGAGAACGCGGAATCACTGCCCAAATAAGCGTAATGAAACTTCAAACCAATTCCTTTACTCGAGTTTAATGACCTTCCATTTGATCCTCCCTTGTCTCGCCTTGTTTCAATGGTATGTCAATCGAACGAGCCCGCTGGCGCTAACTTAAGCTTGTGTTGGCGCACAAATTAGTCTCTGTTGGTACTTGTTAGACCTATCAAAAACGCAGGAACAGGCTCCATGGATTGCAGATGTCTCAGAAACCTATACAGCCGTTGAGTACAGTCGCGTGTGTTTGAATCATGACAGGTAGCGTATAAAGCTACGCTATCTTACCATCATGCTTACCACGAGATGTCATTTTGGATGCCACAGAAGTGACAGCAATGCGACTATGCCAATCAAAGGTAAAGCTTGGAAGATAATCATCGCATTTTAGATATTAAAGCGGTATAGCTGGTGTACCATGAGTCAGGTCGTGTCAAACCAGTACCCAGATTTCGTTTCAATAACAATTATTGTCGCGACATGAGGAAACAAGCCAAACAAAACAGGAGTTTTCTTTCCTTCGAACTTCGGTTACTTAAGTATCCAAAAGCAGATGAAAAATGATGCTGCTCACTGATTCAACTTCGTCCACTCTTTTTCACCTTTGTCTTCTCTACCTCTGGCTACTGAAGCCTCGAGTAGAAGTCACTGACTAACAATATGAGGTTTACCAATCCTAAGTCTCTGGCCGTGTTTACGGCACTTCCTTTCTTGGCCAGATGCTTCTCTATCATGGAAACATCCAGTAGTGATGCAGTAGGCTCCGCCATCTTCAGCGGGCCAGGTCTCATGGTCATGGGCGTTACTTCGCTCGGCGAAATGAGCATGGGACATTCACCGACGGACCATTCGGTCTCGGAAGTGGAGGCATGCTGACCAGCGGAAAAGCAACTGGAGCCTACACCTCGGGAGATCGAAACGTCGATAACGGTATTGGAATTGGTTACGACGGGGTTTGTGCCCCAGGTACCCAAAACATCAATGCTTTACAAGTCCAGCTGCAAATTGAGCCCGGGTTCAACGGCGTCCGTATTGAATTCGTGTTTGCTACACAGGAAGCTCCAAGGTAAAAGCCCATCCCTCTACGATTGAACTTTATTTCTCTAACACTATACGTAGCATTCTTGCCAATATGGATGCTATATCCATCCTTGACGTAACCCTTGGCGCCCCGATTCAATACGCCTTTGATACTAATGGGAATCAAATCAACGCCTTGTCTCCTTTTCTACTCACACCGGATGCCATCGTCCCACCAGACAGTCTCACAGGGTACACACGATCCTCACCACCGCTTGTGAGGACGATAATGGCCCCCAGCGGTTTCATGGTTGTTGTGTTATCCGTCTGTGACGTTGGAGATGCACTAAATGACTCTGGTTTCCTTCTCCGAGCAGAGGGCTGTATAGACTGCGACTTTGGATCTGACAAAGTTGAGATCAACTATGCTTACGAGACAACGACACTCCCTCCTGGAGAACAGCCCTACACTTCTACTATTCCTGCGTCAGGGACCGAATCTGGTACTTTTGTTGTTTTCGTGGAGGGTACCGGAGTTACCACTACTACTAGTGAGCCCACTACGACTGCTGAGGAGACAACCACTACTGAGGAAACAACCACGACTGGGGAGGCAATCACTACAACGGGAGAAGTGACTAGCACCACGTCTGCTGAACCAACAACTACGACAACGGATGATCCTACGACTACAAGTGTTGAAGTAACAACAACCACCGAGGCTACAACTATTGAGACTACGACCACCGCCATTGACGAGGTCACCACAACGAAGCTGGTTTCAACAACCGAAGAGTCAACATCGGTATTCTTTGAGACTACCACCGGCATGACTGATATCACATCCGAGTCGGTTTTCACCACAGAGGAAACAACCACCGCGGAACAGTTCACAACTGTCATCACTAGCGAACTGGAAACATCCATGACTGTCGAGGTCTCAACTTCTACTGAAGAGATAACATCAACTTCTACTGAAGAAATGACATCATCTGCAACAGTTGAGTTCTCAACATCTGCTGACGTTGAGCCAGTCATCAGCACTACCAGTGAGATCTTTTCCACCAGCGTTGACCTAGGGCCTGTTCTTGCTTCAGATACAACGACAAGCGAGTCGATTGTGTCGACTACAGATGGACTGGTTGAGTCTACTACGACAAGCACATCTGAGTCTAGCTCTGTCATCCCTGAGATCTCTACCGTGTCTACGGCCTACTCAATTGTCAGCACCGGTTTCCCTTCATCTTCGTCTGAGAGTACCTCTTTTATGGAAGAGACCACGGGTAGGACTACCACTTCGACTTCAGAAGTAATCCCAGAGACCACATCTGCTCCAGTTGAACCAGCGACGTCCAGTTCTCCAGAAGTCCCATTAACTTCATCATCCAATGCTCCTCCGGCAACATCCTCCCCTGTTGATGGCCCTTCGAACATCGATACCATTCGTGGGTATACCTACAAAGGCTGTCTTGGATCCGCGGACGGTTACCCAAGCTTCAACCTGATAGGTTCCGGTGCAAACATGACTACTTCAAGCTGTGTTGCTTTGGCCAGAGGCCGGGCTTACGTTGGAATCTATGACCGGTAAGTGATATTCAGCAATTTCTCTTTTCTAACTCTAACCATTTCATAGATCCTGTTATGCTTCAGACTCTCTTGACTCCACTAGCCTGGTACTGAATGGCCGATGTGACATTCCCTGTCCAGGTGATAGCATCCATTTCTGTGGTGGTCTTGTTGTATCCTCTTCCGAGCGCCGCTGGGTTGGCCCACGTAAAGCGCTCGATACGCGTGCTGCACCAGCCAATATCCTCTTGACCCTGTATGCTCTGGATGACGAGCCTCCTTCGCCCGGCGAGACCAGCACGGAGGTCGAGGTGCCAGTTACCACGCAAGATGGAGTCACGGCCATTACAACAGATGCCATTTCCTCTAGGTCGGTGGCCATTGTCACGGATGTTGTGACTGAGTCTGTTGTACTTCAGCCGGCCGAGACAGTGATCGACTCGGTTACAAAGCCAGGACAGACACTCGTCGAAACCACGGTTACTACAGTCACCTACACTATCGTCGACCCAAACAACCCTACGACCATGACTGTCACTAAATACTGCGCTACCTTATCTTATGAGCCTTGTAGCCGTTGTGCTCACCCTCCTGTTCCCACTGTCGAAATGACCACTTACGTTATGCCTTGCAACGCTTGCGGCCATCATGGCGAAAACGAAGTCACAATCACTGCACCTTGCGCTGCTGTTACAGAGCCAGCCAGAAACGCTGTTCATGGATGGCAAGACTCGGTCGATGCTTCCGCTCCGACCCGGGCTGCATACCATGCGGTCCCGGGACCCGTTCGAACGGTCACTACGGCGCTCAGATATGCCAAACCTGCCGCTGGTCCTATCGAGAGCACCAGGCCCAGCCAGCATCAACCGAGCGACGGGAAGAATACACATCCTAGCGCTGGGCACGCACAGCCCCATGTGGTGCCTTCACAGTCTTCTTCTGGGACTAGTGATAAGGGTACTGCAGTGCCAGAAGTTGTAGTTGCGGAAGCTGGGCGCTACCAACGTGGTATCTTAGGCTCCCTCGCGATGGCCTTCATTGCCTTGGGTGTTCTCTTGTAGTTACTCCGGATATACCTTCTGATCTTGCCACTTCTTTTATGACCATGGCGCCAGGAACGCGTCAGGACCCTGCTACGACATTCGAGATAAACGGGATGTTTCATGTACATATTTTATTGGCGGAGACCATTTGCATATAGCTCAGATTTTAATGACATTTGGAGTCGTCACCATATATATTAGGCCCAGCCTTCGGTCGGTAGTTTCATGAGTCTGTGTACAGGTAAACGATTTATTCCCCATTCCCCATCAGAGCACTTTTTCCAGAGCCCCTTGGCACTTCCATGATGCCCTGCTGCCACCTTGTGATGCACTCTCTCCCGAAAGCTTGTAATTGCCTTCTTAACTTCTCTCCCGTTTCTCTCTCGTAACTGACTCTAAATCCGGAGAAGCTGGTGTTCCCTTCTTCTCTCCACGCCGCACGGTATCGTACTGCCACCCTAACGGCCCAAGGGGATCAGATTCGCATGAAGCCTAAGAATAGGATTCGGCATAGAAAGTGTCCCACTCCTTTTGCCAATATGAGAGTCGACTGCTAAACCCCAGAACCTGCCTTTCGAGACTTGCAAGCTTTTCTTCCTCCTCCTTGAGATCGGCTTCCAGCTCAGCCTTAATTCTCTTTTGCGCTTGAATACGAGGGTATTCCTTGGTGCGTTCCAAATTTGACGGCCCAGCCCCGCATTCGTATACCTCTATCATTTCGAATCCCGCTGTGAAGATCTCGTCTTCAAGAACTCGTACAGCTTCTTGTTCCTGTTCTATCCTTCTCTTTTGGATGATCACTTGTTCCTCGGCTTTTGATACGCAAGACTCGAACTGCCGAATGAACTGCTCTACTTGTCGTCTATCGACCCGCCTTAGCTGGGGGAAGGGTTTCGCTTTCTCCTTCGCGGATTTGCTAATTTTTGGTCTCACTTCAGTGGAATACAGAGGGGGACATGGTCTTGTGTGCCGTTCGTACGCTATATCATAGACTCGTCGTTTTCTTAGGTCTGATAGTATAGAGTATGCATCGTTGAGCTTCGAGCTGCTTAGTATACATGCCATGCTGGGTAAGTTGATAATTACTGATGTTTTGGAAGTTTAAAGTGGCTTGGTTATCCTCGTGATTCTTATCTGGATGTATCGTCCTGGCCAGTTGTCTATAAGCCGTCTTGATCTCGCCTTGATTCGCTGTGTGAGGCACCCGTAATATGCTGTAGTAGTCAACAAAATCCATTCTGAGTAAAGTGTTTTGAAACCGCAGGGAATCTTTGGTAGTGAGGGGAAGTAGTGGGCTTTCTACGGTCTTAAAGAGAAGTCAACTGGGGTTGTGCTTCTACAGTCTACAACCCCTGTGGTCAGGTTGAGAGAAAGAGGCTTCTGCCCCAACATAAAGTCAAAGGCCACAGATTCACATAAACAGGCAATGAAATTTTAAGATGTACCCCTCACTGCAGCACGAAGCGTATATCATATTTGGCTGTTGCCGTTCCACCACCGGGTTTGATGTATTTCGGTCGGATCTTATAGAGTTTACCTGGCAAGAATTTACCCACATTATCTGTCTCTGGCCGAGTGGAGGCCCGAGGCGGGAATTCTTCATGTATTGATATGCCACTGTGATGTCATACATTCAAGTGAATCACGCGTCGATGAACGCGTGTCTTTTCATGCCGGACAAATTCTCTCGCGTATTTTTTAGCTTTAGTAGGTTCGACTCGTGATGGAGATTACAGTGATAAAATGATTCCTTATTTGCGTAATTCAAAACTGATTCAAGATATTGAACATTATGAAACCGATGCAAATAAACAACAGGCTTGAGCCGTTATCGTAGACGTAGTGTCCGATCTCCCTTAGCGGTAGGTGAATAACGAGTCTCCTTGACGTCCTGCCAAAATGCAAGCCGCTACTGAACTTGGTGCGTCCCCTGTGATGTGCCAGTATTAAAATCGAGGGCCAAAAACCTTGCAAAATCAGGGCAAAAAGGTGAAAGAAAATAAAGGAAAAGAGTAATAAGTAAAGAAAGAAGAAACATGGAATCCAAAAAATTGATGACGTTTCCCAGCCATGCCATATTAATCCTCCAAAGCTTCGTCGCGATGTCGTCTTTCCCATTTCCATCGGTAAACAGTAAACAACCTCCAAAAGCAACAACGCCCAAAGTACGCAAACCACCAGAACCGCAACAACAAATGGCCATTCACAGCAGAAAAGAACCCCACAGTTTGGGATGTCCCCTAAGAACCTCCTTCTTGGCTCCGTTGCTCAACAGAAACTCCTGCCACTTCCCCTCCCACAGTTCCCTATCCCTCTTCTTCTGCTCAATCTTCAATTCATTCTTCTCATCTTCTCGTTTCTTCTCCTCCCAGAGCCATTTGTGGTATTCCTTCTCAGCCTCCACACTCTCCCACTGGATCATCGATTCAAAATTCGCCTGAAGCTTCGCTAGCCTCTCCTCATACATTCCAATCCGCTTGGTATCCAAAGGAATCTGGACTTCCAGGAGCCTGGTGCGTAACTGGTCGATCTGGCGCTCGCGATGTTTTTCGCGATCGAACTGCTCGTTTAATCGCCGACGAAGTGACCCGAACCAGTTGAGTTTGGCTTTCGAGCTGTAGAAGTTTATTTTCTCGAGATCGCGGGTATTGAGGTCGAGTCGATTCCTCCGAGCGTGGAGTAAACGTTCATAGCATTCGATTTTGCAGAAAAGTTTGAGCGCTTGAGCGTCGAGGTAGAATCCTTTGTTTCTGGACCATAAGTAGGACTCACGTCGTGCAGCGGGTGGTGACACTGGTGAGTGATGGTACGACATCCCCGGTTTGGGGAAGCTAGGCCGCTGGGACCTAGGAGAATGATGTGAGTGACGGCAGCCAAAATGCTCACCTGTATCGGGGAGAGTGACTTTATCTTAAGTCTGTACCGCTGGGAGCAGGACCAGTGTCCCCAAGTGAGGATGGTGCTCCGTAGTGAAGGTGAGTTTCTTTCGTGTTTGGCCGAGGGCTCGCATCCACCACGTCTGTTCGTTAGCCAGGAAACGGATATATCGTCATCACCAGGACCAAAGCGGTGCGTCGTTGGGGTCATTATTTTGCAGCTTTTATTCCAACTCCTCCGTGGGTATACAATCTCCCCAATGGTACAAGTCTAACATACACAGCAAGTTCAAACTTTTGTCTATTTAATCCAGCCCTTAGGTCCTCCCCATGTTCCCTTGACCATGTAGTTCTTGTAAACCCAGGGGAAGAAGTCCTTCTTCAAGTGGTAGAACGAGCGGCGGGGAACGGCTTGGTCAATGCCGAGAATCTCCCCGAAAGTCTCCTTGGGAACGCCACCATACTTAAACTCGGCCAGCATCACCTTGCCGTATTCTGTGAGGAGAGGGCACGAGGTGTAACCATCATAGGCGGGCTCGGGCTCCTGGCCATCAAGGGCACGGAGTAGGTTGCTGACGAGAACGGGCGCCTCGGAGGTTACTGCGGCGGCAGTCTTGGAGGTAGGAAGGCTCGAGGCATCACCGGCAGACCAGACGTTGGCGAACTTGTTATGGCGGAGGGTGTTGTCGTTGACGTCAACATAGCCAGCCTCGTTGGCGAGAGCGCTCTTCTTGACGAAAGCATGAGGTCCCATCTTGGGCACGACGTGCAAAAAGTCAAACGGCTTAGTGACCTTGTTCTCGCCGTTGGCAAAGACAGCGTTGTTACCCTCAATAGCAACAAGATCATGCTGGAAAAGACCCTCAACACCACGCTCTTTTCGCATCTTCTCGAGCTCAGCGCTGTACTTGGGAACACCGAACATGACAGGAAGGCCGGTGGCGAAGGTGATCTTGATAGGAGAGCCAGAGGGGTTCTTGGGGTCATACAGACCAGTCTGCTTCCAGTGGTCGAGGGCAAGCCACATGGACTTTTGGGGAGCACCGGCGCACTTGATGACGCCGGCGGGCTGGGTGAAGATGGCGTTACCCTTTTGGAGGCGCTGAATGTTGGGGAAGACCTTGTCGCAGTAGTCGTAGCCGTAGATGGAAGAGACAGGACCGTTGCGATCGGCGAGAGCTTCGGGAAGGCCCTTGATGCTGTCGTAGTTGATCTTGATGCCTGGCGCAACAACGAGGTGCTCATAGTTGACCTTGTCGCCAGTTCCAAGAGTGATGCTGTTGTCCTCAGGAGTGAGAGCATCAACGCTGACGTTGTAAAACTTGAGCTTGGGGTCAATAAGCTCGGGCATGGACATCTTCAGCTCCTCCTTAGTCTTGAGTCCAGCACCAACGAGTGTCCATCCAGGTTGGTAATGGTGCCACTGAGCAGGATCAACAATAGCGATATCCTCACTGGCGAATCGGCCGCTCCGGAGAAGTTGATGGCTGATGGCGAGACCAGCAGAGCCTCCTCCAACAACAACAACCTTGTGACTTCGGCTAGCAGACGTGACGGCCGCAGCGGTAGCGAGACCCCTCCGAGACTGGCCAAAGGCCGTAGATCGAACTGCTAGTGCCACGCGACTCGAAAGCATTTTGAGTTTTTATGTTTTTCTTCAAAAGGAAGAGTGAAGTCGAAATGCGAGGAAAAAGCTCAAGCTGAAGAGTGAACACGCCAGAAAAAGTACAATTGGAGTGACGTACTGTACGTACCCACTAGCGTACAGCGCTTTTCTGATTTGGGGCCTGATAAGGGCGGGTTATGGTTTGTCCGGGACGGGAACTAACCAGCCGAGGATAAGTCTCAATTGCGTGATTCAGGGATAAAGTGATTGCCGCCGATGGTCCGAAATTAGAGCCCGATGGCCCAACTGCGCTCTTTGGAACGGCGACTTCCGGGCATAAGCTGAGCTGAGCCGGCTGAAGAATAATAGCGTGATTGGATATTTCACAGGCTGCGATTTCTGTGTACAAGCCTGTATTTATCTCCAATGAATATGGAAGGGCGTGAGTCCTGCTTCTGCCTCCCAAAACACTTTGCAAAACCTAATCGTGTCGTGGCGGGAGCTCTGTAGCTTCACATGAGCTTCAGCAAATGGAATGATTGATATATCAAATTTTGATGTAGCCCAGACTCACCAGACACTAACTAATAACAGCTACTCTTCCCGAAACTCTTAAGTTTATTCTGTGTACAGCGAGAGGGTAGCATTGTACGGTGCAACCTCCTTGGCTGTCGATTTACCCTAAACCGCTATCAACCAAATACATTGCCTAAGCATTTCTGTCCGTTAAATATGTAGATCAGCGTCTAATACTTCAAGATACATAGCCATATCAATATTTGCCCCGGGATATGATACAAGTTATGTGGTATGCATATGGTCGGCGACCAAAATAGAATCCCCGATGACCGGGATGGAAACTCAAACCACGATAAACAAGGATCACCACGCACCACTGAGAAGAATCGGCGACTTCTTTGATCCATCCTTGTCTATACTCGGAACAAATCTAGACTACATGTTCATATCATCCTCGGCAATTTGCAGGTTTGCACCAACCCCAGCCAGCCATCCAGCACTAGCCCCAGCGCTCTTGTCTTTGAGAATGCCGGCACTGTGACCGACTGCGAAAACAGCACGTGTGCTTGTCTCATGACAGTCATTTTCTACCAAAACTCTCCCTTCCGATGTCATTTCCAGATCTAATTGTTCTGCGAAAGGCCCACTATTGACCTTTCTGGGCTTGTGCGCTATCAAGCCGTACCCTGATTTTGCCCCATCGGCGAACTGGACAGCCACTGAGGTTTCCGAACTGTCCAGTGACTTGATGTGTCTGTTGTCTATCTTGAAGCTACAATTCTTGGTCGCTAATATTTGCAGATGGTGCTCAATATGTGAAAGCCCGTTGGTCAAGAATGTTATATAGGGACTGAACTGGCGGGCGAGATGAGCCGACAGCACTGCTGCCTCGATCGAACTTGGGGAGTCGGCCGTGATGAGCACAGCAGCCTCGGCAGTCGCCTTTTTACTAACATCGAGGCATTTTGAGACGTCGAAACTGTCCAAAGAGTCAGCCTTCGGAGTTTCGCAGTCTTTCCAAACTCCCAAGGGGGCTTACATATTCTTCTCCAAAGCTTCTTCGTATCCCGGGATATCTGGAAGAACGTCATAGCTACTCATAGCCAATATTACCTTGCTTCCCTTCCAACATCGACCTGTAACGTCTTCCACTTCGAATAATATGCTTTTTTCACGAACAGACGCTGCTGTCGCGCGGCTAAACATGATGGCCTTGAACTTGGTTTTGATCTCAGCTATAGTCTCATACTGGTTCGATGTTGAAATCGTTTGGCTTGTAGTCTCATGGAGTCTGCTCCTGTGATCGTCGATACCGAAAACGATGGCACTCCTTCGCGCATGACCAAGAGCCAAAGCCGCAGAGAGACCCGCTGTCCCCGTCCCAATGATCAGAACATCCAGGACATTGCGAAGGAAATGAGGCTCAATGTAATTTGTGCTGATCAAGTGAGGCATCTTCGGACAGGATATATAATTTCCAAATGAAGTAAAATTAGTACGGAAAACGGAGATGAGATGGAAAAGGAATGCGAAGAAGCTATATGCGTTGGTCCTCGAGGAGAGATAAGCGGATACTTTTGTGTCTCGGGTGGACAGTTTCTAGCCTTATTATTGGGCTACATACAGCCTATAGGAAGTTGGTGCTAGATCCCAAAGGTCGACTTTCTGACGGAGGAATATTAGCGCTCTGTTTGATGATGTGAGACTCGTCAACTATCATGCTTATAGGTCACGGAAAATGAGGTTTAGGCAGAGAGACCGGCTGCTTTTAGCCATGCTATGGACTACATATACCCCCTACAGATATAATATTGACACTTGATGATGCAAATCTGCTCTAGGCTGAAAGATGAATTCTTGTAATGCCTGCTAATACTTCTCGGTCCCAGAATCAACAGCCGTCCTGTTTGACGACCAGGTAGTTACATGAAAGTGAGCTCGAGAACGAGAGTGCAAGAGATCTTGCAGAGATAAGGTAAAATTGCCATAGCGAGACCATTTCTTCTAGGTCGGCGACCCGCTTCAGAGAAGAGAATTTGCACTAATACCAGGTTTATCAGGGCCGTAGAGCTCACGACACTTCCATTTCAGACCCTGTATTGACTCTTTAGCCTTGTGAAGTATCTTTATGCAAAACGGCTCCTCTTCTGACTGGTGGTACTGGTGAGGGCAATCTTGATGCGGCGGTACTGCATGCCACTGAGCCTGCCGTTTCTCAAGATAGTTCAAAACACCCCACAAACACTCTTCTTCCCTCCCATTCCCGTAAACCTCAGCCTTGACAGCCTTTTTAGCCAAATCTGCCCATTCTGTAGAGCCTAATTCTAGGTTGTAGCTTGGAACCTCCGTGGTATACTCGACACCGACTTCACTGAACTGTAGGCGTTTCAGTTCGTTCTTCTCCATTGACGCCTTCGCCTCTTTGTCTATGGACTCTAGAATCACCCCATATTGTTGTCCCACCGACATGAGGAGAGTTCCCAGAAGTTGAATATTCTGCATAGCAGAGAGGTGACTGGTTGGGCAAATCTGACAATGAGCGATTTGGCTGGCTGTTGATATCGTTTTGCGAAGAAATGGAAGACCCGAGGGAAAGGTAAGTCTTTCGTTCTTGCAGAGATCATCTACTGCGAGGTAGAAAGTTGCCAGGCAAGAACATGACCGTGACGATGTCTGTGGGACAGGCGACACTGTAGCTACCGAGGCAGAATTTGAAGCAGGGGAGCCCAGGACCGGAGTGGCATTGGAGCTTGGTAAGATGCCTGATGATGGACATGAGCAGTCGGTGCCTTTTCCCAGCTCAAGCTGAAGTCCGCTAAG
Organism: Fusarium sp. HKF-74; assembly: GCA_021223625.1. Lineage (NCBI taxonomy): Eukaryota > Fungi > Ascomycota > Sordariomycetes > Hypocreales > Nectriaceae > Fusarium > Fusarium sp. HKF-74. The sequence continues at coordinate 651,540 of JAJFAS010000010.1, forward strand.
TATCTCAGAGCTCAGGTCAGGCATGAGACTTGGGTCTACACAGAAATTGAAGTCAACCTGACCGAGAGTTTCAATCATTGATTGGGGTGATAAGAGGGACAGGAAAGGCGTGTCATCTTGAACAGCTGGACTAGGGAGTGCCGCCGCCAAAGCCCGTCGACGTTTTGCAGGCCTGCCCATTTGCTTCTTGACAGAGTAGTGGCAATCAAGGCCCAGGCTGGAGCATCTCTGACATGAAGGTTTTCCGCCATCACATCTTGACTTCCGCTGCCCTAGACCTGTTAGGCTTCATTACCAGCACAGAAGGAGAAGGGATGACGCACTACAGGCCTCGCAGGCTGACCGCCGAGCGGGGCTCGGAATGCTTGACTTGGTGACGGAAGATAGTGCCATCGCGGAGAGATATATATCGGCGAGATTTTGAAAAGAAATTACTTGAAAGTTCGAAGTGTTTGAAGCGTATCGTGGGTTGTATTATCTTCGTCGGAGACTTTCCAACGTCGTGACTGGCGAGATGTCGTGGGTAAGTGGTGTGGCAAATGACAAGCTAGACAACTCGCCGACGGTCCACTTTGTGGACAACGGCTAAGACATCTCTCCAAGACGACAAAACTATTTGCGCGAGTTTAGTGTCTGAGTAGTGGACTTTTGATTAGTTATTTTTGACACTTTGCACCCAGGTCAGATTTGCATACTTTTTGATGGATGGGCTACCTGCATTATGATCTTGAGGCATGAAACATGACTTGGCTATCGCTGATATTCTGTTCTGCTATCTAATATCCAAAATTACAAAAGAACGCTCAGCCCTTGATATTCTCGTTCACCCACTTCCAAGTCTTGATCAGCCGCTCGCGAGTCAGTGGCTTAACATCTCGTATTGAAGGAGAGACCTTCTGTGTCTGAGCAACATCGAATAAAGAACTCTCATGACCCTCACTTGCACCTCCGTTCTCCTTATCCTTGGCATATGACCGCTTCCATAGACCTAGGAGAGCCTGTGACGGATGATTGGCACTGTCGTCGCTCAACGCCTTCTCCAAGCGCTCCAACCACTCTGATGATGAGACGATCTCAAACTCGGGACTCTCATTACTGGCAGCTAACCAGTCCAGCATTTCTTTCCAGGTTGGCGTGGTATGTGGGTTCAAGACATGGTAGACAGGTGTGCCCGAGCCATTGGAGGTTGCGGATGCAATTTCAACGACAGCTTGGGCAGCTTGCTCGACGGGAAGCCAGTTGAGCACTTCGTTTGGAAGATCAGGCAGACATCCTGTGATCTTGGATGTTGAGAGCAGTAGCGGATACGCCTCGGCGGTATTCCAGATTCCAGTTTCATTGCTGCAAAGTTGACCGACCCGAACGATCGAGGCTGGAGGAGAGTCGCGTTTCTTGTTCGCCGCATCGCAAATCTGTTCGGCTACCCACTTGGAGCGTGAGTAGCCAAGTGGTGAAGCCTCTTTAGGATCCTGAGAGAGCTTTTCAGGAATCGGTCGAGTGGACGAGTCACTCACTGCCGCAATGGAGCTGACAAAAATTAATTGTGCATCAGCCTCCGCAGCAAGGTTAATCACATTCGTTGTACTCAAAATCTGATCCTCGAAAGAGTTGAGTCGAAGACTAAAGTTGACCGCCCAAGCTGAGTGTATGATCTTCGTAGCAGTCGTCGAAATCTCCCTAAGCTGCTGTTCGGAAAGTCCGAGATCTTTTTGTGTCAGATCGCACGGAAGACAGACGACTTTATCCTGGCGTGGTTCGAGAGGTGGTAGAAATCGTTGGAAGAGGGCTTCAGAGACTCGTTTCTGAGCCGCGAATGGACCGTCGGCTCGAAGCAAGCAGTAAATCCTGTCGATCTTTGGGTCATCCCGAAGAAGGTGAAGGATATGTGCCCCGAGGAACCCAGTCGCACCGGTGAGTACGACACGCGTGGGGCGGTGATTGGGGTCTTGAACCATCTTCATAGCCATCTGGGCCAGCCGTTTCTTTTCATCCAAGGCTTCGCGATTTTGCTGTGCTTGGGTTTTGACACCACTACTGGAAGATGCTCCCGAACCTAGCATACTGCTAACATCATGGGAGGCTGGGTCAAAAGTGCCGTACTTCTCAGCGAGAGCTTGCATCAGATTCAGTTCTGAATCATCAGTATCGATGTTCAGCTCGTTGTCGTCCGAATTAGCTCTTTCCAAATACCCGACGAGCGAGTTGACGGTGCCCTGATCGTAGATGACGTTCAGAGGAAGCCGCCCATCCTCAGACGAGAGACAATTCTGTTCGAGCAGCTTTCGGATTTGTGTACAAGATATAGAGTCCACACCTTGGCGATACAAGTCTTGATCCAGCTCAACATGCCGGCCGAGAACCTTCTCGAAGCAATCTTGAACCGCCTTTTGAAGCCCCTCTTGAGGGATCTTCGTCGAAGATGAAGTGTTGCTGTAAGCCCCTTCGATTTCATCCGAGTACTTCTCTTCAGCTTGCCGACGGAGGATAGTTCCCTTGCTGCTCTTCTCCAGCGGTTTCTCACCCTCTTTGACAGGGACAACTACCAGCATCGTTTTGTTGATTCGGGTATGGGTTTGGCTGTCCGCGTTTAACTTATCGATATGTGGCCAGACTGAGTCAATCACTTCATCTGCACTGATGTCGCTCGAAGAAGGGAACAAAAGTACTCCAGCGTAGTCTCGTCCACTCCCGAAGATGAGGACATCCTGCAGCAATTTTGAGGAAGCCAGTATGCTCCACTCAATAGGCGAAGGATCAAACTTCTTTCCGTTCGCAAGAGTGATCTGTGCATCAGCTCTACTATGATACCGCCACGCATTTGGGATCGATGAGTGCGGTTCAAACAGATCAGAAGTCGCGTATGATCCATCTTTGCGATTCGTCTTGATCAAGAAAGGCCAGCCAGGCTTCACAACAAGTTCCGAGAGTTTATTCTCTCGGGGTTCGAATTCGATAAGCTTAGGATCATCAATGGCACGAAGAAATTGCCAGTTCTTGTCCTTGTCGTAGTCCCTATGCGAAGACATCAGAAACCCGCATTCTGCACTTCCCATCCGCGAGAGGAGATTCACGCCTTCGTCCACGAGCTTATCGCCTATGGCTGGTGGGAGAGCAGCGCCACCGACACCAACGAGGTCCATTGTCAGAAGAAGTTCGATACCCCCGTACTCTTCGGACAGCATCCGAAGCACATAGGGAACTGACGAGAAGTACTTGACGGGTATTGGGCTGTGCGAGCGAGCAAACTCGATGGCTCTTATGATATTGGCGCCTGTAATAGGAGCCTGTCCTTCGGGGAAGAACCATATCGAAGCACCGCTTGTCCAGGCTCGCAGACAATCCGGAAATCCTCCATGATAGAGGGGAGTCGTGGAAAAGGTTGCTGGTTTGTTCTTCCCAGGAAAACTGTACAGAGCCCCCATCACTCCGAACTGCGTTTGGGGGATTGGCTTAGGTAGCCCTGATGAGGTCCCCGAAGTGTGACATATGTAGGCTGTTTCGGAAACACCAGGAGTCTGTTCCAAGCTATCTGTTGGTGAATCATCTTTATATGAAGGTATTCTGATAATCTCAATGTCGTCGGAGAGCCCGCGCGCTCTATACTCGTAAATGTCGTCAACGAAAATATGTCTAATGTCTAGAATCTCGCAAAGATGCTGAACCGCCGGTGGTGCTAATTGAGGCCTGCAATAAGGTCAGATTTGCGCATCCCTTGAGGTCAGCGACTTACGCAAGAAGTAGAACAGTATATCCCAGGCGCATCAAACCAAGCCATGTCAAGACAAACTCGGTGCTACTAGACGATAGAAGACCTATTTTCAAGGACTTGGGTTCCTTTGGTAAGTGAGTTGAAAGTATCCCAGCGACATGCTTTGATGTGTCTGAGAGATGACGGAATGTGAGGAGATGACGGAACACTACTCATGTCAGCGACGCATTTGCCATCAAGGTTGATGCTCACCTTGGGTAGACTTCAAATGCGTGAATGTTGCAAATCCCAAAGCTGGTGCATCTGGATTCTTGTCCGCCTGGCCATCTATCAAATCCACCACTGATGTCCATGTTTTGGCCTTGTCGTCCTTTCGCTTCAATATCGCAGCTTCGCCAAGCGTACAAGTGAAATAATTCGCTTCCGCCATTTCACGATACTCAAACAGAAGACACGTTTGGTGTTGATAAAATGAGCTTCTGACGCTGCCTAATTTACCACGTCTTGACTTATGGCAATTGACATGACTTCATTCTGTCATGGCTGTCGGGCCCACGTGAGTCAACGCGTCATAGGTACTTACCTATCTTATCTCCCGCTATCTTATCTGCCGACCGTTCACTGGCGCCTCATTCCGCCACAAGCAGCGCAGAACGGCCGCTTAATGTAACACTGTTTTGTTCGTCGCCCGTCTCCCGCTCAGCCAAATTATGGGTGCAAGGCCGGGATCATGCCACAATTGCAGGCGCGGCCGCTTGAAATGCGACCGTTCCATTCCGCAATGTCTGAAATGCACGAGTAGGGGTCAAAGCTGTCTGGGCTATGGCGTCCTATTGCGATGCGAGAAAGGCATGGCAAGTCGTGGGAGAATGGTTGGTGTAACATCCGACGATATGAGCAACATCCAGAATGAAGATGCGAACGTCACTCTCCAGGCGCCACGCGCTCGTGTGTTGTCTGCAAGACTGCCCTCATTCACAAGTTCTGAGTCGAGTTCTCCTCGTTCGCTTACGGACCCTCTCATGCAAGATTTAGACTGGAAATCGAGGAGGTATCTAGACTATTGTAGGTTTCTTCGGCCCGTTTGGCTGCTCCTCATACTAATATTCTTTGGTGACAGTTGCAAGTGATGTCTGCAAAGATTTCGTTCTCTATGACACCCCAAGACATAACCCATTCCGCCAGCTGATTCCAATGACGCACCACCAGCCCATGCTATTGCAGGCCATCATCCCCAGTTCGGCTTTGCACATGTCAAACGCCTCTCAACTGCCACCGAGCGCCTCAAGCATCTTGAAAACGCCAGCATCGATTGAGAACAGCCCAGACTCGGTGGGCTGTTTATCAATTGGCCGTACAACATCATACCCAGAAGCCTTCCATGATGCACTCAGGTCTAAGCAGCAGGCGCTTTGGTTGATCAACTCCGCTATCGGAAATCTAGCTTCAGCGAATGTAGATGCCATTCTGGCGGCGGTGCTCCTACTCGTCGGATTCGAGCTCATTGACTCTGGGCGAGACAGTTGGAAGTATCATATCAAAGGTGCAAGGATGATCATTCAGAAGCTCATTGCATCTGGCTCAGCGAAGGGGACCTCTTTCAGCCCTCTTCGCAGTTGGTTGGTGTCAAATTGCTTAGTGTAAGTAGCTCTGTTCATTTGTTGTTGACTCTTTACCTTACATGAACTAGGTATGATCTTCTTGGGTCATCATTCGCTTCTTCCTATCTACCGCACGGCGGTGAGCTATCGATGAATACCATGTCGCTGCTTCAGGATACGGAAGGGAACCACTGCTCATCATTTCCGGCAGCTCTTCTTCCGTTGATACAGGCAGGGGCTCAATTATTGAACCATAAAGACGTTTACACGCTCCGCGATACCTCGACCAATCCAGGACAGCACGATGCCCTTCAGCTCTTACACGCTGCCAAGTCATTCGACCCAGCTGCCTGGGCCACCAATTTACAGCCACGCTCGCCCGCAAATTATCTCCTTCATCGGACTATGATTGCTTGTGCACATAGGACAGCTGTACGTATCTATCTCTCACGCATTATCCTTGCTCTGTGGCCCATTATGGTATTGCCGGACGATCTACAGATTCTTGCAGCCGAGGTCATCACCCACCTTTCACATCTGCGCCCTGGAGATGCGCTATTCACGGCTACAGCGTGGCCTGCATTCATCGCTGGTCTGGAAACGTGTGTCACCACTAATCGCGCTTGGGTAGAGAGAGGGTTCCAGGAGCTCTGGAAAGTCGAGCCTTGGGGTTTTACCAGAGAGGCCCTCGGAGCATTGCGGACAATATGGGCTGGGAGGAAGGAAGAGGCTCTCTTAACGAGCTCTGATGACGAATTCTTCAAAGTTGAAGAGAGCTGGAATTGGATCAAAAGGTTAAAGAGCTTGGGCGCCGACTGGTTGATTGCATGATTGTAGGGCGATCTCTTATGCTGGCTGAAGACATCTAGCCTGTCAACTGGGACTTTGTCTATGAGCGATCTCTACATATGGTATCATGTATCTCCAAGAGTACTGCCGTTGCTCTCTTGATTTCTTCGCTGCTCAGCAATCGCCTCTTCCATGAGTTCAGCCCTCTCATCCGCGGTCAAATCACTACTGGCCTTGGGTACCTTACCCAGATGGCCAAAATCAACAAGCTCACAGCGGCAGCGCCTACTCCAAACCAAAACGTGTTCTTAAAGCTCTTCGCCAATCCTGCCTCATCTACCGTTGCTGATTGGATGATATCCGTCAAAGCGAGGACAAAGGCTACACCTAGCTGCAGCACAGAATTGATGACGCTGCCAGCCAGCCCCTGCTGTGCTGTAGGAAACGTCGTAGTCACGAAAACTGTCATCAAGATCGTGGACAGATCGATTCCTATGGTGCTGAAGATGACCGCTGGAAACACCCATGACCAATAACTCCCCTCAGGTGGGATCAGGGCTATGAGAAGCTGTGACCCTACTGCGCCGAGGCCAGAAATGATCAATAGCGCACGTCCTGGAACCAAGTGCAAGATAAAGCCCTCTATGATGCTGAAAATGAGGCCTGCAACACCGAGAGGCACATACCATCCTACGACTTGCAGCGGACTGGCAGGCATGATGTTCTGGAAGTAAAGGGTTCCATATACAGAGAAGATTCCCCAAGTGCCGTACAGCAGAAAGAGGGCCAAAAGAAGAGGGCTCATGCAAGGAGTAGTGAAGATCGAAGCTGGCAGGAGGGGATGAGCAGCGACGCGTGTTTCGATGTAGACGGCAGCAAGAAGGGACAGGACACCAAGCCCGAAACAGATTGGAATATACGGTGTCCTCCAACCTAAAGGGGCGTGTGCTGATTGCAAGATGGAAAACACGACCAGGGTGAGACCCGAGACGATCGTGATGGCGCCAGGGTAGTCCATTGCGACTTTGCTTGGAGGATGGCTTTTCGAATGAGACCGTGGAATGGACAAGACGGAAGTAAACAGCGTAATTGCTGTTAAGATGGCGCCGATCCAGAAATAAAAGCCCCAGCGGGTGAACTGACCAACAATGCCTGCCATGAGAATGCCACCAAAGAAGCCAAACACCGCTGACGTACCATATACGGCAAAGACGAGATTCTTTCGCGGCCCAGGATGATACAAGGCACCCATGAGCATGACTCCAGTAGGCAAGAAAGCGGCAGCCCCTAGCCCTTGCAGAGCCCGGCACAAGTCAAGCATCAGGGGATTGATGCTGAACCCGGCTATCACACTCCAAACAAGAAGCCAGGCGAGACCCCACATGAAGATGGGATATCCTCCCCACATGTCGCCCAGACGCCCAAAGACGAGCAAAGTGCTGGCGATGACAAGGGAGAAGGCAGTCGCTGGCCACACACTGGCTGCTTGAGGGATGTCGAGCTCTCTGATGAGTGTTGGAAGGATGACGGTGAAACCTGAGACGAAGTATTCCGTCAGGAATTGAGACATGGAGATGCTGAAGATGAATATTATTTCGCTCCAACGGGATGTAAATATCGGAGGGCGTTCACGGCCGAGACGTTCAATGCGTGCTTTGAAGGACTCGTCAACTACGGACGACGATGCAGCAGTTTCATCGGGACCTGGTGTAGTGTTGTTGTTTGATGGAGGATCATCAGCATGAGCTCGAGCTCTGGGGCCACATCCTCTCGAAGGAGTAGTGGGCATTGTGAAGGAATTGCTGGGAGGCCGATGAAGCGGCGATGGTTGTGTCATTGTCTGTCGAACACGACCCCTGGATATAAAGTGCTGTGTATGTGTAGTGACAGGGCTATTAAAGAGGTGAGGGCAACGGATCTTCAACGATTTATTTTGGCAAGACCATCACACATTTGTAATCAGAACGTGTAAAGATGTGGTGAGTCGGCGGGCCACGGAGATTTGGGAATAGCCTGAGTGACCTGGACATGTTTGCGCATCTGCCTCAACAGGTAGCGTCGTATCTACTATTCTTACTCCTTATCTCAATGTTCCCTACTAACAACTCAGAAAACTAGAGACTGCTGGATATTCTAACAGCCTATCAGCTTTCATTTTTATAAACTAACGAAGTTGAAAACCACTTTATCGCGATCCGAGTCCCTACGATATGTAAGGTTTGCCGGCAAGGCGGCAGTGGATACCACGCTAATGCACGACAGGAGCCTTGACTGCCCAGGTCGGGTTAGTCGTGGCCGATCTGCTAGCATCTGATTGCTTTGGGCTTCATCCGTGATATGGTACCGACTTGTATTGATACAATATTTGCTAGTATAAATACATTTGATTAGCAATCCAGCATTATTCAGCATTGTAGTTCAAGATGTATTTCTCGCAATCCCAGGGCGGCATCTATTGTTTTTCTTGTGACTGTGATCTTGTCAACAATTTCACTCATTGAAACACGTCTTTTCTCCTCCTCAACCTCTCATTCATAATGCCAACAGTGATACATTGCATCCGCCATGGACAGGGCTTTCACAACGTCGGTGCCGGGTTCTACACTGTTCCTGACCCTCGCCTGACTCCTTTGGGTGAAGAGCAGAACATGACATTGCGAGAGACCGCCTTCTCCGATCAGTCAAAGATATCACTTGTCCTTGCTTCTCCCCTTTGTCGCACACTCCAATCTGCCTGTCTAGTGTTCCAACCGGCGCTCCAGGGCAGCAGCAATTGTCACCCTGAGATCATCGCCGTTCCTGGCGCGCAAGAAACCTCGGATGACCCATGCGATGTTGGGACTGATCCATCAGTCCTTCGCAAAGTGGTAACCGAGAACAACTGGCCTGTCGATCTCTCTCTCGTCAAGGACGGCTGGAACAAGAAAGCTTTAGGGACTCGCTACAGCCCAGAAAGTACCGCTATAGTAGCTCGCGCTCGTGACGTCCGCATCTTCATCCGGCAGAAGATCCGAGAACTGATCGGGCAAGGCGATGCGGATCCCCAAGTTGCTCTCGTGACACATGGCGGCTTTCTGCACTATTTCACTGATGATTGGGAGGATTCATGGTTGAACCCTGGGACGGGATGGAAAAACTGCGAGACCCGGTCCTACGTTTTCGAGCAAGATGTAATGAATGATATAGATGTAGAGGCCAGGCTAACTGAGACGATGGAGAGTCGAACGAGAAGAGGAAAGGGTAGTCCGATGCCGGCTAGAGATGAGCAAACAGTGCTATTTGAACGGGCGATGGAGAGTTGGGAGAAGCAGGGGTTGCAGAGACCCGATAGAATCGGAGTGAATGTCGAAACGAGTGTGATTGCGTGATAGAGCTCTGTATCATAAAGCTTGCACTGGCAATTTGAGGAGCAAGTGCTCGACTTCCGGGGTGAAGGATCAGGCAGAACAAAATTGCACAATGTCCATCAATTTATTCACTTCAATCTGAGTCAACATTAATCCAGAAGACTAGATATAGAGCACGAAATCTACCTGCTGTAGGGTACAGTAGACTGCGAGGCGTGCTGGGGACTGCCATCCCAATGATGCCACCTCTGTCCACGGGCGACCTCTGTGTTGCTGGATTTGTGAATGCAGAGTCAGTCCATCATTATGACCAGACGCAATTGTAGCGGTCTCCTCGCGTGCCCCGTCGGCAATTGTCTCTTGATATCCCCAATACCGGGTCGAGATTGGCGGCTTCACTTCTGTGGCGGTCTGAAGAAGTCAGCCAAGACTCATTGGCAATAAAGTTGAAATATATGAAATAAATTACGTAGAATCACTCTCTCCAGGATATGATTTGTATTTCACTCATCGCATCATTGACTCGGTTTACAAGACGGCATAAAAAAAGAGGAGTACATATTCACAACGTCATCGACTCAACTGACGAGTTATGACTGGACCTCTACGCGCTCCGCACAAGTTACACAGCAGCAAAACACAATCTACCCCTCTTGCGCAAAACACCAAACTTTATCTCATTTGTGTACTAATTGATCATTCACTGTTTGGCCATGGAGCGCTCTCAATCTGATACCCTGCCTCTGGCGAACTCCATTCAAATTCCTCAGCTTGGTTTCGGCGTGTACCTATCCCCACCCGAAGTCTGCACCAAATCATGCCTCACTGCACTCGAAGCTGGATATCGTCACATCGACACGGCGCAGTACTACGCCAATGAAACAGAGGTCGGACAGGCCGTTCAAAAGTCAAACGTTGATCGGAAAGATGTTTTCTTGACTACCAAGATCCTCGAGGCAGCTGGTTCTGTGGACGCAAGCTACGCGAAATGCATTGAGAGCATTGAGAAGCTTGATCCTGAGAGCGGTTATGTCGACCTTTTTCTCATCCATAGCCCCAATAGTGGCGCTGCGAAGAGAAAGGAGATGTGGCAGGCCCTGGAGAGGCTGTATGAGGATGGCAAAGCTAAGAGTATTGGCGTGAGCAACTTTGGTATCAAGCATATCGAAGAGCTGAAGCAATTCGCCAAAGTCTGGCCTCCACACGTCAATCAGATCGAGGTACGTTGCCAAAATAAAATCGCATCATAAATACTAACATGTACATCAGCTGCATCCGTGGGCACAGCAGAGAGACGCCGTGGAGTATTGCGAGAAGAACAACATCGTGATAGAAGCCTACGCTCCTCTCGTTCGCAACCAAAAAGCCGATGACAAGACGCTCAAAAGTATCGCGTCGAAGCACAGCGTCTCGCCTAGCCAAGTATTAATCCGATACTGTCTTCAGAAGAACTGGGTTCCCCTTCCAAAGAGCGATACGCCCGAGCGCATCAGAGCTAATGCTGATGTTTTCGGGTTCGATCTGGATGACAAGGATATGAAGGCGCTGGATGATTTGGATGAGGGCGCCGCGGGTGCAATTGTGCAGGCGGTGGATAATTATTGAATGCAGTGGATCTTGGTTTGTGATAAAATTGGTGTGAGTTTCAGGTGTTGGGTTGCAGTGCAAGGATGTGATGAGATGGACGTTACACTGAATCTTAACATGAACTTTAGATCTCGAGATCTGGCTAATCTCTTGGTTTGTAAATCTTAGATAAACGAGTTTTTAGCCTCCCATAGATCAAGGTTTATACGCGTCATTGACTCAGATTTACTTCAGGTACAATCTCGATAATCACGATAATTTCATATCTCAAACTCGGGACCAACGTTGTGGCACAAAGCCTCACCGATACTCTATCTGTAGCACAGCATTCAGTCCGTATTTGCTTTTTCGAATAACTCATACACTATTGCACACAGAACCCAAGCAGGCATGAATAACGTAAGGGATAAAAATAATACTAAATAATGACTTCACATATTTAGAGTCATGACGTGCACGAATCTCACCCCAACCAACCCCTCTTTCTCCCGCCCTATTCATCCAGCCAACGACCACTCACTCTCATCTCTTATCACGCAGTCACAATCAAAATCTGCAACACGACAAAAATGGCAGACAAAGCACCCAGGCACAATGCCTATGCAACCCTCATCACCCGCGACTCCTACCTCCCCGGCGTCATCATCCTCGCCTACACCCTCCAGCGCAATGCGTCAATCTACCCTCTCGTCGTGCTCTACACGCCCAATCTCCCCAAAGATGCCAAACGCGTTCTTGAGCTTGAGGCGCCAAAATGTAACATGATCCTGCGCGAGTGCGAGCATCTTCTTCCACCGGAGGGTGTGAAGATGACGCTTATCGCTGAGCGGTTTGCGGATACGTGGACGAAGCTTCGTGTTTTTGAGTTGTTTGAGTATGATGCTGTGTGCTACCTTGACGCTGACATGGCGGTTCTGGATAACATGGATGTTGTTTTCAAGGCTGAAACGCATTTGCCTGATGATTGGATTGCGGCGAATCATGTTTGTGTTTGCAATCTTGATTCGGACTCTTGGGCGCCAGAGGATTGGAGGGCGGATAATTGTGCTTACACGCCGCTTGAGCATCCCACAGCGCTTGAGGAGCCTCTACAGCCAACTGAGACGTCCCCTTCACCACACAAGCTTCTCAATGGTGGAATGTTCATCTTTCATCCTTCTGAGGGGCTCTGGGACAGAATGTTGCACGTGTTCAACACGACGCCGCTGCTTTCATCGTTCATGTTTCCAGACCAGGACTTTTTAGCATTCTTCTTTGAGAATAAGTGGTATGCGCTTGGATGGCAGTACAACGCTATCAAGACGATGCGGTATTGGCATCCCAACATTTGGCGTGACGAGGAAGTCATCTGCCTCCACTACATCGTCGACAAGCCTTGGGCAAAGCGTGTTGGGCTCGATGGAGTAGCAGGGTATAAGGGCCTTGACGGGGTCACGCATTGCTGGTGGTGGCAGCTGTATCAGTACTGGGAGGATGAGAGGACTTCTGATGGTCGCGGTGGAAATGAAGCGATTGCTCTTCTGAAGAAGTTGATTGCGCCGGCGGATACGATAGAGGGAGGACTTGGGTATCTGCAGGTGGGATTGCCTGTGAGAGCATAAGTCAGGGCTATTTTTCAGGCGTTCAGAGCATAAAGAATTAAGAAGAACGAAAGGAAAAGAAGTAGAGGAGATTGGGAGCTACACCAGTTGCTACCAGGTAGAGTCTCGCCAGCAATGGCATAGACTTTAGATACAAGAATACACGACACTCTCGAGAGTAAGATAGGACAACAAAATGCATCTCATGATCATAAAAGCCTCTCTCGAGATAAACCCATCCCCTTTCAAGAGCTAGACTACCTACTCAACCTCCATCCAAGTGGCTTGCAACTGCATTATCGTTTGCCAATCACTCATCTTATTCGCATCCGCCATCCCAGCATGCATATTGTTCATCATATTCGCCGCCGTGACCCCATGCTCAGTCTCATAGTATCCAACAGAACTATTACCATGCAGATACCCATCCGTAGTACCACTAATAGCTGCCATGCCATTCATACCCTGATACATCAAACTCAACTGTCCCTGTTGCATAGCCTGCATTTGCTTCATCATCTGCATCTGCTGTATCATCTCGATGTGAGGCACTGTCGTGTTGTACACTTGCACACGCCTTGATCCAAAGGCTTTGAACTCATCAAGAGCCTTTTGTGACTCGGGTGATCCAGGAGGTCCGGCGGCACAAGCTGCGAGCCACATGTTGCGCATTCTTGGAGACCAGAGCTGACAGATCAAGGTACGTTCATCGTAGACGCCCTTGACGGGAACGGAATCTCCCAAGGGAGTATCGGCCACAAAGTTCAACCAACAGTCCTGACAGGCCAGAGCCTCTGGGTGCCCCCACCATTTGCTCTTCCCTCTGTTCTTGATCCCGGGGCATGCTGGCACTCCAGCCCATTTCTTGATATAATCAGAGTAGTGACTGAAGACACCCTTGTCAATAGCCTCGGCGAACTTGGTGATGAACGAGGCCCATCGGGGCGTGCCTGGACAAAAGCTGCAAACGATATCGACAGTCTGGTCGCGCTGGGCAGGCTCGAAGAACTTCTCGAGGCCAGACGTCTCGACGATTCCCTTATAGCAAGCCTCACAGACATCGAAGTCGTCACAACCTCCAGCGACCGTCCACCAATTGCCACCCACGATGCCGTGAATAGTGCATGGCACAAGACCCGAGATGGCATTGGCGGCGTTCCAAAACACGTCAAAGTCTCGGCGGTAGATGGCTGCTTCGAGCGCGATACTCATGCTAACAGCTGTGTCAGTGAGCTTGCACTTCCATCTCTGGCCAATGGATTCGACAAAGGCGTCAAAGCCTTCTGCACGGATATGACGTTCAAACTCGTTGCCGAATGGCGTCAAGGCGAGTTTATCCAGATAACATGCCTCGCAGATAGTCATGTCCTTGATCTTGCGACGTGGCAGCATCCAATGTCCGTTATTGGACTCCTCATCCCTACCTTCGCACACGGGAAGATGGACGCGCGCTTTCGCGGCTTCGACAAAGCCGTTCCAGTGATTTTTCTTTGCCATCTTAACTGCTATTTGGGCGACGTAAGGTATGCATAGATCACACATCCACTTTTCATCCTGTCCTTGTTGACGGTAAGGCTGGAAGCGAGACTCAAAGGGCGTGCCAACAACATGGTCCTCATAGCAGGCATCGCACGAAACGAACCCATCTATCTCGTCATTGACCATGCTCCACCACTTGACCTCATCCGTAGCAGCCGTCCAGACCCTGCCCTTGCAGGGCTTGAGAGTCAGGCTCTTCTCCGCCCATGCCTGCAGAGGTCTGATGTCGTTGGTCTGGAGGGCCTGCGGCCAGAGCACTTCTCTCGCTCGAGGAGACCAGAAGCCGCATTTGGACTCCGTGCCCTCGGGCGAATGGTACCTCTCGAAGTGACCTGCGAGATGAGTGCTCTGGACATAGTCGGCATAGCACCTCGTGCAGATAAGATACTGTGGCACAGCAATGAAGCGATACCAGTCAAGCGAGTAGCTTACGGTTCTGTATTCGGGACAGTATGGGAGAATGTCACTGGACATGCCAGTAGCTTGGCAAGGGGGCGGTCCCCGAGGCCCTTCCGGTCGTGCGGTCGGGTTATTATTGAGTCCTGTTGGAGGATGGCCACTGTTCAGGACGTTCAGATTGCTCATTTGGGCAGACAAAGAAGCGACGGGATCTTGTTGGTAGGCATAAGCAGCGGGTTGGTTGGGTATATTATTCGCATTTGCCAGTGGAGGCTGAGAGTCTCGCATGTCGGGAGCAGGTTGGTATGGCTGGAACTGCTGACCCGGTACCGCTGGCGGGGCATTTGCAGGTACTTGTCCATGATTGATGGAGCCAGCTGGGAGTGGCAAATCAGTAGGCGACGTATACTGCTGCGGCGCCGGAGGGTTTGTAGCTGCGACTTCAGGATGCTGCGAGTATTGTGCCATTGGAGCCTGCTGATCGACCGGTGCACTGTAGGGCTGGAACTGGTTTGGTGCCGGGGCAGAGACAGAGTGTACATCGTACTGCGGTTGCTGCAAAGGTGGTGGAGGCGGGTAGCTGTGAACTTGACCTGAGGGAGCAATTGGCTGGACACCACCGGGCGCGCCTCCAGTCTGAGGGACTTGCGCCAGGTTTGGTGTATAATACTGCCCCTCTGGTCCTGAAACGCCCTGGAAGGGTGCCTGATCGTGCCGAGGAGCTGCCGTTGGACTTACGAGCTGCTGCGCTGGTGGGCTCTGGTGTTGCTGGTGAGGCGACTGTGTTGCAGGACGGCCTTGTGGGTGGCTCACGGGTGCACTCTGAGCCAGCGGTACAGGTACCGCATGCGCGGTCGGCGACAACGCTGAAGCGGTCATTGGGTTGTAAGGAGCAGGCGCCTGTTGTTGCGGATAGCCTTGGGGAGGGGGACTCTGATAGAGCTGCTGGGTCGGGACGACATGGTGCGAAATGTGCGTAGCGCTAGTTGGAGCAGCCTGATACGGCGATGCTTGACCAGTTTGCTGGGCCGCTGTTGGATCTTGCGAATTAGTCGCGCCAGCTTGCTGGTGATACTGTGGCTGTTGCTGTAGAGCAGGAGAGCCATGGTTGGGAGGACCAGCTTGGGGACCGGACTGGGGAGCTGTCTGCAGCGGAGGGGGGGGCATTGACAGTGCCGGGTTGCACGTACTCACACCACCCTGTTGTGGCCACGATGCCTGTTGTTGAAGCTGAGGAGGAGCACTCTGCTGCTGTTGATGTGGTGAATACGGTTGAGAAGGGTTCTGGCTGTACCCAGATGAGGCGACAGAGCCCGCTCCCTGTGGAACAGATTGATGCGCGGGCGGAGCGGGCGTAGGCTGGTACGGGTTCGACTGCGGATGGTGCAAAACGGGCTGGGGATATGGCGAAGCACCTGGTGGTGATTGAACCAGCGGCTGAGGCACCGTGCCCTGTACACCTGCGTGAACATTCGTGTGCGACGGTTGCTGAAAGTCCAGACTGGGCTGCTGGGCAGCCTCTAAACGCTCTTGCCAGCTCAGGTGAGGTGGTTGACCAGGCGCGCTGGGTTGCTGACCTGGGGATGTCGCTTGCGCTGCCTGTTGCTGAGTCGGATGGTAGCCTGGAGCAGCGGGCGGGATGCTTTGCTGCGGTGTCGGCGACGCCTGATTGGCATACGCCTGCTGAGGCTGAGTTTGGCCATAGCCTTGCGGAAACGAGTTTGTCGGGCTCAAAGACGTTTGCGTAGGATGCTGGGCGGGATTGTACGTCGGCTTCGGCGCCTCGCCAGTGTACGAAGTCCCAGAACTTGCGGGAGCACCGGAAGGTGAGGAAGCGGGGTACTTTGACTTGATGTTGCTAGCGAGATTTCCTAAAATACCCTTTCCGGACTTGAAAAGAGATTGAGCAGTTGATTGAAGCTGGGCCTGGGTAGAGGGTCGAGTCGCGAATTGAGCTGCCTGTTGCTGGTACTGCTGCTGGTGCTGTGCAGGTGTTGGTGGGGCTGCGACACCGTACGTCGGCGTTTGATAGTTTGGCTGCTGTCCTGGCGTCTGCTGCTGAGGATATTGACCTTGTGGCGATTGGGCATGCTGGACCTGGGGTGACTGCGCGGGCTGGTTCACTTGGTAGTGGCCTGGCGGAGGAGGGGACTGATAGCTGTGCTGTTGTGCTGGCGTTGGCGCTGGCGCTGGCGCGTACTGTTGAGGCACGCCATGCGGTGACTGTGCGTACTGTGCTGGAGGCGCCTGCGGGGTTTGGTAGGTCTGCTGAGCGTGGCCTGGATGAGGCGATTGATAACTCGGTTGCTGGCCGGGAACATATTGATGAGGCGGAGGTGCAGAGTATTGTTGAAGGTGAGGGGATTGAGAGTACTGCTGCGTTGGTGGTGGGGGAGCCTGGTTAGGCACTCCCGGGCCAGGCGGCATCTGGTAACCGTTGTAGGGCGGACCACTCGCCATATTGATATCACAATCCTTAAAAAGCGTTTTAGCAACTCTTGTGATGCAATTCACAGATACCTCTTTAATTTATTCACAGAATTGCCAAGCATTGATTCTTTGATGGGACAAGACACAGTTAAATATGACTCCTCATGGGGAGAGTCCAGACCGGTCCACGCATTCAGCTGAAGCATTAGTCTCACATTCACGAGGCACAAAATACCACCAAAGAACGCCTTGTGAACCCAAAGGCCTACGCTTAGTGGCGCCTGACCGTTATTTTTGTAACAGCCACCTTCGCTATGCTTACTCTAAAAGATGTCAGCCGCATCAAGCAATATTATGCTTAACCCCTCGACCCGAAGAGCTGCCGGTATCAAAAACAAAAGGGTATCAATTGCTCTATGGACGTTTTCTATCCAGTTTCCATGTTTCACAAGAAATGCGCGGTATCAAGGTCCCGGTGGAGTGCCTCAGCGCTGGCAAACAAGCTCCAAACACTGAATCTCCAAACCTCCAAGTCCGTCCGCTTGTGACGGTCAAATTTACTACAAATACACAAGTGACCTGGCCAAGTCTCCACGCACAATTTAAGCTCTAGTTTGAGCCTCCCCGAGTAGCATAGATATTGCGATCCTCGCTGTCGGTCGCTCTCCTTGGCTGACCGCGCTGCTGTATGTTTCGGTTGGCCTTTGTTCAGCTCCGTCATCTTGTTCTGCGATTCGTGTAACAGCGTCTGGTGCTATTTTCTCAGGACTATCCCCATTATTAGGTACTGAGTCAGGAACGTAGGCTGGTGTTTTTTCCTTGTCAGGAAGATATTGGCGTGATCCGGTGGCGTCTGCTGTGTTTGGGCTCCCGAGAGCCTGAGGCGTGTCTTCATCCGGATCATCCCCAGTGAGATCAACCACTTCAGGCAATGAATGTCCATGGGCCTTTGTCCCATTTATTGCCGTAAATCCGCGCGGTCTCTCACTCTGTTGTAGAACCCCCTTCGTGATCAACAGTTCTCGCACATCACGTGCAAAATGGCTCGAGACACCAACGACCCAGAAGAGCTCGCCTTGCTCGTTCTTTTCCGTCTCCAATTTATAGTACATATTTCCGTATTCGTTTGTCAGTACATCGTAAAGCTTACTGAGAGAGTTGATCTCTCTGCAAGGTATGCGCGTGCGGAAGTCTGACATTTTCGGACTGCAGTTGAGGAACGTGTGCTGTGCCTGAGTCCAGTGACCGGGCCTGAGGACTTTATATAGGAAACCATTGTCAGTGATTTAATTCTCATGGACGCGGAGATCTACGATTAACGACTGAATGCAGCTTCGGAGTGAATGGTTGTGTTCTCACGATTTGTTCACTGCTAGGCCTATCAGCCGGCTAGACATGTCACATACGTGCGTCACTGCGTTTGAGCAAACAGGCCCATCATGTTGTTTAATTTGAAAATGTTGGATAATTTTAGAAGGTTTTAGTGAACCTCTACTAAGTTGATATAGGCTGTTCACGGGCTTAGAAGATTTTAGTCACTCTCCACTAAGTTTATATAATGAATAAAAGTCCTGAGACCACCTCAGTCTATTAATGCCCAGCTTCAACCCCACGAGAACTTCCAATACTGCCTATTACCGAAGATAAGGTACTCATCAATTTCGATTGATGACATTTTGCCACAGCATTACATGAACCCCTTCCTCCCTTAGCTTTTGCATCTGAACCAAGGTCTTCGAAACTTCATCATACATGTTTTTGGCCCATTGCACTGAAGACGGTGGACAGGCTTTGCCTTGCTGCACATCGCACAAAATCCGGCGGAGTGTATGCCTGGTGTTCTCAACCAAAGTGAAGCGCACGTATACATTCGAGATTGGGGGCTTCTCATTCTGGCTATCATTGATGAAGGCGATGATCGAGGTGATTGCGACACCAAACGCATGCACAAGTGCTTCGGCGCGCCAGCCATTGGGGGGTGCGAAATCTCCCTCACAGTTGAATGCTTTGAACGGTTCCTCGTCGGAAAACTTGACATTCCATCGATATGTCTGCTTGTCGTGGGTTTGAACGTCGACCCGCACGACAAGCCTTGTTTCAGTTGAACTTTGGTCACGGAGTAGTGTCAGGCCAGTCTTAGGTGCGCGTAATGCCAACCTGGTCCGAGGAGAGAAACGGTGCATATCTCGGTATTCGGATTCTTCGAAAATGTATGAAGTGACGTCGCCGTTCGCCGTGTTGGGCATAGCAGCTGCGTCTTCGACTCCATCCGTCGCCGTGGCATCAGACATCGACATGATATTTTGAATGGAGGTAGCGGTACTTGAAAAGAATAAAAGCTCTTGATTTTTGATGAGATGTTGTTTGAAGAAGAAGAGAAGTCTTGGTCTCATCCCCTCGAAAGGTGACTCGAACAACGCTAAAGCGGAAGGCAGTGACGATGTCGAAGGGGTAAGTTCAACATCGGCGGCAAGCGAGACAGTCGCCCAGACTGCCTTCCCTCTCTCGCTTGAGGCATTTGAGAGATTGAAGGAAGGTTTGAAGTTGGGGCATTTGAAGTTGGGGCAGGCCACAGATGATGGTGTGTTCATTTCAAATGCTTCAGCGAACTTGAGGTGGGGATGAGCACGTGAAATGTCCCATCTGTGAGTACTTTAGGCTTCATCCAAGGTCTAAACTTGTTCCATGACGCAGAAGGGTTTAGGCATAACTTAGACTAAGATATGACCTATGGTCCGACAGACAGCGCACATAGATGAACACGAAAGGCTCAGGCCTGGTGCCCCTCAGTCATTACATAGGTGAATTACCGGTGAAACTTGGAGCTGCCGCGTAAGATGCATGGAACTTCTGGTAAATCTCACAAGACCAGGCCAGAGTTGCATATGAAATGGCATTTCCGTATATCTAAATGTACACGTATATGGGTATAATGATTATAAAATACAGTATTAACAAGAGGCGATTCTCATCTCTTCATCGCGTATGTGCGATTCGACTCCTCAACCTCCTGAACAACATCATTCCGCACATAAATCCCCGCCATATCCTGCTCCCTCGAATCAAGCGACTCAGTAGTTCGACTTGAGATGAAAGTCCGAGGTCCCTCCTTTCCATCGAGAATCTCAAACTCTCCAGGGATTCCTTGCTCTGGATCGGCAAGTTGATGAGTTGAGCTTGTTTCGTCTTCTTCTTTGTCCTTGTTGGTACGGTTAATGGTAGTGAGGCGAATGCCGTGAGTGGTGCGGCTGATGGGGTGACTGCTTCCAGCAGAGCTGAGGAATCTCTTGGGGAGAATCTTGGTGAAGATTGGGCGGAGGAGGGGGAAGCATCCGGAGACGATGGCGACGTTGATCTCAACACCTCCCCACATGTCGTTGGTGGCGACGTCGCGAGGCATTTGTCTTGATGCGGGATCATACTGGAGGGCTGTAACGATTACAAAGACGGATGCAAGACAGACACTTTGTCTGTTAGTAGATGCTGTGACTTGATGACAGAATACTTACATGAAACCGAGGGCAAATAAGGCAGTGATGGCAATCTTTTGTCCCAGACGAAGTCGCAACTTAAACACTTCAATCACTGGCAGCGCCAAGATGACCACATCGAGAATAAAGTGAGTGAGGCAGGTGGCGAAGAAGAACTGTGAGTCGTTGATCTTGCAGACGGCGTTCTCGATTGACTTGTCCCAATAGGCTTGAACCGGTATGCAATGGAAGATGACCATGAATGTGCGGAGGATGAGCCAAGCGCCGCTGATGCCAAGCATAACCTGGATGGGGATTCGGATAGCTGATTGCTTGAAGATGCGCCAGTAGAAGAGGAGAATAGACAGCTTCGAGAGACCGATCGAGTATGAGTAGGTGAGGGAGATGAGGAACTGCATTAGTCGTGCGTGAAGGTTGATCTCTTCGTATCGTTCGTCACTGACGGAGTCGGGGATAGTCGTGCCAAGGTACCATGTCAAGGCCCCTACATCAGTCAGCGTCCATTCACATCATCAAAGCAAAGGGTAGTCTTACAGTATATCATCACAACATTGTATCCAATACCAACAACCTACACCATGTAAGCAACAACGCATCAGAGTTCACAAGAAAGACTTACAAAAGCACCGACACACAAGTAGTCATCATACCACCAGGGAACCTTTGTCATGCGCCTCGCAAAGACACGTGCAATCAGCGCCAGCAAGGCCGACACCCACGTGATGACCATGGCACTGATGATATCCGACTTGAGGCTCATGGCGGGCTATGATCCTGCGGCTCCCGCAAGGCTTGTCAAAACTCAAAGAGAACTCTGGACGAACTTTTGTTTTAGTTAAGTTAAGAAAAGCAACGCAAGGTGCAGGAGTACACACACACGCCAGGCACGGATGTCCGTGGGAATGATCTGCATTTGAAGGATGTCCCTCCCACATTGTCCCTTGCGAGTGAGGCATCCTTGACGCTTATCTGGATGGGTCTAATCCGGGGTGAGAAAGGCGTTGGCTGAGGCTCTGGGGTAAAAGGGGACTGGGCTTGGCTTCCAGAACAAACTGACTCGTTGGCGACACCATCTGCTTTCTCGGCGGGTATGCTAACCGGAGTGCCATTGTGTGACTGGACCAAGTCTAGCGTTGCGAGCTACAGTGAGTGGACCGGGGGAAATGTTGGCAGGGCTGATCATCTCTGGGTCCCTGAGTGATTTTGTCTGTTTAGGGAATATTCCCCTTGACGATCATCGATGACGTGACGTTGATTGAGCTGAACAGACTGGGAAACGAAAGAGAGTCGACAATTAATTGTCGGATACTCGGCCCTTTGGAACATGCCTGGTTGACTAACTCACTGCAGACCTTCCAGAACCAGAAAAATGGCGTCGATAGCTGTCGCATTGATCAACAGCTTCATAATCAGCGTCTCCTTCGTCCTTTTCAGCAGCTGGGATAACGACGCCGTTGATTGCTCATACGAGGATTATTCTAGAAGAGGAAGCTCGCTCTGGAGAGTGAAAAATCACTCAACCGCCCTTGGAGAACAAGATGGCCTCAGCTTCACACTGCTTCGCCAGTGATGGACCGGGGCATCTTCTACCAACCCGGCCCGTAAGCTCGGTCCCGACTTTTCGGTTGTTCTAGCAGAAACTCTGTTAGATTTGATCCGACGCGCTGAAACAGCATCTCACCTATCACCATCACCTTCACCACGCCCTATCATCCATCGTGGCGCCACGTCTGCTTGTAGTGCGTCAATATTTAGCGCGCTGGGACCAGTGGCTGATCCCAGGGCTTTAACCACCTACTGCTTTGGAGTTAGGGCGTACCCCGGACCAACAGCCTCTGTCTTATCTCTTTTGTGATCTTGACCGTTTTCTGTTGTAATGTCATGATTTATTTCCGGCTAACGCACGCCATCGCTCTCGCTCTCTCCGCGGTATGGCACTATACTCACGACTAATTGAGACTCTGGGTTGCATTCCAGCCCTGTAGGGAAACTGGCTAATGATTGACCTTGCATAACAACGTTGCAGTCGCTTCGAGCTGAGCATGCCAAGTTTATTCCGTAGCTTGTAGCATCGTCCACTGTTCCACTGTTGTGTATCGCCTGGAGCGCTGAAAGCTGAACCCTGCAGCATGAGATTGGGGAACCTGGATGTCGTTCCACTTCCCCTGGACCAAGCAGAATCTAGACTCTCGTTTATCGTCCTGTCAAATTTGACCAAAAGATGATCTTCCCAGTTTCAGGAATATTTATGACATGATAGTTTCTTCAATGTGTTGCAAATGGTAAAGCATGCGAGGCGAGGTTACTTGCACATGATAGATTCCAGCGGAGCAGGCCACAGATGACAGATTTCAGCGGAGTAAAACCCCAGACCCCAAGAAAGATAACGATGGAGGCTTCCACTCGTCCGTTGTGGACCATGGCGTAAGTGTTGCTTGGCATGTTCCACGTACGTCTGTTCCCAGAAACTCGTCTGTCGAAAATGAAGTCAAGACGATGCTTGATCTACCAGTGAAACCACTCATATTCGTTACTCAGCAGATTAGTTGGTTATCAAGGAACCGGTGTTACAAATGGTCAGTATCCTTTCCCTCTTCGCTCTAGAGCGTCTTGTCATCAACGCTTGGACCGTGATAAGGGCGTCGATCCCTATCGCAAGCGCGTCATGAACATTGTCAATCAGACACAATCGGCATCTTTATTCAGCTCCTGTCGGCCCGAACCATATCTGATACATGAGCAATCTCATTCTCTCCATCTTATCGCCCAGTCCCCCTTTGCAAAGCTCGGTTCCACGATTTTTCCTGACATGACTGCCTCGCAGAGACGCTTCTCACCTTCGTCGCTGACAGTGAACCCAAAAATAACACCTCGTCGTGCAGCGCACTTTGTCATTTCTCTTTCCTTCGCGCGTTTCTGTCCCTGTCTTCGCTTCTCGAGCATCGCGTCTGTTTCGTGGATTCGTTCTGCTCGGCCTTTTTCGCCGCCGACACTGCCGTTGACTTCGGAGACGGATTGAGGTGGACGGATGCGAGTGCCGCTGCGGACTGACATGCGGGCCAAAACGTCGCCGTCGATGTGATTGCCGTCTTTACTGATGTTGCCTGAGAGATCCATGTCTTCTGATGACCGTGGCTCCGATATCGCCTGTGTTTGTTCCATTTCATTCGTTTCCTCTTCGTCGCTGCGATGTTCTTCAATTTCCCCCTCCATTGACGTTCGGTTCGGTCCAAAGACGAGTTCCTCTGCTGCGCTGCATGGCACCAAGATGCGATTGTCGCCTTTGCTGTTCTTCCCTTTCTTGTGCTTGCCACCTTTTGCCTGCTTCTTTACCTCATCTCCCCTGCTCTCTTCGGTGGTCAATAGTTTGACAAAGGCTTTCTCCAGCTCGCGGTCTAGCTTTCCGGGCTTCTGCGTGCGGCATCGGCTCGAGCAGTACTTGGCTGGCGTGTTGGTATTTGCAGTCGCGGTAGTTCGTCTCGTACTAATCACTCGGCCGCAAGAGTGACAATATGGCGTTGCTTCACCACCAGGTAACAAGTAGAATGGTGCTGGTGTTGCTTGCGATTTGCCTGGTCGACTCCAACTGTCCATCCAACTCATCTTGACCGGCTCCGATGACCTTCCCTGTAGTTGCTGTTGCGTAGAGAAATGTCGGCGATTTCGTCTCAAGGCGTGAAGGCTTGTAGTGGCTAGTCTTTGAATGTGTTTCATGCAAATCATGTCGGTCCCAGATTTGCTAGGATGAAAATGCAGTCCGGGTTGGTCGATGGATATCGTGGTGATGATGTCATTGTCGTCATCGAGCGCTGCAAATGGATCCAAGTCGATCAACATCAATTGGTACTACGACACAGCGAAACAAACTCCAACTGAAGTAGACTTAATGTCACTTGCGCTGAGATATCTTGGTTCATTGGAACTATGTACATAATATCACCTTGCACTCATATTAAAGTCCAGGGTAACTCCGCACAATTATATCGACCACCTTTTTAAGCATAAATATTCAATTTCGTAGGTCTAAATTTGTGATCTAGTAATACCTCACACATGAAGATCTCTAAAACTATCTGTTTTGACTATTGGAAAACTGTATGTCTGTGGCGTTGGACGAGGTTCGTACTCCGTTTTCAGAAAGTTTTCTAACACTGCAAATTCAGCAAGAACTTGAGGAGATTGTTAAGCAATTAAAGAAAAGGTGACTGTAGACTGACTAGAAGAATAATTATCCTATAGTGTTCAGAAGAGTTGTTTCTGATAATTACTGTTGAGCTGGACAAATGTCCTTGAGTACCTAAGTATGTATGAGATCGTGAACAGATAACAGGCCCGTCATGTCCCTCAACTACGGATGCAAAAGATGAAGTTAAAAGATTAAATGCAATACCCTATGCCAAAAGATTTAAAAGATAGCAGAGATACACCAAGAAACAAGATTGACCGACACTTTACTGAGTAACGAGAAGAGTACTGGCGACACTTGGGACACCCGCCGAGTTCATCACAAACAACATCCAGTACCCAGGCAAAGCAATGCCAGAGTCGTTTGGAACCTGGAACGAATAGCTGTTTCCACTTCCAGTGCTTCTCAGATTCAAAGGAATACGACGCTGGTCAGTATTGACTGTATGTGTTGATGTGCCATAACGGATCAACGAAGCCTGCTTGATGCTGGTATTTGTCGAGATTGTGATCTTGCCACCGACCTTGACACTCTTAGCAGAGACTTTGGTAATCTTGGGGCGTTTAGCAAGTTTTCCATTAGAGTCGTAAAGATTGTTTGGCGTATAAATCTGGGCGTCAAAATGATTGGTAGTGCAACCGCCACAAAGACCGCCACCACCGTTGAAAACCCTGCCGTCGGGAAGTAACAAGGAAACACTGTGGTAGACTCGGACAATGGAGTTTGGTTGCTGTTTGTAGAAAGTGTCATCGTTGGGGACGTAGAGCTCGGGCGTAAGCTGGGGAGTCGAGTCGGCGAAAGGAATGCCACGCTGTTGACCGCCAGTGATGAAAACGTTTCCGTCGGGGAGAATAACAGAAGTATGAAAGGTTCGGGGATAGTACAAGCCGTTGCTAGCAAATACTGTCTTGGGTGTGCTTCCGGGCTCGCCGATTGTGATGATGTGAGCGTTGGTTGTGGCATCAGAGTCTTGATAGCTCGGGGAACCGCCGAACGTTAGGATTTTTCCTTTGACTGCATCATACATAACAGCATTTCCGCACATTGCATCTGGATCAGTGCCGCGACTAGACTGACGCTTGCCGGCTGACTTTGTGTTACCGCTGCCGCTGGTATAATACCAGTTCATAGCAGTGCTAGGTCCAGCTTGGAAAACGGATCCCTTCTTCCAGCCAAAGAGCCATCCGTGGTTATCTGAACGATAGAGGCCCTGGTGATCGGTAGTCAACATTGGCTTGACCAAGGCTCCTGAAAGTGAGGTCCATGTCTTTGAAGATGGGTCATAGACCTCACCATTCTTCTCAAAGATACCTCCACTCCATGAGCCACCGATAGTAAATACGCGACCATTCGATAGAGTTGCTGACGACTGGTAGCCACGGGCAACCTTCATGTCGGGCCCTGGGATCCAGCTATCACTAGACGAGTCATAAAGACTTGTTTTCTCAGCATTGTTGCCACCGGTGACAACAACCTGCCCATTTCCATCCATGGAGATACCAGGGCAAAACATATCGTGCTTGGTGACAGTCACAGTGCGTTGGGAAATCACACCGGTAGAAGGATCCCAAGTCGAGGTCAAGGTTACACCGCCAGGGGAGCCTCCAAACTCATCGTTCTTGTAGGAAGACCAAACGAGAACCTTTCCAGATGTTGGCTCAACTGCAGCAGCCACAGGAACGATAGGAAAGTCAAGTGTCGGGCCCCAGCGTCCGAGGCCAGGTTGAGGGCTGGTATAAGAATCTGCCTTGAAGACGTTGATCTCGGCGACGCTGGTCCAAGGCTGGTCGTTTGCTTCAGTGACCGCGACAAGACGGACGTAGCGAGCAGGACGAGTCTCAAAGTTGGAGTATTTCTCAGTGTTGTCAGCAAACCACGTTCCTGTTGCGACAGCCTCGCCCCAATTCTTCCCGTTTGTGCTCAGAAAGACGTTGTGACGGCCGATCCAGCCATGGTCACTACCATCCTGGCGAGGAAGAACAGACAATCCGTTGACATTCTGGGAAGAGCCCATGTCAATAGTGATGGTGTGAGGAGGCTTTGGGTCATTGGTGCCTCCAGCGGCCCAATTAGTGTGCCAGAAGGTGTTGCTGTCACCATCAATGGCCTTGGAGCACTCATCTCCCTCGTGCTGGCTATCGCAGGTGACTTTCCATTTGTCGCGGCTGATAGCAGTACCGAGAGGAGCTGAGGCTCTGAGACTCAAGAATTGCAAGGATCCTGCGGGAGTCTCAGACTTGGCTGCCGGCTGGGAGATGGCGACAGCACTAGCACTCCCCAGGTAAAAAGCAAGTGTCCAAAGAGACTTCATTGTAACGAAAGTAACGGAAAAGAAAGAGTTTTAAGGTATAGAAGAACGAGAAGAATGAGAAGAGAGCGAATGGAATGAATTGGAAACAGAAGCAAATTGGCGGGAGGATATGATATTATTTATTAATTACTTTTCTGGTACAAGTTTGTTCTAGCAGGACTGACATCAGACGCACAGCCTTAGATCCATCGCACCGCAGCCATCACACCTAACGTACTTTCAGCTCACATGGTTCAGTTCAGCTAGGCGGATCGAGGCGACCACCTTCAATATCAGGTCTACGAAAAGACCAGTCATCCAATTGGCCAGCAAAGTTCAAAAGTCTACTAAGAAAAGAAAAGGGTCTCCTCGTATTGGCTCACAGGTTACACAGCAGCAGACTGAGGCCCACCTGGGCTTGTTTTGTTTCAGGTCAGGTTAAATTCTGCACGGCGTCTGAGCGCAACCTATTGAGTTAGTCTGTAGGCGAGTGATGAGAGAAAACAAGACTAAAACTTGACGGGAAGATCGACGGATGGGATTTTGGCTCCAGGATGTTTAATTAGTTTCAAGCCACAACGGCCTTTTCCCCTGACTTAGTGCATATCGGCTTTATGTAAGGTGAGACTCTGGGGAAATTTCTACAACAGCATGACACGAGACCGCGAAACACGAACAGCCGATCTTTAATCGACATTCAAGAGCCGATCTGTTTATTTTAGCATGTAGCTAGCAATATTTGCATGATGTAATTGTTACTCTTAGCCGTTGGACTATCGATTGTGGCTTCAAAAGGTTCGGTACTTTTTAACACTAAGCTATGAACCTGGAGCTTGGATGCCGTGATCTCCCATTTCGCTTGTAGCCGAGGTTGAGTGCCACAAGAAGCAATCAGGCGACAGGAGTGATGATGGCCTAAAGTTAGAGACTGCACATGTGACGATCCGATCCTCTAGAAATGAAGCTTACGATAAGCGCCAGAATGTTTTGAACTGCGGCATCAGCAGCCAAGGACCATTTGTCATTCTTGCTATTGGTTGCTATTACACTGCAGGCCATTTACCTGACCTGTGAGGTTGTCAGAGTTTATTTAGGGTATGTAAGGCGAGTTGTTGGGACTGGAAAACTGTGTTCCAGGCCCAACATGTCCTTTTAACTTTCAGCCATGTACTTTGATAACCTAAGTCTAACAATTACTCGAAGTAGAAACTCCCGATGCTCTACATAATTAATTTAAGGCTAAACGGCTAGTATAAGCATGTAAAGCCATGTGAAAGTCAATTTGCTGATGCCAGGTCAGCAAGAATCTGACAAGAGATTCGCTGTGCCGCTTGGCGTCAGCACTATTTTCATGCTTCAATATTATGTGAGCTTTAAAACCCGACTGCTCCCCATTCTTACAGGATCAAGGACTCTCTGCAATTCAATTTATCTGAATTTCACCTATCGCTAGTTGTGGCGATGCGCTTCCTTACGGATTCTCGAGGTCTAGGTGACCCAAACTCTGAAGAGGTCCCTCTCCTGGTCATTGGGGCTGGCCTCCCTCGCGCTGCCACATCATCAATGCAAGCGGCCTTTGAGAAGCTAGGCTGCGGACCATGCATGCACATGGCGGAGATCCTCCCCCATCCTTCGCGCTTGCGCCTGTTCATCGCCGCGCTGCGCGAGAAGAATCCTGAAGTTCGACAAAAGATGGTTAAGCAACTTATTCATGGCCATCGGTCCATCTGCGATCTTCCTGTCGTGTACTTCACACCAGACATGATGGATGTATATCCAGATGCGAAGATTGTGCTCAACCAAAGACCTGATCCTGAAGTCTGGGCCAAGAGCGCGGAGGAAAGCTTCTGGTTCTTCTTCAGTCCTTGGTTCTACTGGGTTGGAGTGCTCTGGTCTTCTGATCGGATGTGGTATACACTTAATATGGAGAGCATCAAGTTGGGCAAGGAGAAGTACGGTTCAGCTGAGATCTTCTCGGCGGAAATGTATAACAGGTATAACGAGGAGGTACTAACTGAGGCGAAGAAGAGGAATCGAGAGGTACTTCAGTTCAAGGCAGAAGATGGATGGGAGCCGCTTTGCAAATTCTTGGGCAAAGACGTCCCGAGTGAGCCCTTTCCACGATTGAACGAGAAGAAGACTTTTCAGATCGTGAAATATGTATTTATTGCAAAGGGGGTTTTATCTTGGGTTGCTCTTTTCGGCGCGACATGGGGTCTATGGAGAGTCACATCGTGGTACATGTAACTGCAATCAGTCACCATAACAAATAGTCTATAAGAAGTATAGAATTGTCGTCGTAAAAAGCAAAAAATGAATCGCTGGTTATGCTAACTGGAGGGTTCGAACCTCCGCGGTTTCCCACTGCGGGTTTGGTTTCTGATAAGAACCTAAACACAGCGCCTTAACCACTCGGCCAAGTTAGCGATGATGATTCGGGTGGGTTCTTTGCCTGCGAATGAACACCAAGACCTGATGGCTCACTGACGATGAGGCTGTAAAAGAACCTAAAGCTACTAAAAGCCGATTTTATTGGCAAGTATATGTCGAGAAATTAAAAAAGTTCATTTTCATGCTTGTATCAAAGTTTCATGGAGTGTGAATGCGCAAGGGAAATTTGAAGCGGGCAAACAGTTTGCCGCAAACTGGCGGAGCTTCAGATTCGACAAATATCACAAGGGTAATGCTATAGCAACCTCTATGACTCAAATTTCTGTATCTTATCATTCAATCATAATGTCTATCAATCTTGTTCATAGCGGCTCCAACAGGAATCCAAAAGTCGTCTCCTCAGTCTTAACCATAAGATCTTCACGAACAGCGGGTCCACAAGCACCCGATCCAACACCAGCGACCTTGCTATCCAGCCTAATAAACACCGCATCATCCTCTTTCAGATCAGGAGGATGTCTCGCCTCATGGATTATTGTATCCCTGTGGTGCGACGCCAAGAAGCTGAAATTCTTTCCATCCAAACGTGTTGCACGAAGTCCAATGCTTGGAGACTTGGAGTCCCGAAGAGATACCCATCGTGTATCCTCTCTGTTACCATTCTCTTGGGGAACATCGTAAGGAGTCTGGAGCTCAGAAACAGACTCGACGTTCCAGATTCCGACGCGCTGAGAATCCTTCTTGTCGGGATAGCTTTCTCCAGGTCCGCGGCCGAGCCACTTGACATGCTCGAGGGTCTTGCTACCATAGAGGTTGAGGCCAATTCTGGGGACATGCTCAGGGAAAGAGCCTGTGGGTGATAGACGCTTGACGTTGACGCTGAGAGCCCCAGTGAGGTAGACTGTATACTCGATCTCACAGTCCCAGCCCCAGAACAGAACTGGAGGAGTGATGAAGGTATGTGACTTCACAACTACCTTGTCTGAGCTGGAGGCATCAACGGAGAAAGAACGAAGTTGAGACTGTAGTTGCTCAACTCCAAATCGCTCCCAGTAGGGAACGGCTCCAGGGACGTCATTGTCAGTCTTGGGGCGCCAGAACGATGGGATGATGGCGGCTTGGGTCTTGGGGTCGAAGGTAAGGAGGGTCACGTTGTTTGAAGCCCAGCTCTTCAGAGCACCGTAGGCGCGGTCAAAGACGAACTCAAAGTTCTTGCCAACGACTGACACCGTAGCGCCCTTCTCGGCCGCCAATAGTTTGGAAGTGAGGGTGTTGTTTGCGGCGAGAGCAGCCTTGGCATCGGTCTGAGGAGCCTGGAGCTGCTGCTGATACCAAGCGATCTCATGGCCAGCGGGCGCCCAAGCGGTGGAGTGCTTGAGGGATAGTATCACTGTCAGGTAGACCTCGTTGTCTTTGTTGTATCGCTTGGGGTTGACTGGAAGAGACACAGAACGTGTCTCACCAGCTGGGATCTCGGGGATGTCGAATGAACCGGAGTGAATCAATGTAGACCTATACCATTATTAGCGTCCTGTGGCTCACTGCCTGGGAATCGACTCACTCTTGATCAAACTGCTCCACCTTGTAAGATGCAGTCAGGTGGTCCAGACCAGCAAAATCATGCCAGTTCTCAATCTTCAGCTCTCCATCCTTGAAAGAGAACCCAACAGGTTGGATAACCTTCTTGAATTCAGTCAGACCAGGGGTTGGCTCATGTTGGCTGTTCAGAAGACCATCCATGACAAAAGTTCCATCATTTGGTGTATCTCCAAAGTCACCGCCGTAAGCGTAGTAACCTGCTCCCTCGTGGTCATCCTTCCACAGCCCGTGGTTTGCCCACTCCCAGATGAAGCCACCTTGGAGACGGGGATAGTCACGGAAAGCTTGCTCATAGTCCTCCAACCAACCGGGTCCATTACCCATGGCATGTCCATACTCGCAGAGGACGATGGGCTTCTCGTACTTGCCGTCCTTGACACCCTCTTCTTCCGCGTACTTGATTAAGCGGTCAACCGTGGGATACATATAACTATACATATGTGTCGTCTCGGCCTCCATATCTCCCTCATAGTGGATAAGTCGCGAAGGATCAGCTTCAGTAGCATACTTGAACATCTCTCTGTGGTTGTCACCATAGAAGGCCTCGTTACCAAAACTCCACATGATAACACTGGCGTGGTTCTTGTCACGGTTCAGAACAGCTCGGATACGGTCAAGGTAGGCCTCCTTCCACTTGGGGTTGTTTGAGGTAAACTCGGCAGCCTTTCCGAAAGCAAGCTTCTTTCGTTCGCCGTAGTCCATTGACTCGGGAATGTCGAGAGGTCTAGCAACAGCATCATAGAAGCCGTGGCACTCGAGATCAGCTTCTGCCATGACCCAGAGACCATACTCGTCACAGAGATCAAGAACGCGAGGGTCATGAGGCTGGTGAGCGCATCGAAGAGCGTTGATGTTGTGCTTCTTCATAATGAGAAGATCACGCTTGGCGAATTCCAGAGGAACGGAGCGGCCGAGAAGAGGGTGATGCTCGTGACGGTTGACACCTCGCAGACGAATGCGTTTGCCGTTGACCTTCATTAGGCCATCCTTCAGCTCGACTGTTCTGAATCCAATGCGTTGCTGGACTTTATGAAGAACAGTCTGTCTGTCTGCAGACTTGAGTATTATCTCTGCTGAATACAGGTATGGTGTCTCTGCTGTCCATTTCTTGGGATCCTCGACGTCAAGGCTGAGAGTAGCCTTTGACTGTCCATCGAAAGAGGCCTCAGTAGACCCAACAACAGCGCCTCCGTTCTTTGCAAGCTCAGAGACTGTGAGCTCAACAACGACGCCTTTTTGAGCAGAGACATCGACGGATGCGTTTAGCTTGGCGTTTTTGTAGTCAGCGTCAAGATGTGGCGTGAGGAAGAAATCATCGATTCTGGCAGCCGGGAAGGAAATGAGATACACATCTCGGAAGATGCCTGAAATGATTAGTTGTCGTCAAGTCGGCGGCCGGGGCGCTACTAACCTGACAGCCACCATTGGTCCTGATCTTCGATGTACGTCGCATCAGACCATTGATAAACCCTTACAAAGAGCTCATTCGGGCCCTCACGGTTGACAAACGATGAAACGTCAAATTCAGAAGGATTTCTTGAACCTTGAGCGTATCCGATTAGGGTACCATTGACCCAAATATGATAAGCGCTATCAACACCATCGAAGCGCAATCTTAGTTGCGAATCCGCAGCCCAACCCGTCGGGACATGGAATTCTCGACGGTAAGTCCCCGTGGGGTTCTCAGTGGGTACATATGGCGGGCAGACAGGAATCGGGTACTGAACGTTGGTGTACCAGGGCTTTCCATGGCCTTGAAGCTGCCAATGACCAGGGACTTGGATCTGACCATAAGCGACATCTTTTGCGCCAGGCTCAGGTGCTTCCAGAACCGTGCCAGCGAGAGAAAAGTCCCATGTTCCGTTTAGTGAGATTGAAGTATCAGGAATATGATACGAACGGGTGGGGAGGGTGTTTCTCCTAAAGACAGCCTCGTTGATGTAGTCCGGGCGGGACGGATCTTCTTGGAGGGGAATGCCCTTTGGCTCGTGCTGAATACTGTCTCCCATTTTGACGATGAAAGAAGAATGATTGAAATGAAGTGAAAGACCAAGTCTCAGGAATGATTGGACTTTTATCCTGTGATTCTTCCTCCGCGATAGCACAGCCCCCGCATCGTGATACAACTTGGTCCCTACTCAACACGTGCTTCGGATTGACTCTCGGGGAAGAGAGGACTCCACTAGAATCCATGATAGGTGCGGGTACGTGGCTCGATTGGTGTTGATCTTGTCTTGTTTGGTGGAACAGCCTGAATGCACCAGATCGTATTTGGATTAGAGGGGCAATGTCCGGGGATGTCGGAGCCGGAGCGGGGCAAGACTTCAAGGCCTTGGCTAACTACCCGACAGCGGAACAAACTGAGAAATTTGGTACGAGCCACCTGCGTCGGATGACATGGGAGCAGTTGTGGAATGGAACAGTATTTGCAGTATGTAGTAGTCGGGAAACGTAGAGACGAAATGTGTTTGAGTAGCAGATAAGAGCAATGAAATCTGTTTCAAGTCTGGCACTGGATAGGTAGAATGGGGATCAAAATGCTTACCATGCCCATTGAAATATGGAACCTCTAAGGGAATTATGTGCATGACAAGACAGACTTTTGAGTTACAAGGTGCAATACTTTCTAAAATCATGTCATTCCATTGGTTATGCCACCGAGCCTCTCTACTTCTCTCGGCATGGTCGAGGGCCCTCTAGACCGGCAAACTAGAGAACATGTCTGCATATCAATATCTATTATTAGGAAGCCAGGCAATCTTCTAGGCCCCTAGCTCGCCGTCTAGAAAAACGGTCCACTATTAGGGCTGAATTCTCCTTGGCGGTGTTGTCAGATGTCAAGACAGTCATATGTCGATGTGTATCGTTGAATATTCCCCGAGCACAACAACTGCTTTTATTGTAAGCCGCTTTGCGCTGCCAATGTTTTATTAGAATCTCAGGAGACTTAGCAGATATAATGTTTATATTAGACACGATCAAACATAAGTTAACTCTCCAGAGTTGTTGAACATCTGGCATGAATTCTTAAGAGCCAGATGTCGGAAATCGGTAACTCAGCAGCTATCCTGGAATTGTCCGTGTTACAATATGCAAAAGAATAATTACTTCACTTTAATTAATACTTACCTCTAATATTCAGTTTATATCTTTATTACATAGGTATTTATATAAAACATAACCTTTTCTAAAATTATATCATTCAGTTTGATAGTGATCCCTTGCGATAAGATAAGGTCGATATGTGATTATGTGGCCGCGTTTCATATTAGAGTTGCCGAACTTCCGAGATGGAGAGATACTGCACTATCGACCAATGGACTGTTTATCTTCAACCATGTTGGTTTCGAATATTGATAAACCTCGTAATTGACAACGCGTTTCCAACCAACAAGGTCTCCACTGCCGGATATCCGGCACATATCGCCTGACATAGCCCCGTTTGCACATGTCATATCACCGGTACCTTTCGCCCATTTCTTCGACCTTCACCAACAAGCACCGCTAATCCAGCCACAAAACCCTTGGAATACCACCCGACATATTGTGATGTCACCCAACATTTCCTTCGACTCCGGCACTATCGATAGATTCAACCGCGCAGCGGCCGGGTATATCGTGCCTCTCCTACTCATAGCCACGAATCTGATTACCTACATCAACAAAGATGCATCCAAAGCTTATGATCTTACTTTTCTTAACGTCTTTGCCAACCTCTATTTGCTTGGAGCCTATCTTAGAGGCGACAGGTTCGGCTAGTGGGCCCCGACCAAGTGCGGTGAACCAGGAAATGTATCTTGAGTTGCTTCATGCACTGGAACAACTGGAGCATGGCGAGCCGAAGAATAAGGTGCCCGAGAAACGGAGGACTGTTAGTAATACCGGATTACTGCTTGCTAATAAATTAATGACTGATTTTTAGATATACGACCGTGCATGGGACGCTATTGCACCGTCACATGAGTTCAAAGAGGGACTAAGGGTAAGATTTCTGGCCTCTTGAGCGTGAAAGAAAAGATCTGACGTATCTATAAAAGATAATATGGCTTCGTTGGAGTAAGTCCGACCAGACAATCCGTGACTTGAATATGCACTTGAGCTGAGAATTTAGCTTTCGAGATCAAGCATGCCGTCGGTCTGGCAGAATGCGGACACTTCAGTGGCTACGCTGGCCCAAATAAAGAGATTTACTATCAATACGAGGTATTTCCATCTTTATCCAACTTCATGTCAAAAAGCTAAAGACAGCAGACTGATGATGGTCACTGCGATACCGTCATTGAACAAATCGAGGTAACACGGGCAATCGAACGCCAAATCAAGAAAGAGGGGGCCGCTCTAAAGACTACTGAGTGCCTGGACCTAACTGGTACTTGGGTTTGGAACGGCCACCTACTCATTGGGCCGACCAAGGGATTTGACTACGAGATAGAATGTGGGCCAAAGCTTATTGTTACTCCGGTGTCTATGATGTGGGATCTGGAGAGCTTGGAGAAGGCGGAGAAAGAAAAAGAAAAGCAAGCTGATCGTGAGCTATAGAGAAGGGTCTGTTGTAGATGGGAAGTCAAGTAACAGTAATCTTTCGATGAAGCATCAATAGTCAAAGGATTATAGGCCAGGGAAGAAATTATCGGAGTACCCAATGCCATAAATAATTGCGTCTAAAGTATGGCAACCGTAACCAATGACATGAATAACGGGTATGTTGGTAATTGTACTCAGTCGGCACTTCTTATGTCGCCCGAGCATGAAGTCGTTTCGTCTCTAGACAATTGTACGAATCCGGAACCAATGGCACTGTACCCTGAAAAAGCCCAGGAGACCTACCTCGGGATAATGAGCTTATTTAGTTTAGGGTTATGTTTAGACAACACTAGCCTGTAGCCGTGTAAATATGCTTATTCTAATCCCCTCAGGGTTTCTCTTCTATCTTAGAAGAACTGCTGGTGAAGTGAACTACTACGTGTATAATGGTTCTGGAGAAGCACTTCACTGACCTGAATATGACCTGAATATGACCGACTTTGGGACCAGGGAAACGGTTTTGGGATCTAGAACACACCTCGTAGACGGCTACAATGTCCTTTGCTCCTTGAACTGCTAAAATGTAACCCTGGCAATACAGCCAACGCAACGAGGAGTCTAATCCAACATGGACAGTGCTAATCACCATCCTGTTCCAAAAGTACCAGCTTACGCAAGAGCAGGGAGCACTTGCGGCTTCCTCAGGATCAGGCCTATCGATTTAAAGATGTAGCAAAATGAGGCAACGTGGGCCGCAAGTTCTTCGGGTTTGTTGACAGATCCGATCCTCAATATTATCAACCAAGCGGCAATTCGGCACAAATAGAAGATCAAACGTCGTTCAATGGCCAACCGAAAGACGCACAGGACGAAGGATTGTGCTTGCAGCCAACATATCATGACTTTTGATCAAGACAGCTATATGAGAGACACAAGGATAGAATCCTTCGACTGATGCTTTTCGGGATATAGAAAAGGCCGAACATCCATTTCGCAGGGGTCTGTTAGTGGCACAATCGACAGTTATGAGAAATGGGTGTTTCTAAGGTCATGCAGAGAAAGAGGATTTCCAACAACTCTAGTATCTATAGGCATGCGAGCTGGCAGCACAAAGAGTCTACTAAAAACCAGCAGTTTGTCCCAGAGGAGTGTGAAATCGTCACTGAAGTCCGTGTGGATGTGCCATCAAATTGTACGTGAGTATCTGGCGCTTATGATGCAGGAGATGCCGTTCTTCCGGGACACATGGATATATTTCATATATAGAGCCGCCCGAGGCTACAGTCGAAGTGTGTTGGTTCTGCGTCTGCAAAATCCTCGTAAGTTTCTGTGCCGCTTGTAGAACCAACAACATTTCACATGGGTCGGATAAGCGGCATGCTCACTTCCAACGCCGAAGATACCCTCATCCTCCGAATCTTCCAGCATTCAACATTTGCTCTCGTTACATCACCAAATCCTTCAAAATTCCCTTCAAAGACCTGTAAAAGACCGACTGAATCCCAGGACCTCAGGTTTAAACTATACCAATGACTCCAGCACCTCAACTCGAACCTCATTTCCTAGATCAAATCGTACAAGCATCAGCTGGATACATCCTCCCCAGTGTTCTTCTCGCAGCCAATCTCGTTGACTATCTCAGTCAAGATGAAACCCGCCCTTATGAACTTCTTCGTCTTAATGTCCTTACCTTTGTCTATCTACTCTATGCCTACCACAGAGGTGACAGAGGCCACTAACGAGACCCAGGCTCTTAACATTGACGATGCTGTGAATCTGCCGGACTCTCTGGCTCTGTACCGCCTTGAGGACTTTGAGTCTGAAGACTCTGCCCTCGAGAAGCGCAGGCACGTTACAGTAAGTTCCCCCCATTGCAAATTGCTTACAGTACTGATATATCGAAAGGTTTGCGAAAGAATCATTACCATCACCTCTCACTGCGTTATCATCGGGGGTGCTATCAAGGTAAGAGAACTTCGGTCAAATTGACAAGCCTCTAACACGATTATTTCAGGACGGAATTCTCCAGATCAGTGAGCATGAGATAATCATATTTGGTTCGAGCTAACGTAGGGATCAGGCGCTGCTATCAAGCACGCATCAAACCAAAAGACCTGTACTACTTTTACTGGACATGCTGGCCCGAACGGCAACCTTTTCTACCGCTATCGTGTATGTAAACGCATTTCCCCCCTCCTCATAACCGGCGATGCTGATAATGAAACCGCAGTCTACTGGCAGACACTGTGACACGACTGCTGAGCAGGAAACCATCGCAGGTGCAATCGAACACCACATCAACAACCATGGACACAAGATCTGCGGTACTCAGTGTTTGGAACTAAATCATGGCGGAACTTGGCACGGATACCTCCTCATTGGACCGGCGAGCAATTTTGACCACAAGGCTTACTGTGGACCGAATGTCAGCTTCAAGCATTGCGACTCGGGAGGCAAGGGTGACATGAATTAGCCTGACCAGGATCATCGGTGGACACACTGAAACACCCAGCATAGGGTGTTTACCTGAGCTCCCCTCTCAAGATCTGTTTGGTTCGAAAGAACATGGAATTTGATCGATACACGACATAGGGGGATGAATATTTTCGTTCACGTCTGTGAAATACGGATAGCAGAGTTAAATTTACAACGCAAGCTCCACGTAGAGCTTTACGCCCACTATTTGTTCACTTGCTGTGTCAAGAATCACAAAGTCTTTCGTGATACCTTTGAAGTTCTCTCAATAGCAATCCCTTATGTAATTGTCCGCTTGTTGTATAAGCCACATGCTTCGATCAACGCTCGGTGAATCTCCACCAAATGATACATCTCGCCAGTTTCGGAACAGCTTCTCAAGATGACTCCCTACAAGCGTCGCTCGTGAACCAATGAACTCTTTCAGAGCAGGCACGTGTGACGCGGCAAGGATTATGAGCATGGCCCCAGACATACTATGCCTTGTCAGTATGATGTGATTCCGGAGTGATGATCAACTTACGACAAGGAGCATATCCAGGTATCGATCAGAACTGTCTGCGGGAACCCTCGAAGATCTAAAGCATGTAGTAAACAAGCATCGAGGCATAACTTGCAGTTCTGCATAGCATCTGGGATCGAAGGAACCCTCGTTTCAGCGTAGCTAGTGCTTAGCATCCACATCAGGTAGGGTCGGTAGATCACCCCCTTGCAGGTGAGATATCGCTGTCGAAGGAAGCCACCAGCCGCTGTCGCTGCCTCTTCCGTATCGATACTGAAGGAGAACGACGCTGGTAAGACTTCGCGCCAGTCATCAAGCTGCCGCTGGAGTTCAGCTACGATGCGCGGAAAGCGAGTGTGATCGAAAGCGGCGCCGGTGTCCTTTGCGTAAAGTAGTTGATGGACTCTATTGAGGAGGCGTCGCATACTGATACAGGCCAAGAAGTAGAGGGATGATTCCTCCTCCACAATTTCGGATGGGTGCGTGTGATAGGTGCTTGGTAGAGGGATGGAAGACTCGACGCGAGCGATTCCTGAAGGGGGACATGCTGAAAGCTCGGCCATGTAGTCACTAAGGCTGATATCAGTACCTTATCTTAGCTTTACTGGGTAAGAAAAGTTAGCTTACCTTTCTAGAATGTAGCAAGACCAGAATATCCTTCTTATGCGTTCTTCCGCCTCCTCGTCGTGCGTGTTTGGTGGATAGGATAGAAGCAACATGCATCTTGTCGCTGTAGCACTGAGGTACTCCCAAGCTTGAAGTGGCCGAACCAGGGAGGCAAAGTAAAGGCTGGCACGTCAGGAAGGAATATTTATAGAGCACTAGGGTCATCTTACGCTGTGAAGAAGAGGCACTGGGTGCTTTGAGAGTCAACTTGCAGATGTGCGACATGGAGCTTCTTTAGAGCTAGTTGGAAGTAGATGTCACCCAGTTTCCGCTTCCGAAGTCTTCTGTCTTTCTCTGCTGCATCCGGTTCAGCAGTAAAACGAAGGTCCTCGGCAGCTTGACTCGCACATCCTAAAGCCAATGTGAGTAAGCAAATACAAGAGTGAACTGTATCCTCTGAGGGCATTCCCGTTTGAAGTGTCGCACGTATGTTGCCGAGTTGCACTTGTGACATGGAGGGGTACCAGAAGTTGATGTTTCTTTCGAAGGCTTCAAGCATCGAGATTATATCTTCCGCGTCGACGTATGGGTACATGGGATTCGACGCCACTGCTAGCGGTGGTCGTGCTTGTTCAAGATAGAAGATCGAGTCTCCATCGTGTCGGAGCAGCGGAAAGACGTCAAAGTGAGGCCATTGGAGTATCGACTCCGTTGTCGAGGTATGCATAGAGTCCAAGACCGCATTCTCGAGGTTGTTGACATTCTCACGTTGGTCCTGACTGGTCGGTGTTTGAATCGCATGACTCTGTCGACGAAGGTTCAGATCCGGCGAAGACCCCGAGAATGAGTTGGTGCGATTTGTTTGAGGTGAGTTGGCCAGTTGAACACCGTTCGGCTACAATGGTCAAAGCCAGACATCTAGAAGAAATGCTTGTGGCTTACGATGGCAGATCTTAACTCGTGGAGAGTCTTCTCGACCCGTAGAACACTTTCTAGGATGAGATCGTTCTTGCTCCTCCTACAGTAGCGTTACATTGCTGGAGCGGAGCAGTAGATTGAAGAGTGAGGCTTACGAGTTGGCTTCAGATCCGTAGGTACAATCATGGCCGATCGACGCGCATGTCGCGCAAGGGTTGTTCCCATCGCATCTATCGCTATCAGCCAAGCCGTCAAGTTTCTGGTAGATCACCCAACCTTGTCTTGCGGGTACGACAAGCATCGCACTAATGACGGTCAGCACATGCAACGTGAGACATGTTTGTAAACTCACTGCATGCGACGTCCTCAACCTCTTCCTCGCAGGCCATTCATCACTTGCTTGATCCATTGCGCTGAGAAACTGAACAGCAATTCGCTCCGGTACGGGCCGACGTGAACGTGGGGAAAAGAGGAGATAATGAAGGACGAGTTTGTGAATCATCTGATGGATCACGGGGATGCTCGGTCCGAGGTCAATTGAAGCGTGTGATTGGTGCGGGAATTCATTCGGAGAATGCGAGCGTTAGTTACCCCAGCTTTTGTGACCTTGTCCGATTGGACACTTCCTTGGTCTGCGAGCGAGGTTGGGGCAAAAGCTTGATGGGCATGAGACCTTGGAAATACTGGGTCTAAATCAAGGTCATGAGGTGCCATTGCTCGTTACGACGTGGTATGCAGATCGGGAAGTGAGGCCGAGACTTTGGTGATCGGCAGACGAGTTCAATGGGAACTTAATTGACACGCGATAGGAAATTGTCGCAAACCAATTGAGGGCTGAAACAATGAAGTCGGGACACTTTTCCAGCCGGTCACTGGCTTGAGGCTGATCATGGTTAAAGTATCACGTTGGGAAGGCGAACGTATATAGATTAATAGTGCATTATGCGTTATGTTGATTGCGATGGAGTTATCTTGAGTATGACTACCTAAAACATGACAGATTGAAATTGGCTAGATTAAACCTCTCCCGCAAGCTTTGCATCTCCCGTTACATTCAGAGTGTTCATAACAGTCTGCGCATCCCTCTTCTGAAGACTCTTCTTGACAGGGTTGGGTGCCTCAAACACCTCAGACAATTCCTCAAGAGTACGATCCTTAGTCTCGGGGAAGAAGAAGTAAATGAAGACAGCTTCAAACAAATCCCAAAAGACAAACACGAGGTAGAAGTAATATCCGATGTCCTGGAAAGCTGGACCACTGCTGTACTGGATAATGGTCGACGCAATTGAACTAGCAAGGTTACCGACGGCAGTACCCTTGGCTCGAATGTCGGTGGACAAGCATTCAGCGATGTATGCTGACTGAAGAGGAGTCCAGCCGAAAGAGAACACGATACCGAAGATGAAGATCATGGCGACAGTGGCGTTGGCAGCGGATGCGTTGTCGGGCTGGTCGAGGGAGAGCTTGCTCGTGCCGGTAATGACGGCGAAACAGCACGAGCAGAAGATGATGGAGTAGATCAGAAGAGGGCGACGACCAATAACGTCAGTGAGACGAGCTCCGAGAATGGCACCGAAGAAGCAGAGCACAGGGTTGACACCATTAAGAGCCAACACCTTCTTTTCGTCAGTGATGCCGGCTTGCTTCAGCATGACGGGAAGATAATAAGAGCTAGACATGGTTAGAGAGAGCTAGAGACTGGAAAAAGACTAGGGGCGTACCTCAAACTGTTTCCACTGACTTGTCCAAAGACAGCCATACCCAAGACTCCGATAAGTCGGCGTCGCGCACTATGGGTGTTCCAGAGTCCACGGTAGTCCCACCAGGACTTATCCGTAGCATCAGCAGCGATCTGGTTCGTCATCTCCTTGATCTGCAGCACAACCATGGGATGATTCTCGTCACCCTCACCATGGTATGTGGCAAGAACCTTGACAGCATCCTCAACTCTATCCTGAGCGATGAGCCAGCGTGGAGACTCAGGCAGCCACAAAACACCAAGAGCAACGATGCCAGAGGTGATCATCTGGCACCAAATAGGAAGTCTCCAGGCAATCTCGCCATCGATGTAACTGGAGCCGTAGACGACCCAACTAGCGATGATGCTACCAATGTACCAGGTGCAGTTGTATAAACCGGTGATGGTGCCTCTCCAGTTGGGGTGTGCCATCTCGCTAACGTAGCAAGGGGCAGAGACACAGCAAAAGCTGACGCCGAAGCCGAGGATGAAGCGACCGCCGAGGAATTGACCTCGTCCGGTGGATGTAGCTTGGACACATGTTCCGATGATGACTACGACGGCGCCGGTGAACATGCCCCATCGTCGGCCGAAGAAATCGTTTACGGGGGCGGTGAAGAATACTGCGGCGATGGAACCGATGTTGTACATGGCAAAGACGATACCGGTCGTAGAACCCTCGGAAGACCTGCGAATGTTAGTTCAAGTCTTTCTTCTTGGTGGTTTCACATACATGTTAAAGTAGTGTTGGTATGCCTCCATACCATTGATACCACCGAGAAGACTGCCATCATATCCGTTCTTCCCAAGTTAGCGACCCGCTCGTTATCCTCTCGAGAAAAACTCACCAAGCAACCGCAGAGGTACGCGCAAGCCAGGATGAAGTACAACCTGAACATACGAGGCGTCCATGGCGACAACTTCTGGTTCTCAACATCATGCGCAAGCTGCACCGCGACATGAGCATCATGAACCTCATCACCATGGTCAACAGCGACCTTCTCATCAGCTTTGTAGTCCATATTTGTCCCGAGTGTCAATCAGTGGAGACTTGAAAGCCAAGAATGAAGAGACTGTCGATCAAAAGGCCAAGCTCAAGGGGTCTTTATATAAGTCGAGTTGCATGCATGTCACCCTCGTGGTACACCGGACTTTGGGGCCCCAGACGGCATGCAGCGTCCGTCCGACGTCGTCCCCGGATTCTGCAGGGCTCCCCCTCATTCTGTGCGTGTTGGGATTAGCTGGACGGGGGCGAGATGGTGTTCTGATTTTGTGTCGGGGCGAGGATTGGGTTAGACTGTTATCCACTCCGGCTCCGGCTGCCCCGAGGGAAACCTGGGGTCGGTTTTGGTGGTACCGATTGGTTCGGGTACAGCATCTTGGACACGAACTCGGTATGTCAAACCAGTTGTATAGTGTGTTTATGCTCGTGACAGAGTTCAACTTAGGCGAAACGGCCTTGAATCTCCCTGTGGTCGGCCCATAATCCCGGGTTCGCAAGTCGTCTGAGAAATGGCGACATTGGGATGGTCTCGTGGAACAAGACTCTCGAACTTTCACGCAACATATTTCACAGCATAACAATAGGAGTCAATTGATCTGGCGTTTTGAACTGAATATTAAGCAGAGGCTCCACTACTTTATCTATCAAAAAGAACAGGCATTGGTTATCATATAGTTGACACTACACGAGCTTTCGACTAGTTTTCCTTCTACCAAGCTGCCTCCTTCTCCGGCTTCTGGCCATAGACCACATAGCTTCTTTTGTCAGTATAAAGAAAACATAATTGCGAGGGCAACTTACATCTTCCAGTACCCATGAACCTTCGGATTCCTCAACTCGTTCCTCACATCCGCACAAAGAGATAGCACTTGATCCTTTGACCAACCGAGCACCCTGGTGAACAACGCCAAACTCACACCCTCAAGACCTGACTCAAAGTTGATAAGGTTCCATTTCCCAAGTTCTTTGAGTTTTGGGTCTTGGGGCCAGCCGTTGGTAGGCCATGTGTAGATAGTTTCTACAACATGTTGAAAACCAGCTTCCTCGACGATGGCTTTGTACTTGTCAGAGTCACCGAGTGGCCGACCAAGTTTACGAGAGCCTTCTATAAGGCATTCTTGCCACTTCATCAGGGGAGACGTTTCGGGGTCGAGAGTTCCATCATCACAAAAGACGGGGAGTTGGATATCCTGGATCTCATACCAGCCACCGGGGCTTAAAGCACTACAGTGCGTTACTAGAATGCTCGCAGATCGAAATCCCCTCGCAGGGAGCTTACTTGAATGCTTTTTGTGCTATCGCTTCTGGGTCGGAGAAGCTTCCTGTCATCATGCGAGAGAAAATGAAGTCAAATGGTCTCGACCATGTCCATTCTTTCTCAAGGTCGTCGATCTCGAAACTACAGTTTGGCGGTACGCTGTATTAGAGATTAGATAGATACTGTAAAGGTTGAAGACACGTTGCGACCAACAATGGAGGTTGGATGGGGCTCAGATCAACGCCGATCACCTGTTCAGACATTAGGCTAGTCAGTGGAGGATTGCAAGTGGCATACTTCGGCAGCCGGGTGTTCCTCAGCTAGAACCTAGTTAGCCGCTCTCCGTAAAAGGCTTTCCAGATCAAATACCAAATTCCAATGCCCAGATCCCTGTTCCGGTACCCAGATCTAAAACTTGTTTGGCTGTATCGGCTCCCGGATTCAAGGCCCTCTTGCCGTCAAGCGTAATGATATACATGCCGTCTTGCAGGTCTACCTTCTATCAGCACTAGAATACGCGTCTTTAACTGCTCTCTTAC
This sequence comes from Fusarium sp. HKF-74, assembly GCA_021223625.1. Taxonomy (NCBI): domain Eukaryota; kingdom Fungi; phylum Ascomycota; class Sordariomycetes; order Hypocreales; family Nectriaceae; genus Fusarium; species Fusarium sp. HKF-74. Next base: position 696,041 of record JAJFAS010000010.1, read on the forward strand.
CGAGTCTATCGTTTTCAATCTCCAGCGTGGTCAGACCAAGCACTCAGTTTGTTTCATAATGAGCTCACATCGTCATTTGGGTAGGCATACTCTACTTCCATCAGCCAGGATCAATTTGAACGCACACTTATTCTTACTCCCTTCACTTAACCTGTGGTAAGTCCGTCCATTTTCTTGCGCGAAATGGAGCAGGCTTGACCGAAGTGATAAATTTATTGAACCGTCAAGTGGCTTTTTTTTGTCAGAACCTTGACTTTGGTGGTGTCAGAATAGACCTACTATATCGATAGCAGAGTCGTAGTCCAGATCAACGGCCTGCCATTCCGTTAGTAAGTGCATGAGCAAACGGTGTTCCTTATTACAATTTGTTCTGACATGCTAGGCAGTTGTGAGCAGAGAGAGGCGATGTTTGTAAAATTTTGGGCGTCAAGGCGGGGAACAATGAGTTGATAATAAAAGCAAATAAAGTTTCGAAGCACATGATTTGCTGCAAGGGCGCCTCGCGGCTCGCGCTACCCTGAAACAGCTCAGCTCTTATCATATCTTGAGCCATTTCTCTGCATATACAATATGACCTCTTTACAAGAATAAAGGATTTTGGGGGGAGAAAATTACCTTGTTCATTTTCAGTTTTCTCATATATACTGGTAGACATCTTGCAGATAATTGTGATCAACCACGGTCAACAATAGTGGTGCGCTCGCAGCGAGATAGAGTGGTGCCCAACACCATTTATTTATATGGCCATCAAGGTAGCGACGGCCCATTCGCAAACACTAACTACTAAACAAACATTCCTGATTATAGACCATTTGAATCTATAAACAAACATATTCATATCTGGAAATCCATTACTACAAGTCTACGGAGTACAAGGCATGAAAAAAGACACCATTCCGCTATCGGCATGAGGCTGTCTTAGCTTCAAATCATACCCAAATCAGCCTAGCCGGTATTTTTCATTTCAGCTGAACTCCCAGAAAACCCCTTTCGCAATTTTGAAATGTTTCGTGACAACGAGACAATTATCGCGACTTCAGCATGGCAGACAATGGCAAGTCGCCAACCGACATCATCACCTATATCGGTGTGCCGTTGGCAGTCTTGGGAGGTAACTATATCACTATTCCCCACGTATTCCCCATGCCAAGCGACTAACTACCCCCGGCAGTTCTCCCAATTTTGTACAACACGCTCTCCACGCTCATCTCGCTTTCCAAGATAAAGCGTATGTTGCGGCATAGTCGTCTTACAGCACTTACAAGGAGTGATATCGTCAATAGAGTCATCGAGATAGAGCTTCCGCGCTATGCTGTCATGCCGCTGGATAGATTCCAGGATCGCTCCGAGTACTGGACTCTGTCGCGCCATCCCAGCTCTATCCCTGGTGGTAGTTGGACCACTTTCAACTGGAAGACTCACTCGATTGGTATGAAGACTCAGAGGGTTGAGTATGCTGATCAAGTCCGACAACCTCAAGTAGAGGTAGCATTCGATGAACTTGTTTGTTATCTGCTTGATCTTGGCGCTGTTCCGAATCCGCACGGATGGAAGTTACTGAGATCGTCCGGGCTTTGGGCGCCTGTAGGATGCTGTTTGATGATGTCTCCCGAAGGTCGGCAAGACGCGCTGACGATCGCTCCGTCGAATGATTCTGATGGTAATCTCTCCTTGACTGTTGCTTGGTCTAGCTCTTGGATCACAAGAGATTATTCCAACTTGCCGCCATACTGGGTCCGATTGCCCTCACCACCTCAAAAAGAGAATATAAATAAGCCCGCAAGCGTGTCGGAGGTCCCAGAGCACTCAGCTCGGAACTCAGAGGACGAGCTGACAACAGGGAAGGATCAGGGCGCCGACTCAAGCCCAGGAACTACCAGCGCTCCCGCACAGTCGAATGCAATCACTTGTCAGATTTCCATGTCTGGGATCGTCACGGCGCTGACCGAGCAGGAACATTATGGTGCCCAGACGACTCTGAATCTAGAAAGCCTCTACATCGATCATCTACGAATTCAGCCTGCCAAATCCGACGGTGTCTGGTTCTCCAGCGCAGCCACCGCCTTTGGCACATCCAGTCAGACTATTCTATGGAACTATAAGATCCCTGACGATATTCTGTCCTTTGCACGGAAGGAGATTGTGCCATGCGGAGTGTTGGTTGTCCTAGGCATTGTTGACGAATCTGAAACACCAACATGGGCAACCAGGCATGACGATCATGGAACAAACATCCACAAGTTTGCGCGAAAGTCTCAAGAACAACGAGCTGCGATGGCTGCAGAAGCACTATTGCCTCCTGCTCAACGTCAAGCGGCAGCACAGGCTCGGATGCAAAAGGAGAACCAGGAGCGGATGGAGGAGAGTAAGTCAGCCCAATCGTTTACTGATCCGAGTTCATTACTGACATGAAACGCTACAGTGCGAGAGAGACTCAGAACAAGCCAGCTGAGACGCGATGAGCGCATGATGGAAGCCCTACGCAGCCCCAAGTGGGACACAAAGCTTGTTGCTGAGCATTGCCTTCGATGGCTCCAAGGGAAAGGCCATTGGGATGACTCGCTTACTGTAAAGGATGTCGTTGGCTTCATGTTGCATCGCATGGTTCTGGATGGGGAGTTCGCGGCCAACATCTTCCGGATGCTGGACAAGTGGAAGGCTTGGGCTGATGTCGGTGGTATGAAACAGTCTGACTACCAGGCAGTCCAGGATGATCAAGTTGCGTTTGCACATGCGTCGTTATTAGTGGCTATGATTCGAGATACATCTACTGCTTTGGAGGGAACAGTGTCTATGGACCTACAGGAATGTTTGAGGATGTGGAGAAAGGTTCGACTCGGATAGCCCGCTATGTGTAAAAAGTCTTCAGGAGAGCACATTTCAGGTTATATTTGCACCAGAGTCACATGGTAATGGAAAGTGATTAATCCCGGGAAAGATTATTGCAGACTAAGGAGCGAAACAGCTAGCTAGAAAAAAAAAAGAGACAAACTAAGGAAATGGTTTGAACTAAAGGCCAGGGTCCGAGCCACCAGCTTCTGATCACCAGAGGTCACATCGTACTGAACAGATCTAGTTCTATTCAGCGGTAGTAGCGATACTACCGGTGAGACGAACGGGGACGGGGGGGAAGACGATGGGGATGTACTCGAACCAGAAGGTGGCGACATGCTGCTGCTGGCGGTACACCTTGATGTGGACATCGAACTGTTGTTTGTGTTAGTCTTTGGCCTCGATTCGCTTGAAAGGAGTGAATATCGGTTACTTACGCCCTTGACGTGCAGTTCATAGCTTACAGCTCCCTCGCCCAACTGGTTGAAGTCCTGGTAATAGAAGGTTCCACTAAGAAGTTCTCGTCAGTATCGCCTAAAACTATCTTGGTACACTAAGGGAGCTACTTACATTGGGATAGCCGCTTTACCAGGGACGAAAACACCATACCCCTTGCCAGTGAACGATCTCTTGATGTTAGGGACACCAATGGCTATCTCGATGGTAGTCTTGGTCACCGTGATCGTTCCGTTAGCATCCTCCTTGTTCTTCCAGGCCTTGTGGCCGATGGAGTCGCTGGACTGAAGGATGGACTCGAGATGGGCCCTACCACCGGGGGTGGAGATGGCCTGGGTAGCGATCTCCTGGACCTCCTGCTCAGTTGTGCTACGAGCATCGGGACCGGTGGTGATGTAGGTTGCGAGAGCAGTCAGCAGGTTGCTGTCAACAGATGGAGAGCTAGCAGACTGAATGGGCAGAGCCTGCTGCTGAGGCTGCTGCTGCTGCTGAGGGAAACCGATGGAAGCCATTCTGATGGGTTTGGAAGAACGAAGAAGTAGTGAAGTTGCTGCTGCTGTTGGGAAGATTTGAGAGTTGAGCTGATGATTTGAATCTCTTAATGACTGGGCCTTCCCAGAGTTTATATAGATTCTGTCCCGAGGTTGATGAAGACGTTTCTCTTACCAGTGACCCCAGCACTCTCGACAAACGAAACTTCAAGCCCAACTGACATCATGGCATTGCTCATGGGCGGCGCTTAGCCGTCGGTGTAGAAATCCTGAGATGGTTTAGCATGCCTGCTCTTTCAACGCTGATCATGTTTGTCTCAGTTCGAGCTGGCTGTTCAGCTATCCTCTTTGGCATAATCTAACTCTGAAGATTCTCAGATCATGCCATAGGAAGCCCGAGATCACATATTGCGCACAGCCAGGCCACGCTCGCGACATCACAGTTGCCGTATTCAGCAGTAGGCATAGGCGATATTGGTTTTTAGCGCTTGTGAATAGAGCTGCAGTGACGGGTCTGTGATGCATCTTGGTGGTGGCAAGCGGAATACACTATGGGGTCCTGAACTCTCACGATGATTCCAGTATGGTCTATGGTGACAATGTACGTGATATAAAGCCTGGACTCGCAATCTACACTAATTGAGAGGTTGAACGGCGCGGGCCGAGACCGCCACAACTATTGAATGACGAAATGCAAACTGAAAGAGTAAATTGTAGTATATTATTGGCAATTCAGCAGGGGTTCTCAGCTGGCGTCAGAGCTTACCTATACCGTTTCGGGGCGGACATGTCTCAAACCGTGAGGCCAATTTCCAATTCGGATTGCGCCATACCCAAGTACCGAATAGACTAAACCTGTCCCTTATTGCATAATATGCTCATTGAATTTGGCATTCAAATCCTAGTAGCAAATCACGCAAGAAGGGCAGGCTAGTTGTGAATTTTGAGGCCCTCCCAGAGTCCTAGCGCGTATTCCGGGATGCTCAGCAGGGACCCCTCAAGAATCAGTCTTACTATTGAAATATCATCTGCGGCATCTTCGGGACTGGCGGCTAATGGGACTTCGGTAACGTTCTATGCTTTGAGGGGAACCTGGATGGCTATATTCATCGTGCCCTCATGGTTACTATACCGAGGCTAATATCCCAGCCAATACCACTTCGAAAACCCCAGCTCTGGATCATCGCACCTGGGGAGCTCTGGGAAAGAGAGAAAGCCGGCCAATAATTTCAGCTGTGCCACAGATCAATTTTCGTCCAGTGATCATGCTACATGGGCTTCCTGCTTGGAGAGTAGAAACAAGACGAGGAGTGAGGTGATGAATCTAAATATGGGCTTGAACAGAGGGGCTCACTTTGTTCTCGTACTACTCGTCGTCTCTGGAGCTCAGCTTCACTTGCGTATTCCATGCTGAGATTAGCCTCGCCCTCCCGGATTTACTGAGCACATGCCTGTGGTCGGCTGTATCCACGAATATTGCTCGAGGCTTTTCAGCTGCTAACTTTCCGAGGTATGGTGTATGATGGAAAAATCAGCCACCAACTCGTTGAACTCACGTCGGATATCGATATGCAACCACCCGTACAGTAGTCTCTGGCTGTCAATCTTTTTACATACTTGCGCGTCTTTCTGGTCTCAACTGTTGCTTGGAGGCCAGTATACCTACCGCAGAAAGTTTTGATGCTGCAACAATGCCCAAGTTCACAGGTGTCGTCGGAATGTCGTAGCGGAATCCACAATTGCTATGCTTGATGGTGTTCACAGTTCTTACAACTCGGGCTATTTGCTCAAGTCAGGATTGTTATTCTCTTATGGCTCTTTGCGTTCTTTGAGTGAGGGAATTTCTACCTTACAGGGCCGACGATAAACGTTATAGCCTTATGTTACTATATGTCTGAGATAGGCGCTTTGATAGGAGCACAAGCGTCGACACAAAAGCAAAGAAAACATCCATGATATGAACATATCTCTATTCACCAAAGAGAAATTTGTTTCAATTTCAAGGCTTTCTTTGTATGGGGCTTTTGAAGTCGCTACCGACAGTGTGATCTCCTTAAGATGGACGCATGAGAACAAGCCTGGGAAACAGGATGCGAGAGGCTGATCGTCGTGAAGGCTAGATGATTCCAAACATCTAGGTGTGTGTTACTCTTTAAACAAAAGGGCTAATTCAGTATGTCTCATTAATTGAAGCAGTACCATCCTTGTATGCAATTGGTTTGGCTCCTTTGTGTTGTCAGCTGAACAACCCCAGCTGCCTGGACACCTCACCAGTCATGAGTTACCCTGGATGCCCGTGAGATTTTCTTTTCGTTGGGATTTGCTGGTCGTAATTTATCGATGTTGCAGCTGAAAAGTGACGCTATGCTTATTTTGTCGGGGTATTCTGACATGTCGTTAATCTGGTAAGCTGAGGATGCTTTATTGCCCAGAAAGGTGATGACTCTCGGCGGATGAACTGGACCATTCCAATAATGCGGAGACTGATGCACCCTCAATCGAAGAAATGCGGCTCAGTATGCATTTGTTAGGACATTCGATTCAGTGATGAGGGATCAACAGGGCTAAGATTAAGTCTCCGGAACTTGTGGAAATTAAGCACGAGTGCCGAAGGGTCGTGGCAACGTTAAACCCGCTTGACCCGACAAATAATGTTCACACTAACAATAGTCACAGTCATAACAAAGTCAAAGCGTTTCCCCTTCACCAGTAAAAACATCAACGGACAAAATCCCCCCGCACCGGCATCTCCTTTCCCCCGCGAACCATTGCCCTAGCGCGTCCTCACTTGAATCATTCGCCCAAGCTGACTGGTTCAATGTGAGACAAGGTGCTTTTCGTCTTATCTCCCCTCCCCCCATCCCTTCTCTTTTTCCTTCCAAACTTCTTCTCTTCTTCTTCTTTTGGGGGTCTTTGGCAATGCACGATGGAGGCGGATTATAGACCGAATGTCTATGCTTCCATCTTTATTACCCTGCCGCTCGCTGCGCTGGTGCTGGTGCTGAGACTCTTGGCGAGACGGTCGACGAGGGCCGGTTATGGGATTGATGATTGGTTGGCCGTTGTTGCGTTTGTGCGTTATGCTTAACGTTCGCCCCTGAAAGATCGCTGACGATTGATGTGTAGATTGGAGCGCTCGCGTACTCGATTGACAACCTTGTCTGTAAGAACATACTCACTTGAACTACATCAATTGCGATGACTAAATTCTTGTTTAGTTCTTTTCGCTTTCGGTCTCGGTCGCCCGTTGAAAGATGGCCCGTCGCATCTCACCGAAGAAGAACGCCTCGAACGATCATACCTCCTCATTTGGCTGAGCAGCCTAACGTATACCATCGGCATCGGCTTCGCCAAATTCGCCATTTTGACATTTTACTGGCGCCTCTTCAAATATTCTAGTTCGCGCATCGCAATCCAAGTTGTCTTTGTGCTTTGTGTCGCATGGTTCATTGTCCGAATACTCCTCTTGACACTGTCATGTATGCCGACGTCAGCCTACTGGGATCTTGCCCGACGAACTACCCACTGCCATGTCACGGGCAATATTTATTTCTTCTCCACTGGTTTAACGCATGCTGTTTTGGATATTGTCATTCTCGTTCTCCCGCTGATTGAAGTCATCAAAATGCATCTTCCGCTTGGCCAAAAACTTGCTGTCATGGCCCTTTTTGGTTTCGGTGCTCTGTGTGTTCCCCGTGTGTGATATTTGTGCCCTGGACTAATATGTGAACAGTGTTTGTGTATTGACGATTCTTGTGATCCATAATTCCTTCGAGTACAATGGAAGTTCAAAAGAAATCGCCCTCAAGATTGGGTATCACGGGTCTTTGGCTGCTGCCGAATGCAATCTCGCCAATGTTTCGGGTATATCACACTGACCCAAATCGCAAACATCAATTGACGTGCTTCAGTTTCGCTACCAATGCTGCGACCCGTCTTTCGAAAGATTGTCCCCTCTTCATTCCTTGCCTCTCACAGAAGTAAGCGCGCAGTCGTCGACTCAGCACTATCACCAGAATACGGCATCAAGGGCAGCCGCGGCGCTAAAGCATCAGTGCAAAACGGCTCAAGTTCCGTGTGTGAATTTGTAATGAACCATGATATCCCAGCGGGATACGACATTGAGGCTTCACATGCTGGCTGGAGTTATGGCACAGAGATCACAATCTCAAGTCCGTGGAGACATCAAACGCCTCCACCGACAGTAAACGAGGGATTGGATGGGATACAAATATCAGAAGAAACAACAGTTCATGTCGAACGTATAGGGCCTTACCCATAATCGGCTCAGTAAACAAATAATATTAATATTGCTTCCTTCATGTCATAACTCTTTGCACCGTGAGGCATCTCTTACTAAAATCTCAGACTACAACTTTGAAGGAACATTCGATGTATCACATCCGCAACTATCGGAGACCTCTGCCTTCTTGCTCTCAATAAGAGTGCTCTTGTTCACGCTCTGCTCACTCGGAGGCACATCCAGCGCAGGGTTCTTGGTGAAGAAGTTGACGGGCTTGAGGTGCACCTTGAGAATCTCGACTGGCATGACAGGGAAGTCTTCGATGCGTGGGATATGGTTGATACCGAATTGCACCCATACCACAATATCAGACTCCGGTGTCAGTGATTCGTTCCTCTGTGCCCAAGTTCTCACGCCTGCATCTCCACGAGACTGGTTGGTGTACCATCCTCCCGCGTACAGTTCGCGGTCGCGATGGGTGGTGACATAAATGTTATGGTCTGCGAACTCAGCGCGCTTATGCAAGAAGCTGTCTTGATCGCCCATGAGCTTCTGGAAAGGGGGGGCCATAATCTTGTATCCCACCGGCTTGCCATTGATGGGGTTGAGGGAGTTGGGGTTGGTGATCTTATAGACCCTGCTAAGGTCATAATCGATATCCAAACCAGCAGTCTTATCAATGGTCTTCTCGACAACTTCGTAGCCGGTGCCATGAGGGTTCAGGTGGGGATCACGAGGTATTCTGTGGGCTTCACTGTATACCAACTGGTTCGTATGGCCGTCAATCATGGGATCGACTCGTAGGGAGAAGATATGTTGATGAACGCCTGCTAGGACACCAGGGTGTACGACAGTTCCAAATGGCACCCCTGTCTTGTCCAGCTCGTGGTCAATCGGCTGTGTAGACAGGATACCCGTGGCGCGGACTTCATATGTGACCTCTCCCGCTTGGTTGAACAGGAACATGAGGATATACTCGTAGTTCGAGACTGTGATGATAGACTGCAGCACAAGCTCACGTGCGCGCACAATAGCAGCTCTTCCGGTTCTGTAGTTTGTGTGCTTCCATCCGATACCAGCGTCCTGCTCATGGATACAGATGACATTCTCCATTGGCAGCGGTCTACCTTGATCATCACAGATGACTCCGCTGAGGTACTGGATGCTGCCCAAGCAATCGCAACCTAGCTTGAGGTTGTTTGCTGTAGCACCAGCACCCGCATCACCCAAGTCAAATGCTGACTTCTTGTGGAACGGGTGTCGTGGATCACCGTAGGGCACACTCATGTCCGATAGGGAGAGTCTGTAGAACAAGGGTCGGTTGTCATATTTGACGTTGTACAACACCATACCTTCACGCTGATTGAAACCTATTTATGTCAGCTGGGTGGTCATTCAATAAGACAAGATATGAGACTTACCGACAAAGAAGGTCCACTTCTGCCATGAGATAACGTTTCCGGTCTCGCCAACTGGGGTTACATTGAAGCTTGGCCCCTCTGGCTGGCTTACATGCAGTGGCTTGAGATCCTTTCGCAGCTCTTGGGCTTCTGGGATATACTCATTCGCTGGCTTGGGTTGATAAGGTGCCAATGGCTTGATAGTGTTGTCAGCGCCAGTAGGAAGTACATCAATTCGGATGACTTTGTAGTTGACGCATTCAATGACCGGCGATACGGGCAAGGGGAATGCGTAGTGGTTGGAATCAGCTTCGCCAGAGTTTGCGGGGTCTCGCATGTACAGGAAGACCTGGTACATACGGACATCATCCTCAACTCCATCGGACCCTATGCATGTCAATTCTTACTCCATCTCACCACGTATCAATGGGCTTACCGTAAATCCAGGGATCAGCACAGACAACAGTCCCCTCCGGCAACTTTAGCTTCTCAAGCTCAGCCAAGACCTGCGGATCCTGAAGCGCAAGCTTCTCAACCCTCTGAGCCTCATCATAGTCCACATTCCCGTGAACATTCGGCCCAAGCTTCACATTGCTCTCAATTCTTCCAGTAGTCAAGTTGACAATGGCTTCATGGAAAATATCCTGTGACTGTCAGATCATGCATCATGATAACCTAAGTGGGGTAAACTTACCGTTCCACGGATATAATACGCAACAAAAGCCAAACGATCAAGCGGCGAAGGGGAAGTTCCGTTGTCGAACGCTTCCAAATACGGTGCAAGCTTCTCTTTTGGTGGCTCGCTGAGCGTTATAACCTTAAAAGATAGTGAGACAGACTGTGGCCAAACGCTCTCGATCAAGCGTGCGCTAGCCTGAATCTCATCGCCCGTCAGCGGGCATAGCGGGTGGGGAGCAGAAGACATGATTGTGATATTAGAACCGTTGTTAATCGGATGAAAGTAATAATTGACGAAGTTGCAAACTATTTATCATTCATGACGGATCTAATCGTCTTGGTGCGGAGTTGATGATTCACCCGTTGCTCCCCACCACGATTCTCCAAAAATTGCTCCGTTGGGAAGTTGGATCCATTCAACGGCTAGGATGCACTTTCTGTATGCGGGAAAGCGTAACGCAGAAGTGAGAATGACTGATGATAAGGTGCGTATTGGGAAAGGATCGTCTCTGTCTGTCCCGCTTATCTTAGTCGAGATATGCTCGGTTCCGACATCGTGGGGAATATCATCTTCGATAAGCTACGATCACTCAAAGGGCGGAGCTAAAGCGCGTAATTACATATTATTGGTGGTTGAAAAGACCTATCAAAAGACAAGGGTGCTCAGCGAAGCTCGTGTTCAACTTCATTCCGCTTGACGGGTTGTCTTCCGCCTACAGTGCCTTGGGGCTCAAGCCTCTTCTAAACTCTGAACCTTATCACAGTGAGTCTGCTGGCCATGGGAAGCCGGGCTTATACTTTTGCTGCAAAACAACACTCCCCTCGGGAAACTGTCTTTGAGCCAGATCAATAGACTTTGCATCGCCCGGAACCGTCCAAGAGCTGACTAACCCAACAGTCTCAGCAGCATCCTCCTTCAGCCTATAAACCTTATCTGGATGAGGCGAGAAGTCATTCAGCAGCTCAGGATCGGTGTTCTCTTCGAATTCTCCAGGTTCAGCAACAACCCAGACATGTTGGTGGGGTTGCTGATACTCAAAGTCTGGGCCACCGCAATCCTCCGGGTCGGGCTGATAAAAGTCGTTGGTGAGGGGTAATTCCACCGAGCAATTCTCAAGACCTTCCTCGATGCTCGATTTGGCTGTGATGTAGAATATATAGTTGATGGCCAAACACTCGGTCTGGATGAGGATCTTCATAACAACATCTGTGCTCTCAGCCACGCTGTCGTTGACTTGATCTTCGTTGGCGAATTGGTCAATGTACCAGACTGCGCGTCTGCTCTTGGCTTCTTCGTCAACGACGATGAATGGATCCGTGTTGCCAGCTTCGGTTTCTTTCGCACGCATGTATTGATGCGATTTGCCTAAATAATCGTCTGGTGCATGCATAATTTTGATTTGCATCAAGGGTGCGGATTTGTAGTATGCGCCGCGCTCAAACCTTGACTTGAAAGCTTTCAGCTCACCATCTGTGAATGGAGTGGTAAGATAGCATTTGAAGCAATTGCCATGTTGGTTGGGTGGTAGATAAACCATTTTGGCGAACTTCAAATGTCATGTCAAGCATACTCTGTTCAAAGGAAAAGAGAAATGTGGCATTTTTATATAACAACTTGGTTGAGGCAGTGGAAGCGCTAAAACGAGTTCTGCCTAGAGTACGGGCATGGTGGTGTCGTAGGATCAGCGGCACAGCCACGTATTCAACATTGCCCGGGCGTTATTAGTCTCGTCGGATTTAAGAACAAAAATATCTCTTATTTGATGGTCGCTATATAATTGGCGATTTATACTGTATCTAGGCAAACGTTCCTGGCTGAGGACCAAAGAAGGTTCCATTGGGAACTTTGAGCCTGGTGCAGGTCTCGGCTTCACAACCACTGTCTGCACTGTTGCCGATCCAATTGATCGACGCGCCGTGATAACTCACAGCGAAAAATATGACCACCGCAGCGAGAGCAATTCCAGTCTGCCAGGCTGCCGAAAGAACATAGTTGTACTTTCCCCAGAACTGAAGGTATCTCTTGCGGACAATGACCCAAGAGATCCATCCTGGAATGACAGCCGGCCAGACGTAAGCCAAATTGTAGGGAGACCAGATGTGGCCACCACTGAAGATGACGACGGGGTGAAGCTTTGTAAGCCAGTGCGTCTTGGGCAGCTTGCGGGTCGCGTAGTAGTAGATGACAGGGAATGCTAGTCCGACTGGGAACGCCGCGAGGAGGGCGGTGTACATGCCTCCTTGTCCAAAGACTCTTTGAGGTGCGAGAGAGCCAAAGAGTACGGCGGCGGTGAAATAAGACTCGACACCAGGGCATGTGAAGCGATCCTTTTGGGTAGGCTGGCAGATGTCGCGGATGTTGAGGATCTGGAAGTTCATGACTGCGGTGCAAACAAACGCGGAGACAATAGCTGTTGACAGTCAGCTGAGGTGACCAAGAAGTGCTAAAGTGTTACTTACTGGCAACTGTCTGACACCAGAAGGTCTGGCGCTGAGGAATCTTGAGGTAGTGACCAAGTTTCAGGTCATTGGCGAAATCGAGAGCGTGAGCGACTGTCACATATCCAAAGCCTTTGAAGAAGTTCATCTACTAATATTAGACTCGAGGGCTAGAGTTGGTGGCCAGATACTTACAGCCAAGGCATTACCAGGCTGCCATGCTCCTCCAATGAACTCGGCAAGGACATTAAACTCAACCTCGATGCCAGTAGTGGCAAAGATGATTCCAGTTGGAATAGTGAAAAGGATGGCAAGAGCAAGACCGAAGAAGACAGTGCCGACACTGGTGTTTGTGGGCCATCCCGCCACAGAGGCAATGCCGAATGCAACTCCAACGATCTACATTGTGTTAGTCAAAGTCACTATGTTCTCCAAAGAACTTACGTTGAGTATTAGGTACCACCACTCTGGAACCTCGGTGTACTGCTCCATCAGTTTAGTGTGAACATCCTTGAACTCGTTGATCTTGCTGTTCTTCTTGAAGCTTTCCCAGAGCGACACGAAACCAAGCTTGATGTCGTTCCAGTGGTACAGAGCTGCATAAGAGATAATGGCACTATACACGGCGAAGAAGTATATGCTATTCGTGTCAGTGACATGCAGATTACGAGTTAAAGATAAGAGCTCACTAGTATGTGATGGATGAAGCCGCGATGTAGACCTGACTATAAGCCTGATACTTCTCTACATCGAGTAATCCACGATCATCCAAGATGGAAGATACGTTATACTTGGCTCCGGTGTGATCAAACATGGTATTTGTGTTGATAGGGAGATATCCGGTGTTGTACGTGTTGTTCCAGTACATCCCAATGATAGTAATTCCACCCAACAAGGCACCAAGAAACATGTTGACGGTGACATGGAAGGGAACCAAAAGAGGGTCGATATAGTAAGTGGCAACGTTCCAGTCAAAGGTTGGGAGAGGGTTAAAACCGAGACCTTTGGTTACACCAGTGATAGCTGCAAGAGTGAAGTTGTTGGGCGAGATCCATGCAAGCCAGTTGAAGAGAGACAGGGCTGTAGCGATAAAGTCGGGGAACCAGAACCAGACGAACATGGCGGCGAAAGAGAGCATGAAGAAGCGGTATCGGGACATGTTGTACATCTTCTTGAAAGGACCAGGCACGCTTGCGTTTCCGGATTCTTCGACGGTCAGTCACTTTGGCATACTAGGGCTGCAGCTTCTGATTACTTACCGTTATGTAGACTCTGGTTGAGAGCGATAGTCGCGAGGGAGCGAGGCCAGATACAGAATGATGGGTAGACTAAGAATCGTCGCGCCAGTCCAGCAAGACCGAAGCCCAGCAGGTTCATAGCCAGCTTTTTCATTTAGTAAATCTCAGTCAGAATTATATCGAAATTTTACTCACCGAGAGGCAGATCTGAAAGCCAAAGTCTGCAGCAAATGGCAAGTCAAAGTACTTCTTCAACCAACTAGTAAAAATGATATATCTCGAATGTGGCAAACTCGTCGAGACATTCGCCATGATCGAGATGAGCATATGCTCCTTCTGATTGAACTTTCCAGGGTTGAGCTGCAACTTCTGACCAAACAGCATAAGCTCGCCAACAGGGAGCCATTTCTCCCAGGCTTTGCCCAGCGGGAATGAGAGGAGTTGAATGACAGGTGCTTGAAGTCGGATAGTCGGTTGTCGCACTGAGAACAGTTGATTCACGAAGCTTTGTACAATCACGAAGAATAAACCGATGGTCCAGGCGCGGATGGTTCCAGCTGGTGTCGATGGATCGTCCTTGTTGCTTACTACAGCGCGGACTTCTGCGTAGGGTGAGTTGATGGTGACGAGTGAAATCTCAGTTTTGATGTCTGAGATGAGATCTGAGTGGTTCTGAGGATTGGCGAAGATGTCTTGGTTGCTCAGAAATTCTTGAATGCGGATGATGGATTCTGAACTGAAGTTGGGGTCATGCTCATGAAGATAAATCAGGTTTTCAGCGCGCTGGATCGATGTTAGCGACTATCAAGGGCCCGCATTGATTCTTCTCACCTTTCTTGCCTCATCCAAGTCCATCGTACGCGCATGCTCTTCTGCCTCGATAATTTCCTCTGCTGTAGCACCCAAGATCTGGGCTCTTCCGATCACTGGCTCATTCTTGAGGGACCCTGTAGAAACAGCATCCCCCTCTCTCTTGTCCGTCGCTTGAGTGTCACTACCGGTGACGACCTTTTCAGAATTGGAGGCCATGTCTGTGTTGGATTGCGATGGTTCGGCAGATGCGCCTTGAGAGTCAGAAGATTGGGGAGCCATCTTATAAAAGGCGTTGCAGATCTGGTCGGACGAGGCCGATCACGACCCAGTTCTCGTACAGCACGTTTTCCTTGGCGAGCCCTGAATGGAGTAATTGCGCACGACAATCGTCTATGCTCACGGGCTCAATGTCTATGTTTGTCCTGGTAGGGTCGTATGGGGCCGTGTGGGTTGTCGGGCCGGCGATGGAGCAGCTAAGAGATACAATTGATAACAGGATCCAGAGGCTCAGGGTTTTTCTGCAAGGACTTCTTCCGAGGGTCTATCATTTCTCCAGAGGATAATAGATCAATCTTCGTCATCGTTGACGCAATAGAAACAGTTGGGAGGGCCACATACGTCTCGTGATGTTTATTGACCACCAAAACAACAATCTCCAGAACAACAAAGTTTTGTGTTGATACACAAAAGCAGCTTGTGGCGTGAACTGCCACTGAACGTCATGAATATCAGCCACATGAAAGCTTTTTCTTGTGGATTTCCCATCATGGGGTCACTGGGAAACGACATGGTGAACTCAAATTGCGTGCTCATAAGGTGGATGCGTATCATTTTTGGGCCGCGATATTTCTCCATCGTATAAACTTTTTGAACTATCGCGCCTTCGGACCCTTGTTGTGAGCGATCGGTTTCGGGTTTTCCCTTACGTATATCCTTGCAGCGGGGTACAAAAGAATTTGTTTTTGGGAAATGGATACAACTCAAACCGAATGATGCTACTCTATATCCCATTCCTTCCAAATGGTGCTCAACCACTCCTTGATCTTGACTCTCTGCCCTCCAACGTGTCGGCCATCGACAATTTGGCCTCCCATCATGACAGTCCCATCACGCAGACCTGTGCTCTCTCTCAAGTTCCATCGCGGAACATGAAGCCACTTATGGCCTGCATCACAAGCCAACATCTTCGACGTGCCTTGCTGGAGCAGCTGTATACAGGTTTGACAAAACGCAGTGTCCCAGCAGTATTTACAGATGTCCATGTCAGTCTCAAAATCCCACTCCCCTCCGCAAATCCCATTGCAGAGATATCGCCAGTTGATCACAATATCGCTGTATGTGATCTCATACGGCTGGTTTGGCCCATTTCCGTCCTCCACAGCAGGTCGTTTCTGGACCAGGAGCGCATAGATCCTCTCATAAGACTCAGTTGTGGCGGCCTTCGCATCTTTGTCATTTTCCAGAAGGATTCGTCGTTGCAACTCGTCCAGGACGGCCGTGTACCTGGTAGCAGCGGTATCACTCGGTGAGATCTTCTCTTTCACAAACTCAAGAAGCTCTGTTGCGGCGACTTTATCCTCACCCCGAATCTCACCAAGCCTCTTTTCGACCGTCTTCTCTATCGGCCCTATAAGTTGGAAAGCGATGAGAGCATTAACATCATCTCCGGTATGAAGTAGACACTGGAACAAGACATAAAACGCATCTGTATCATTCTCTTCTGTGTCGTCAGATAGCATCTCATGAGCTGCAAGCATGTTCTTGCGGAAATGTGCTCTTGCTGCGGTGATGTTTCCTTGCAGGACTTCGTAGGCTCCCATGAAAGACTGGGTTGGGGATACTCGGTTGTCGTCGTACGAGATTCTGTGGCGGACAGTGATTTCACCCAACTTCCCGAATGCTGAAGCCTCAGTATTTGCTGCCATTGCTTCTTTGAAGTAATGGCGCACTATACCACTGATGATCTGGCCGCCCAACCACATCCATTTCGACTGTACGTAGGTGCCGGTTTCTTCAATCACCTTTCTCGCATCAGAGTGGCATTCCTCCCAGAGTTTAACAGCAGAGATGAGCGGATTCTCATCGGCTTCTTTTCCGTAATAATAGAGTGCAAAGCCTTTGTAGAGCCGAAGGGCGCTCTTCTCGAACAACAGCTCTCTGTCAGCTGCGAGCTGGATAGCTTCGTCCATGGCACTTAAAACCATCCCGAGCATCCCATCACGGGAATCAGTTAGTGAAAGCAGGCTGGTGAAGTACCTTTCATAAGTGTCCTCTTCCGCTGCCATGAGTACAAGTGCAGAACCTAGGCAGCTTATACCGCTATCTGTAGACATCTTATGACTCATGGACTCAACAAGGTCTAATGTACGGTCATTATGCTGCGATGTAAGGCTGGCTTCCAGCACGCGGTAATATGTCTCGTCAGCTTGACTAGCCTCTAGAGCCTTTTTGTAGTATACGGTTGCTTGGTCTGGCTCCTTTAGTTCAAAGTACCATTTTCCAAGATCCATATTCAATGCCCAGATTGCTCCAGGGTCAGACTCTTTCACATTGGAAAGAGCATCCAACGCTTTCTTCTGTGATGCGCAGGCGTCTTGCAGTTTTCCAGCTTGATAATATGATTGTGCTAGACCTTTGTAACACGTCCACAACACTCCAGGCATTTTGGTTGCCTTCAAGAACATCGCTATCGCGTATTCGAACTCATCGACTTTTCTGGCAGTCTCACCAACTCTCTCGTACCATAAAGATTGCTCTTCGGTAACTCGAAGTATGCACTTGCACCAGCGTTCTGCCTTGTCAAGAAGCAAAGTCTCATGATCTGTGCCCAAAATCACGAGCGTTTCGTCGGACGCATGTGATTCTCCCTCGGAAACTTCCTAGTATGACGTTAGTCGTGGAAACCAGACACATGCGTGAACAAGGAACCATTGTGGACTTACCAACATGAGATACCGGATGAGAGACCTATATGCTTCATAAGGGTCATTACCGCGGCTCTTGAGCCATCTGTGGCCTACCTCACGGGCTATAGAGAAAAGTAAAGCACGGTTGGGGCTCGGGCTTGAGATGACCTTGTCCAGCCAATCCATTTGATATATCCCGAAATGTCCAGTAACATCAGGATCCTGTAGCCACGTCAGAAGTGTCGAGATTTGCGTCGTGTCTCCGAGCAGAGGCACATAAACGAAGTGTTGCCAGTGTTTCCTGATGATGGTGCCTTGGCCGAGGATGTCGAAAAGCATGCTACCAATGTCTTTCTTTGATGCATTATCGACCTTGTGATCACTCTCTAAGTTGTTAAGTTCCTTCAAGTGTTTAGGAAGGTTCCAGACAAGATATCTCCCCAGACTTTCAGTCCTATCATCCGGCTTCTTTATCAGGAAGTTTATGGCTTGCATCACTATCGCTAAGTGTGCGTCGTACCCGTTCACCCTGATTTCGCCCTTAGTCTGCGTAACCTGTCCAGCTAGTGGCTCGAACTCGAACTTGTCAACCACTGACTTCTGGAATAGGGTCCACAAGAAGTTCTGAACTGTCGTAATGTCGCCCTTTGTGATGGTGATGGTAGCTGTTATTCTTGGGGTGTCGTCATCAACGGATTGTAGTTGCTTTGGATCCTTGATTACCAAGGATAAGAGATCGCGCCGGACGGTGACTTTCCAATCGACCTCAAAAAGTCTGGAATACTTCCCTTGTAGTTTCTTTGCCAGCTTCTGAAGTGGAGTTGATCCAAACCGAAGGAACTCAGCGGGTCAGCATCGATGTCTTTAGAAATATCAGCTGGCAAACTCACCAGAGCTGCCTCCAGTTGATCAACACTAAGCCATTCAAAACCATAGACTACCCAGATCAATAGCTCATTTACCTCCTCGATATTCTGTGGGGATAGTTGCTCTTGAAGCTCTGCAACAACATTCTTCGAAATCGCCTCTCGGCCCCAGTCAGACTCTGTCAATAGATCATCTAGTTCCGACTCCTGTCCGCCTGAATCCACCAGGTCCTTAATTCTGTCCAGTGCTGACTGGACTTTGAAGAAACTCCCGCCTGCC
Organism: Fusarium sp. HKF-74; assembly: GCA_021223625.1. Taxonomy (NCBI): domain Eukaryota; kingdom Fungi; phylum Ascomycota; class Sordariomycetes; order Hypocreales; family Nectriaceae; genus Fusarium; species Fusarium sp. HKF-74. The sequence continues at coordinate 714,683 of JAJFAS010000010.1, forward strand.
ATCTCTATCAGTTTATTGTTGATTTTCTGACGGCTTGCTTCGTCTTTCGAGTCGTTGCCCTGGAAGATATCATATTTTCGCATCGCCCTCTTGATATACGATTCTATGTCTGAACCATTGGATTTCGCTATGTTGATTGTTGGAGATTCCACACCTCCGAGTACCTTGACAGAGTCACCTTTGCCACTAACCAGGAGCCGAATCCTGCTCCGATCACTTTCTGTAGCAGGTGAGTGGCTAGCCTCCTTGATAACACGAAAGAACTGCGTGCCAGCATCGGCATGCATCTTCGATAGATTTTCAACTCCGTCGAATATGAGGTAGTACGTCGTATCTCCACGTGGTTGTCCAAGTTTCAGGTCCTTCCACAACGATTCACAGCTCACGTCTGTGAAGTAAGTACCGTTGTCTTTCTCTTCACAAATAGAGGCTATACTCTTGGCAAGTGCCATGTCTTGCTCAGCCAGTTGTAAAGCAATATGCTTCAGGGCTGTTCGACCTGGCGTCGGATCACCCTTATCAGCTTTATCTGTTAGTGAAGGGAAGAAATACCAGGCCAGGAGCACTCTGGAAGACCGTTCTGTCGGTACCTTGTATCTAGCTTTGAGTTTCTGGACAATCGTTGAAACGGTAGTAGATCTCCCGGTGTTCTTCTCGCCGAGAAGCAGTATTAGAGGTCGTGCCCCGGCAGTATCTGCGTCAGCCCAAGAAGTATACGCTTCCTCGTCGTCAAGCCAGCTCCCGCTATTCTCGACCCTGGAATCGCACAATCTCTTGAACATATCTTTGCTGACCTCAAGATCTTTTTCATCAATACCAAGCTTTTCTTTTATCTTCGATAAGTATGCCTTTTTCGTCGTGTCCTGTGCTCGCTTGGTCTCTGCCTGCTGCAACGTGGTGATCTTGCTAGCAATCTCTTCGGTCCACTTTCCGGTCTCGAAGACCTTTGCGAGAATAATGGATACTTCGTGTCTGCTTTCTAGAGCAACTTCTAATGTCAAAGTCGCCTCGATTGATTGTTGTCCATGGATAGCCTGTCTAAACTTCCTCAACTCAACGCTAAGCCCTGAGTCATCGTCAAGCAACGCCTTCTTGACGTTGGATTTGAACTTGCTTCATTTGCTAGTGGGGTCTTTGAGCGTTATAACCAAGGCGCAAATATCGACTAGACTGATCATGGTGATATGAATTGCACGAATCAGATCGGTGTCAATCTTCCTGAACTGCTCGATGCGCTCATAGATCCTAAATTGACTCAGAGACGGTGCGACGACGGCAAAAACTTCGTCAATTGCTTCATGAAAGTCCCGTATCTTTCTGGGGGCTTCCAGAAGTATACTCATGGCGTTAAACACCACACTTGCTGGTTGGAAAACCTGTTCAAGTGTCAATGGCTCGAAGGTTCAGGGGAATCGAATGATGGTTACCACGCTAGCACCTTGTGCAGCTATGCCGCCGAGGAGTTTTAGACATTCAAGGACATTCAGACCCATCTCCTTTTTGTGCTTCAGTGTATTTGCGGCGTCACTATCTGTAGTCGGATCATGTCGCGATTCTATCTGTTTTCGCACGTCGTCTATTGTCATTGGAGGCTTTCGGTTCAGGCCTTTTCCAGTACGAGCCAAAAATCGCTCCGCTGCTTCATCCCATAAATGTTGCATGGTTAAGTTTTCCGTGACTGGTGAGGCCATGATGCAAGATGATGCGGATGGGCCTCAACGATTGAAAGGGTGAAGGCGATGGATGGGCTCAAGGGAGCAGGAAAAACTAGAAAGCGAGATATTCCTTGAACGAGTGACTTTCATCTATGCACTGTGAACTGTCTTTGACAAGCTGGCCAATACATCAGATACTTGCATGGTGTATGATAATTTATGTTATGAGGGAAATTTCGTACCTTTAGCCTCGAAGCCCAACCAACAGTTTCGCGGCCTTCCACGCAGCCAGACGGTGGCCAGACTTCTCCATATCTGTTAAATGCATTCAGCTCAAACCAGGTAGTATGCTGCACCTGATGAGGAGTTATTACGCAAAATAGTGACAGCCTGGTTCGGCTTACCTGAATGGGTAGTTTGAGCCGTCAGCTGACTATCTTATTCCCTGTAGGTGCATGACTTTGCGCAAGTTGTTACTGGGGTCCAATTCAATGTTTTTCGCGCCTCTCATTTTAGGGCTCTTTAAATCTTATAAGCGTTGTTTCTGTGAGACTGATTTGACCAGTGGAGTTGACTTGAAAGCAGTTTTCCAACCGACATTCATATGATCCAAATCCACTGGAGATATTGTATTTGTATATAAGTTCAATTCCAATTCATAACTGTGACTGAGGTATCTGCGCTAAATCTAACATGATAACAAAGAGAACGCCATTTTGACACAAAACTTCAGTAGCCAGCCGAGTCTCACAAAATGCTTTCCCAATCCTGCGCCGGGGTATAGAAACCATGCCTCATCACTCACAGATCCCGGTGGCATGTATAACGTCGAGATCGAGCCCAAGAAAACGAAACATAGAAAAGGATAACTCATAGAAGGCAAGTTTAAGCCGTGCTGAACGCATGCTCATGCATGGCGGGAACATGAACACGGTTCAACGATCTAAGAAAATTGTGACATTCGCGCGATGTCTCTTTGAAGAAGAAATGATCGGCTTCGAGCTTCACGTTTGGCGTAGAGAAGACCGCAGACGTTGCAGAGAGTATGAGACCCGAAAGGGCCTTCGCGCCACATTGGAGTCTCTTTGATGAAGCATGATGTGCAGCATGGAGTTGGCTCGTGTCTTCTTGGTGACTTCTGCTTATTTCGTCAGAATGAGAAAAAGACATTCTGGTGGAAATGAATGACATACCGAATGACGCCTCAGCCTGTTACGCCACGTGCGGGCTTCATAGGTGTCCTTGAGACTGGCTCTAGTAGACCTTGACCGGATTGAACGTGCCGACGTGGCGGGTGATCTGAGAGATGAAGTGCGCGAAGCAACCTTCAATTGCAGGTGAGAATCTCTCTCTGGCTTCGCAGCCAATGGACTCGGAATAGCTGCATTTTGAAACAAAGCGACCTCACAAAGAGGTAGACCATTCCGTTGGACGTCCTGGATGCTAGGTCGGATCTGGAAGAGGTTAGTCTGCGTCACCGGCAACGGCAACGGGTCAACAAAGACGCGTAGAGTTAGAGGGAAACTCACGTGTCGAGGAGATTTTCTCAGAGAAAGTAAGGAACATCTTCGGGGCGGGAAAAGGCTAGATTCCGGGAGATCAACGGGACAAGGATGGTGAGGACGATCTCTTCGGCGCCGAATTGGCTTTGCCGTCTTGGCGAGTGTCTGCTGTCTGTGTTTCATGATGGAACAGGAAATGGCACGGGACAGTTGAGAGGAGAGGGGGAAATCCGATCTCTGAATTCAAGGGAGAGGTTAGGGATCGAGGCGGTACTAATACCCCTCTGAGGCGCTTGCTAAAGTTAAACCGAAGATTGCCCCAGAGGAACCCTTGTAGATCACTGCGCGATTGGGTCTGGACTGTGCAGAGACCCTGATTCAGGGTCCATCCGCGGATCCGGAGGAAACCTACCGAGTGGCTTCATGGCCCATTGACAATCACCAACAAAGACTGCATTTTTACAACGGGGAAAAGGAAATCCGATGTCTCTCACATCCCAATTCACTCAGCCCTCCATCTCAACCTTGGCCAACAGTTTATCACACAGTTATCGCAACTGTCCAGCCAAAGTCCCTCACCTTACCTTGTCTACCTTTGCTTTTTCCCTCCCAAACCTTGAGGCGCTCGGACACTGTCCCTCGCAGCAACCTGGCATGACAGTAAGCCCGTTTCCACAGTTCCTTGCATGGCGGCTTGGCCTCTGTACCGTGGTTGTCTACGATTGATAGATAAGACTGGTCCCCCCGTCCTGCTTGCATTGCAACACTGATTAGAAATGACCTCGTCTCAAAAAGAGTTGCAACCCTCATTTACCGACGCGTAAGCCACGGCGCGTTACTCCTCGCACCTACTACACGCTAAACACAGGCCAAAACTGGGCGGATGACTTGTTTGGTGTGTTGTACAGTGTAATCTTTGCTGCAGGTCGCTTGCGCAGAGGATCAGATGGTTTGTTCTCACTGTGTCAACGTCCCCCCCCCCCCCCCCCCCCCCCCCCCCCCTCACCCCGTACTGTCTAGCACCCACTTCACCACCTAATTAGTGTGTATAACAAGATCCTAGGCCTATGTACTC